>CM070038.1:50762682-50772766 GCA_036250615.1 Ptychadena robeensis
ATTGGACAAACTTACAAAATCAGTGAGGGGTCAAATAATTATTTCCTCCACTGTAAATACTTTTCTTTTTGCTTGATCAATTATCTGAATGCAACATGACTAATACAGTATTATATTGTAGGTCCTCCCATGTCCTTAAAAAAACAACACAGTTCAAATGAGGCACACATGTCACAAGATTAACATATATACTGACGTATAGGTTGATTTTCCAGCACCCAAAATGTTCCACTTTAAAAGATCCTGTGCCCATTTTGGACATTTTTATAGAAAGACAGAAGCCAGGATGGTTACTCAGATCTGTAGCTAAACAGCTCCATTTGAAGTATGGTACAATACACTGTGTGCCCTGTTACTGTTATAGCCATCATGAAGATTCCCAACAGTTTGAGCCACAGTTTTTCTTCTCCTGTGTTATTTTTAAATATTTGTTAGCCAATAAAAAATATGACACTGGAATACAATCTTGTGTTGCTTGCCAATAGTGATGAGCAACTAGGCAATATTCGAATTCGCGTAATTTCGCGAATATCCGCCATAATATTCGATTCCATATTCGTAATCTCGAATATCCGCACTTACGACATGAATTGTGATCTAAACATCGCAATTGCGATCCAATATGCGCAATGCATGCAAGTCAATGGAGCTCGGATATTCGACTGAGAGAATATCCGTCATTTCCGTTTGAAAAAATCGCATTGCGATGATATAATCGCGATCCCATTCATTGCAATGGATCGCGATTATAAAATTGCGATTATAAAATCGCGATAAATCGCAAAAAATCGCGATCGCGTCGGATATCCGATGATATATTCGCGAATATTCGCGAAATAGCGATATTCAAGCTAAATATTCGAAAATCGAATATTCGAGCTCAACACTACTTGCCAAACAAGGCCTAACAATCTCAAGGGACGATGTTGCACACATAACTGCTGTTTGTTGGCTTAAGGCCGGTAGTTGGGCAGATTAGGATTGATACACTTAATTGTAGCAAAGTGAGAGCTGGAGAAAGGGAGACACATACCCTACCTTATGTAAGCAGCAAAACTCTTAAATGGACAAGCAGCAAACTAATAAATATACAGTGAATAGCATAGAAATAGTGTACAGGGCGCAAGGTATATATACAGTAAAGCATATACACAATAAGTGAATAAGCCCTGTCACTGTCCTAAGCTAGGGAAAACCCCAAATATGCAGGCATTTATACCAATGTATTTTAATGAAAAAATAGTGCAATTTACTGGTCACTACAATGCTCGTGGATATTATTGTTGAAGGTGTTCTTTGCTTAAACAGCGTAGCTAATAAATCCCAAAACTATTCTGGGGAAAGAACATAACATCAGACAGTAGTTGATATCTACACCTATCCTATATATTGTAGCCATGTAATGCTGGCCATACACATACCGATAAACGGCCGGATTTTAATCTGACCGACGGGCGTGCGCGCTCTCGCCGTCGGTCAGGTTAAAATCCGGCCGTTTATCGGCATGTCCCCACATGGGGCGACAGATCCCTGTCGCCCCACTTCTTGGCCGACCAGAGATCCGACATGTCGGAAAATCTGAGCCGATGGGAGCCGATTGCCATAAGCAGCAATGAAGACGGCGTCTCCATCGCTGCTTATGGCCGGCACACAAAGGGTGCCTGGCCGATTGTGGGGCCCCAGAATGCAATGGGAGGCTAACGTGATGACGTCATCACGTTAGCCTCCCGGAGCGACATCGGGGGTAGTCTGCCTGCACACATCGGCGTGTGTATGGCAGGCATTAGTTTTCATGAATACATACTGATACACCAATTGCAGCAGGGTGAATTCAATTATGTGAGCATGTATGGGTATATCCAACTTTGAAAATGGATTTCTTTGTAATGCTTGTTGAAATAGAGGTGTATTAGTTAGTATAAAGTTCTTGTACTGTTCTTGGCAAATCTTTATTTCTACGTATTTATTTTGCTTCTATATTATTTCTGAAAATGAAATAGACCCCTAAAATACTTCTACATATGTGCCTTGTTAATAGCCAACACTTCTACTGTCCAGCATATACTGGCCACATAGAGGATTAGTGGTAGGTTAGAAAGAGCCCCACACGCAGAACAGGATAAATATTTACTATCAAAATGAAGGCCCCACATACACCTTTATCATCACTCCATACACTTTCCTTTAGATCTACCAACAACTATGTAGTGCTGGGTCCTCCCTGATAGAATACATAGTGTTTGGAAGGTTCAGAAAGGTCCTTATACTACATGGTTTTGGTAGAAGAAAAGTTGTTTGTACATAAATTGTATGGTAAGCCAGCTGTCAGTATGCTGCCAGTTCTGAACTACCTTCAGCGCAGCATGGACTGATGTGTGAAGAGCACCTTTACACATTTACTCGCACTGATGTTATTTCCATATTTACGTTTACACTTCATATGCAATTAGCTGGTCTTCTGATTAAGCTCTGGCAATATGTGGGTAACATTTTCATTTTTCAAACATAAATCCTTTATTTACTTTCATAAAGCTGATTTACAGATTAATTTATGTACTCAGCTCTCTCTCTGTTTATTCGGGTGTAAAATGAAATACTGACCCATATCCAGCCATTCACCTCCTTCTCCCTTAGCTGCTTAATTGATCAATTAGCTCTTAATTGGAGAGATTGTAAAGCAGTGTCAGGAGCCAGAACGGTGACACGACTGATTGGGCAGCCACCACCTACAACTCGGAAATGCAAAGCCTGATGGAAAGTTGCTACCACCATCCTGTACTGTGTCCTGGTCTTCAGTATTTAAAGAGAAACAATAGTGCAAGGTTGAACTCCAGGCAAGCAGCTAAGGCCTACTACACGTGGCCTGATGTTCAGTACCCCAAAATTTGGGACTTCTAAAGGGAATTCATCAACTGACTTAGGCTGGGCAGATCAGCCCCATGCGCAATTCCGAACGGCGGTCGGGTCAGCAGAGAATCGGGTGCACCCCCTGGTCCTATTGACCAGGAATCTGCCGCATGTCAGATCGCACGGTGATCCGTCATGCCGGTAAATTTACAGCCAACCCCACAACGGGTGCCAGGCCAATTCTCGGCACTAGTGGCCATGCGTGATGACGTCATCACGCCCGGTCGGTTGGCTGAGCAGTCGATGGGAAAACGACCCATCTATGCCCAGCTTAATAGACATTGTATCAGGCATGCTAAAAAAAACAAAACACTGCATCCGGAAAGTTTTCACGTTGCATCACTTTTTCCACATTTTGTAATGTTACAGCCTTATTCTAAAATTGATTGAATACAAAATTCTAATCAGAATTCTACACACAACACCTCATAATGACAACATGAAAAAAAGTTTACTTGAGGTTTTGGAAAATATATAAAAATTTTTAGAAAGCACATGTACATAACTATTCACAGCCTTTCACATTAAGCTCAAAATCCTGTTTCCCTGATCATCCTGAAAGATCCTTGAGATGTTTCTGCAGCTTAACTGGAGTCTTCCTGTGGTAAATTCAGTTGACTGATAAAAACACCTATCTATATACAGTGATTATAAAAGTAAATGAGTATATCAGCATGGCACATTTTGGGTATGAGTCTATCAGCATGGCACATTTTGGGTATGAGTCTATCAGCATGGCACATTTTGGGTATGAGTCTATCAGCATGGCACATTTTGGGGATGGGTCTATCAGCATGGCACATTTTGGGTATCAGTCTATCAGCATGGAACATTTTGGGTACAAATTGACTTGGGCACAAGTCATTTGGGCACAAATTGACTGCCCACTCTTCTTTGCAGAAACACTCCAAATTTTTCAGATTGTGAGGGCATCTCCTGTGTACAGCCTTCTTCAGATCACCCCACCCCCATTAGAATTCAGGTCTGGGCTCTGACTGGGCCGTTCCAAAGCCATTCCTTTGTTGGTTTGGATGTATGCTTTGGGTCGTTGTCATGGTGAAAGATGAAGTTCCGCTTCATGTTCAGCTTTCTAGCAGAAGCCTGAAGGTTTTGTGCCAATATTGACTGGTATTTAGAACTGTTCATAATTCCCTCAATCTTACCTAAGGCCCCAGTTTCAGCTGAACAAAAACATCCCAAAGCATGATGCTGCCACCACCATGCTTCACTGTGGTTATGGTGTTCTTTTGGTGCAGTGCAGTATTGTATAGTACAGTGGCAAGACGAAAGCCTTTATTCACATAGAAAAACATCCAAGCCAGACTAAATGTTGCAAAAAAACAACTGAAGTCTCCAAAAAGAATGTGGGAAAAGTTGTTATGGTCTGATGAAACCTAGGTTGAACTTTTTGGCCATAAATCCAAAATATATGTTTGGCCCAAAGACAAGAATTTGATGAGGTTTATGAATTGATAAAGCTTTTTATTCTACGCATATGTGTAATGTTTTGGGACCATACAAGGTTAAACATTTTACCTGGATTGAATTTGTTATTCTGTTTTTAGCCAGTTTGAGACCCTATCCACCTCTACCAGATACTCAGGTTCTCAACATCCATGGCACAGGAGCATCCCCTCAAACCTCTAGTTGGACAATGAAGGAGAAGCAGTTTGAAAATTTCAAGTTCAGAGAGATGATTTCATCAAAGTAAAAACATCTACAGCAGGGGTGCCCAAAGTACTGGTCGTGAAGGCACTGTTTTGCTCGTGCTTATTACCAAAAAGACATTTCTTCCTCTTGAATTTTTTAACTGCAGTTGTTTTTCATGCGTTCAAACTTGCAGCTCAAATGAGTGCAGCCTTAAGCAGGGCATACACGGGTCGATTTTTCGTTTAATCTACTTAAAACATCGTTTTGGATTCTTTCCCTTAGGTCTGTGTGCATTCTCCATCGTACCATAGTACAAATCGATCTAAATACCAAGAAAACCCATCATATACGTGAACGATCGACTGAAACTTACCAACATACCCAATTACTGCTTTATCAATGTTTGTTCGATTTGGATCACTTTTGGTTGATCGATTCCGATAAAAAGGAATCGGTTTTAAAAAAAAAAATTTTAAACAATTAATTTTTAAGTCAATCGAACAGCAAAATTGAACGTGTATGCCCAGCAGTTTGCTTTGTGTCCCTCCTCCATAGGTCACATGCAGATGAGTTAAAAGGTCATTGGTGATGGTAAAGGGTAGAATGGGGCTGTACAGTGGAGAGCAAGGGTCACAAGAGTCATTGAAAGTCATTCAAGCAATGCTGTAGTAGATAAGATTACGGGGGCAACTGTTGTAAGAAGCAACATTGTAAGGAAATACAAGTAAGGATTTGGTTAAAAGCAAACCCATCACCAAGGGGATATGTAAACTGCTATTTCTGAACCTATAAAAATTCTTATGAATTTCAATCAATTCTTATTGCCTGGATGAAAAGTGGCTCATCTGGTTTCAGTAGTTTCAGTCACACACCTTACACGTATGTAGAAAACTGAGGGAAAAGGTGAGGTGCAGCTTGCTGAACAACTGATATTTGCTCTGGATCAGTAAACCAGAAAGCTATATGGCTGAGGATGAGAACACTAAGTATGCAGACAATATTTTTTTAGTATGATTTACAGAATCCTTTAGTTCACATCTGCTTTTAGAGTGTATAATAGGCAGTATAAAGACTGAAGGTACAAAGCTGTGATTTAAAATGTAATCTACGCCAAAACGTAAAGGTTAATGGAAAAGCAGGTGAGGGTATAAACCTGCAAGGAAGTCTAAAGCTGGCCATACACCTTTAGATCTCTCTGTCAGATACCCTTTAGATCTCCCAACAACTATGTATTATTGGGTCCTCAGTTATTGAAAACAGGTAGACTTTAAAGTCCCTCATACTACATGGTTTTGGTCAAACAAAAGGAGATCTAAAGGAAATCTGACAGAGAAATCTAAAGGTGTATGGGGCGGGGGCCCTAGGTGAGAGTATAAAGCTTCATGGAAGTTTAGGTGAGTGTATAGAGATAAATTGAAGTCGAGGTGAGGGTATAAAGGTTCATGGAAGTCTAGGTGAATGTATAGAGATTCATTGAAGTCTAGGTGAGGGTAGTCTAGGTGAGGGTATAGTGATTCATTGAAATCTAGGTGAGGGTAGAGCCAGGGGCTTAGCTAGAAATGACTGGGCCCCATAGCCAAAATGTTTATGCCCCCCCCCCATCTCAACCTGGCACTCCAATCCCTCCCCTTCCAGGAGTGGTGCCCCCCCTTGGGAATATGGGCCCCACAGCACTGCTATGGCTGCTATAGTGGTTCCTGTGCCACTGGGTAGAGCCACAGCTGAGGTTGATAGGTGGGAATGTTTGTGTGGTGTATGATCCAGCAATGTACCAAGAACTGTTATTTGCATGCAAGGTTTGCAAATGAAGAAAGTTGATGGGGCAATGGCTTCAGGGGAGTAGGTGAAAATTCTAACATAAAGGTAGACTGAATACTTCATGGACAGAGGTTAGACCAGGCATTGCAGAGTTAGAAAAGATCATTCTGCAAGTCTTATTATGAGTGCACAAGTTGTTCATACTTGCGGATTAGGATAGAAAGCCACCTGTATGGACATCAGGAGTGGGAATGGTCTTCTTCTATATGATGTTGAAAAATGCAGCAGAGGTTTTACTACAACTTGGCACTGACCACCAGTCTCAGCTTCGTGTTAGATCATAGTGGACGAGCTCCCTCTAGTGGCTGCTTTGTTCAATTACAATGATCACATTTCTAGAGGTTGAGCT
This sequence comes from Ptychadena robeensis, assembly GCA_036250615.1. Lineage (NCBI taxonomy): Eukaryota > Metazoa > Chordata > Amphibia > Anura > Ptychadenidae > Ptychadena > Ptychadena robeensis. The sequence goes on from CM070038.1 coordinate 50,769,407, forward strand.
ATGATTTGCAATGCTGCTATGAACATCCATATGGCTGTGAAATGAACTTGGCAGCCAATAAAACAGCATGCCAACAGCAAATCAATGTTCATCTACAGGAGTCCAAACACATTTGAGGTTCAAACAAACCTAAAAAATTTAAATGCCATGTATTAAATAAGAACTCCAGGCAAGGAGTGAAACCATCCAGTTAACGGCAATTGCCAACTAAGCAGACACGGCAGTTCTGCTAAAGTCAGAAAATCAACTGAATAAAATGTAAAGCCAAATGCTAAGGGAAATAGTAAAACACAGTGTGATATACTTAAATGAGAGGGTTTGTTTATTTCCCAAATGAATTGTATTTATGCCCATTTATTCGAGATTCACACTGTGTAAATTGCTTTTGGCAATGCACGGTGTGTGATCAGCAAGTACGCAGGAAACACAGAAAACATATGTGCAGTCAAAATGTATAGCAGACCAGGAGGGACTGCATTTGTGTAGTAAAAAAAAAAAACATGTTGGTTCCCTGATTGATCAACATTTCTTGGTGTGAGATCGATCGTTCCCACTCATAGAAGGGGTGGCCACATTCAATTCCTGAACGATCAATGCGAACAGTGAAAGATCATTCAGGAATCGAAAGAAAAATGAAACTGTAAAAAAGTGAAGCAGCGGGTTACTTCTTTATTATAATGTAAGCACTGCAACATAGCTGACCGGCTTCTGGTGCTAATAATGCCTCTTCAAGTCAGAGCTCTGCATTACAGACTTCTTGCTTTCTGTTATCCATCACTTTTCTTCTTTTAAGTATTTTGCCAATAGTTTTACAAATTTGTTTTAGGGTGGTACAACTGTGCTGTAAATAGCTGTGGTCTCATGCAATGGCCTAAAAGATGAATTCAGTGTATAATGGTCTCCCTCATATTGTTCTCCATCTACTGCTCTAGGGTGTCTGCAGTTTCCTGTTGTGCAGTTAATTTTTCAAACAAATGATACCATACAAAACAAGGTTATATGCCACCGGACAGAGTAGCGGTACAGTTACATCAAATTCTTCATGGAGCTTACAAAGGCAGAAAAGCAAGTGTAACCAGTATGCATCCAAACGGTGGGCCTATTACAGCAATGGAAAACCTATGGCACGCATGCCAGAGGTGGCACTCAGAGTCCTCTCTTTGGTCACTCAAGCTGTCAGCCAGCACAAAGACAAGAACTGCAGCCTATTGACTCTCCATGCTGATGCTTCTCTTCCCCTCTCTTCTGATACACAGTGCCCCATACCCACTCCTATTCTATTGTATTGGAAAATAGAGAGTGTGTTTACATGTTTGTTTGCATGTGTGTATATAAGTTGTGTGTGTGTAGTTCAAGTTAAACGAAAAGAAAAAAGAAGTGTACTAGAATACCACACCCAGTTACTATCTTCATGAACTGTATGGTAATATTTTACAAGTCAAGGTATCTATTTTGCCCGGGGATGCTATATGCACAGTAGTTTGTTTTTAGAACATGAATCAATTTTTTTTCTTCATACAGTTGTGTAATATATGACGTTGGACCAACTGGAAGCAACATCAAATTCATGGGATGACAATTTTTTTTTGCTTAAGCTGCTTATTTTTCATGGGTAAAGGCCCCCATACACCTTACAATCTTTCCATACAATTTCTGTACAATCACATTTTGTTCTCCCACAACCATGTAATAGGAGGGCCTTTCTAATCCTTCCAATCACTATGTATTCTATCAGGGAGGCCCACTTTACTACACAGTTGTTGGTAGATCTAATGGAAATTGTATGGATTGATCTTAAGGTGTATGGGGGGCTTGAGTGGCACTGTTGGTTATTCAAGCTTTAACACAAGCTTAACAGCACAATCTCACCAACTTGGTTCTGGGGTTGAGGAATTGACTCTATGTTTCATATATGGTGGGAGTGTCCCAAGGTACTTTAGGATTAGAGTTTGCAATTTTAATTATTCGGACACTCAAGTTCACCTTTCTAAATCTCTGGAAATGAGCTTTTTTTTAGTTAGATGGTTCAAGTATACAAAAAAATCATAAATTTTTCTTGCTGCAAAGATAACTATTGCCCTACAGTGGAAATTACAAAATTAATTTACTATGGAACCAGGGAAAACTAAACTAAATTGGGCCAATGTAAATGATAAGCTTGTTAAGCCCCCCATACACCTTCAGATTCCTCCATACAACTTTCATGAGACCTACCAACAACTATGTAGTATAGTGGCCTCCCTGATAGAATACATGGTGATTGGAAGGTGTAGAAAGGTCCTCCTATTACATGGTTTTGGTAGAAGAAAAGTTGGTTGTACAGAAGTTGTATGGTAATTGTATGTGGTGTATGGGGGGCTTGAGTGTGATTAATGATACTATGCCCATGTTTAATAAAGTTTGGTCTCCATGGGTTCACTACTTGTCTTATGGGCAATCTTAAGGTTTATATAATATTATATCCTGCCTTTCTAACCCCCCTCCTTTTTTTTCTATGTGAAATTTATTATTTTAGCTGTAATAATCATATTGCTTGATTTGGGAGATATCACTGTATATTATCACCGTCTATTGTGGTTAATGTTAATTGTTTTAATTGGGGGGAAAAACTAAAATGTTTATTATTATTTAATAATTATTATTATATAATTATATTTTAAAAAAATATTAAAAAACCTAAGAGTGGATTTATCGTTTACAATGCAAACCCTCATTTCTTGGCCAGTGCTGCCACCTGGTGGACAAAACATGGAACTACAACTAAAAGAGCTATCTAGTACCGATACACTACAGACAGCACGGACACCGGCCTCCTCCACTATGACAGTCCCACACCGGCCTCCTCCACTATGATAGTCCCACACCGGCCTCCTCCACTATAACAATCCCACACCGGCCTCAGTCCTAATCTATCCTACACCAGCGTCTTCTACAGCACAATTACATCAGCCCTTAACCTCCTGCCCTAGAATTCTGACGTCATGACGCTGCCACCGTGGCTCCTGTTACTATGGGAATAGAGGAGAGGCTGTTTTTCCGTACAGGCTTCTTCCTGTTTTTGCCAGGTCACTTCCGGCAGCAGAGAGAACAGGAGGTGAGATGATTTTTATATTATTATAACATTTATCAGCCTAACGCCATGGTTAAAGACCAAGCCTAAGGATATCACAGTGCTGGTTATATACTCGTCTCTGTGGGGGTTCATGTTATACACCTTTACTCCACTACAGGGCTGATGGCATCAGGAGCCACGGAAAGCTGAATTGCAGGCTAAATCTTTCATAAACCCCACTTCAAGGGTTAATTGTGTATATTCTGGGGGTCAAGACTTTTGCTGACATAAACCTGCTTACTCAGCTA
>CM070038.1:50772824-50789910 GCA_036250615.1 Ptychadena robeensis
CCCCCCCCCCCCCCATAATGCAAAGCCTGTGGCTCTACACTGTAAAAGGAAGAAGCCACGGACTTTCCCACTGCCTAGAATGTTGGAAGAGAGGATATTACTGGGAGATCAGGTTTCACAGGTAGTAGAACATCTTTTGTGAACCCCCCACCCCTTCCCACGACAAACTAGAAGTTACCCATTATAGTGGGCTGGAGGGTTCAGCTTTAAGCATTTAACATGTCAGGGTGCATCAGATATCTGTATCCCCCATTATACCTTACCATTATTCCATAGAAAGGGTAACTTAGGTGTGAAATGCTGAAGTGACCCAGATCCCTATAGGTGAGTATTGAACTGAATACATTGTTTTGTGGTGCTAGTGAACATTGCTTTAGCCCTTTCCATAGGCTGGCAACACATCACATACACTGTTTTCTGTAATGTAGGGCATCATAACCCATTGTAATGGCATTGAAGGTAGGTTTTAGGTCATAAAGCTTCCACATATGTAATCTTAAAAGGAAAGCTGTTTGATTTCTATGGAGGATCTAGTTGCCACCATGTAATACTTCTGACAAGCTGTGAGGTTAGAAGGGTGATCATGTACGCAGAGCTGAGCCAATGGTTTTATTGTTTCTGGTCTGTATGCAAAGCCATCACCAACATCCTGGAGTATTGGTGTGTCACATCACATCACAAGAAGGGAGGTACCAATGACCTCTCCCTGGCAAACTGCTGACGTTGTTTACAGTTTAATACTAAAATGTATGCGTAAGAGCTTTGGAATTTTCCACAGCCTTCCACAGAACCATCTATAGGTTCTGGCTGAGCATATGTGAACCCAGTTACTAAAATCTATCATGTTAGCAGAGCAGGTCTGGTATAACTCAATGATTTACAAAAGCCAAGGAGGTTTTTTTTAGCAATAAAATGCTAGTAAAACTCCTTGCATGTGAACTTCGCCATAGAAGGTTATGTGGACTTAATTTAATTGACCTCCCTGGTATGATTATTAAAAAAAAAGAAACAATACTCTGTGTTCAGTATTCGGGAGAGTGTACTGTGAGTCCCAAGAAATATCACTGGGATATTGATGACCACAGGGGACACAAATTCCAGGCATCACAAGAAGATCCTGGGCTATTGCATGGCACCGGGTATGCAATGCTAGGATTACATAAGTGTCGGGCAGGTATTGCTGGAGGACACCACGTGCTAGTGTGGATCAGTTAAACAATCACCAGTGAGGCTCAGTTATTGCTTTTGGTACTGAAAAACAACCTGGAGTCACAGCCAGGAATAGCTAGGGAGGTTAATATACATTAAGCTGGGCATACACATCACGATTTTCTGTTAAATTTTAGTGCAATCGTTTAACAAAATCGATCACGCGATTGGATAAAAATTGATGCATGCCAAAAGTGTCCGAGCGATCGATTTTGCCAAAAATCTGACAGAAAAACGATCGTTCACGGATCCGTTCTGATGGATAATTTTAATAAACAGCACATGAATCGAGTGCTGTTAGTTGTCTCATGTGATCCATCTATGATTCTTGTGGAAATTACCTTTGTTTGTGTGCTGTTGGTCACTGGCCAGTTCTTCAGCTGACACCACTCCAAACCCATAAATGTGTGCGTGCAAGAGATATTGAGACTTTCAGGATAGAATCGTTCAGGAATTGAATGCATGGTATGTTGCAGTTTGCGATCGATTTCGCAAATTAAAATCGATTCCGGAATCGGATGAGCAATCGGATTAAAAAACAATCGCAGGAAAATTGTGACGTGTATGTCCAGCTTTAGATATTATATGTTTTTTTAACTATAAAAAGGCTCTTACCTTTTTATTTTCTCATACTTCCTAAGAGGCTACACCAACTTGTTTGATGCATATGCAGCTCAGTGTTCATCCTAGGGATGCATTAGTGCTGGAAACATTGTTCATGCCAGCTAATGGAGACATGAGACCCAGGAAGGACCAAGTGATTTAAGTTCAACTTTAAAGCAGACCTTGCATTGACCATTCAGCATTCAAGAGAGAAAGAGAATAATAATTCAAATTTTTATAAATATAAAAGGGAAAGTCATGTCACCTGCCTGGTTTTGCTATGCGGCTGATTTGTGTTAATCTCATGACTAGACAGAAATTCTAATCCTTTGTTGGGTAAAGCTGCTACTATATGAATGTTATCTGTGTATTTAGCTATTTGTCTGGAGTTCAGATCTTTGTTATTTCTCTATTCTTCCCACAGGGGGCTCAATATTTCCAGAACACGTAAACATGGCAGGCAAGAATGGGGAAGTGTTAAATGGAGGAGCAGAAGAGGGACCTGCTGGAATTATTAACAAGTAGGCTCCACCCCCCGACTAACCTCTTATTTCTTAATCATTGACGTGATTACTTGTTGGTATACAAAGCGGTGCCCAGTATGACCCATTAATTTGAGGACAAGGTGACCTGTTCACATAAAAAGAACCCTGACAAATGTTCATGAGATAAACAAGGAGTTGTCTGTTATAGAGAGTTTCTCCCAGGCACTCCTTTAGTTGTGTGTTATATAGAAGCCCGAAAGTTTAAAAAAAATAAGTATGGGCACCAACCCCACGAGTCACTGGATTATGAGTGAAATGCACAATTCAGTGGTTTGCGGGAGAACATACGTGAGACACTGTTAGAAATATTGCTTAATATTTTTACATCTGTTATATGTTCGCAGTCCCCTTTTTACTGATACTGCTAGTGCATTTCATAGTCGTCTGTACAGTCTGTACAGTCTTAAGCTAGCAATACATCTATTTTAGCTCAATCGATGTTAAGGTAGCCAGACACGGGTAGATTTTTCAGTTGATTTTTGCCCGATCAATCTCCGCACGCGTTCTCGTTGATTTGGTAGAGACCCTTGATCACTTCCTGTGAGATTGACCCATAGCTCCCTATCCTGCAGCCATTATGATCGATCGATTTTGAGGAATCTACCTATTTGGCGATTGGCTCCTGTCAAATCAGTTTCCTAGGTGGTGTGCTATTGATTGCAAAACGATCAATCAACCGATTCCTTGATCCAGGGAATGATCGAATCTGCAGTCAACCACAGAAAAAATTGAGGCGTCTTTGGCTACCTTTAGATTCGGTGGGCTTGAGCGATCTCAAAATCTGCTGTCGGTCTAACTTCTATCTAGCATACTACATCACATTGATTGGGATTGATTAAAAACCAAAAAACAACAAAACAAAAGCGTTCATTTTCATTTGCATGAAAACTCTATTAATCTTGAAGTCACTCTTCGCACCAAACAGTAAGGCTGGGTCTACACTTTACCGTCCAGCTACCGCGGGGACATTATGGGGGCGTGTCCATAGTGCCCGCCCACTACTGTTTAGGACGCTGTATTCGCTATGTCAGCAATACTGCATCCTATACATTTCTATTGGCGCCTGGAAACAGGCGGGCATGGTTTACATGCGTTACACACCGCACCCATTAAGTGTTAACGGTGGGTCTGCAGAACACCCCCGGATCCCCAACGCCCGGATGGGCATTATGAATTCTGTGCCATCAGTATAGACTGGCACGTCATTCCCCATAGGGGATTACAGGGGACATGTTTTTTTCCATTGTCTGTTTCGTAGTTCCCTAGTGTAGACGCAGCCTTATATAAAGAAGAAAAACAGGACAGCATCAGACAAGTACAACAGATGCATTATATCTTTAGTTGTACAAATATAGTATATATAGTATAGTAAAATATATAAAGTGTTTGTATAGTCACAATAAATATAATTAATACATTCCTCTAAGCATAATATATATCTAAATAAATGTCAGATATACAGAATTCATATTTTTAACTCTGCAAAGCTGGGATGGACATGATATAAATAGATATATTTTTAAGGAGAATGGTTCCTACCGAGTATGTATGTATCGATGCCAAAATCCCAGTTAAATTCAATAAATAATATTTATGGAGACTAAGGGGTCAACCTGCCTCCAGCAATATACTGTACTTCCCAATATACCTCCCTGGGACAATGGGGACTTTTCAGGCATCACATATAGCGGTAGTACACAATGGTTAACCTTTAAGACATGTATTATAAGCACAATATCTGCGTTACCCTATTCACCTTATTACATGAATTTGGTCACAACGTTTGGTCACTGTAATAACAGTGTTCATAATTTAATGATAATGTGATTTGTGGGAGTTATGCCCAAACCCAGTACGGTCACAGTTTGTTCTTAAAACAAACTGTGCCCATGCCAGGATCGGGCCCATGCTCTATGAGCCTGCAGCAACCTGATTCTAATCTATCGAAGTCCATAGAAAACCTGCCAAAATCAATCTAAATTTACCAACATGACCGATCAAGGCTAGATAGATTTTTCATGTCCAATTTTGACCACTTTCGATTGATCGGTACAAAAAAAGTTTTTAAGTCTATTTGACTTCTTCTGTGTGGCCAGCTTTACTACCCTGGTCCATGAGGAATGTCCATCTGCTGCCTGTGAAGCATTCTGCCATAGCGGAGTTTCTCTGCTAATGTGGACCACAGTAAGTGTAAAGCAGGGAACACACGGCTTGATATAGGAGACATTTAAAGCTGTTCCCTGCGGTTTTCTCAATTTTCCTCTTTCTCTTACTTGGCAGGATATTTCCCAAGATGATAACTCCGAGTACAGCCAAGGACTGGTTTGACCGCCGTCGTGCTCACATTCGCCCATGGAACAACTTTGTTGACCAGAGGCGCTTCTCCAGGCCACAAAACTTTGGGGAGCTGTGTAAACGGGTTACTCGGAATGTGGAACACTTTCAGAGCAATTACATCTTCGTTTTCCTTGGACTCATCCTCTACTGCATGTGAGTTATTTAAGTGGTATCCTGACTTGATATGAATTTGAATATTTTTTTTCTACTAACCTCCCTAGGGTTCTACAATGAACTCTGCCTAAAATTCCCGCCCTCCCCCACCTCTGTCCATGTCGCCATCAATGGCGCATCAATAACATGGAGGTCTGTGGAGCAGCCCCGCACTTTCAGCATCATCGGGTACAGAAACCCAGAAATGCTGCAGCGATATAGAGAATCACCGCAGCTTTCTAAGGGCATTTTGTGTTCGCCCAATCCCCGCTTCCCAGCGTTTGCGACGAACCCAAACAACAGGTGAACTGGTTTTGTCTCAAACGCAAGGGAGGTTAAGCACCCTGGGTCTCATTCCTTTGACTGTCCACCCTAAACTGTTGTGTGTACAGCTATAAATCTAATTTGGACAGCATTTGGCAAACTGCACTCTCGAAAGCAGACAGCTTAACTGAGTACAGTATTGCAGTGTTGTTGCAATTACCGTTTCAGGGGACAAAGTGATATGCAATTTCCCCACTCAAACAATGATTAATGAAAGTATCGGTGTCTCTGTACAGGAACCCCCCCCCCATAGCTACATAGCTTATTCCCCACTCCTCCCTCCGTAACAGCCATCAATATTGGTGACTGCTGGTGATGTCAGTCAGTATTTGGGCTTAGAGTTTAGTTGTTTGTTCTACACATTTGGCAGAAGTCCACATACCTCTCCACACCCATAAGCCATGGTAGTGTCACCAGCTGTGTAAGTAGCTGTGGCAAAGTGAGTAGGGGAAACTTTTGAGAGGCATTGTTATGATATCTGGCATGTATAATGTAAAAGTCACAGTTTATGCAAGCACTTTTTCTTGGGTAGATCTAGTTTAAGCTTGCAAGCACAAAAGTTAAGTCTTCAGGACTTCAGAACTTCCTATGTGTTGTATTGTTGTTATTTTCATCTTTGTTGCATTATTATTGCTTTCTCCCTTCTGAAGATGAGAGAAAGGCACTCTTTGAACCTCCAGAGACCTGGTGCCTGCATGTCATACAGATTTCAAATACACACTATATATAGTTAAACCTTTTATTCTCATTTACAGCATCACCAGCCCCATGCTGCTCATTGCCCTCGCTGTTTTCTTTGGAGCCTGTTACATTGTGTACCTAAAAACCCTCCAGTCCAAGATGGTTCTGTTTGGTAAGTTTTGCTGTCACTTCCTGTTTTTGTAGAATTATCATAATTTTTAGAATCATACTGAAATATTTTTCATTACAATGCACTGTTCGCCCTAAATTAATAAGGGGACACATCTATCTACTGGGTACAAAGAAATACATATATATGCACTCTACACTTGGAGGTCCTGGATTAACTTTCCTTTCATTACAGGTCGGGAGTTGAGTATGGCCAATCAGTATGGTCTGGCTGGTGCCGTCTCCTTCCCTTTCTTTTGGCTTGCTGGGGCTGGAGCTGCTGTTTTTTGGGTCCTGGGTAAGAACCTATGTTATTGCTCTGTAAATGCATCTCCTAACGTAATTTACTTTTCTATGTACTGCGTTTAGAATTTCTAAATTTGCCCTTGTTAAACGGGGCTTTCTTTTCTTCTATTGCTTGCATAGGTGCTACACTTGTCATCATTGGGTCTCATGCTTCTTTCCATGCGATTGAGGGAGACTTTGAGGAGCTGCAGATGGAATCAGTTTAACAAGCAAATCGTGGTGTCTTCAATAGGATCTATTGGACTGTTGTCTTCATATCTTGCCATATTATGCCATACCTGTCCTTCCTTTTGACCCAGTGTAACCTCTTTCTACTTTTCCCCGACATGCACTTCACAGCAGCCTTTGCACAGTAACTGGATGGCGTGTCAGTATTGAGGCATAGCTTGATCAAGACCTGCCAAATAAACATGTACACAGTGTAGAAGAGAGGTGTGGATTTTTTATTGTGGTGGGATAAATAAATGCACTGCAGAAAAATATAGCGGATGGATATTTGCTGAATTTAGACCATAATTACAATTGAATAGTGATCTTTACTCAGTTTTACACTTTTAAAGGAAACTGCCAAGAGCAGACATTACTAAATACCAAAAAATATATCTATTATTCAGAAAATCCTTCTGTATTCTCTTCTATTAATTTTAGTTTCACGTTGCTACTTGATCATAACTTACTGGATCATCTCCCACTACCCTGACCAACAAGAATATGTTTACTGATCACTGATGCAGGTTACTTAGACACTGGGATAGAGGGCCCCCTCACACTATGTGTGTTTTTTGGTATATTACAGATCTGTGTTTGTCTCTGGATTTTGAACAAAGCATTAAAAATGCGCGTAGCAGGGCATTATAAAAATGCATACGCTAACGCAACACATGCTGTGTGAATTGTTACATTGGTTTTCTATGAGAAAATAAATTTTTACAGAAATGCGAATCAGCGTGTATTGTGTGAAGGGGGCCAGAATGTGTTCTAATCTTAGATTTTTATGAAGATAGAATGAATATACCCCAGTAACAGAGTGAAATTATATCACCAACGTAAAAGCAGGTTCACTAGGCAAACTGGAATGTAGTCATAAGAACAGGGTCTTTAACTTGGGAAATTTGCACAAGGTTGTCTGAATCTATCTTTGTTATATCATTTATTATGTATAATAAACGTAATTTAAATGTACAATTTGGTTTTTGATCCTTGTGTGTTTAGTAACTTCAAAATGTAGGAAATGCTGACAGGAAACACATCCTACTGGCTTACAAGTTCCCCACTTTCGTCCTCTTTCTTTGGCAATGGGAATCTTTTTACTTCCCTGTTTGAAAGCAATGAAGGTATTCCCAAAGCATGTCTACATTCTTCTTTTTGCAGTCTCATTACTAGAGAGAAAGACTTTAAATTATCCAACTACACTGTGTATCACTTGGGATAGCAAATGATTGCAAAATGAACAGAACTAATGGCTAATTTACGGTAGGCTACACAAATAGCATGTGATAGCATTCCAACAAACATACAATGCACTAATCATGTGCTACAAGATGCCACACTTGTGGCTGACTCCGTCCTAAAGGGTTATTAAACCCTCATGTGAAATAAAAAAATCATGTATATGCACTAACCTTATTTTTTTTCACTTATTACATTTGTTCTGGTTTAAACTAGCAACCTTTATGAGTGTACCAGGCACTTTGTGTTTTGTGGGGGCTTCCTTAGCTACTGGGACTATATGGACATTCTAGAAAAGCTGTTTGGTTTTGGCCATGGTGCTCACCACTCACCTTGGAGACAGAAATCTTGCTAATTAATCAAAATAGGCATAAAAAAACCATCATTAATGAATATGCAAATGATATATAACATTTTCTTAAATTGAATTTTTGATTCTGTTGAAATAAACCTGCCATTGAAATTATAGACTCATCATTTCTTTGCTAGTAGGTAAACTTACTAAATCAGCAGGGGTTCAAATATTTTTACTTGTCTATATGTAGCCACTGCTCCCACTGTCGAGTATGCACAGCAGATGTAAAGTCTCAGCTGTCCGAAACAGAGGTTTTGTGTAACTAATACAAGATTGGAAGACTGAGGACATCTTGTGGCAAAAATAAGCATACCAGTCATCCTGCTGTTGTAAGGTCTGGTAAGCTCAGGAAAAGGGGGGCCATGAACAATGTAGGCATACCAGACCCCTTTTGGCAAGCCCCCCCCCCCCCCCCCCCCCCGTGTTACCAGGCCCCATCAGGGGGATACCCAGTCAGTCCAGAGTTTGTTTTTTTTGTTTGTTTTCAGGGAATTAATCTCGCGGGGATCCACCAGGATTGTAAATGCCATTGTGATCCTCTTACTTTGGATGGGAACCATGGATCCCCATCCAATTAATCCAGTGGGAATCGCTTTGTTGGTGGTGGGTCCCATTTGTTTTGCCAGCGAGCCATGCTGTGATTGATTGCCAGCAAAACGAACGTAGATCTTAACATATAGGGCTAGCTCAGGGGTGGGCAAACTTTGACTTAAGGGCCACAATGGGTTCTTAAACTGGACAGGAAGGCCGGTGTCCCGTTGAAATCTGCTCCCCCTGAATCACCCATGCTGGGTTTTAAAGATCTATGTGTTCAAATTAGAATAAGTAACAGCATGTATACAGCAGAGTAGTGCTTTATGCTCATAGGGAAGCAATATTTGATAGGGGGTTTTAGTAGGAAGGATTGTGCTCAGGGACCTGAAAATTTGCATGGATGTAGTCTTAGGGGTTAACTAGTAAACCCCAAAATTTCAAAGTTCTACCATGCAGGGTTTTAAAGATCTATGTGTTCAATGTAGGCAAGTGAAATGTTGCATATAGGAGTAGATCACTCTGGCGATGAAGAAGCATTATCTGATTAGCTGGATTTTAACTGAAATGTTACTTATATGTGTTGTAGCTAGAGGGGTGAAACTCGGGGTGTAAGTAGTAGTAGGAATACATTACTGACCCTAAAAGTTTCATGATTATACCATTAATGGTTTTCTTGCTACGAATGTCCAAAGTTACAGTGTCACACAGGTTTTGGTTTTGTTTCTACAGCACAGTTGGAGAGGGGATGATGTATCTGTGGGAGGAGCTACAGGAAGCATTATCAGAGAAGCATCCCGACGTCTCTGTTGCTGATAAAGGAGTGTAGAGATCTCTTGCTCTCCGCTCTTTCTGCTCTGCGAGCCGGATAGAACAATGGAACGGGCTGGATTCGGCCATGGGCCGTAGTTTGCCCATGGCTGGGCTGGCTACAAATTTAAAATGTATTGCAATTTACCACCTTAAGCCCCCCATACACCTTTAGATCACTCCATACAATTTCCTTTAGATCTACCATTGACTTTGTAGTATAGTGGTTTCCCTGATAGAATACATAGTGATTGGAAGGTTTAAAAATAATCCATATTACATAGTTTTGGTAGAACAAAAGTGGATTGTATGGAAATAGTATGGTAGGATTGTAAGGTGTATGGTAGCTTTAAGATGTGGTAGCTGTATTTAGGTTTTTGTTTAGGCTAACTTGTTTTACCTGATATATAACAACATACTTTTTTCTTACCTCCTAGAGAAATCACTATGAGCAGCAGCATTATTTTGTATACACCAGGTCTCGAGTTTTATGTTCATATGTCTAGCCCAGTCTCTTTTTTGCAATATATGTTCCTGCCAGAAGATATATTTTATACCCATTACATTCATCAGCAAAAAAAACCAACAGACAGTTTGCAGTTTTTTGGGGTATTTTTATTATTATTTATTTTTGTAAATCACAGAAAATGGCAGGAAAACACAAGATAAAAAAAGTCTGACAACCTGACAAAAACTAATGCAAGAGGGGGGTGGAGACACATAACAGACACAAACTGCACTCAACCCATCCACCTTTCAAGAGATACCAGGGTCACTCTTCAACCTATCAACATCTAGCTCTGGTCTACCCACACACCCTCCTGTACGTGCTCTCCTTTTATTGCTTGCTGACTATCAGATACTTTCCCTCTCCACCTTTACAATATTGTTAATCTACCCTTCCACCAATAACCTGTGACCACACAACTGCTGCTAGCCCAGTACTAGCTTCGGAAAAAGACAAGGTGTACATATCTGTCTTTAACCCCTCTACCCAGCCACATCCTATAAAAAGCATGGCAGGCTTCTACACATCAGAATTTTGCAAAGAGAACAGTAACCCACATGTTAACTTGCTGAAATATCTGTAAATTTGTAGCTTATGTCATTTTTTTACATAATCATGAAAGGAAAAGTTGGGACCTCAGATATGTGCATGAACAAGCCCTACCATTTCCACATTGTGCCTATAAATGTTTTGGTGCCACCTTCCCATATTTACCACCAACCACCATTAGCACTGGTCTCCTCTTATGGCTTCTCTGTTCCAGCTACTCAGTCCTTCCTTCTTACTTCTGTTGTTGCCATCAACTCTATTGCCCAAGATGTATCTCTCACTATTTTAACGAGAACCCCAGCCCTCTTTGTTTCTCTAGCATATGTCGATCTGTACCTCTATCCTGTTATTATGTCGAGACACACACTCGTCATTCCCTTCTAATACACATACATCAGGACAAGGTACCTATCACCCCCTTCTAATACACAGACATCAGGACGTTTAGCTCTCACCCCCTCCTAATAACAGAGACAAAGTACATGTACCTCTCACGCCCATAAAGACTGAGTACATCAGATATGGAGGAATATTGAGTGGGGTGGTTGGGTGAAGGGGGTATTTATTACACAGATGGGACTTCGATATGAGACGCTTTGGGTCTCTCTAGAAGTCAAAGGGCCCTAATAATGCCCTGTAAAGACCCTACGCTGTACACCAGACATTGTTCATGAGGTGTCATGTGACCACAGTACCGGTGCCCTCACAAATCCCCGGATTAACCCTATAGCTGATCAAGCAGCACATTACTGGTATATGTTCGTAGAGCGGTGTGTTCAGAAGCCTTTGGCAGCATAGAGGTTGTTAGGCAGAGAGTTTTTACATCCCTCCCCCCATAAATTCAATGGTTTCTCCATTTTTCCTTCCCTTTCTTTGTCCTGGCACTCCAATACCAGATTTTTCAAGAGTGAAGAGCTTAAAATCCATTTTAATATCCATTCAAAAATTTTTAGACCCTCCACTCGATCACCTTCTCTGTGACAATCCTCTCTCTCCCCCTCCTTTATAATAAAACATAGAAGCAAACAATAAAAAAGAAAGAAAAGAAAAATCCTGGTTCTATTTATATTTATATATAATATATATTTATATATATATTTATAATTTTACAGAAAAAAAGTGGGGGAGAGAAATGACTTGAAAAAAACCAACATGGAATCTGGAACAAAAGGCTTGGCAGGTGGGAGTCATGGCGGCTTTTTTAATTCTTAGAATCCAGTGGAATTTGTTGCTGTTTAATTTTGGGGTTTGTATCTTTATGTTTTTGTTGTGGTTTTTTTTTCTTCGTTTTGTTTGATTCAAAGGGGAGGGGGATTCGGAGGTTGGAGAGGGTCCAGGTCTGGGAGATGCGTCTCTGCGAATTTAATAGTAAGATTCTTTTTCTACCCAACCTGTAAGAGAAGAGGAAAAAAATATATGGTTAGCTGATCAAGAAAATAAGCTTTCCATTCAGGGCAATCCATATGACCCATGGTATCTAGTCTTGTAACTAGTGTTTAGCTCGAATATTCGAATATTTAGCTAGAATATCGCTATTTCGCGAATATTCGCGAATATATCATCGGATATCCGACGCGATCGTGATTATTCGCGATTTTATCGCGATTTTATAATCGCGATCCATTGCAATGAATGGGATCGCGATTATATAATCGCAATGCGATTTTTTAAAACGGAATTGACAGATATTCTCCCAGTCGAATATCCGAGCTCCATTGACTTGCATGCATTGCGCATATTTGATCGCAATTGTGATTTTTATATCGCAATTCATGCCGCAAGTGCTGATATTCGAGATTACGATCATCACTACTTGTAACTAAAGGTGCCCATACATCTCATGATAGCCTCTCAATAGATGGCCATTTAGAGCGCTCACAGCCATATATATCTAATGGCCATCTGATGCGACCACCCCTGTCTTCGAGCAGGATCAATCAAACCCACTCAAAGACAGGGTTATCCATGGGTCCCCATGCAAAGCATCGGCTACGCTCGATGACCCAGCTCCTTCGATATCAGGCTCAGCGCGCTCGAACGCTGATCTATCTTACGAGCATCCACCCGTGTATGGCAGCCTTAAGTTAGCCATGGAATCCAGGAGCCACAAGTGTTTGGCACCTTCTAGCTTTGCTCTAGCAACATTATTGCAGTTATATAGTAATAAACACAATATGTCCTACTGATTCTGGAAACCTTACCATCTCACCTGCTGTAAGTGGTTGTAATTTTATAACCTTTATCATTGTGTAAAAGTTTTTTTCCAAACATCTGGGTAATTGTGTGCTCAATTTGTTGAAAATGAATTTTAGTAGCATAGTAGTGATAGTGGACAAGAAAATCTGAAGCCCAATCCCATTTTATCTGAAAGTGTTTGGTATGGTTGATGTCAGAACTATGTGCAGACTACTCAAGTCCCTCTAGACCAGAATTGGGGCAAACTATGGCCTGTTATCTGGTCCGTTTAGCTTTTTAATCCTTCTTATTTACAAATCTATAAAAAAAATTTTTATATGTTTTCTTTATTTAACCTCCCTGGCAGTATGATTATTACCTAAGTAGTATAGGAAAGGTTATCAATTAATTAATGTAATCAATTAACATTTTCCACTCAGGCTGGGAGAACTTGGAACCATGCTGCCCTCACAGGTTCTTTGTCTGGCCCCTCTGTCAGATTTAAAAACCCATTGTAGCCCACGAGTCAAAATTTCTGCCCACCCTGCTTTAGACCACCCTGCTCAAGTCATTGAACTGCATCATTAAGGGGCTGTTGTGCACTGGGACTCAGTTTTGCTGGAACAGTATGGTTCAAAGCTCAAGCAGCATTTATAGGACCTGTTCCCGAAAACACCTAATCCTCAAAATAAAGAGGGGTCCACTTACCTTTTTCTACCTTATTGTCATTTAACTATTTTCTATAAGCATTGAACAGCCTTCATTCCAGAAACCAGACTCATTAGAAATCACCTTTTTTATGGTTAACTTCAAATATATTAAAGCTGAATTACTTTCCAACCTGTTGTCTGGACAGCGAAATAATAACAGCACAGGGAAAAGGACTTATATGTGCTTTTTCTCTTTGTAAGCATGTTCTTTGTCAGACTGATAACATCTATGCAAGGCAATAGGATTTTATTAACCCAAAGTGCATTTTTATAGTTGTTATTTCTGTGGGGTTTGGCTGTTAGAATGGAGGATGGGCAGGGGAGAAAGTGACCTTAGTTAAATAAAATGAGTAGCAGGATTGGTTGCTGTTGTTGGCATACAGTATATATGTTATATTATTATATATATGTTATAACTTACCTCCTGGGTGTCGCCTAAGGATAAGTTTCCGGATCTCATCATATATAAAGATGAGGAAGCTGTATGGGAAGGCACAGAACCACCAGCTGGGCCTGGATGAAAAAAGGCAGCTTATTATACACCATTTCAACTTAACAAAATATTGTAATGCTTATTCTACCCACAGCAAATATGTTATTCTTTGTTCTATGACACTTCAACAGCTCAGAATTGCAGTTGTAAATAAAAATTTTCCATCGAGCGATCCAAATGTGTTAGTTCATATCGAGGTTGTAGATGGCATGCAATGACATATATTGTACTAGGTTTATTAGTGGCCAATCAATTTTCTATTGCAGTTTTAGCAAGAAAGTTGGTAGGTTTGAGAGGTCTTGAAAGAGAAAAGAGAAATGGAATACAAAGCAAAAGTTGTTTATCTCTTTCCTTCTATACCTATTGATATCTAAATTGTAACTAAAGGCAAAACTTCTTTATAGTGAAGGCCGAAAAGTTCACCCAGTAGACAGTTTGCATAGCATGTTCGCAGCTCGCAATGCTGGCGAACATTATGGGTGTTCAACCCGCCCCCTGTACCTTAACATGGAGACAAAGTGTGAAAAAAAAAAAGTACAAAATCTAGATGTGATTTTTGGCTATTAGACCTGAAGAAAACAGCATTTTAAAAAATCTGTATTTTGGGGGGAAGTTTAGCATTGATCCCCCTCTGGCATGACACTGTCCAGGTGTTTGCACCCTTTTGACTTTTTTTATTGGTATTTTGGCTGTAAATATGACCTGAAGGTTTGAGAAGTTCGCCCTCCATTAAAGTCAATGGAGGTTCGCCGCAAACATGCGAATGGGGGGTATTTGTAGAAGTTCGATTCACCTGTTGGCGAACAGCCACAGCTGATGTTCGGCCATCACCAATTCTTTATATAGGGAGGAAGGTAGAGGCTCGATATTTATCCTGATCACTAATGTCACTAGCTGTAAAAGTGAGGTTTTAAAAAAATTTCAGTTGCCACCAGAACAGAATAAAAAATTTTGTGTTTGGATACCGCTTTAATGTAAAACAGATATTGATTACCTTTTTTAAAAGTGCTACCCCGGTTGTCTTTAGCTCTAGTGTTCATTTAGTCACTGAACTAGATCATCTCCTAATTTGGAATTTTCTGAAAGAAGTCTGTATTTTGTTTCTGGAATATGTTCCCTTCAATATTCAGTACACGGTGGGTGTGTTACCTTTATGCCTGCCATACACACACCCTGATTATCACGCTGCATTCCAAAGCTCATCGGAACTGGTCTTTCGGCACCCAGTCGGTGGCTGTATGGCAGGCTTTAGGCTATATACTGACATTTGATGCAATATTGATTGTACATTTCTGGATGAATCTATAGCAGAGTGCAGAAAAAATGTCTAAACTTTAAAAAATGGCGTTGGTCTTGCATTTTGTAAAAAAGAAATGTGACTGTCTTGCCACCATTGCTGACATTATCAGGGGTAAAAGCTCAGGAGCGGGGAGCTTTACTCCACAAAAATCCTACCTCTTCAACCACTATGATGGATGCCATGCTCACCTATTAGTGGCCCCCTGTTCCTCCTCTGTAGCTCTGTGGCAGACTGTTATTTAAACCTATATGCGTTTAAACCTATACGCGTTTCTAACATACAATTTGGCACTATAGGATACCACACCTCCTGATGAAGACGTTTTTTGAAACGCACATCGAGGTTTGATGTTACTTTATCTGAAACAACAGATGAATTGGTTGTAAACATGAAATAGAGTATAGGGTCGGAGAACCTCAGACCACTACATTGTGGGGTGGCTAGTCCCTGAGACTTTAACGGCACTCATGGTAAAAGACACGGATGTGGAAATAAATACACGTACAGTTTATTGATAGACATTACCATATATACATTGGGCCCAAGCTCATTTCACATAAATAAGAATAAAACTTTGCGCCTCCAAAATTTCAATGTCGGATCCAAGAAGAATAAAAACCTGCCAATTACACCCAACCCGGAGAATTTTGGACATCCAGAACCACTATTTATGAAAGAATAAAACGTGAAAAAAACTCTTCTTTTGACTTGAATTTTACGACTGGACTGTATTTTTATTTGGATTTTTGTATGGTATATAATGTATATGGTTGCCATTAAAGTCCCCTAGTCTTTACATTCAGTAAAGAAAAGAAATAATGGTGGGATGTACTAGTCTATTCTGGTCGTCCTAACCATTAAATTCTGGATATATCTTTAGAGGAAAATCATGAAAAGTATGGCATGCTCTGACACACAAGGATCCAGGATTTCACAGGTTGCCTGTTCAAGCTGAGTGAACAAAGAATACTTAAGCCAAAGACACAGACAGAAAGCAAACAAAAGAAGCACAATTATTTCTGCCATGACAGATTTATACACCAATCAAAACTTTACTTTGCCACACAACTGACTTACTTTAGTGGATACATTCTCAGTGCAATGTCCATTCCAGGGCAATATGACAAGAAAGCTGCTAATGCTGTTTCTTCAAAAAGACCAAAAATGAGGATTTTGTTCCTGTAACGCAAAACAAATCCCAAAACAATGGGGTTATTGAAATGGGAGAGATATTGGATATAAGGATTCATATAAATGGTACATAAGTCATTCTTTCTTTTCAGTTTGTCCAATAAGTCTAAATAAAGTAAAAGACATCCTCAACTTGAATTTCTATGCTGAGGTATTTAGAGAAAATGCAGCGCATTTCTATTAGATACTAGAGAAGTACTACCTACATATTTACTTCATATCATAAAAGTCTTACAGGCTGACCATCCAAGTTCACAAAGAAGGAGTTTCACACTACATAGTAGGAAAGAAGTTTGATTATGTTCTCTTACTTCATGCCCTGCTGGAATACTGAGTTTCTCCTGGTCTTACAGATGATGACATCAGCCCATTGTACAACCACAATACTGACGAAGAAGGAAGTGTGACAAGTGAATTCCACTATCTTGCGCTGCTCATATGTCTAGAAGAACAAATAAAGGATACATTTACAAGGCAGATATGTTATGTACAGTACAGTTAGGTTTTTAATATGTTCAATATTACAAACTTAAAATTACGTGTGCCAAAACTGTAGGTTCTCATAGTAGGTTCTCAGTTAATCTCACCAAATTTTGAATCAGAAGCAGTAACGGCAGCAGCCTACTTTTTATTATAGCATGTTCTAAGAGATATAATGTACTGTGTATTTATATATATATATATATATA
>CM070038.1:50794471-50820960 GCA_036250615.1 Ptychadena robeensis
TCTGTGACAAGGCAGTAAAATTGTCAAGAGTGTACAAATAACACATGTCAATATTATGTCTCTATTTATGGAGCCTGCAGGTGAACTCTTATGTTTTGGGATAGTTCACATTTCCCCATCACCTCTCACATGACGCCACACTATAGGGTAAGGGCACAGGATACAGGTTGCAGTGGTTATTATGGGTTTTCTTTTTGATTTGTTTTTTCTCTTTTACTTTTTCCTTTATCTCTTTTTTGTAGTGATTTGAATAGGGTTAACACGCTGGCTTTTTTTTCTTCTTTCAGACCCTAGACACCCATAATATATTCTTATTTGAATTCTATAGATACAAACAACCACTTATAGTAGGCTCTTCTTGACTGAGCCCCCTGTTCCCCGAGCAGTGGGTGCCGAACTGGGACCCCCAGGGATCTGCAAACAGTGAAATAGCAGGTATTTCCGGTGGATGTTTCTCTCGGTTCTATCTTGTTACTTTTTTTCTTTATTGATTATATTTTATCATAAGGTATTTATTTCTGTGTTTTCTGCATCCCCAGTTACTTGTGATTCAAAGGGGCTTATTTTTCCTAAGACAAGCATATACCCCACAATATTTGTGAAACATAGCATACTGCTTTAAAGTTGCTTCTGTACACAATTTGTTTATTTGTATACCATTAATGTTTGACCTTTTTTCTGGATATTGATGAATGAGGTTTATCCTTCCGTCTAACTAATAATAAATACTTGTTGTTACATAAACCTTACTTCGCCTTAAAAGTCCCATTTACATGCAAATCCTGCACTGGTCACACTGGGTGCAATGTTCTGTTCCTTATTTTGTATTACCTAGGGATGTTGGCAATCTATGCTACTAACTAACGGGGATCTATAACTGCTTTTATGTTATCACAATGTTCTGGGTTTTCATTAGAACAGTAGGAAAAAATACTATGAGTTCCAAATTTCAAAACCAGAAGAAGTCCACCATGCTTTTTTCCTGTTGTATTATGGCAAATGTCTTACAAAACCATTTTGCTATTAGCCTCCCCTGCTTACCTTGATGCCTGCACTTCTGCATTTGCCCACAGCATCAGGCACAGCTGCTCTGGGAGGGTCAATCATAGACATAAGCCCCACAAAACAAAGGTTCTCAGTGCTGAAATTAAGGTCTTCGGTATCAAAAGCAAAGCCCTTTGGATGAAGCTCCTCTGGGAAGTAGTAGTGGCAAAAACCTGAAAGAACATAAATGGTAAAAATTAAGTTATATTAATGAAGAGTTCCAAAAACAAAACAGCATTCCTAACCATTCTATCAGAGTTGCACTGGCAATGTGGCAAAGGGTCACTCTCGTCTGACCAAGTGAATTCTAACAAGGCCCTCTCCCTTGTGCCATAGATCTACTCACCTAATACCCTCTCTCCAAGTCCACCTAGCTCCAGATACGCATTCTGGAAGGCTTCTTTCAACTCATCGTCCAATGGTTGCTCTTTGCCTTGGATTATAATAGTAGAACAGACATCTAGGATCCTTTCTGGGGCTCCCTTCATTACCAACAGATAACGGTTATCATTGGGGTCTTCAGTTTCATGGATGGACAGCTGTTGAGTAAAACATGGGAAGACACAGATATAATATATCAGTCAGGACATTTTACTAAATCTAGTGTATAACAAACATTTATTTAATGGTCTATGGACATTGCTATAGAGTTATATATTCACAAGTTCAACTTGACACCTGGACACTAATTTGCATGATCTGAAATAAAGTGAAAAGTATGAATTACTCTATGTAAAAAAATGTCCAACTTTTCTTTCCTGGAATAGAAGTAGCGCAGGTTATCCACATATGACTTTATTGTTGAGATGACACCAGACCCAGTGCTTTTAGTTATACCCAATTAGTAGTTGACCCGGTCCGATCCATCCTTCCCCTTTCTCTACAACCGCAACTGGCTCAGCTTTTTAACCCCCCTAGCGCTTCTGACGACTCCATCTCATCCAGCGCTGTCCTATCAGTATTGCAGTGGACGAGATGGAGCGGTTCAGCGAACATCGCAGCTGCTGGGGCAGCACATAATTACAGTTCTGTGCTGTCCCGGTGGCTCAGATCGTCTCAGGCCTGCTTCTTCACTGAAGCAGCCCCCCCCCCCCGTGACGTGATGACGTCTAAATGTAAATTGAAAGAGAAACAGGTTTCTATGCAGAAGACTGTCTCAGTGTGATTTCCAGATGTGATCTTTGAAGTTAAGGGAACAGAGGGTGCCAAAGGGCATTGTATTGGATACAGAGATTTAATCATTCAAATTATACCTTTTATCGATTTTTTTATGTAATTTCTTTTTCACATAATTGTGCTATTAGACCCTTGTACGGACATATTTTGGGAATCTACAGGCCTGCAACATAAAAAAAATTCAGTTAAAGTCTATGGTGAGCTTTTGGTACAGAAATCTGGACCTCAGCTGTGCGCTAGGGAGGTTAAGCACAAAACACAGCAGTGTCATCATTTGGAACAACATATTTACTTACAAAGAAGGGTATTCAAGACATTTACTATAAGAAATTGGTCCTAAATCTTAAACTGCACCTAAACCCACCAGAAAAACATTGTACCTAGCTAGCTTAGGAGATATCTGTGTATTTCCCCCCTCACTCCTCCTATCTGTTTATACCTCTAACCACCAGTGACATTTTTTTTCCTGCTTTTACTTTGTGTCCATTGACAGACATTGTATCTGGCGGCCCTCGGTGACCATCAGCGTTACTGCAACCTTGTTTTTTCAGCAACTATTGGGACAGTTTAGAGGTAAGTAAAAATGTAATAAAATTTTTTGGGTTTTTTTTTTAGTTTAGGTGCGCTTTAACATGTAGGATCGGAATTTTCAATCTATAGAGAGCTCTGACACTTCTACTGGGCAATAAACAAAACAGGAACTGACAACAAACTGGTAGGCAAACTTGTTGGAATGACAACCTACGTGTGCTGATTTTGTGAATTCTATTTTGCTTTACCAAATCTAGTTATTTGCCTGTCTATTGTTTAAAAAAGAAGCCATCAGAAGACACAATTGTATAACAAAAATACAGTATGTATAGGCTTTTTTCCATAATAATCTATAATCATAGGACCTGTTATAAAACTGGATACAGAAAAGCCAACATGAATTCAGCTTCTAAGAAAAAGAAGAATTGGACTGGGTATAGACCATCAGTGCACTTGTGGTCTCAGATATGTTTCTTTATATTCATATATAGCAATGGATTCGTTCAGCAAGAAGCTGTACAGTCCAGTCATAAATAGGTTATTCTCAGACGACCTGCACTCACAATGGCCCAGGACAGTACAGGGAGGTAGAGTTAAAAGGCTTTTATGTTATTATGAAATGAATGTTAAGAAGGATCAGGCTGGGATCCTAGAGCAGCTGGGACTAATCTGTAGAGACAGAATGACAAAGGCAGAGCAGGAGGGTGAGGGGCAGGAATAAAGGGCCAATGAGGAACATGCCGGTAAGGAAGTTCAGATAGACAGGGACATTGTGTAATGGAGGCAACAATAATAATTAGTAAAGAGCTGTAAGGGTAAAGAAACGGGAGGTTTAAAGAAACGTGCAGCATTAAAAATATTTGACGGTTTTGCCAAATCTGTGTAACACATACTGAATTTATATTTGGCTAAATAACAATATCATTTTAGAGATGCCCCTATTTACAAATGTCTTGGATCTGCCTAAAATGTAAATCTAACTGACATGGATAACAGGATATGTGAAACAAAACTCTTTAAGAACACAAAGTAACAACCTACAGATGCTCAACCCCTTAACCACTGTATCCAAAATTAAATTAAAACTGCTGTAAAAATCTTTTCATTGCTCCCCTCATTCTTCCCTATATATCAGTGATGTTATCCATAACATTAGTGGTGTATTGCGTCCTCTGCCTTTGGTGCACTGTTGCTAAAGTGCATGGGAAACTAACCAAGACAGCCCCTCCAGATCCTCCTCTAGGAGGCAAGATTTATTTTTTTGGACCCCTTTTATATACATGGAATTTCCAGAATATATGTGCATGGCTTTCTCTTCCCCTGGGACCATGGGCTGCAGCTTGTAGTAGCTGTGCAGAAATGTAGCCCTGCACTCACCTGGTACTTGTTGGTGGAATTGAAAGGAATTTCTGCAACTTTCTTGTTCTTCTCCCTCATGGCTTTAACTGATCCACAGGATAACTCAATACATTTCAGGAGAGCTGACTCAGAAGCATCACCGGCCACATCTCTCTGAGAAGCAAAAATGTACCCTGTTACCTAAGGAAACTGATTCTTGCTTGCATAATTACAAGCCATAATACAGAGACACATACACGGTAAGTGGGACATACGACAAGACGAGCAGCCACACACAGTGACACAATGCTACACAGCTTCTGCTGAGGCGCTAACGGCACACACCTTCAGAATGGGAATGTTGTCATTTCCAGCTTTGAAGGCAGCACGGTTACATAAGGCAGCAATCCGAGCCAAGGCCACCCAAGTAAGGGAACTCTTATCAAACGAGGCACCTAAAGTCAGACATGGGGGGAAAGAGAGAAGAAACTGGTAAGATGAGGGTTACAGAATACCCCAAAAAGGTTTAGTGCTGTGTAAAACTCCCAGACCTGACTGGTCCTCTGTGGTGTCTGCCTCATGGATCTGGTTATCAAACCACATATGAGCTACTGTCATACGGTTTTGTGTCAATGTTCCTGTCTTATCAGAGCAAATAGTAGAAGTGGATCCCAAGGTTTCTACAGCTTCCAAGTTCTTCACCAGACAGTTTTTGCGAGCCATTCGTTTGGCAGTTAAGGTTAGACATACCTGTAAAGGTAAGGTAATAATTATTATGTCATAACCAACAATCCTGACATAAATCTAGGAATTATGTCATACTAAAACCACTAAAATATCACATATGCAGCCTAATGCAAACTTAAGAAGCAAACTCAGAAATGATTAAACTAGCCAAAACCAAACATTGAAAGTTATGTAAAGCTTATATTATTGAATCCACCAAGAAGGCATACCATTTTTTAGTACTCACAGTGACAGTGGCCAAAAGTCCCTCTGGCACATTGGCCACAATGATTCCAATAAGGAAGATGACAGCCTCCAGCCAACTGTAACCCAAGATGAGTGAAAGAATGAAGAAGCTGATGCCAAGGAACACAGCCACACCAGTGATCAGATGAATAAAATGCTCAATTTCCTTAGCAATTGGGGTCTTCCCAACTTCCAAACCAGAAGCTAGAGTGGCTATGCGACCCATCACAGTTCTGTCCCCAGTGGCTATCACCACTCCGCGGGCTGTCCCTGTAAGAAAATAAAAACTGTGAAGCTATTGTGTTTAATATTTCATATAGATATAATTTCATGATGGATAGATGCACATCTTGGAGTAATATAGTAATTATAATTTATAATTAAGTAAGACTTTTCAAGCAATCAAATCACAGTTACATTTGGCCAACATTGAATGTATGAAGGGTGGGACTATTACTTCCTTAGGATTATGAATATTATAACGGTGTCTCCATGTTCCATATTCCAAACAATAAACAGATTTGTCAATAATACTCCCTAAAGCTGGGCATAGACAGGTATATTTCTGCTTGATTCTTTAGCCGATCGACCACCGCATGCGTTTCTGCAATCGGTCAGCAGAAAATCGGGTGCGCCCACTTGGTCAGATTGACCAGGAATCTGCCGCATGTCAGATCGCACGGTAATCCGACATGCCGGTTAATTCCTGGCCAATACCATTAGTAAGAGCACAAAGGGTGCCTAGCTGATGTTGGCACTAGCACCGTGCGTGATGACGTCATCACTGCCAGTCGGTCGGCTGAGCAGTCGACGGGAAAACGACCCATCTATGCCCAGCTTAATGTAATGTTGAATCTAATGAAAAGGAGGAAAGGGAAACACTCCATGGTTGAAACATTGGTCTTTGGATTAACCACATTAGAATGATAGAGGAAAAACTTGTGTCTATGTACTAAAGCCCTCTTACACTAATCCTATGGCCGAAGCTAACCACAATCATTAAAGTGCATTTAAATATTAACAAAAAAAATACTTTCCTTAACACAATAATTATGTAACTCACACACTTCATGCTTTAAAAAAATAAAAAAACATCAGTTTTTTGTACTTTCTGAAATTGGTCAGTCAGATAAGACGTACCAAAAGAAATCTACTATACTAAATATTTCATTTGTGTTTTACATTCAGAGTTTCTGTGTATGTTCAGAGTACTGTGTGATGTTACCTTCTACACAGTTGGTGGAGAAAAAAGTGACATTTCGTGTCTCCAAAGGATTGTCATGTGTGCAGTCAGGTGACCTTGTCTGGGGCTCGGATTCACCTGTCAGGGAAGAATTATCTACCTGTAGGGAAGAAAATGTGGAAGGGAAAGGAGAAAAAGAAAGAGAAGGCAGTGATATATAAAAGGTTTATAGAAGGAACTAAATTTTAGAGGAAAAAGAAAAGTAAAAGAAAGCTTTAAACATAAGATTCACATGACAGGCTAAAACACAACTCCAGGGACCATTACTAAAGATTGCAATATTTGGGTGGGTAGTCAGCAGGCACAGCCGTAATGTGAAAGAGCCCTAAGACTTTGCACAATTATGTAACAATTATCTTTCAATAGTTCTATGGTTATGGGAAGTTTATCACTAAAATCACCCTGGACACATGTAATCTGCAGCTGAATGTAATCCTGAGCATGCTCTGTTTATAATATATGGCTGCATAGAGTTTACATATATTTGAGGTGGGAAGCTCAAAACTGTTGTTCACTTCTCACTATGCTTGATGCAATAAAACTACAGCATACAAAAAAATGTTTGGTACGTACTGATTTCTAAAGGATTAAATTTTGGCCGCAGCGGGGCCCGCAAGCGCAAACAACCGCATCCATTGGAAACTTCAATATAGTTTCCACTGGTGCGGTTGTGCACGTTCGAGTGCGGGTGCGGTTTAGGGCGCGTTTCTGAACGCTAGCTGCAGCGTTTTAAAACGCATCCGCGTCCCAACCGCATCCTCATAAAAAATAAAATCGCGTCGCAAAAACATGCGAAAACATGTTATAGCCATGAGTTCAGCCGTCGGTTGCCGCGCGGCTATAAACGCACGGGATTGCATCGATGGAAACAAGGCCTAAAACAGACCGACTATGTATATTTGATTAAGAAGGTGCATGTGGCTCAAAACCTAAAGTAACTAGAATAAATGATGCAGCAGATACTCTATCCAATGGGCATCATTCCCCCACAATGACAACACAGTATTTTGAGGCAGCAACCAACCAGGTACAGAATACAAATTTTTCTGGAAATATGTAATCAATGAAATACAATGTAGCACTATATAATGCCCAATAAAAGAGCCAGAACTTACTTTGCATCCGTGGGCAGAGATGATCCTTAGGTCAGCAGGTACTCTGTCTCCACCTTTTACCTCCACCAGGTCACCCACCACTACTTCCTCCGCATTCAGCTGCATCTTCTCTCCTTCTCGGATTACTAAAGCTTGCTGGTAGTAATAAAGAATAAAGATAATGTGGAAAAACACACATTTCAAATGCAAAAAATACAATAGGCTCATTCTAGAAAATTATACATTTGCAAACCAATTAAAATGTTTAGCCATTTCGAGATTGCTAGTCAGAGTTTAACTTTATATATACAAATGAACGTATACAAATGGCGCATAAACTTTATGTAAATTTAGAAATCAAATAAAATGTTTGGCTAATGTCTGTCATGATATATCATAGAATTTTTTTACCTGCCCACACTGAATACAATGGTACAATTGTATTTAAGACCTACAATTACAATGAAAACTCTGGAAACATGCAGTATTGCCTGCTTTCAGCCAGTGACATAGAGGCCAACTCACAAAGCCCTTGAGATGTTTGCATTACACACTTAGTATCCCACACTTCCAGAAGTATAATATTAATGAATAAATGCATTATGAAATACAGTTAGAAGCTTTGAAGGAAACCAATATTCTTATTAGATATGTTAGCAATAGATATAAAATACAAAATGTAATGCTAAAGAGGTATTTTGTTCTGCTCCTTCTCAAAAAACACAAGTTTTAGTTGGTCGTATAATTGAAGAGACTGTGATAGCCTATCTCCACAGGCCGGCCGACAGAATGTGTGTCTGAGAAAGTATCAAATACAGAGCTTTCCCTGATGGGCAATCTATACATTTCTTAACTTAAAACACTAACATAAATATGGCAGGGTAAGCGTGTATAAATGTGCACGTCTCATGATCAATCAAGTCTTCATGATTAATGCTCATAGCAGGTAAACATTCTAGTAGAAAATCCTAAGTAGAACAGTTAAACACTGAAGGTATCCCATTATTTTGCGCAATAAAAAATCAACCGGAACGTCGATCGAATGTATGCCACACAGTGTTATAGATTGACAGATCATCGTTTCATTTTTTTTAAAGCTCCATTACTGCTTTCTCCCACAAGAGGGCACCTGGAAACCAGGGAGTATGCAACCACGCCTTATACTTACTTGGGGCACCATATTTTTGAAGGATTCCATGATTTTTGAACTCTTTGCTTCCTGGTAGTAAGAGAAGCAGCCAGTGATGATGACGACTGCAGCCAACACAATACCCAGGTACAGCTAAAAGAGACATAATAAGTGTTCACTTTGTTACATAAAATACATAAGTCTAGGTCACCCATATCACCTGATGACACACAGGTATGAGCACAATCACACTTCTAAGATTGCTATTAATTCCTTGCAAAAGTTTTTTTCAGGGCAGACTTATATGTAATATATATATATATATATATATATATATATGATATGTAATAAGTTCTGAACTTTAAAATGCTTAAATAGGTCACCACCATATTTCTGTTCTAAGAACACTCCAAAACCATATTTGACTTAACTAAGCCACAATAAATCACTTTCTTTGCCAGGTAGAGTTAGCAATTCTAAACCTAACCAATTTACTTAATCATCCATATAGAAATCTAAACTGCATTTTTCCCCATCTGCTTACTCTTGCAATATAACAAATATGTGTTGTTTATGTTCAGGTTTGTGTTGTCCATTCAATCAAGATTAAAACCAGTAATTTATATTGGACAGGTTAATACATTTCTACCTAAATCAATTCCGCTTGGAATGTGTGAGCATAGCCAGAACAGGAGATTAAGGACCCAGCAGAATCCTCTATTATCAGGTCAATAGATGTCAGGCAGGCTGCCAAAGCTCTGAGCGACCAATGAGAAGAAGACACACTGTCCTAGTTGTTTCAGTTTTCCAAACTGGAAACAAAATGCTGAAATAAATTTAGTAGCTACATCTTTTACATTACTACATTGGCACTTTAAATGATGTGCTCCTATAATACTTAAACTACCATACATCTACTCAATGGTGAAGGTTAGTCAACTGCTTCTGACTTAATTGATTTTGCTTCAAAATAACTAACCTTTCTAAAAAAAAGACCTCTCAAATCCATTCGAGCTGCATAAAACAACTCTATGTAATGGCTTGTGTCCATTGCGGTGAAATCCTTGCATTCAGCACCTGCTGAATGTGGAGAATTTACTGCGGACACAACACGTCCCATTTATTTGCATGGGTTGAGATCCACTTCTGACTTGTAAAAGCGATGCGCCTACTCCACTTACTTTACAACACTGGACCTCAAGTTCTCATCCCAGTGACACACAGTGCCACTGTCAACAACTGGTGCACAGGGCAACATTAACACATAGGCCATAATGTGCCCTATTTCATTCAATGCCAGAAAGCAGCACTCAATGTTTTGGGCCATGGCTTTTCCACTCCATGCAGATGTGTCCATTGACTTTCAATGGATGTGTCTACATGACACGGAAAAGCCATGGCTGGCTTATCCTGAAAAAGCAACCTGTTATCCCTGTGCGAGCAGAGGATCCTCAGCTTTCCCACATATATCTTACAAATCTTTCAATTCTAATTACATGTGACTATAAATGCACCAATTCCAAATAACAACTTAATGAAAGTGTGTATACACCATGGAGAAAATAACAGATGTGCTCACATTGTCACCAGCAGGGTCATCCTCCGTACCCGCCTGGATGCCATAGGCCAGAAAGCAGAGGATAGCACCAATCCATAGCAGGATGGAGAAACCTCCGAAAAGCTGGCGGCAAAACTTGATCCACTCAGGTGTTGTTGGAGGAGGAGTCAGAGCATTGGGTCCATCCCGAGCCAGAATCTCAGCTGCTTTGCTGAGGGTTAGTCCCTAAAACAAGAGGACAAGTAACTGTTAGGGAACAATTATGAGAAATTGCAGAAGCTATGAAATATATGTACAATAGCTGCAAATGTGCCTTTAATTATATGGCAGTATATGTCACATGATATACTTATATATAGCTTAACCTGGAATTCCCAAGCATTATATAGTATTTGTAAGATTAAATATAGCATCTGCTGGACAGGATGAATTAAGTACACAGTGATAATTAAATAAAGTGTTCCAATTTTATACAATTAGATTGTAAAATAATAATAATAAAAAAAAAATAATATTAACATGTCCCTGATAAAATCTCAGTTAATAATAAAAGTATATAAAAGAATCACCTGCACGCAGTCTGTGTTGTATTTCCGGCACACCTCTTCCACTGACATCTTGTGCTCTGTCTGTGGTCAAAGATGAGGATAGTTTAAGTACAATGCTGACATGAAAACTAAAATAGGTGCCACATAATCATGCAAAAACACACATACACTGCCAAAAAATAAGATCAACTCTATGTGAGAGAATACAAAAATTAAGGAATATTGTGTTTTTACTTAAAAGGAGAATTGTCTAGTTATGTACAGAGGCTTTAGAGTAGACTATACTGACATCTTATCAATTCATTTGCAAAATGCTGTTGATACTTGCACAAATCATAGTAAGGCCCAACAGTAAATACAATTCTCACACTTTGCTATGGCTTAGTTGTACCACTATACAGATATAAACATTTATAGCCAAAACATACATAAATATTTCCTGCTACCATTGGATACGTGTTTAGGGTTGATGGCTTAAACCATTGAAATCAGTGGAGTCAGTCTAGGAATCAGAGTCAGGGCTGATTGTATTACCAGAACAAAATGGCAGCAATGAAAGTATTAGAAATGTATCTTAGTCGGAGTAGCACATAATTTCCAGCAGTGGTCACTTCATGGAGATCTGACACTTTCTATGCTAAGTTGGAGCAAGAGATTTTCAAGCAAGGAAGCAGGAAAATAATACTCATCATTGTTGTCTCCATCCCCCATTTTTCTGTGTAATGCCAGATTTTAAAGATATTTGTTGTCGCTTGAGGCACTAGATTCTGTGTTTGAAAATTAATTATTAACAACTTAAAGTAAAAAAAGGTAAACCCACTACTTAGCTGCGCATAACACACATTTCTTGGAGAGGTTCAGCACACCATGAACTGAAGGCAATGGTTAGGGTCAGAGTTCTATAGTGCTTTTGGGTACCTAACTATACCACTGGGTCTCGATATTGCTTAAAAGACAATTGACTGATGGAATTTTCTTTACTTTAGACCTGACATCATTTGTAAGTGCAATGGATGCACTTACAGGCAGCACTGGGAAATCTAATGATAATGACCCTAGAACTTTTTGAACTATAATGTGATTTATATTGAAACCAACTACAGAAATTACCTATCTGGAAAGAACAAAAAATGATAATGATAGATTCTTACCATGGCCACTTCTTTCTTAAGGTCGTCCAGCTCTTTTTTCCCCCCCTTCGCCTTTTGGGGTGATTGGCCATCTTTATTATCTTGTGTGGTAGCCACACGATAACTATCTGACCGGCCGTACTAAAGAAAAGAGAAAAAGCAAAGATTAGCATTATTTAAAGCCTGAACTATGTATCTCAAAGCATTAAACATTAAAGAAAATTATATATGGGGAACAGTGACAAAACAACTGGAAGTAACAATTAGAGCCCTGAAAAAATTTTTGGGGGGATTTCCCATGCATTAACAATATTAAGAAAGCTGTATGAAGAATTGTGTTGAGCTCGAATATTCTATTTTCAAATATTTCGCTTGAATACCGCCATTCCGCGAATATTTGGGAATATACCATCGAATATCCGACGTGATGAAGATTTTTCTCTAATTATTGCGATTATTGCGATCCCATGCATTGCAATGGATCGCGATTATATAATCGCGATGCGATTTTTTTAACGGAAATAACGGATATTCTCCCAGTCGAATATCCGAGCTCCATTGACTTGCATGCATTGCGCAAATTTGATCGCAATTCATGTCCACAGGTGCGGATATTCCAGATTACGAATATTCGCGAAATTACGCTAATTCCAATATTGTCTAGTCGATCATCACTAATGAAGAAACACACATCAAGCTTTATCAGTATTTTCTGGGAAAGCACCCAGAAGACCATGTACTCAAAGGAAAGGATACCTTATAACCTGCAGGTATGTAGTACCTCTCAAGCACACCACCTCAACCTCTCTATAGTTTTCAAATATGTATGGGCCTTCCTGATTGTATGAAGATTGATTGAAAGTTTTGAAAGATATTCATATTTTGGTAAAACAAAAGTTGATCTTCATGTTTAAATTTTGTTTTATACATCACTATAAAATGTGCTACTTCTTTCTGGTTGCAGGGAAATTTCACAAACAGTAAAAAGAGGAAGAACAACAGAAGTAAAAAGACTCTCATTGATATACATTTATCCACATTCTATAAAATAATATAATTAATAACAATTCAAGATAACAAACAAAACCAAGTCCAAACAAGCCAAACTGAACTAAGGAATTTGAGTGAACTGCACAAAAGTTGCTTCACCAAAGGGTAGGGACTGACCCCACAGTTTGCAAGGGAAGACAACCGTGCCCCCTGACTCAGAGATAAACCTCTCCCCATTCTTAGGAGAGGCGCAAGTCTAATAATATTAAGGTATGTGGCAGTGTCACACCCAGATACTAAACATAACCTACCTATCTTATGTACAGTATATACTCATATGGCATATCTCCCTCTCCACAGCATATCTATACACATCACAAGGTGCACTGGCCTGATGAAGCCTCATTGGCGAAACATGTAGCCCTTCGTGCACCACATTCAAACCATCGTGGACAGTCTACTCCACTGCTTATGTGTACTGTATATGCTTTTATAGACATTAGCGACATTGTGTATTATGTGGTAGCATGTCATATCTCTGTATCACATGTTATGGATGTCGATATGCTATAATACATTTTTATATTTTGGGTCTTACACACAGGACCTGGATGACACCAGGCAACCTGTAATATAAAGATCATTTATTGTGATTATCCTTGACCAATAAAATAGGTTCTTAACATAACCTTGTGACTGCACCATTGTATCACTGTTCCAATCAGAGTCCCCAGAGGGATCCCTTTTGTTTATTTTTATAGTGTCCTAGGGATGGGAACAGTGGTTAAAATTACCCTCCAATCTTACCCTATTGTTTCTACACCAAAGGGTATAGGTACACTCACACACCAGAGTGTACTGCTACATGTGGTGAGCAATTTTTGAGAAATGTACACTTTTAAGGTACAATTAAAAACTTCTAGACAGTCCTTTTAACATACCTAATCCTCTTTCTTTAATCCCAATACCTTAATCACAAAACCTAACCTTATCCCAAAACTAGACCCTAAAGGTTTGATTTTTTTCAATTCGATTGACTCAAAAAGATCATTTGTTTAAGTAGATCATTTGAAAATCATTTTCTCTTTTTGTTCTTTGAACAAACATGATCAAAATTGAGCATAAAATCAATCGAGCAGTGATTGGTCATGTTGCAAACTTTTAGACCTGTGGGCCACATTGGCTTCTTAAATTTAATAAAAGGGCCGGACCAACAGCCTGTAATGGCCGATGACCATTCCAATTCTATGCTTTGCTGACATCACTAATAATGGCGATGTAATAGGCGACTTTTGACAGGGATGTTGTTATCTTTTTTAATTTCCTGCACAAAAAAATGCTAATCCCTAGTCGTGATGAATGGCATAGGCAATGTTACAATTTGCAGTATTTCACAAATAATGCTACTAATATTTGATTCGATACTCGTAAGTACGAAATTCAAGAAAATGGCCATGCATTTCAATAATGTATTCACAATTATAATCATCATGATTATCTTCAAAATGAATGGTCACATGTTGTATCTATTTTGGCATTGCAATCATATTATCGCAATGCATGGCAAAGCATAATATCGGGAATATTCAAACACTAATTCCAAGAGGTTGACGAAGAGCTTCTGCTCGAAAAGTGTCCTATTGATCCTGTTGAGCATACGAGCACCTGTAGGCAGTAACTGATCTCATCCGTAACCAGGAAATTACGTCACCCTGGTAAGCACATGGCCCTGAGAGATCAAACCTTGCAAACCTCCTTTATTGTGAATATTCTTGTGTCCTTGTTCCTATTTGTCTCTTGCAGGAGGCCCCACTCTTCCATTTTGAGAGCTGCACACCTACATGCAACTTAAGCACCCACCGCTCATATTAGGCAACTTCCTTTCCTTTGGAAAAATGGGTCAAAAGAAGGACTTGACATGCTTAAGAAAAGTCAAAAAATATGAGTTTCTTCAGATGGATTTGCTAGTCACTCTTAAATTGCAAGCTTCTGAAGCGTGTATCATCGCAATCAGCTTTTCATTCAAATAGTCAACAGTGTCGCAGATAGCTGTTGAAAACAAAGGCGCAAATAACTGCAATTGAACTGAAAAGTCAAGCGTTGCAGTCTCAAGATCCACTTTCCACATTTTTGGCCATATTTCAGAGGTTGCATACATCACTGGATGTGCCCAAAAGTCAAAGTGTGCTACTTAGAGAAGAAAGGCTGAAAGACTACCACACTGAACAACACACAAGCTGAAACGTCAAGACTGGGCCAAGAAATATCTAAAGACTGATTTTTCTAAGCAAGGTGGGGGTGGAGTACTGGTTTGGGCTGGTTCATCAAAGATGAGCTTGTGGGGCCTTTTCGGGTTGAGGATGGAGTCAAGCTCAACTCCCAGTCCTACTGCCAGTTTCTGGAAGACACCTCCTTCAAGCAGTGGTACAGGAAGAAGTCTGCATCCTTCAAAAAAAACAAGATTTTCATACAGGACAATGCTCCATCACACGCGTCCAAGTACTCCACAGCGTGGCTGGCAAGAAAGGGTATAAAAGAAGAAAAACGAATGGCATGGCCTCCTTGTTCAGCTGATCTGAACCCCATTGAGAAACTGTGGTCCATCATCAAATGTGTGATTTACAAGGAGGGAAAACAGTACACCTCTCTGAACAGTGTCTGGGAGGCTGTGGTTGCTGCTGCACGCAATGTTGATGGTGAACAGATCAAAACACTGACAGAATCCATGGATGGCAGGCTTTTGAGTGTCCTTGCAAAGAAAGGTGGCTATATTGGTCACTGATTTGTTTTGTTTTTGAATGTCAGAAACAAATAACAAAAATGTTATATTGGTTTCACTGGTAAAAATAAATAATTGAAATGGGTATAAATTTGTTTTTTGTTAAGTTGCCTAATAATTATGCACAGTAATAGTCACCTGCACACACAGATATCCCCCTAAAATAGCTAAAACTAAAAACAAACTAAAAACCACTTCCAAAAATATTCAGCTTTGATATTAATGAGTTTTTGGGTTCATTGAGAACATAGTTGTTGTTCAATAGTAAAATTATTCCTCAAAAATACCACTTGCCTAATAATTCTGCACTCCCTGTATGCACAGGGATATGCAAAGGAATCAATAGGTTTTGACAGTTGATATTTGCGTTGCACAAGAAAGAATAGAAGAATCAAAGATTGATTCAGCAAAAGTTGACCCAACACTACCAACCCTAGCCTTAATGATTTATATACGTGCATTTAGCTAAACCTTAACATCTGACCATTAAGACACTGAACCCCTAAGCCTAATGATATTGTAACCCTAACTATGGTTGTCCACTTTAAGGTAATTAAAAAAGAGAGAGCGGGGATTCATTGTGCTTTAACTATAAGTGGTTCACTCTCCAAATAGAGAAAGGCAAAAAAGACTGATGGGAATGGCTTTAATGGGAGTAGGCTCTCCCCAACCCCCAATATTGAACTAAAATATAGCTGGATGGGTTTTCAACTTAACTTAAAAAGTTATTAATATTTCTTAACAAAAACACGGAGTACCTGATTGCCTTTAAGATGAGGAAGTAGCAAGTTACAGAAATGAAAAGAAGACCCTGAAGAAAAGGTTGGGGTTCTACTATATCACAGACTGGCTCCAAAAGGAATAAACTCAAATATCAACTGGAAAAACAAGACAATAAAATTCTATTTCGTTCAGGTACTCTGGGCTGTTATAAGGTCAATTGTCTATCAAGAAATAAACAAATTCATTTATCATTGAAGGTAATCCAGTTTAATTTAATTTACCCAGATGAAGTACAGAAGAAGACAACAACAATTAAGCAAAATAAGAATGAAATCTCTGTAATGACCCGTTAAGGCTACATTTTGTAAATTTTGCTACTCTGGAGGGCATTTCCAATATGCAAGCATTCTGTCCAAAGGACTTGTTGTAGGAAGACAAAATACAATTTCTGTCAGGTTGGATGCCAATGACCAAAAGATATACCAGGATCTTGACTGACAGATGATCATTAGTAACTTGTAGCCTTAGCATCTAGGCAAGTATTCGAATACTTGTATAGAAGTAAAAACTTCATCTAGAAAAATAAATGAGATTCCACTGAGTTGACATCTGTCCACAAACACTTACCATGCATGTTGCAATTTAGTTGGCCAATCCTAATTATTCTATTTCTAATTCTCTTTTAATTCTTTGGGCATATTTGGCCTCTTATGTAGCAATAAAGAAAAGTAGGATATTTTTAAATTGTTGGACGCTCAGTTCCTAGGATTCTAATTTATTACGGTGAGTTCTAAAGATCTACACTGCGAGAAGAAGTGTGAGTTTTCTTCCGCAGGCTGGATCAGGCTGGCGGAAGAATTTTTTTGATTCCTACACAGCTCCCCCACTCACTCCGCATCATAGCGGAGTGCATGCATGTCCCTGATACCGTGCGGAACTGTGCGTTCCAAATCGGCGGACGTCGGAATCTAAAGTCCGATCCACCTGTTTGCGAACAGACGTGGCCGATGTTCAGCCATCACCAATTTGAATAAAGAGTAAATAAAAACTAAATGTTATGCTATGTTTAACAAAACCAACCAGCTGAGATCCAGTCCTTGACCAAGGCTTGGTAATGACCTAGCATAAGTCTAGTCTACAGTAGATTGGCCCTTTGGTTCTTAAAACATTGTTTTTAAAAACAAAGAGCCCAACCCTATTTTTACCTCAAAACAGAGCCAATGTATTTATTTCAGTGGATTTTTCGAACTCTTAAGTAAATCTTTATTAAAAAATTTGCTTGACTGGATCCCATCTCTGCTTTTTGATACAGTCATAACATCCCTTTACTTCTGTGAAGTCTCAACTTATCTTACTTACTTAATGGAGTTGCAGTATAGGCTGACTTGCTTTTCCTGCATAGCTCATTATTTTTTTTATATACTTTTCTAAAATGAAAAAAAATCTAATTTGACTCTACTGTAATATACCAATAGCAGCAAGGAAAACAGTCATTATCTTCTGAAACAGATTGAGTTTTGCAAACAATAGGGGTAGCTTAGATTTTGATGTCAAAAATGTGTCCACATGTTCAGGAACAGTTAAAGCTATGATGGAACATGAGTGGAGCTTGCAGATCTAGATAAAATACACCTTAAAAGTAATAATATATTAATGATATTGTTGCGTTTATGAGTAATACTATTATTTTTAGTTTTAATATTATTAACAAGCACTAGCTAAAATTTTCCACTTTATCTTCCTATATGTGTGGTTCCCAAAAGTCATATGTACTAAGCATATACTATTTACCATAATTATCTTCCACTATTTTATTCTAAGGGGCATTTCTCAATTGCTCATATTACTATAAATAATGGCCCTTGGGTTAAATAACCATTATAGTTTAGAATTGAGCTTAATTCTTTTATAATTATATTTTTCTAACTTGGACACAACCAGAGCAATTGCTGACCGTTTATTGTGAATGATCTTAAGCTGCACATTGCTTTTTCTTAATAAAATTATTCTGCTAATATTTGAGAGATCCCAGAGTCCCACATGCTCCTCCACCTCCAGTCGTGCTAACTGTCATTTATTACTAGAGGAACAGCCAAGATTTCAGCTATGGAAAATGTTAGATCTAATTATTTCCTGTACTATTAGAAGCACACTAATTGGAAGGGAATAATCTGTAGAATAGCAGATGAGCGTTCAGGATGAGCTAATCATCAGGGATAGGATTCGATGGTAACAGACGCATCAAGGAAGGAAGACAATACATGATAATGAGGACAAGAAACCCAAATGACATGTAAGAACCAGGAAGGACAGAGGAGGAGGATTATGAAGGAACAGAACAAATGATAGCAAAAACCTCTCTTCCCTAATGTAACTAAAACAAAGAAAAGTTCTTTAGATAAACTTCTCTTTTCCATCTGCCAACCCCAAATGTCACTTTAAGGACACAGTATTGTCTGGAGTATCAACCTCATAGTGTCCCAGTTACAGGCCATAATAACTATTTTAAAGCTTTAACTAAGAGTTAAGTGTACTAAGAGTAATTATGCTTGAAAGGTTCAGGTAGGTGGGGGAAATTGTATTATTATAGTTCTAATAAACTTTAGTTAGAAAGACATAAGGTTGCTTATAATTTGCACTTATCCTGAAAACTGAAACCTCCACCTGTTTAAATACAACCTACCATATATTAGAAATTGGTAGGCCTAATCAAACAAATGATAAACTAAGGGATTACGCAACAGACACTGTACCTAATGGAATACACTGACATATTGCACCCCTGGAAGTGCTGAATGCTAACGGTACCTTCAAATTTCAGGAGTGAAGATTGCAGATATGGACCACTGAAGTGTAAAAATGCATATTTGCTCTTTTAAGTTAAAATTTGA
The DNA here is from genome assembly GCA_036250615.1 of Ptychadena robeensis. Lineage (NCBI taxonomy): Eukaryota > Metazoa > Chordata > Amphibia > Anura > Ptychadenidae > Ptychadena > Ptychadena robeensis. The sequence goes on from CM070038.1 coordinate 50,813,618, forward strand.
TCACAGTTTGACAAAGTGAACAAATTCATTGATACTCTAGCACAGACATGGGCAAGCTTAGGCCGGGGAGCCAAAACTGGCCCTTTAGTCTTTTAGTTTGGCCCTTTGTCACCTTGGTGTCAAGATACTCTAGCTACCCTCATTCCCTGCAATAGTTGAAGATAACACATAGAAGATGATTTTTTCCTAGAGGCGATAGTTTGCCTGCAATAGTGAATGTATAAGCTTCTCTATCAAACGCTTTTATTTATAAATTTTTTTAACATATTATTTTTAAATGTCCTGCCCTAGCTATGAGGACTTAGGACCCAGGTGGCTCTTGCAGGCTCTTGGTCCGGCCCCTATGTCACATTTAAAAACCCATTGTGGCCCACAAGTTAAGAAGTTTGCCCACCCCTGCTCTAGAACAAGAAACGTTTCCCATATAAAAAACCTATATAGGAATCTACCCAGAAAACATGTTTTCTGGTATGTTTCTAGTACTCCAAACTCTGGTTAGTGTGTATATTTATATTTCGGGAATAGTATCATATGGCAACATAAAGTTGAACTCGTAAGTGTGCATTCCCATTCATCCCATTCCTAAAAGTCATGTCTAATCCATTTTTGGAATATATTACAATTCTAGGTTTTTTCAGTCTGAAGTCTTTTTTTGGACTCATCTGACCACAGATATTCTGTGGGGTCTTATGAAAAAACAAAGTTGCCGTTTTATGCCTCACTTGCTTTTTATTTCTTGTTATCTCAATTCTTTCAGACCTTCTGGATCTTATTTGTGCTTCCTTTTCATATTCCGACTACTCCAAGCTGCCTAGTCTCCAAGTTGCACCATGTCAGCTTTTTAGTGTATGTAACCTTTTGAACCTTTTGTTCTTGATATAATGTTTCACAATTTTATTTTCTATATTGTAATTACCAAGAAGGACTTTTTGGGGATAATGTGTGTAGTTTACCTACTATAGAGATCTCTTGGATGTTTTGTGTTAATGAATGAGCCACAATCTGGGTTACTAAATTGATCAATTAAGTTACAGCAATCCTGGCACTCTCCGTTCCATAAATTGTATTGATAATGTAACCTATTTCTAGCTCCCATTCTCTCAGAGAGCATGGTCAAAAGAGAATACTCATCACAAGAGCCAACAGAGAGTGATGTCACCAGGCTAAACAAAGACAAAGAGTTGCTTCTATTCTTCCATGATACTATTTTTAAAATGCTCACTATGGATCCCTGACTGCAGTCAGTGATATCAGCTACAACAGGCTATAGTAAAGAAATAAAATAAATCTCAACAAAACGATATGCTAAATATCACAATACATCCATGACTTGATATTTACAACAACTTTAGAGAAATCTCATAAAATATATAATAATATTTATATAAAACTGACCCTTAGTTTGTAATACTTCAGGAATACACAGCCAGATTGGTGACCGGACTCTAGTCTACTGGAGATAAGCATTACAGCCTGGTCAGCTCTCCACCCCTCCCTAGCTTATGATTAAATAGTAAATGAAGGAGACTGAAATAAGCATCCCGCTATTCTGTCTTGCTTTTCATATGTTAAGTGTCTGCACAGTGGCAACATGCCTGATTGGCTTCAAATACAGTGTGTTGCTGCTACACAGGGGATTGCAAGAATCATACATAACATCATGTACATTATTTTAATGTAAAGATTTAATAAATACACAACTATTGGTGCATTTCTTTATGGCTTCAAGGAATACAACTGTCAAGCTTGTCTACAGCTCCTGCATGGAATGCGGCAGAATGATCATTTCTTTTCCAGCCATTCTACTGCAGTATCACTTTCTATGTTCAGAAGTTTAAAATGAATTTTTCTGTATAAAGAGTATTTTATATGTGAATGAACAATAAACATCAAAGTTTGGCTGTGCTTAGTTCTGGTTATAATTTTGCTGTAGTATGGAATCATCTTTCTTCCCAAATGTTGCAGAAATGTATAAATAAAAAAACAACCCCACTGTATCTTTTCATGCTATATTAGAACATTTCCTAGGTAATGATTTAGTATTTCTGATTTATAATTGTACATTTCCAGAGAATCGAACATTATTCCAAATGACTTCTTATTTATACATGGTGCTGCTGTAGCAGAACAGGTTAAAAGCCGAGTAAGATCCAAGGAAGGAGCAAGAAGATTATCATTCTAAAATGGCGCTGCAAGAAAAAGCCAGCCACGGACGAATGGGCAGCAGAGACGCAGAGGCAGACCCCCTCTCCTCCATGTCCTCCTTACATCTCCCATAATGCCTCTGTAGTGATGATCAGCTCTCATCCCTCCTTGCCTATGCTCCATGTATCATATTTCTTTGTGTGCCTATTACTTAAGTTATGATAACTCTCACATTTACTTTTAATAAAGATGTTTACCAATCCTTAAATGCAGTGGTTGCATTTGTTGAAAAAGGCACAGAGCTTCTCAAAGCCCTTATTTCCTCTCATCCAAAACCCAGAAGGGAGGGGTTGTGTAGTCCTCAGAGATCAGTGGGATTGAGTACAAGGGGTTACCAGCTTGCAAGATTTGTGGTAGGATCAAAAAGTACTGTATTTTATGCACATATTAAACATTTTGATGAAAACATTAAGGGTATGTTTATATACAATGGTTTGCATACACTTTTACCCTTTTGGGACTATATTAAACATGAGATTTGAAGGAAACCTGTAAGGATCTGAATACAGAAGGTGTAAGAAACAGTGCTGTTTTCCCCCTCCTTACTTTATGTCATCAAAATATGATATTCCAAAAAATCTCTATACCTGAACTTATCATTATCTAGTTCAGTGGGCAAACTTTTTGAATCATGGGCGCTTCTTAATTTTGATAAAGAGGATGGACCTTTAATGGCCAACCCCCCATAGGTGTGCCAATGCCATGCATCGCTGGCATCTGTAATTATGGTGGTGATGTGTGAAAGGCAAGGGACGTTGTTATCTTTTTAAATTTACTGCACTTAAATAAAATGCTTATTCATTTCAATGAGCAGAGATAATTTCTAAAGACTATTTGGACACCTTTAGGCATTATGTGCACTCATGCAGAGAACAAGCGGAGGGGAGCATCCTTTCAACAAGGCGACAAAGGGCCGTATAAGAGAGATAAACGTGCCCCTGGGCCACACCTGATCTAGTGTGCACAGCAGCCTTCTATAAAGCTCTAGAGGTCCGCATCTACATATCACAAAATGACTTACAGAACATTGCAGTCTCCTATGACCAATAAGCAACAAGTTTCATGTTAGATGATACATTATTTAGGGACTACACTAAGTTTATGGACTAACTTCCATTGCTGTATACTTTTTTCCAGTTAGTGGCTTAAAAAAGACAGCAGGTGAGGTAGTATTTTAAGTTGATTGTCAGAAATAGTGGTCCCTTCATTTCTTTCTTAATTTCTCCAATATTGGGTATACAGAAATGTTGAAGCTTATTTATTAAAACTCTGACCAGGTATGATAGTTCAAAGGACGGGTAAACCATTTAAATCATATTATTAGGGGTTCTGCAGTTACTATGAATTAAGAAGGATAAGCCATTTATAACTGTCTGTAAAGCCCGCAGCAAACAAAAATATCTAATAAAAGACAGCCCAATCAAATGATGCAAATTTGATGCAAAAATCTGTTTATGTAAAATACAATCTTAAGTTACTTGAGTTAAGTTATTTGGATAGCTCTTATTTTAGGGCCAGTTGACGAGTCATTATAATGCAAGCCGGTGATTTTTCCTTTCCTAGCAGAATGGCATTTGCCGGCCTTCCTCTGCTGCTATGTGTTTCTGGATATAACCTTGTTCATTATAATCCCATTATGACCTTGTCACTGCAGCACACTGCGGGAGAACCAGCGCTGGTGACAAATAGGCAGAGCGAGGGAAAGTCCTTTGGCTCTAAGCCAGCACTGCAGTAATTCTACTATTGTCTGTGTATGCCGTTATCATTGGATTGTAACTGGATAACTTTGAACACAAAGTTCTGGAACTGAATACTTGGTAGATTGTCTTGCATGCCATTGGCACAATAATAATGGCACACAAATATCTCCTCACAATTCCTAATCCTTAGGTCACATATGTAGAGATAAATAGAGAGACATATAGGGGGAAGTTTTAGATTAAAAATTCAGTACTATGAAAGCAGAAAAACTAAAATGAACTAATACAACTGCAACATACATGAACATGAACATTTTAGTTAAAATTTTATTTGAAAATGGATTGAGCAATGTATTTTTTATTGATTGACTTGCATTAGCTATTCATATTTTATTACGTATATGGTAATATGAACAGTGCATCACTGCATTCATTTAATTGGGCAGATACTCAAGTGGCACCTCATTTGTCTACACATCCATTAAAAATCAATGGGGCGTATATTGGTTCCAAATTGAATATTTCCATGCAACAACAGCAAGGCCAGTGCCGAGAGATGTTGTGATGATTGTTTTCTGGCTTTGTGGATCTGGTATCAGTATAGGCATGTGAGTTTAAACATGTGTATGATGGAAACATGCAGAAAAGTCCATAAAAAGGTATGTATCTTCGTTATCTACCACTCTAAAGTAACCTTTCTTACCAATAGTAAAACTTTTTCTTTAATTAACCGCTAAGACTTCACTCCCCAGTAGTGATGGCCGAACATCGGCCAGGAATGTCCGCGAACGGGCGGGTCGGACTTCTAAAGACGTCCGCCTGTTCGCAGACAGATTCAAATTCCCCACCTCTAGGCGGGGAATTTGAATCGGAAAAACCGAATGTGACGTCAGTGATGCCACATCTGGTCCCTGGAACGCATACTGGAACGCATAGTTCCTGGTTCTGGGAGCCGGATCTGACGTCACTGACGTCACTTCCTGCTCCGACCCGGTTTTTTCACTAGGAGACCGGCTTTATGCCCGGTCTTCTAGTGAAAAGATTCTTCCTCCGGCACGATCACACAGGTTGTGATCCTGCCGGAGGAAGAATAGAGATCATCTTCTCGCTGGCGAACGGAGCGGGTCGAACACCCGCACTGCTCGCAGGCGAGAAGATGGGCGAACATCCATGTCATCACTACTCCCCAGGCACATATTGTTTAACCTGAACCTCAACACTTTAGTAATCTTACTTCTAACCGTAATCTTTAAATGTAAACTTAGAAGCATAAAGGTGGGTTTACAGGTGTAGATTTTTTGTTCGACCAATTGCCAATTTGATTTTGTATAGATTCTTTTGCCGAACATCGTTCGTCCATTTTTCAAATGTAACATTAGATTTTTTTGTTCGTTCATCCCAAAATATACAATGAAAATGCAGCAAGGGGGACATTGGTAGTCTATGGCTGTGGTGTTAGAAGACCCACCTTGACCTAGAATCCCTATAAGCTGGTCTTTGGAAGCTCTACCTCAAATCTGCCTCTAAGGCTGGCCATACTTGGGTCCATACCCGTTCAATATTTGAACCTCGAGAGCAGCGTGATGGGGGGGGGGGGGGTTGATCCCACTTGAAGTAAGGCTGTATGCAATTGATTCAGGCACAATTGATCACTGTGAATGTGCACGACAATCGATTGGGATCAAATCTACTCAAAATCAAGCCATGTATGCCTAGCTTAAGCCTCACTATTGATTATCACTGCCATTGTGGTTTGAAGGATTCCTTCATTCAGGTATCCTGGGTCCAACAAAGTAAGGGGTCCAACAAAGATTTTGTAATGCACTTTAGAGGGTTAACTGTACTTTTATGAACAAGTACAGTTATCTTTTAAACCTGATCTTAAACTTCTTATTAGGCTAATTCTTATGAATCTATACTGACATTACAAGTGCTAAAAGGTTTAAGTAACCTTAATTGGTACCAGTGACAAAAACAATATGAAAAAAACGAAGATTTTACTGTATTAGCAGCTTAATAAGTTTGACTTGTTTTTTTGGCTGAAAAAAAAACAACTAAACGTTTAGCTTAAAGAGTTCCATGAATTTCAGATGCACCAAAACAAAAGGTGTTGCAATTCAACAGTCCTATAGAAAGAGCATGTTTTGGAAGACTATTGTTCTGTGGGAAAACAGTGGTCTCTCTGCATTGGTCCAGCAAGCCCTGGTCTGCATCAGAACTAACAGCAAGCTGAAAAGTGGAAAACTTCCTTTTCAGCCTTTCCCAACTTTGTAAAAAAAAAGGAAAATTGTAAGATCTTACACACTTTTGATATTTTTTATATTGCTGTGACGCTCAAGAACATATTTGTTCATTTTTGGTTTAATAAGGATTCAGTCACTATTGTAGTGCAAAATATACTGGAGAACAAAATGTTACTTAATTCCCAGGATGGTTCTTATCTGCCCTCGATCAATATGTTGTGTAATTCTGTACAGTGACGCTTCAGTAAAACTCAGCCCCGCATTGCTCTCAACACCCTGCTATTGACGTAAATCTGGAACACATGAGAAAGTGTGAAGGTGAACACAATCAAGCAGGCACAGGTCCAATGCCTCCTTCTTAATTGCTGACAGAGTTAGAGACCTCCATTTGGTCACATACCCCACCATTTTGGCTAAATGTGAATAGTTACAGTTAAGTTGTAAAAATGTTTCTGGAGGCATAAATAACTTTATCTCTTCATATGAGGTCACTATTTTAATGTTGATTGGTTAGGGGTCTTTTGAAAACAGGCTAGTGGACAATGTGGGTTTAAAATGGGCTTTCTATTAAGGTTCCTAACACTAAAGCTCAGCACGCATGGGTCGATATCTGTTGAAATGACCCGCGATCAACCGCAGCACAGTGATGTCATCATGACGTCACCGCTCTACACTCAAGCGTTCAGCAATTGAATGGGAATCCAGCTGCACCACCTTGCACATCGAATTCTGTTCGATATGGTCCCCATTCAAAGTAATGCAGCTCAACAGGGATTTACTGACATTTCCGTTTCCTGTTTGATCGACCTTTCTTCGAGTGGGATTGATTGATCCCACTAGAAGAAAGGGTTTTTTTCATTTGATTCCTGTGCCCCGCGAACTCACACAGCAATCAATCATTAGTCAATCAAACAGAAAATCGTTCTGTGTGTGGAAGGCTTAGGTTGGTAATGTAAATAATAATTTCATTTGAAAGATTAGTTTAACCTCTGTAGTTTTCAAAATAGTATAAAGGGTATACTTTGTGGTCTATGTCTACAAACAAAACACCTATTTCCATACAATGGGGACAGGTCAGGAGCATTTACTAAATCTGTCCACAATTGCCTGGAGTTGGGCTTAAAGGATCATTTTATGACAAATAAGAACAAGGACAGAGGCGCACAACCTAGTACAACAAATGGTTAAAAGATGT
>CM070038.1:50821060-50839740 GCA_036250615.1 Ptychadena robeensis
TAGTTGCAGTGTGCCTTTGCCCGAACTGGGTTCGGGCATATCGCTAGGGAGGTTAATAGAGAGTAAAAGGCAAAGCACACAACTCTAGAAGTGAGCCTATTGATGAAAAACTTTGTTATATATCACATGGCATTGCCATGTCTTCCAGACTTTTATTTACCAGGCTGCTCCTTCTGTGACAATTATATTAATGAATCTTTCAATGACATCTCTCACTAAAGCCCCCCATACACCTTAAGATCGATCCATACAATTTCCATTAGATCTACCATCAACTGTGTAGTATAGTGGCCTCCCTCATAGAATACATAGTGATTGGAAGGATTAGAAAGGTCCTCATATTACATGGTTTTGGTAGAAGAAAATTTGATTGTACAGAAATTGTATGGAAAGATTGTAAGGTGTATGGGGGGCTTTGCATACCTTCTAAATGAAAAACAGAGTATATAGGTAAAGAACACATCCCTGTCAAATCTTCTGTCTTCAGTGCTTTTTTCCAGTATACTTAAAAACAATAAACAACCTCAACACTATAGAGGTTGGATGAAAAATTACATGTTAATAGCTTATTTCATGTAAAGACCTTTTCAATTTTATCAAGGTTTATACATCAGACCATAAATGATGCCAAGTCTAACAGAAGTCCAAAAACTCCAGTAATATATTTAATAAAATGTTACACAATTTGAAGCTGGAGACACACTAAAAAGACACACTAAGGAAAAGATTTCCACAGAACCCATAGAGAGAGGAGAATGAGACTTCTACAAAGGAATCATAGTGGAATAACAGCTGCAGGCAATTGGTGGGATTGAATGTAAGTCAAGGGGGCACATTCATCAATCTGCTTGAAAGCAAGAGATAAAACATTTTCATTCTCAGCCATCCCTAATTTGTTTATGAGTTGCCTGAATATGATAAGCCCTCCATACACCTTACAATCTTTCCATACAATTTCTGTACAATCCACTTATCTTCTACCAAAACCATGTAATATGACGATCTTTCTAAACCTTCCAGTCACTATGTATTCTATAAGGGAAGACCCAGCACTACATAGTTGTTGGTAGATCTAAAGGAAATTGTATGGAGTCATCTAAAGGTGTGTGTTTAATTTATATATATATATATATGAAAAATAAATGTAAAAAAATCATATAAGCAAACATGGACCCACAGCAGATGGGTCAGGGGTATAGGCCCTAGTAGTAGCTCTTTCAAATAGCACAGTGAATCTGAAGGAATACTGAACATAAAGTAAAGCCTGAATTGGCAATCTACATACAATAACTTTACAGAAGTCTGTTGCCTGTAAATGCAATCATTTAAAATAAAACTCAAGGCCACAATTGGTATACAGTACCTTTTAATACCCCAAGTCCAAGCCTCATCTAGAATCATGCATAAAAGGCCTTCTTAAACTCAGAAACATAGGCATGCTCTTGGCCATTTGTCACCTAAGGTCATCCAGTTAATCTTCTTGTATTGAGTTTAGGGTAAAATAGATCTCCTTCTACTATAGAGTGTCAGTGCCAACCCCAAGGTAGATCAAAAGTTCAAACCAATCTGAAAGAGTTTGTTTACTAAGGCTATGTTCCCACATAGGCGATTAATCGCCTCGCGTTCGCAATTTAAAAAAAAAATTGCAAGAAAACATAGCCTTAGTCTTAAATAGCTTCAATCAGCAGCATATCCTACTCATGTAACTCCAGAATTAAATTAAACCTGACTCTCACTGCAATAGTTAAAAGGATGTCATCCTCTCATTTCTTCAATATTTCTATAACAAACAGTACTGTGGTACTGTAGCTCTCAGTTTCAGTTCCTAATGATATGCTTATGGAAATCTCAGAAAAACTAAGTTTAGGTATTTCTGTGTACAGTACTTGCATTAACATAAGTGTACTGAACTTTTCTTACATAATACATTAAGTTTATTACATCCTTTAAAGTTCTGCTACAGAATGGTTCTGTTTATTATCTATCAATAAAGCTATTGGTAGATCCTGATGCTGGGTTGTTGCCCTCCTACGGCCTCCTCCACATCTCCTAATGTACTGGCCTGTCTCCTGGTAGAGCCTCTATGCTCTGTACACTACACTGACAGGCACAGCAAACTTTCTTTGCTTCAGCCCAGGTGTGGGAGAAGATCTCCAGAGATGACAGAAACGTGGGCATCCTTTGTGTGCTGGCTGTTACCTTCAATGAAGACCGGCGTAACTGCATAGGCTGGCATCGGGCAGAGAATATCGGACATGTCCGTTCGCGGCCGACGTGGGCACCCCCGATTGGCCGCTCGGTGGGTGTATGGCAGGCTTTACTCTGCTTTATAGTTGTTTTGTTCATATGTAAATAGGGAGATGGCTATGATTGCAGGGAGCAACCTTTAGTTAGTTAGATATGACTTCATCAGTGTTCTGCTGTTCTTTCACTGTCTCGTTATTATGCAGTTGATGGCGAGGTCACCATTGAATTTCAAAATGATACATGGTTTGGTATATGATGGGGCTGTATAAATCACAACACTAGATAGAGCTGCAGCTCTGAAAGGAGTACAACAGCTCCTTTATCTGTATTTAATATACACATATAAGTATTTGCTTGAAGTCACACAAGCCCAACAACACTCAGCCCTTTAGCTCTAAGTCTGTAGTTTTCTATCTGAGCAAGTTTAAGTTAAACTTGTTCTTAATCCAAATCCTATTCGGCATCCTTTCTCTATATCACATGCTGCAAATCCTTCAGTGGATAACCTCATAATTATCAGAGCATTATTCAGCAGGATTAAGCTATACTATATGTACATTTGACCTCGCCTACAAATTACTTCTGTTTATTAATCATGTTATGTAAATGACCTGCTCTGTAGACCTCTGCATTAAGCGCTGGAGCAGATATAAATATCTCATACCAGTCATAAAAATTATAGGAAGCAATTTACACTACCCATTAGGCGCTTTCAGACAAAACAGCATACATAGAATTCAATGCAAATGTACTTTAATAATACATATGAACCTTTTGTTTTTAATCATCTATGTTTTAACAGAAATGCACCGAATAGAAATATACGAAATTATCATAAGCCAATAACATTTGAAGTGAACCTTTCCATAACTTCATGAATACATTCCTTTCAAAAAACCTCTGCCTGTCATTATCCCTTGTATATAATAATAATGTGATCAATAAGAAATTACTCATTTTTTTTCTCCCACAGATATTACTCAGATTTTGTAACTTTGTAGCCAGTCATAAGGTGACAAATCAGGCTCTATTCACACGTCAGGAGCGACAACTGCCTGCCACCTGCCCACATAATGTTTGCAACCGTTGCACATAGTGGCACAGTTTGGTTTTACAGAATTTCCTATTATAGTGTCACCCCTTAATGGGAAAAGGAAGTGAGGGGATGACAAAAACAGAAATGATAGCCCTTGCTTTACCAGAATGTTAAAATTCAGTCCAGTCTTATTTATAGGGCGGCACCTGAACAAGAAGCAGGAACCTTCCCAAAATAGAATGCATAAAACTGATATAAAAAGTTACATACAATATAAAAAAAGTTACATGAATCTGAACCAGTGCTTCAACTCTTATCCAGAGATGGTTGCATTTTCTTTTTCAAATTTAACTAGTTGAATTTGTGAGTTAATAGCAACGCTCCTGAACATGGCATCATCACCAAATTTGATCAAGTAAATTTTATTTTAAATCAATTAAAGTTATAAATTTTTTTTGTAGTATTCCCACAAAACTTCTCTACATCTCCACCAAGTTGGGTGATGTTGCAATTTGCAAGTTGCAATTAACTCAGGAATTCAGTTGAAACAAAAATGATCATCTCTATAAAGCAGTTTCAATCGCTTCAGTTCTCCATTTAATTCCCATTTAATTCCAAATCATCCATATAATTTGGCTTAGAGCCAGAATCCATGTGAGGTTGTTGGACATTAATATGTTATTATAATATATATATTATAATATAATATTAATATAAGTGGGTTTATACATTTTTTATACATTTGCTATATATGCATGATCATGCCCATAGACATGAAAGGACATGGTCAAAAACGTGTGTGGGCACGATTTTTAACCACGTCCATTCATTCACTATGGGCGCGATCGGGGGTGGGTACACCAACATGCTCTATAAAGAAAAATACGCGAAAAATATGAACGGGTAACAAAACACTTAGGGTTGCTGAGCGCGACCACCAAAGGTGCGGCCAACCACCAAAGTGGGATAAGCACTTAGTGTTGTCCACCAGTTTTTGAGTTTTCCACCAACCTTCATGTGTTTTAGGTGGCCAAACAGAGCTCAATTGCCCGACACAAGGATCGTTTGGGAAATCAAAGTGCACCACCTGGGCGAATCGATCCCTGTCAATACTTTGGATGAAGACCCTCTGTCCCCATCCAAAGTAATGGAGGTCCAACAGAAAAATACCGACATGTTTGATGCTTGTTCAATTGACATTTTCTTGGAGCGGGATTAATCGATTTAGGTGGGCTGCGTTTAATTCCCGAATTATCGCTGCAAAGATCGTGCCTTGTATGGCCGGCTTTAGCTCTTTCAGCTACATTTTCCATAATACAAAAGCATTATAATACACACTTGTGATTGTTTGGTGCAGTTGGCACAGATGGGGAGGGCAAATGAGCATCCTACCATTTGCAAACTGATTTATGATGTTGAGATGGATTTATGAGTTGATTTCAGAATTTACTGCCAGAACTATACTTAAACGTAGAAACATGTTTTATAATGTTTATGGGAACTCTGGGTCATTGTCTTAATAAAGACATTGTGCTCTGTTTATTTCTTAAAGGTTTGCAGAATAAGGCTAGGGCTCCACTATGCGCTGACATCTGCTGATGTCAGTGCAAGCCTCCATTGCGTTACTGTGGACGGGGATGGGCTGCGTCGACATTAACCTGATGGAAGCTCGGACCGATGGATCGGGAGCTCTGCTGGGCTGTGAAGACAGCCCTGTCAAAGCCCCACAGGCGGCATTCAATGCAGGGATTTAAAGAATGGTGGAGCCTAACCCTTATCCTAACTCAGCATGAAAAATTGCTGGCCACTCTCCTTGTGCTGTAGGACTTGTCTTGTACCTGCCTCTTTATGTTAAGTTTTGCAACACAGTAATGATGTCATTGATACTTTTATGTAAAAATTGTTAGGTTTACAAGGACAATTGGCCCATACAAAGTGGATTTAAATCATTGTGAAAAATAGTTTTTTTGAGACTGGAATTCAGCATTCAAACCACAAATATTAACATTGTAACGATTACTTTATGAGTATCTCTTCTTTCTAGTAATCTTGTTGTGTGTGTGTGTGAGCTGTAAGCCTTCAAAATTCTATAAACACTGCAATGGAGCAGCCTCAGTACTCCATTTGGTATGCTTTGGTTTCCCCTCCTCGCCCCTTTCAGCCCCTATATTTCAAGGCTTCAGTATTAGAAGACACAGCACTAGGAACCATTTAGTTCCATGTGCTGGCAAGAATCATAGTGATGGTAAAAGATAGCAGAGTAGTAAGCTCATCGCTGTGCTGCTTCTCCTTTCATTGCCCAGTCACAAGCAGCGGTGAGTCAAGGAAAATATTAGCTGAGCTGACGTAGCCATTAGAATGAGGACATCTAGTGGCAGAAAAGAACAACAGCAGGATCCCCCTTTGGACAGAAGGTACGCTATTTTATATGTATCATTTTAACAGGTGTTTATTTTTCCCTTACTATTTTTTTTATCTGGAGTTTTGTCATATGATAAATAAAAAATAAAACAATACCATTTGCATCTTGCTTGTTTAATAAAAGAAGGAGCAACTTGGAATGGTGCAATGGTGAACACTGCACTTAGATGGTTTGTATTTAGATTTCAAGGATCTTGTCATTTATGTCTGAATTTGGTTGCTGGTTGCTGTAAAGCAACACAGACTAATGCAAATACGACATAAGTAATATCATACCTTTACCCAAAGTATACATAGTAAATGTACCTGCATATGCTCCTAGAACCAGGAGAAATGGGGGTAATTGCTATGGGTTACTGCCCTAATGCTAACATGTGATCCATGATTTGCTACTTCCATCAGAGCTTTCTCAAACAGATGTTTTGCTTTGACAGAATCCTTTGAACGCATAAGCACCAGGATTTACACGCTGACTCATTTTAGTTAATCATGAGGAATCAGATGGATACACTGTTTGGAAAGACACGAATGACCTGCTGAGCTGGCAATCCGAATGATACTGTGCTCTCAGATACACACGTCATAGCAGAACATTTGCAGTAAGGGGGACATCTAGTGTATGTCTCTGCAAAGTGCTAATGACACAGCCAGCCACACAGTGGTTAAGCCTAAATCCCTGGTAATGTGAACACGAGAGAGCCCAGTTCAAGTGACCCCAGCCATCTTGGATTTGTGTCGGTCACATCAATGTTTTATGCGCATGTAAAAAGTAATTACTTATATGCTTTTGCATTTTATGCTGCACCTAAACCTAGTTTGTGATCCTAGCTCACAGTAAGCAACACAGGCACAAAAAATTGTAACACAAGGGTTAATGCACACTTACCCATATGTATGATCTTCACTCCCCTTGGTCCAGTATATATATATATATATATATATATAATTACTATAACTTTTCTGTCATACATTCATACTACATTCACAGTGTACTTTCATAAGACACCTATATCCTAATTGATAACCTGTATATTTAATTGTCTATTGCCGTTCATAGCTTAATTACTATCTCTTGTAAGCTATATGTGTAAATTAATAAGAAAACACCATTTACATTACATTTATATTATTATAGCAAATCATTTATGTTACCTTGATATCATATAGCTATACTCTACACACACAGCATATTAGTTCTCTATTCATCTTAATCTTTTGCATATTATCTTTGACTGATACACAGTCTGTATCTGACATATATCTCTTTGATCTTTTGTCATATTGGAAACAGAGAATTGTATCCACCCCCCTCTTCCATTCTAGTGGAGGGGGGATTATCCTCACTCGTTTCCACGCCATATGTCACTCCCCCAGCCCCCTTACTCTGTCTCCTGGGAGGGGAGAGTATGATGGGCAGAGCCTGCGCCGTACAACAGTGAAGCCTTACATAAAGCATCCATGTACTGTACGGCTGTGTTAGATGGGTCACCTTTGCTTTGCCCAAAGAATTAACTTCCATTGCCCTTTAGATAAAACTTGCAGCGCATGAAGCATCTATGGCTTTTTATATGCAACTCTCCTTGGGAGAAGGCACACAAAAAAAAACCCTGCAGATTTTATACAGATGGCACCCATTACCTTGCTGAGTGCTCAGATTCACATGGCATGATCTCCATATATGCTTGTCTACTAAGGTAGGGCAGCCTTTAAGGGAATATAAGCAAGCTGCTTCATGACCTTGATCAATGACATACAACACCCTAAGGCCTCATGCAGCCAGTTTTTAAATATATACATTTAATGAAAAGCAACACAAAACAATATATCTCAAAACATTGACACCAATGACACCAATGATAAATTCAGTCTTTGATGCAACATCATTTGTAACATAGAAAGATATTTCATAAAACAAACTCATACAACATGGCTGACTGATGTCCTCTAGATTTACCCATTTCAGCATCTGATAGCTAACCAGTAAAAATCTTATAACCATGTCAGTTCTACTCCCAGGCCCAACCCAATCTTTTTCCCTGTATGATCCACCACCGGCTTTAAATCCTCCCTAAATTGAGTGGCCTGTGGGTGCCATGCTATGCAGCATACTTATGAGGCCTGATTCTACTATCTCATAGGTTCTTATCAATATTATCAGCTAGTATCCAAGCCACAGCTTTCAGCTGGCTGACAAGATGCCTTTAGTTCCACAGAATAACTGATCATTCTTATTAGCAGACAAAAGGTACAAACATAACTTCCTTAATCAATAGTCATCCACAAAATGTAGAACATAATATACTGCTGAATACATACAATAAGACACAATAAGCATAAATGGGAAATGGGAATTTAGGATATCCAGGATATCACTGGGGCACCAAAGTACCCTCTGACCTTCAAGTGCCCTTCTCCATTTGGACTGGGTACCACCCCAGGGGCTCTTCAGTGTTTTTTCACACTGGTTTTCCCTATTCTAAGCCTTTATTGCCAGTCTATTCTGCAATTGAGTCAAATGGTATGATTTCATGTCTCCTTCTCCATCAGCCACTCCTTTTTCAAATACCACCATCCCTCCCATCCTCCATCTCCCACCTGCCCTGTCTGCATCTCTACCTCTCACTGACCCTTTCCTCTACACTCCCCTACATTATCCTTCTCCTCCATATTTTTTTCTCCCTCTGGCTAATGACCTCATCCTTTTTTCCCAAGGCTTCTCCATCTACAGTGTGCTGACAGACAGACAACGCCGCATTGCGCTGTGCACACAATTACCCACAACCAGTACATGGGATGTCAGGCATTAACCCTGCATCTACTATCTAACCAACATGACATCACTTGTTAAGCAGTGAGGAGCACCTTCCTACATTGTAAGGATGATCCACCATGGAAGGTGAAGGAGCATGGACATGGCATTGTACAAGGACACAATGAGATGGATGACATGGAGGAAACGCCAGAGGAAAGGACTTCAGCACCATGGACAGCACGTCCAGCCATTGCGCAGCCGGGGAGGACAGAGACAGCAATGTATACATTATATACTCACCCCCATGGCTTTATCTCAGGCAGGGAATCCTCCGCAGGGGGAAGGGAGGGGACAGACACCTGAGCCCCACAGACAAGGGAAGGAGACAGAGAGAAAAGAAAGAGGGGAAGAAAGAGAGAGAGGAGGAGAGATAGAGGCAGCTGAGGATGAAGCGGACTCAGCTCTGTGTTCCAGGGAGGCTTCTGCTCTCACATCCCTCTCTCTCTACCCTCCTCTCACACAGTTGGTCCCTCATATGCTGCAGTCATATAAGCCCCACCCCCAGGAGGATAGGAGCCAATCACAGCCTAGCATCCATCCACCCCACTTCTCACCCCAATGCTCCCTCCCCTTTTATTGCAGCTGTTACCTTCTTGAAGGTGAGTGCAAGTGTGGAAGTGAGTGCTGGGAGCAAGTGGGAGTCAGCGTGTGGGCAAAGTGAGTGTGTGCCCATGTGGCACTGGATGGGGGAGCGCTGTGTGTGCGCAAGTAGCAGGATGCGTGGGCAACTGCTAGGGTGTGGAAGGTGCGACTCTGTATACAGGTGTGACAGTGTCTGGGCTGAATAGGAGAGAGACAGGGAGAAATACATGGTGAGAGGGGGAGAGAGTGACACACAGCTAAGTAGATATACATAAGGAGAGAGAGCGAAGGAACCATGGGGAGAATAAAGAGAAACGTACATAGAGAGAGTATGGGAGAGACATGCAGAAGGAAGTATAGAGAGAAAGACAGATAAGCAGATGGAAGGGAAGAAAGAGGGAGTAAGAAATACTGAAGAGGTAGAAATCGAGTGGAAAGGAAAAAAATAAAATAGAAAGACAGTAGCCAAAAATAAGAGAGAGAAATAGGTGGGACGAGAATGGAGAGATGAGAGACAGAGGACAGTGATGAGACACAAAAGCACAGGAGAGAGATTGATAGAGAGAATGACAAAGCATAACAGAAGGAGAGCAAACCTATAGAAAGAAAATAAGAGGAGTGGAACAGACATATATAGGGGGGAGGAAGGAAAAGTTTTTGTATCTGCAGAGTTTCATGATTTTTCAGTCCATGATCACAGTACACTTGCACCTACTGTATCTGAGTATTTATGCAGACCCCATTGCAGCTTTACAGTTTTAATAGTTGGATAATGTGTGTAAGTCCTTTCTTGTCCAGCACTTATAAGGTGGTTATAGTACTGAATGAACTACAGGGGACCTGTCAGTGAACGAAGAACACTTCACCTACAGTGAATTGAATGAAAGAGCTGCTTCACAAGTAAATTGTTAGGTATTGGTAAATACTGGGTACTAAGCCTGCCTATGATGTACACTGTATATAAAAATACAATAAAAAGTACAAATGATCACTTACTAGACTGTGGTGGCTACGTTTGTTTCTATCCGGGGGTTATTAAAGTGTTATGGTTTTTGGCTTTTTACACCCAGTTCCTTCATCTGTGTTCCTGTGTCATTGTTGTTCTTGTATGGGGAGTGCACTTACCTATCCCAAGATGTGGGGATGCACACACAGCAGTGGCAATATACAGGGCTCAATAGAGACCAATACCTAAGGTAGCTACCACACAGATGAAATGCCTGGTACACATATAAGGACGTATACACATATGAATGAAATGCAAATGTAAGTGAATATTTATATTTATATAAATACATATATATATATCCTGTTATTACTATTCATAACACACTTCATATCCCTCCCTGCCTATACCAGGGAAGCCATGTTGGCATACAGGCTGCCACTCATCTTTTTTACATGGTGGATTGATGAGGTCTGTTATTTCCTCTCACAGAATTTTGTGTACCGTGGTGGTCCAAAGTTTTGAAAATGTTTTGAGAACCTTATTAAGAGTGATCAGATCAATTTCAAAGCCCTTCTTTGCCATGAACCCCAACATAAACCCATTGCCAACTTCATTTAAGCCCTGCCACAAAAGGACCTGCTAAACTTTATATTAACACAGGTGAGAATGTTGATGAGTTTGAGATCATTCTGTCATTTTGGTTGCGTTAGGAAGCACTTACTGGAAACGCAAGTATCAAGCCCCCAGACACCAGAAAAGTGATAAAGCCAGGAATACGTGACATGAGGCACTTTTGGTAGTATCTGTGGAAGTTTTTAAAAGCATGACGTACAGGTGCCCGAGCATGGGGGGCGGGGATTGTGAGATTGTGACAGCAAAAGCGGATGTGTGAATGCTACCTTATAATAGCAGACTGAATGCCTTAACAAGAGGATGCTGTTTGAAATCATCAAATTCCTCTGTAAACCATGATTGTCTGCAAGGAAACACGTGTAGTCATCATTGTGTTGAATAAAAAGGGCTTATAGGTCCCTATACAATTTACAATCTGACTGTACAATTTTTGTACAATTAGATTTAGTTTTACCAAAACTTGGTAATATAGGAGACTTTCTACATTACCCAATCCCACTGTGCACAAGGAGGTCCTTATACTATATAGTTGTTGGTAGATCTAAAAGAAATTGCACAGACAGATTGAAAGGTGAATGATGAGCTTTACAAGGTTACAAGGTTACCAAGATTACACCTGAATCAACCATTTATTTAATCAAGAGCTTCAATCAGAAAGTTTCCATTGTTGTGAAGAAGGGTTCAGGGCACCCAAGAAAGTCCAGCAAGAGCCAGGGCAATTTCCTAGATTTGAACCAGCTTCAGGATGGGTGTGTACCCCCATCCTGGTATGCATGAGCAAGGAGGGGTGCCACCCCTATCCTGTCATTCGTGAGCAAGGACCTTGCAGACCTTGCTTATGAGTGGCAGCAGGCAAGTGAGTGCGTGAGTGCCTTTGCATGCACAGTAAAGTCAAGACTTTGGACAATGGTATATTGTCAAGTAGGGCAGAAAAGAAGCCACATCTCTCCCAAATCAGAGACAGGCTAATATTCTGCAACAAGTAGAACTGAGGAAACTAATTTTCCCTGATGAAGCACCTTTCTGTTTTGGTCACCTGGAAAAATGTCCCGAAAAGAAAAGGTGAGCGCTACCGTCAATCCTTTCTCATGTCAACAGTTAAGTATCCTGAGACCATTTATGTGTGGAGGCTACTTCTCATCCAATGAAGGGGGCACACTTTTGCCTGAGAACACAGCCATGAATAAAGAATGGTATCAAACATCCTTCAACAGCAACTTCTTCCTACCATCCAAGACCAATGCCTTCTTCAGTATGATGAAGCTCTGAGCCAAAGGCCTAAGTAATAACTTAGAGGCACTGGAAAAAAACATTGACATTTTTGAGTCCACGACCAGGAAACTCCCCAGGCCTTGATCTCTCTGAGAAGGTGAATTCTCAAGAATTCTCAAGACTCCAAGCTAAACTCCAAGTATAAATAAATGAAGAATTGATTGATTGACAGCAAGAAACTGCAAATATTTATTTTTTTTCTTTAAAAGCTTGATGTTTCTGCCAATAGAAGCCTTTACAAATGCTTGTAATTATAATTTAATACACCACAGAAACACTGTAAAAACACTGAAGCAGCAAACTTTGTGAAAACCAGCCATTCTCAAAGGTTTTGACCACAACTATTCTTTCAAAAAAATTTAATTTGTCTAAAAAAGGAAAATAGAATTAAGCCACCATATGTAAGGACGTTTTAAATTGTAGGGATAAGATCTTGTTTAAAATATTTCTTGAACATTCCACCATCAAGCTCTACCTGCTCCTAAATAAGTTTTTACTCTGTTCCTGTCCAACCTTAAATTTCCTTATGCCCTTGTGTGTTCCAGCTCTTCCTGTTATATTGTTAATCATTTATACTTGGTATTTTGGTTGATGCTAGTAAGAGGGGGTTTCCACATCCCTCGGGACCCCCTCCAGGGCATTGCTTGGTGGGGATCCCGACTGATCTCACAAACTTTACCTGTTTGGCGCATGCTACGTTCAGCCCTGCATCTGCAGAACGGCTCAGTGTTGTGAGATCACAGCATTCGCCGAGCAGGTAAGTGAATGTACTCTGTCGGGACCTCCCGCCAAGAAATACGCTTAGTAGAGAGGGTCCTGACGGATGTGGAAACCCCCTCTTACTAGCATCAACCAAACTCCTCCATCTTTTCTCTGCCCCCCCCCCCCCCTCCGAGTGATGTAATGACGTCACATCTGGGAGGCGGCGGGAAATTTGAAAGTACATTGCATGAATGTTTCTATGTAGAAAACTGATTTCAATGTGCTTCTATGTACAAAATATCGCCAAAATAAAAAGTCTCTGTTGCCCCAGATGTGCCCATATGCAGTAACCCTCTCTAACCTGGTGTGATTTTACCACATCCATCACACCAGGTTAGAGAGGGTTAACTGCAAATGGGCACATCTGGGGCACCAGAGACTTTATTTGGGTGAGATTTAGTACATAGCAGCAAAGCTCTGTGCCCTGATTTGTGTGTTTTCTCATTAAATTTATTTAAATTTTTATTTTTTTTATTTTACATAATTGTTTTTTTCAAACATTGTTATATTCAGGATGTCTATTAGACCCTTGAACGGACATCTTTTGGGAAGTTACATGCCTACAACATAAAGAAAAATTTACCATTGAAGTCTATGGGAGGGAGGTTAAAGGAAAGCAGTCTGAAATGAATTGGTATGAAAGCATAGCTGCTAGTTCTGTGCTCAATGAAGAGGTTACCTTGACCATCATACATTTACTCAGCTTTACTTTAATTCCCACAATACAAAAACACATTGGTAGGTTACCTCCTTTATTGTAAAATTGGCTGCATAGAGGTTTAATGACAAGATGAAGTGCAATGAGGTTTAATGGAAGGCTTACAAGATGCCAGGTACAGGTTCAGCTTCAATATTCAGCTGCAAGTTCAGATCCAGGAACAATTAGGAAACAAATTCAGAGTCAGATGAAATGCTCAAAAACAGGACCAATGCTAAGGCATGTGTGTGAGGGTGAGGCACACCTTTATAGGCCTCGTCCTGATTACACTATATATGGTGGTTTTATTTTGAAAGCCACCTGTTGGGACCAGGAAAAGACCCAGAGTGGGCAGAAGGATGGTGCCATCAGCAGTTGGTACTAAAGATAGCGAAGGTGCCTTACAATATGCATGGTTGTTTTTATCGAACCCCACTGGAAAACTGTTACATAAATGCTATTGGTTCTGCAACATACCCTATTTTTGGCTGATTACACAGTGCTCTAGCTGTCTCATGCTGCTAGCTCTCACATACACAGGCAGAGCTAGATGGCACTTTCATGCAGCTCTGCTACTGCATTGTTTATGACAGCAAAGCTTAGCTGACACAAAACATTTCCCCCCTAATTTTGGTGGGGAAAAGTGCATTTTATGGTGGGAAATACCAAATAAGTATTTAGGAGATTTTATCATTTAAATGATACCTTTTATTCATATTTTTTATGTATTGTGTGTTTCAAACATTATTACATTCAGGATGTCT
Organism: Ptychadena robeensis; assembly: GCA_036250615.1. Lineage (NCBI taxonomy): Eukaryota > Metazoa > Chordata > Amphibia > Anura > Ptychadenidae > Ptychadena > Ptychadena robeensis. Next base: position 50,835,236 of record CM070038.1, read on the forward strand.
ATAAGACCCTTGTACAGACATATTTTGGGAAGTTACAGGCCTACAACATTAAAATATTCCATTCAAGTCTATGGTGCGCTTCAAGTACAGAAATCTGGACCTCAGCAGAGCGCTAAGGAGGTTAATTGGTGGTGTTTTATTTTATTTGTATATTTACCATAGAGAGGGTTAGATCTGGTGATTATTATTGCAGTTTTTTTGCGTCTGTCTGCATTCGGATGTTTTAACTTAGAATGTGAATAGAGGAAATACATCTAATAGTAAATTACTGTAGTTGGAAGATGTCCTCTTACTTTTCACACAGTCAATAAAGAGAGATTACCCTAATGAGACAGAGAAAGAAAAAATTGCAGTAATTGAACCCCTCACTTTTTCACCAGGGCTGTTTTTGGAAGTTTAAAGGGCAGACTTTATAGACACCTTTATCTGCAGTCCCTCTTCTATGTTTGTATTTTCTATAGGAAAAAGATACTACTAGTGGAATGAACCACTTGTAGCGAGGATTCCCCCTGACAAAGTCAAGGGCGGGGGGACTTTAATGGCCACAGGTCTAGTTAGAGTAAATTTACAAATGAGTACAGTGGTAAAAGTAACATCATATTTATTACATGGTTAAAAACATATGACATGGCATGGCAGTGTTGGCTGTTCTTGATACAAATCTGGGGTGGGGTTGATCCTTATGGATACATGCTCCCTTATCCTGGCTTTTATACTTTTATATTTATCTATATGTACCGTATATAATTGTACCGGAATACCTTATGGACTAATATTAAAAACCTTTTCTGTTACTGTTGCCACTAATGATTTGTATCAAGAACAGCCAACACTGCCATGCCATGTCATATGTTTTTAACCATGTAATAAATATGATGTTACTTTTACCACTGTACTCATTTGTAAATTTACTCTAACTAGACCTGTGGCCATTAAAGTCCCCCCGCCCTTGACTTTGTCAGGGGGAATCCTCGCTACAAGTGGTTAATTCCACTAGTAGTATCTTTTTCCATTGTTATTTGGGATGTGGGCCACTTACACGATTAAACGCAATTTTTTGTATATTGTATTTTCTATATGTTTGTATTTTGGCATATTGAGTGCCAAGCATGCGCTGCACAGAACTTTCTTTTCACAAATATGGTGGTTCTTCCTGCTAGCTTCTACATTCAGAGGGAAGCTCTGTAGGATTATCATACCTGGTTAAAGGAATGAAAGAGGAGCAGATGTTGCCATACTCAGAAAAAGCACTAGAATTTGAGGACAAAAGCTGTTGGCAAGGTAAGTTGAGATATAAACTAGATGCCTGGCATTAGTTTCGATGCGACCTTCTGATTAGTCCTTTTAATAAATATATGTGATTCTCTTTTTTATACAATTCCATAAAAAACATTGTATTCCTCTATTTATCCTTATAATATATTTATAATAATTCTTTGCTATGTATCTCATTTTCTTTACTATACATCATGGCTGTTCTTGGTGGCATATTGAATTCATTGCACCATATACCTTTCCTTACAACGCAGAACAAATAAAAAAAAAGTATTCTTTGTAATACAAATCACCCAATGTAATACATATGGCTTAGTATAATAGACTTTATTCTTTGTAGTTGAAATTAGACAGCTTCTGAAAGTATTCTCCACAATACATCAAGCTTCTCCCACTATAGAGAGTTCTTTACAATGCAAATCATCCCACAATACATGCTGTATTTCATTACTCAAACCATTCTCTGAACTTGGAACTCGCCATAATTGAGTTATTTCTTCTAGGATAGATTTTTGTATGGGTGTACAAGTCCCCGATAATGTGATTTTTGGGTCTGAACAAATCTATTCACTATGGCAGTACATTTAAAGTATATGCAAAAAGAACAAAAATCTATGTTTGTTCTATATCTAGGTATGGTGTCTGCATTTGTTTTCTTTATTTAAGGCATTTTGTTTCTTTTTCTTTCCCCTGCATATAAAGCATTTCCTACCCTGAAGTGATAACTCATACTCATACATATTTTTACTGTATCTATATAGAAGCAATGTTATTAGCAATAACCTTGCTCTCTTCATAAGATAGAGCGCATAGAAATTTTCCTCTTAAATAATGTTTATTTTTTTCAATGATCAAAATAAAACATTGATAAAGTACAGGCTGCTGTAGACACTTCATGGCTATCATTGCTGGTCTCGACACTTGCTATTTATTTCTGGAGTTTATCATGGCCTTATTCATGGCCTGGGAATTATTGGCCTGGGAATCATGGCCTGGGAATTATTCCTAGGCCATACACATTAGTGATAACCACTGCTGACTCTGTGACCCTCTTGCGCTCAGTGCCACGCTCAGTACCAGTGACTAACCCAAGGCACCTTAGAGGAGGACCACAACACTGCATATTGCTGGAAGTGGTTGTTGCACTATTATGTCATAGATATTGGTTGGCTTTAGTCTTTGTTACATTAGCAATCCATGCCACTGTATCACTGCATTAATATTTTGTCCACTGTATCCTTATTACTTAGTAACAGCAGATAAGGGTTCACTTATATTTTGAGATCCTAGCTGGTACCTGCCTCTAGGTAGCTGCACTGACATTTGACAATGACAATGTAAAGTGTACTTAAAGTGGACCTACCACTAGAAATCTATGTTTTCATGAATGGCACTAGAAGTGCCAATAATAGGAAGGAATGCAGTGAAAAAACCCCAAAACTTACCTGTAATGAGCAATTTAAGAAGATAACCCCACAGCTCTCCTCACTTCCTGGTTCGCTGCAAGGCAACACATGGAACTGGGGGTGAAATATCGCGGGTGGCCACTGGGGGCGTTCAGTGATCTTCTATGTAAATTTTCAAAGAAGATTACTGAGAAAACAAAGCTCCCTGTGATGTGCTGCCTTGCTCTGCCTTAAGTAAAACAGGAAGTGAGAAGAGCTGTGGGATTATATTCTTAAATTGCTCATTACAGGTAAGTTTTTATTTTGTTTTTAACAGCATTCCTTCCTATTATTGGCAAGTCTAGTGCTATTGATGAAAACATAGATTTCTGGTGGTAGGTCCACTTTAAGGCAATTTATTTACTACTTAGTAGTGTCCCTAAATATCTAACCATCAGCTGCCAATGTACAGCAAAGGAATTCCATGTGATCTCACACACCCCTAAATCCAGAAAAAACACCCATAACATGGGCTGTATTCACAACCTACATAAAGTCTGAAAGAGGCAGAAATGTCTATGACTAATTGTAGTACTGCATATAAAGAATGAGCTGGTTTGTTTCAAGGAGACAGACTTCACAGCTGCTGAGTTGCGCCATTCTGCAGCGAGTCGTATAAGTGATAATACTATAAATGAATGCTACAGAGAGCATTTGCGTCATGTGCTTAAACAACTTTCATAGCTTAACACCACCTATTCTTAGAAATACTTGTGATGCACTGCTCTACAATGTATTTTAAGGTGTTTATACGTGACTCTAGAACAGGGGTGGGCAGACTTTTTGAGTCATGGGCCACCAGTTATGGCCCGACCCGTCATAGTTTTCCCAATTCTACGCATCACAGGCATCACTAATGATGGCGGTGATGTCTAATAGGCAACCTGTGACAGGGAGGTAGTTATCTTTTCAAATTTTCTGCAAAAACAATGCTATTACCTATAGACTGCATGTTGCTGCCATAAGGACACCTCTAGGCATTATGTGTACTCATTGCAGAGAACAAACGGAGGGGAGTATTTTTTCAACAAGGTGACAAAGGGCCGGAAAAGAAAGCTAAACGGGACTGATCTGGCCCACAGGCCTTAGTTTGCCCACCCCTGCTCTAGCAGCTTGGTCAATACAGATTGGTCATCAAAAATTATCCTTCTAGGGTAAGCTGTACCTGTTTTCAGTGAAACCCCTTTTGCTTTGATTTTAAGACAAAATAGGGCGTGTGTATACAGGACACAGGAAGCACAAAGCTCCGTAGGTGGTGTTAGTTCCACCTGTGAAAATCTCAAGCATATGAAAGGGTCAGCAATAACCTCCAGAAAGTGTCTGGACTGGTAATAATAGTCCCCAGCTAGTATCAGTCCTAGGTAAAACCTACAACTTTCACAATGACACTACCAACAAGTAAAATGGACCCAGCCAGGAAGCACAACTCCCAGTAGTCAGCACAAGAGCTCTCAGCCACCAGCATCCAGCACAATAACCCACCAGGCACCACAAGAGCTTTCACAAGCCAAGATAATAAAAAAAAAACTGGTAGAAAAATAATTCCTACTAGACAACACTAAAACCCCCCAACATTGGTTTGAAAGGTAACTTCATACATATCCACAGTTTTTATTTAAACAATATCCAGTTATTCTGCCATGAAAGTCCTTGTTCATGTACTACCTGATATACACTCACCGGCCACTTTATTAGGCACACCTGTTCAAATGCTCCCTGGTGCAAATCAGCCAATCACATGATGGCAACTCAATGCATTTAGGCATGTTGACATGGTCAAGACGA
>CM070038.1:50848282-50863585 GCA_036250615.1 Ptychadena robeensis
GGGGGGGGGAGGAGAGAGAGAAAAGACATAAAAAGAGGAACAAAATGAAGAGACACAAAAAAGGCATAAATAGAGAATGTTAAGAAGACAGGAAGAATAGAGAGATACACATTACAGAGGTGGAAAAAGATGGGAATGCGAAAAAGAGAAGAAGGGAGTGAGGGAGTATACATAATACAAAGAGTGAGGGCAGAGAGTGAGAAGAGACAGAACATAAGGGAGAAAAGTAAAGTGAGAGAAGTAAAGAGAAGAGAAAATGGTGAAAAGACATAAAATGAAAAGGGAGCAGGTAGGGTATCTATTCCCCCCAAAATAAGGATACTTGAAACACCATCTCTACTCCAAATAAGCCATAGTTAAATGTCTTCAAAAATGTCAGGTTAAGTGGTCTTTACAATTAGAGGCAGCCAGACAAACAGAATAAGAGAGGGTGATGTACAAGAGAGGAAGAAATGAATATAAGAATTAGGGAGAGAAACAGTGTAAGGGGTTGTTTCCATTATACGTCGCACCGACGTAGCAGATTGACATTGCCTGACGGTGGATGATCTGTTTACACATCGGCCGGTGCAGAGGCTGAATGTACTCGACTACATTCAGCCTTACATTGGCGGAGCGGCTCGGCGCCGTAAAGACAGATCCTCCGCCAAGCAGGTAAGTCTATCTGCTACGTCGGGACCTCCTAAGTATACGCTTAGTGGAGGGGTCCCGACATAATGGAAACATAGCCTAAGCAAGAGAGAAGTTCAATCTGTAAACATGCAGCAGGGTTGGATGATCTACAAAATAAAAGAAATACCTTCTTTTGCCCCCTATACACGTTTAGATTCAGCTGAAAATTCACATCACAATTGGCCCGGCACCCTATGTGTGCCAGCACTGTCATCGGGGCCCCCTACGGTGGACAGCATCTAGGGACCCGGCTGTTAGAAGAGGCTGCGAGGTCACTAATTCTGAGTCGCTGTCAGTGACTGGCAACCTAGCACAAAGGGAGAGGGAGGAGCTGCCAATCTGACGGAGCTGAGGCGACATACCTGTACTTTGGACAGGGAAAAGTATTTGAAGTATTAGACCAATCCAAGAATTACGGACATGTCCGTAATGGCTTAGATCAATTCGGAGTCCGATTTCGGCCATTAAAGCTTTAGATCAGCACCCATTTTTTCGACCGACCGGTGGTCGATCGCCCGAAATATCGGGTGGAATTCTAAGCATTTATGGGGGGCTTAAGGCATTTGCCACTGGAACTGGTGTTATCTGTTTTTGTCTGTCAGTGCTGCTGACAAAATATTTCCTAGGACACAAAAAAAGCAAATCTCAGTGCGAGACAATCAATAAAAACCTGACAGGTAACCTGTTACTACCCTATGTAAAACTAAACAAAGTTTAAACTTCAGATACAAGATCATTTGAAGGAGGAATTGAACATTTGAAAAATAGCTTGAGCCACTTAACTGAACTGTACAGATTGTGCCCATACCAATGCTGGGAGATAGACAAAGAAATAAATAACAGACTGCAGCAAATAAACAGAAGACAGGAAAATGAGAAAATAAATACAATGAGTCCACTACAAGATGAGATATTTTTTTAGAAAACTTAAAGTGGATTATATTTCAAAAAGATTGCTTTATACAATAAAAATGGGTTACAAAGCAATTTCAATAAATATGCAATAAAAAAGTAAAACCGAAATAAATGTAGGCACACAGTGAAAAAATTCGATTTTAAACCTACTTAACACTACAAGTCAGATCATTTGATGGAAAATTTCAAATTCAATAATATATATTGTATAGGTCTTAGCTACAGGGAATCAAACGATTGGGGTATAGGACAGAAGAAAGTAAAACACAGTTATATGAATTGTTGAACCTAAAACCAAAGCTAAGAACTCCTGGCAGGTGCAGGAACTCTCTAGAGGTGACTCATCTTAGGTTTTCCCGCTCTTTTGGGTATCATACATTGTATCCTTCGAAATCTGCCTGGAGACTCTGCCCTCGGGAGTTGGTGAGCATCTGTAAATACTCCTCAATAAATTGTACCTGGACCTGAGTTTATTCTGTGCGAGAGCCTGGAATGGTGATTGGACAAGGGACATACACCTAAAGAACCTGGTCTTGTGAGTATGCACCATACACTCAAAAAACACGACACTACATGACCCAGACCGCGTGGAGCAGACCTGAACCCTAATGGGGTACTGCCTATGCCTTGATCCTGCCACCTGTCATCAGTTGGTTCCTGAACCTTTATAGTATGTCTCACAATTTTGTTTTCAGCAATGACTAACACAAACACCCTTTCGGCCACCAAAATCATATTACACTTTGTTACAGGAAATTATATACCAAAAGGGTTTTTATCTCCTTAAATGTCAACCTCTGAAAGCTTAGCCCAGACACTGTGTTATCACAGCTGTGCCATATGGAAGTGATACTCATCAAATAGGAAAATACATTTATCAATATATGGGAAATCTAGTTGTTTTTTCAACTCAAGCTATTGTTGTTGAGATCTTATTGGTCCACTGGGGGGGGGGGAGCTGATCTGTTTAGTGATATGGAGTTCATTGCTTCTGCATTGAACTTCAAGAATGAATTGCTTGTTATTTGTTCAAAAAAGGCCAGTACAAGCTATTTGTTGTATTATTAGGTGTTACAAAATGGCTTTTGTGTGCTGTGGTGTTTTAGGGTGCCTATTCAGCCAATAGCTGCCACTACTATTTAGCAACCCTCAAAACAAAGTGTGTGCATTTGGAAATCCACTGTGCCCACAACTAGTGGGAAAAGGCTTTTCCTGTTTGTTAAACAAATACAAATATATCAATGCCCTAAGCACAGTCATAGGTTACCAGATAGAAATAATGAGTATAACATCAAGACAGAGAACACAAGGGCATGCATAGTAGTCAAGGAGAATAAATGTCTAGCAGAAGAAATATAGATAACTATAAAGAAAGATGATCAGATAATTCACCTAGCCTGCAGGAGAAGGCACAATAACATTGAAATAAGACAGGAAAGAAGATGGGAACACAGTGAACATACAATAAGGAAATCCCTTGCAGTATCCCATTTGTCTCCCATAAACTACTGATTTAAATTCACTCAAAGATTTAGGCATCCTACTACTGGTATTTGTTTTTTGCTTGATTCATGCTGTCTCTCCAGGTGCCAAAATATTAAATTGTCCTTATAAAAATGTCTTAATGTCTTAAGGTGTCCATCCATGGCTCGATTTTTATTAGATTAGAGCACAATCGAACGGGTCATCTATCGAGCGCTGGTCGGGACGTGGACCTTATATGTCCTTAAAAAAATAACATGTCAGTTAATGATGCCACTGCAGTGTCTGTCCTTGGCTTTTCCAAACACAATAAAGGCTAAAGATACAAAGGCCATCAGAGACGGGGAGTATCATATCTCCTCCTTTCTTCTGTACTGGTATTTATGTTTCAATGTTTTAATTACATTTGTATTAGAAAATAGAAATAATACAAACATGGGAGCAAGCAAATGTCCTAAAAACACACATACTATCACACATAGGGCAAGTCAAGATAGAAAATGATACAACAGTCAAAACGCAGAGTACAGCATATGTGGTTTAATACAGGGAGCACTAGGCATACTCTTGTGCAACAGAACTGCTGTCGCTCATTTGTCACCAACTACAAAATGAATGGGCAGTATGCTGTAAAAACAGGGTGTAATAAAACGAGGCATAAGCCAAACAAGTATAACTATAACCAACATGCCTGTAAGGGGCTCAAACAAAGGCGAGGGAAAAATGGATAAGGAAAGAGCAGTAGTAGAGAGCGATAGAAGAGGTAAGATTAAAAGTAGTGTTCCAGGAGAGTGGGCCGCACCCCCACAAATGGGTAGAATGTAGGAGGGAGCAGCTTTATTTGGATGGTAGGCTCGTATCCAAAGGTTCCAAATATCCAAAAATCGGTTATGCTTGTCTTCCAGAATACTGGGCAGCTTTTCGTTAATAGAGATGATCAACTCTATGTGCAAATTCCTGGAAGGGTAAAAATGGCTTTTTCCAGTTCCTAGCTATTAGCTATGAGAAGATGGTATGCCAAGCTACGTTGTTTACATGTTAGAGCACTAACATTAACAGTGTAAAAGAGCCTGCCAGGGATTTGAGCATAATTTGAACTAATCTAGACATCATGCGATACAGTTCATTCCAGAACCTAGAGACGAAAGGACAAGTCCACCAAATATGGAGCATGTCGCCATCACACTGGCAGCCTGAAAAGCACTTGGATAAGGAGGAGGGAAAGATCTGTGCGATTCTAGAGGGGACTAAGTACCAGCGCATCAAGACTTTGTAGATCACCTCCAAGTTAGTGATGTTGACTGAGCATTTCGGCAGAGTGACCCAGAGGCAGAACCACTGCCTACTTGCCTTGTGTTCACTCAAATCAAGTATTGAGGAGATAAGGTGTTGAATTGCATTGGCCCTCTTCTGTACTGGTATTTAATGTTTATGCTCTGCACACTAAAGTGCACCCTGTGAGCTTCTCAAGCATTGAATCACATGCAGCCATTAACCAATATCCAATTAAGATATAAAGAGTATGTTTTATTACCTTATTAGTACTATCCCTAATAATAACATAACTCTTTGGTTTCCTAGGGTGTACCCTACATGCCATGACTGTCCCACTCCTGGGTATTAAGCTCTTTACAGCAATTCGTGTGCTTTTTGCTAATATAAAATTGACCATACTTATGGTATGGTTTATATAATGAATGAAAGGTTAATTTTAATAGATAATGTGCCAATCACATATCTGTAAAGCCAAATAAGGAATTCCTCAGTCAATGATGGTTTTTTGTTTTCCAGTACTCCTAAATATTTATACCCTTTGAGTTCTGAAAGTTTATCTCCCTGTCTCTTTTCCCATCTATCTCCCTCGACCTTGTTCTCACGGCATGAGGAGGAGGCAATGTCTGTAAGGTGTTTAAAGTAATCCTGATTATAGCCTTTCGCTCACCTGAGACTTTTCCCACCTGAGATTAATATTTCAGGTCACAGACTGTTAGAAGTGTGAAAACACCGCCATGGTCTGCATCTTTGGTTGCTGAATTAACCTGTGACTTTATCCCACAATCTTATGCTAGCAGTGAACTAGGAAATACAATAGTCCTAGAAGAAAAAGTTTTTATAGTTTAATTTACTACAATGTAAATTAGGGTAAATACCCTTAGTATGAATAGGCTGCATGTAAAAGTACCCAGCCTGTGAAATTGTCTTAATTCTCCATAATACACTGCTCAAAAAAATTAAGGGACACTAAAATAAGACATCCTAGATCTGAATAAATGAAATATTATTGTGAAATACTTTTTCTTTACAGTCCCACAGTCTCACAAGGGGTCTGAGGATCTCATATTGGTACCTAATGGCAGGCTACCTCTGGTGAGCACATGGAGGGCTGTGCGTCCCCTGCAGTGTCTCCAGTCACATCTGTCACATACTTAGTGTGAACCTGCTTTTATCTGTAAAGAGCACAGGGCACTAATGGCGAATGTGCCAATCTTGGTGTTCTCTGGCAAATGCCAAACGTGTAAGCACAACTTCCACCTGTGGACGTCGGGCCCTCATACCAACCTCATAGAGTCTGTTTATGACCGTTTAAGCAGACACATGCACATGACACATGCCCGCTGAAAGTCATTTTGCAGGGCTCTGGCAGTGCCCCTCCTGTCCCTCCTTACACAAAGGCAGAGGTAGCGGTCCTGATGCTGGGTTGTTGCCCTCCTACAGCCTTCTCCTCATCTCCTGATGTACTGGCCTGTCTCCTGGTAGCGCCTCCATGCTCTGGACACTGCGCTGACAGACACAGCAAACCTTGCTACAGCTTGCATTGATGTGCCATCCTAGGTGAGCTGCACTACCTGAGCCACTTGTGTGGGTTGTAGACTCTGTCTCATGCTACCACTAGAGTGAAAGCACCAAACCAACCCATCAGCCAGAAAGCAAAGAAACTAGGAAGTGGTCTGTGGCCACCACACGCAGAACCACTCCTTTATTTGGGAGGTCTTGCTAATTGCCTATCATTTCCAACTGTTGTCTATTCCATTTGCACAACAGCATGTGAAATTGATTGTCAATCAGTGTTGCTACCTAAAGGCCCCCACACATGTACCGAGTGGGGGCCGACAGAGCAGGTCAGATCAACTCTGAAAAGCAGCGTGATGATGTCATCACGCTACTCTCCAGAGCTGACCCTTTGTGTGCCGGCCGTTAGCTTCAATGAAGACGCTGGTCTTCATTAAAACTAAAGGCATCAGCCAGAGAATATAGGACATGTCCATTCTCTAGCCGGCCGATCTGTGGGGTGAAAGGGATCTGTCGCCCCATGTGGGCACCCCCGATTGGCGGCAGATTTTGCAGACGGCCGCAAGCGTGCACGCCCATCAGTAGGCGGCAAAATCGGGCCGCCACTCGGTGCGTGTATGGCTAGCTTAAGTGGACAGTTTGATTTCTGAAATCTCTTAGCAGTGAAACATTTAAGTAGTCAGTTGCAGACATGTAGGCAGTGCTAGGCTTTCTTTAAAAGTCCAGTCTTCTTTCTAATTTGAGGATTATGAATACTCCCATTAGTAAATGAATATTGATAAAATATTGATTATATTATGATATGATAAAATTATAGTTACAGTTCTAAATACCTTCAACTGATGTAAAATTTACCTATTGCTAATTTAGTTTTGTTTCAACAGAAGAAACATATTTCCAATGGATATCAGTAGTGATGGCCAAACTGCCCGCAAGACGGACAGTTCAGCCGCGAACAAGCATGTTCGCCCTCCTTCTCGCCGGCGGACAGTACGGGTGTTCGACCCGCCCTGTCCGCCAGCGAGAAGGAGCCCTCTATTCTTCCTCCGGTGGGATCATAAGCAGCGAGATCCCGCCGCAGGAAGAATCTTTTCACTGAAGACCAGGTAGAGAACCTTCAGTGAAAAACCGGCTCGCACACCAGGAACTATGCGTTCCAGGATGCGTTCCAGTCGCCGGATGTGACGTCACTGACGTCACATCCGGGTGTTCCGATTCAAATTCCCCACCTAGAGGCGGGGAATTTGAATCTGTCCGCGAACGGGCGGACGGCGGACTTTTTTAGATATCAGATAGCAATATTAGATGCTACTGCCTATACTTGTTTACCAGGAATCTTGCCACCCCTTTGTAATGTGTCATTTGTCATAAGGATTGAGGCTTTATTAGATCTGTAAAGCTTCTTCTTCTTCCACATATTTAGCATCTGTAATTGGAGCAACTTCCCCTCCATATGCCAAAGGGAATTTTGGTATGGAGTACAGCACCTGCTTCCTCATCATTAAATGCAGTAAGATCTCTCTTTCTGCATCTCTGTAGGGAGCCGATTTACCTACATATGTCTCTCTGCAGATTGTGTTGTCTCTGCGAGGCTCAGCATGCTAGTGCTCATCACTGACAAGTTGTGTATACTGAAGGTCACATGCACATTTGCAGAGGAAATAACTTTGTGTTTTATGGATCACATGCAGGCTTTTGTTAAGTTTTTAAACATTTAATTTTGCTGTGCTATATGAGCACTTCTAAGTCTAGAGAGTATTTGTCTCAATGTTTTTACCACTAGGTGACTTAACTGTACCCCTTTAACTCTTTAGAACTAGTGAGGTCCACTTTTGTTCTAGAGACTTAAACTAAGCGACCTGGCTTCCTGTCCTTGTCCCAGAAATCATGGCTTCTTTTCTCCTGGTTTTTCAACTTTTTGACAGTTGGCAGGACCCTTATTCATCTGCAATATGATACTAAGTGACATGCCGCCATTTCCCTGGCCTATGGAAGTACCAAGTGAAGCATCAGTTTAGTTGTCCCAGCACATTGTTCACTAGGAAAAGACCATCCCATTCTCCCATTGGGATAATCCTTTGAAACGTATCTACATCCTTACACATCTTTCTTTATATATCTTAGATTTGTTAGTAAATTAATATATGAATTCAGACATAAAGTTTCCCTTACCAGTTATTGTCTATTTATCAGAATAAAAGATCAGAACGCAGTGTCTGTATTTGTTGTCATCTTATGCTAGGCATACACAGCTCGATTTTTTTAATCAAGCTCTGTGCATGTTCAAGGCACTAGATTGTGCTTGAATCTATAAAAAAAATGTGGGCCATCCAATCATTCATGTTAGTAAACCCTGTTAGATTTCCTGGGTCCCCATCCAAAGTATCGACCAGGATTGTTGATGCAGAAGTGCTGTGTCTCAATATCGAGGAACCTCAAGCGCAGCGCGATGACGTCATCTTGCTGCGTTCCACGGCTCCTCGGATTGCACAGCAATCGACCCCTGTATTCTCAGTATAAGAGTTTGTTCCTGACAGTGTCATGGAACTCCATGTGCTCACATAATGAACATTGTACAGGTTGTACTAATACCTAGATAAGTGACTTGCTAGAAGAAGAGGTCTCAAGAGCTGTGGGATAGGCCTTGCTGCAGGAGAAAAGGTACCATAATTGCTCAGGGAAACTCAGGGAATACATTGCAGATGAAACTTCTATTTGGTCCTTTTATCTCGTACTTTCACCTTCAAAATCTAGATACTATTAGGCTGAACTGTTTAGTAAAATTTGCTCAACCCTGGACGCACTGCAAACATCTCCCCAATGACTAAAGGGATATCGGATATTCATAGATATGTGTAGCCAGGGATCCAGGGGAGTTACTGCAGAAACAGGCAGAGAAGACATGACCAAGGGAGAGAAGAGTGTCATGAAACGAGTCTGGGTGACCCAGCAAGACAGTCACTGATATTTTTATCATATGTAGGTGAGAACCACTGCCTACCAAGCCAGACCTCCACCAGTATACAGCATGCATGTCTAAAGGTAAGCCAAGGGATTTGGGACTGAACCATTCACATTGTGGGGGGGGGGGGCAATCTGACCCCATGCTTTCACAATGATATTACAGATGTGATTCTTGAGGAAGAATGGAGTCCTATGGTGTTGAATGGTGCCATACACTCTCCCTGCACTGGGCTAGTGACGCCACTGCCTGCTCGTGGCCAGAACATTAAATAAAAGCTGATCCTATCTGGAGTCAGATCTTCTTATTTAATGTACAGAGCTGCTCACTATGTTGGTGTTATATCAATAAAAGGTAATATGGGCACCAAGAATAATGCTTGACAATAATTGAAGTACTTCCATTAAATTCTGGTCAATATCTTTTTGGTACTTAATCTTTAAGTGGATTTACCATTCTTTTCAGACACAATAATGTCTGTGCAAATTATAAACTAAACGTGTTTAATTTGCAAAGCAAACAAAGCATGTGCCATGCCCATTATGTTGTAATTGTTAAAGAAGTTGGCATTTGAAACAGACGCTACAACAATACATAAACATAAAGATTACTGATGGGTCCAGTACATCAACTGAACATAATATTTCCCTTAAAATATGGCATCCCCCAAAAATAAGGCACCCTTACATTTTTGCCTCACACTAAAATATAAGGCAAACTCTGGACAGGGGGGATCAGAGGGAGCAATCAAAATGACACGGGAAGGTTCAGAAGGGGTTTCTAAAATGGTAATCCCCCCTCTGAGTCTCCTGTGCCATTTTAAGTGATCCCCCCACCCTGATACTTCAGTGCCGTATTCTTCTTCATGGAAAAATAAGACATCCCCTGAAAATAAGATGTAGGGTATCTTAGGAGGCACTGTCTTATTTTTGGGGGAAACACAGTAGATGACAAGGGCTTGTATGCAGCTGGATGCAGAAAATATACAGCGGAATTAAAATAAATTCATTACTCTTTTTTGTTTTGACAGTATTTTTTTATCTCAGGCCTGGGTCTCCAATCTGGTAGCTTTCCAAAAAAAGAAGAAAAACATCTTACTGATCAGCTGGATATGGGTCTTTTATTATGGAAATTGTGACCTTTCTCAAATACTTCTGCTAATTGCAACTATTTTTGCACTGTATGTTCCACCCAAGACTCACTAGATTCGGCAGGCAGTTAAGACATGTTTATGATAGCCTGGGAGTTCATATATGCTTTTAATAATGGTCCATCTGTCCTTCATATAGAGGGAGTTTCCCTGTTTTAATGTTTTGGTTTTAGTCCTAATTAGTGTTGAGCTTGAATATTCAAATTTCGAATATATTTGGCGAATATCGGCTATTCGAGAATTCGCTAATTTCGCGAATATGGCGGCGGATATTCGCAATCTCGAATATTCGCATTGGGATGCTTATGGGCATGGACTAAAAATAAATAGCACATGTGACCATTCATTTTAAAGGTAATTAGGAGACGATTATAATGGAGAATCTAGATTGTGATCAAATATTAGTAGAATTATTCGCAAAATATCGTGAATTCGAATATTGCCTATGCCGCTCATCACTAGTCCTAATCTATATAATAGGGGATGTAACAGAGACATGTCCTTTGCTTACATTCCTATTTCTCATGTTAAAAAGATGGTTGGTATATGTATTGCACAAAAGGTAAAAACCAGCATAAAAGCAGAAGTACTAAAACATTAGGGCTTTAATTTTATTATGGTACTGACATTCAGTCTGACATCATTTAAATCCCTTTTAAAATGGGTCTGGAATCCTCTGAAACACTGCTGTTATACCTGCAAAGAAGAGTAACGATATTAACTCCCATTGTTTTTGGTATGGAATGTCCAACAAAGTGTGAAAATCAATAATTAATTAATCCCCCTGGCGTAACAGGGTAGTGACAGTTCCTGTACCAAAATTGGTACATAGGAACTGGGTTTTTTAATTCCCCGCCCCTCACCTTTGATGGCTGTATGCCGTGACATCTCAATGAAATGGAGAGAAGAGGAAGAAGCAAGGTACAATTGAGACAGGCAGGCGCTGGACAAAGGTTGCTCAGAATGACTTGAGCTTGAGCTGGATGTGGGGTGTCCGCCCAGGAGGTTAAATAAAGCAAATTATCCTCAGTGCATAATTTTGGCGTTAAGTTGGGGCAGGATTTTAGGCATATTACAACAACTTTATGTTATGTTTAAGGTAAAAGTCAATATAATGCACTCACTATAATGCACAATAATGCACTCACAATAATGGAGGTACAATGTAGGCTTAGCATGGAGTGGTCACCTCCATCTGGGATCTCTTCACTAAAGCTAAACATACATGGCTGGATTGTTAATAGATTTGAGCACAATCGAGCGCAGTGTGTGCTCACAACGCTCGATTGCGCTCAAATCTATTAAAAGATTTAGCCATCCAGCCTTTCTTTGAGCGGGAGCAATCAATCCTCAATCCTGGTCGAACCGGGAACCAAAATGTTGGTAAACTCTGTTTGACCTCCATTACTTTGGATGTGGACCAAGTGTCCCTATTCAAAGTATAGAATGACATCAACAATGACAACATTGCTCTGCACTCGACAGCTCCTCTATTGCACAGGAATTGACCCGCGTATTACTTTCAGCTGGACTGAGCTCTATCAACAATATGGTATCTAAAGCAAAGAACAACAAACAAAGAAGCTGACACCACTATCTGCGAGCTGGATCAATACTACCTATTACTAGTGTAACATTTATTTTATCTTTTCCTGACATGAAAACCTGTACACATTTTAAAAATAAAGTAGTGTCCATAATGGACAAAAACATTTAAAAACCATTGTATATTCATAATAAGTTATTATTTATTGCCTTATATCCACAATGGGTCTTACACTCTTTGGTATTTCAGTATAATGAGAAGCTTTGAGAGACGGTTGGTGATGAAACACACAGCATTGTCTGGAAAGGTGGGCGTATCTCAGGAGAAGACTGATGTATCATGAATCACACTTCTTATCATGCTCAATAATAATGACACAGCAACAAACCTGGGCCATTGATAGAGGAAGAGGCAGAGAAAAATGAGCAACCTGTCATAGTCGGTGTGTTAGCGGCCTAAATCAATTACCATCCAGAGCCAACAAGCAGAAAATGAGAAGGAAAGCAAACCATTTTATTTTATGTATGACAGTGACACTGCCTGATATTTGCAGAACCCAATATTGTATGGTAGATCTGCCTCAGACTTTTAGTGTTAACTCGTTTAGTGTCTCTGCCACATTCTTATGTGCCTATATAAGTATAATAATTATAAAAAGGAAAATTTGTTTATTACAAAGTCGTATTTGGTTCTTTACCTCCAGTATATTGTTTTGCCAATTTAATTTTTAAGCTGTGAACATGCTTACGGTCTGCTCTGGTCAGCGGGGAATGCATCGTTTTCAGGCAGTCTTCCATAGAGATTAAATGGGGGTTGTTAGTCGTCAGTGACTGAAGTCCCACACAATGTGTGTAATCTCTACTGAGTGTCAGCTAGCCCGGAAACTGTCCAGGTAAATGAAGCCCATCTGCAGAATCTGCTAGGATTTGCATGACATGTCAGAGGCAGGGATTAAATACGTTTTAAGGCAAAGCAAAATGATTGTCAGTCAATGTACTTATTTTTTAATGTACCGTACCTGTATGTATTATTTATATAAACTCTTCATTTGATAAAAAGTACTGAGTATATTTATGACATGTTATAAAATAATGCTGGGCTTTTCTAAAAGCCCTGTCTGCATTTTTTGATATTACCAGTTTATATTCAACAACAAAAGGTAGACATAAGACAATAGATTCTATATAACAAAAAGATGTTTTAATGTTTGTAGGACACCTACAATATCTGTTGTTTTACAGGAGATGAAATACAGCCACAGATCATTTCTCTTTGTCCATAGTAGAAAACAATGTCTCTTGCTTGGAGTTTGCCACGGCTTTGGTTATTATTATAGTGTCCTGGTATTATCACTCATGAAAATATTTAACATAAAACAAAAAATGTACAGTAAAAGGATGAGCTTTGTTTTGAGTTAGTGATAGAGGGCCCTTTACACTATGTGCCACGTGGCTGGGTGTTTTTTTTTGGCTACTGCTACTGAGTCAGTTACTGGCCAAAAAAAACGACGTTTTGTAGTGTGCTGAACTTGCGTCTCCCATACAAGTGCATAGACAACGCTTGCTCTGCCCCTGCACAAAGGTACACAGGTTTCTTATGGAAATACCCAGGGGTGTATCTAGCCTGTTGAAAGTTGTTGAGTGGGGGGTGTTGTGTAGCGTGGCTGTGTGAACAGCCCCTAAAGCCCAGCCACTATCAAATAATATGAGGACGTTGGGATGGCGACCTCAGCTTTCAGGGTCACTGTCTCCTACCTACTATGTCTGTCCCATTCTTCAAACGTTCTGGCAGGCGGTTCATGACCTCATTCTCCTGGTGTTCAAGAATCAGCTACCCTTTACAATCCAAACCAGCCATGTGGTTGTTGGCCCACCTCCTTATTGCAGCCAGGTGTCTAATAGCATTGAGATGGAGACAGCGCTTGGCCCCTTCTATATCTGATTTGTATGCTAGGATTAAAGATGTGTATGTTATGGAACAGCTTCACTCTTATGATACCTCTGCTATCGTTGATTTATGCAATTACTATGTTTGTTACTCGTGACAACTTGAATATGTCTTATTACTATATTTTTGGTTGCTTTTCTTTTTTAATTTTTTATATCTTTAAAATAAACAGTTATACAAAAAAATTATATGAAGACATAATTAATAGACCAAAACCATCAATAGGCCATTTAAAAACCAGCTTTTGCCATAATAATCCTAATCCTGACATTTTCCCACAGTACTTATTGCTGCCACTTGGTGTCCTCATTCTTATGGCCAACATCATTCAACCTACTTCTCTTTGTGCCCAGGCCATCATGTACCTGTCCCAGCCTGTGACTATGTCTTTGTCACTCTGCTTAATATCAGAATACTTTTGTCACATGACGTGATGGCTCCTTGTGCAGCTTCTTCCTCCCACACTTCTGCCCTGATGCACAGATGCTGATACCAGATTATATTTAAGTACATACACTGCTTACATTTACAAATACATAATGATAACAGATTCTGCATTTAGTTCATCTTAAAGTTTTCTTTTATTATATAAAGTTTTTGCTAAAAAAAATCAGAGCTCCAATCTTTGATATAAGGGGCTAGATAAAAAAGCAATCATAAAGAAAGATGCATCCACTTTTGTGGACATGATGCGTCCTACTTTGTTTGCAATGTCGCATTAGCAGATGTTTCTCTTATTTGTTCCCCTTTAAAGGTAAAGCCTCCTTAATAAAGGATACTTAATAGATCAGGACCACCAGGATGAGCTGTACTGCTGATTACACTTCAAATGAATAATAGCACGCAGCCTGGACTTTCAGCATGTGCTGGATAGAGATAATCTCAACGAGTTCCGTTTTCTGCAGATAATAGGGCAATCCGCATTATTACATCCACGAGTCAAGTCAGCCGCCAGAAATCTGTCAATTCATTTCCACTTATGTTAACACTTGGAAAAGCGCTGGCAAGATTCGTGTTTTGAACTTGAAGAAAAGGACGATTATGTAGAATCGTACATGAAAACGCAATGGTAATGATGTAGGGAACTTAAAGAATTTCATTAAAGCTCACAGGACAACCCGCTGGCAGAGGGGGAGGGGGGATATTAATGTGAGGGACTAAAATCATCTTAGCTTATTAAATAATGCAAATCAAGGTGCAGACTGCATTAAAATACAGTCATATGATTATCTGCATACCTGGGAACATTAAGAACTCTGTGATGTTTATATTTTGTTATAGGGTTGCAGCTATGAGAATGAACATAATTTGCCGGTTTAATTAGTAAAAACAAGCTAGGTAGAACACTATAATGCATTGGCTCAAAATATGTGTGTATTAGAAGTGAGGTGTCTACTGTGACTTCAGTTTGGTACAATGTAGCACAGACTTGGTCTCCTCCTACATAACACTGTAGTTGTAGTTGCTTCAACTCTCATTAAAATCAAATGATGTTACAGGAGCACCCATCTCGACTCTCCTTTATTTTAGATCCACCCTTATACTATGGATAACTTACCATCTCAGTGGCCAGTGAGAGGAGCTGGAGGAGGAGAAAGCAGAATATAGGCCACACCTCCTACATTAATTGTCTTCTCCAGTGATATCCCAGTTACTGTGCAACTGGCATAGTATTGATGTTACTGCTCTAGTCAACCAATCAGCAAATGCTCAGAGTACTAGTTATGAACTAAATTAGATTCAGTTTCAAGGTATAAGTAACTTACAGTGTACAGGTTCAGGATCAACCAAACAACTCAGAGGTAGTGATGGCTCGAACCCGGAATTGCGCGTTCGCGA
>CM070038.1:50866159-50883835 GCA_036250615.1 Ptychadena robeensis
CTGACTGTGACTCACAGGGTCAAAGTTTCTTCAATGCAAAAAGATAGGGGGCAGGTCGAAATCGCCTACGTGAAATAGCGTGAACGCGAACATGCGATGTTCGCCGCGGATAGTTCGCCGGCGAACAGTTCGGTCCATCACTACTCAGAGGTGGACGTACTGTGTAAATCCTTTTGATTGAACACAATAAAACAGAACCGAAGGGAAAACTGTGAACGGTAACTCAAGGAAATAGTCCTGAACAAACTGATATGTAGTCAGAGGTGACCTGCACACACACAGTGGGCAACCGCAGAACCCGGCCAAGGTTGTTTCCAGGACATGGTTATCCCAACGAGTTCTTCCCGCAGGGCACAGTCCGCCCCACCCCACTTGAAGGTAGTAGTAGGGGTGGATACGAGTCGGGCCCACCGCCAGGCAACCAGCTCTTAGCGGAGAAGCGTGTACTATTTGGTCCGCAGGCTGTACACATGCCAGCATTAACGGGTAAGCGTGCTAAGCCTAGAGACAGATAGTGTTCCGGGCTGCTGCCGTCTCATCAGGATTCTCAGCTCTGGACTACCCCTCCTCTTCCTGTGGAGGAGGGGTAGTCCAGTTCCAGTATTTTTAAACGAAGAGAGAGATGATTAGGTCAATATATTACGTCTAACAGCACAAAACAAAATCTGTATATCTTAGTGTATGAGTGTGAAAGCTGGCAGCTTGAGTCCAGCTCTCACACACAGGCAGAGCTGGATGGTAGAACTGCCGGCTTTCAGCTCTTTCATCTGTCTCTGCCACCTCATTGTTTATGTCAGCTGGGGTCCGCTAACACTGCAGATAGGAGCCCATGAGCAGTACTTTCATCTGACAGCTTCTCTGCCTCCCCAGCTAACCTGATTGCAGAAATACAAGATGGAGGCATTGGGGGAAAAAGGTGCATCCTATAATCAGAAAAACAAAGTACTACTGCAATTGTTGCACGAGGCACTTCTTGCATTGTTTATTCATATACAAATTTTAGGGCAATGTTGGCAAAGAAAGTCAGAGGAAGGAACATAGGAGAAGGAACATAGGATAGAAAACATTTTTGTAAAAAGTTGGTCTAATTGTAATTTTAAATAGTAAATGAGTATAGTTATGTTTCACATGAGTGCTTAATACTGCTTTAAATAACTATTATATAACATATTTAGACATAGAAGCTTACATTGGAAATAAGCAGGATAGAAAAAACTGTAACAAGGACACAAGGCTCACAATCTAGTGCAGCAAGGTTAAGTACTGTACATTATAAAATAAAAGATTAAATACTCTAAAAGGGGGTAGTTTGCAGGCTTACTAAGGATTTGAGATCAATTATTGGTAAGCCTGCAAACTACCTCCTTAAATGTGAATACCGTATTTTTCGGACTATAAGACGCACCGGACCATAAGACGCAACCAGTTTTTAGGGCAGAAAATCCAGAAAAAAAAGATTTAATACATTTTCACATCAATTGGGATAATGCAATGAATTTAATGGATGCAATATTCAATTCAGCCACAGGTGTCACTAGCAGCAGTACACTCTCAGCACAACACGTCACACTACACTGATCTGTCCAGTGTTCTGTGTTTAGCCCAGCATTTCTGCATCCCCTGCACCCCGGCCAAGCCATCCATAGCCGAACTGAACACAGCGCACAGCTCTCCTCTGTGTTCTCGTTGGTGGGGATGCAGGGGATGTGGCATTTAGATGGAAGAGCCGAACATCGCAAATGACAGCTGCCGCAGCTCTCCTCCTGCGGTGGTCGCACATTCAGACCATAAGACGCAGACACTCCCCCCCCCCCAAAAAAAGTGGTGAAAAAGTGTGTTTTATGGTCCAAAAAATACGGTATTTTGTCTTTTATTTGATCATTTACAGTACTTTACTTTGTTGCACTAGGTTGTGCACCTCGTGTCCTTGTCTATTTGTCTGTTAAGGGGGCCCATACGCCCTCTTTATTTTGAAAGCTGCGCACCTACATGCAACTTAAACACCCACCCCTCAAACCAGGGCTGTGGAGTCGGTCGATAAATTCCCCGACTCCGACTCCTCAGTTTCAGATTCTTCCGATCCGACCCGACTCCCTGTAGTAATTGTAATGTCTGTAGCATCCATTGAAGGATAGAAAAGCAAGGAGACATACACTAACCACAAGAAATACCTGGCCAGGAAACCAACCACTCGTAATGGCCCATTAAAGCAGAGAAAGGGAGTTTAGGCAGAAGATGCTGCGCTTTTTCCTAAGCTAGGCACACGCCGTGATCAGGGATAATTGAACAGCAATCAATGTGAACCACATGGGCACATCGAGTCCTGTTCAATGGGAACCATTATCCCCAGCTTGCGGGTGTGATTTACAAACACGCCACAAGCTGGGAGAAGCCAGCCTGTCTCACACACTTCCAAGTGAGGAGTGCTGGCTCGGTCCCCTTCCACACTGACAGACTACAGTGTTGGAGGATGGGAGGCAAGGAGCAGCAGCTGTTTTATACTTTCCATGAAGGACTCATGTCTCCATGCAAAAGTAGTATTGGAGATTGAAGGGGTCTTTTCACATGTTGGACACCTCGTTCAATCAAGTTCCTCCGAGCCGGACTTATTGATCCCGCGGTCCTGAAGGAAGGCACCACTGGTAGGTTTGTAAACAGATTAGAGTACAATCAATCACACGTGAGCGCGCAAGTTAATTGATTGTACTCAAATCTTGTTACAGATCTACACGTGTGTGCAAAGGGTTTAGTGTTCGATCTTCTGCTGACGATAGGGAAGTGGAAGGCTCCAAGGAAGAGGAGGGGCGAAGGGGCACTTCTAAACCGGATTCATGATTTCTCTTGAACCCATAGTCATGTGTAAAGTTTTGAAGCTAATCCAATCTAAAGGCTGCCATTACACGGGCACGCTCGTGCCGGATTCCGGCGCGATGGATTCGGGGCGCAGTGCACGCGGATCCATCGTGCCGGAATCCCCCTGACAGCCCCCTTGCCCGTCCGGACCGCATACGATGGATCGGGGGAACAGAATCGGTTCCGAGGAAGAACCAACATGTTGGTCTTTTCGGGTCCAATTTTTGCTCTGATCAGGGGCGTTGCGGTCAGGGATGGCGATCCAGCGGGGACACGGATCCGGACCCGTACAAGGTGGGCTGCCACGATAGGATTCTCTAATTGGCTGATCGTTCTCACCTGTGGATGCGTCGGAATCGCCGGGAATCCATCGGGTTGCTGAATCGATCGCCAGGGAAATCCGTGCCGTGATGGCTAGTCTCTGTCGCCTCAGCTGAAGACATCAGTGGTTTGCCAAATGTTTTACAGTTCAGTCCTGAACTATTGGCGATCCTTCCCTTCCCTTCCCTTATACAAGCCGTTCTCTAGTCTGACAACAAACATTTACTCATATCAAGAGCGCGTTTAAGTGCCATTACACACACGAGAGGCGGCCGATTTTTGCTGCCGACGATGGGCGTGGTTGTATGCCGATAGGGGGAGCCCAATGGGTGAAAGTAGGAGCCACACAGCTCGGCTGGCAGAGGAACGGACATGTCCGATAAGCTCTGGCCGATTCTGTTAGTCTCAAGAAGACCGGGTCTTGGCGGTCAGCTCGGAGAGCAGCGTGATGACGTCATCAAATCTGCAATATAGAGCTCATCTGGAGTGGTCTGTCGGCCCCCACTCAGTACGTGTGTGGGGGGCCTTTAGGCTAGGGGTCACAGTGGGCGCTTGTTGTTGTAATGTTACGCACTGCATGCAATTTATTCTTATAGCAGAGAAGTCATTATGTTCGTATGATTTGTTAATTGCGATATGTTGAAGTAATTTTTTTTTTTAATAAAAAAAAAAAAAAAATGTTATTTCTCATTTTAAATTAGTAGGAGTCGGTCATTTTTGCCGAATCCGAATCCGACTTCAGGGACCCAAAAAATGTCTCCGACTCCGACTCCTCGACTCCGACTCAACCGCCATGCCTCAAACGGACCCATTTTTACTCTGTGAACTCTGCCCAGGCCCCCCCATACACCTACTGAGTACTGCGCTTCTGGCCACTGACATCACTTTAAGGCTATGTTCATCGGGACCCCTCTGCTAAGCATATTGCTAGCGGGGGGGGAATCTGATGGACACAAGACCTACCTGCTTGGCGGAGGATTGCTGTATCTCACTGCGCGAGCGTTCCGCTGATGCAAGGCTGAAGTAGTTTAGTAGTTTGAAACATACGTTCGCGGAGAAGGGGTCCTGACGTAGAGTGGAAACATGACAGTTGTGCGCCACTATTTAATTACCTTTCTTAATTTTAGGAAGATAAAAATGCCTGCTGAAAACTAAACACTAACACTCAGCACAGTTTAAAAAACTATTATTATATGTTCCTTTTCCTCCACATTTTTCATGCTTACTCTTGATCTTGATCCTGTCTTGTGTTTGAACAACTTCGAAAAATAAGTAGGATGTTGATTATTTATTCTGGGTAATATTGGAAATTCAAATGGCGAAAATATTCAGGAAGGCACAGGTGTTGTGACCTTTGATGTATGCTTTGAAATGGTAAGAGTTCCTATTGTTAAAGGCTTTCGGGTCCAGGATAGAATAACCAAATTCCACATCAATGGTGGCCACTCATGAAATAGGGATGGTTAAAGACATATAGGAATCCTATTGAAACGTGGCTGTTGATAAAGAAAAAAATAACAATTGCACAGATAGTGAGGAGGTTTGTAAATTCTAGTGCAGAGATGCTCTACTAAACAGTGGGATTTTGGGCCTTAAAAAGGGCCCAAACGACTAGCTATGTGTACCGCGTCTACAAAGCTTCATATGCGTTACTAACAAAACTAACAACTGAAGGCACCCCCCCCCCGGGCCGTGTCTGGGCGCCCCGTTTAGAGCTATCAGGTGCACCCGCGGAGGGGGGGGGGGGGGGGAGTCTGGCTGTCAGCCATAGAGGGGAGAGATGATCCGCACCCTCCCACATTAAATAGATGTACAAACAACTTCACTTATCATTTATACACTTCTGTAAAAAAGTTAATTTTAGATGGCAAAAATTCTTCAGTTTTATTGTTAAGTGTATACAAGTTTGTGACTGGTAACCCAAGGAAATATTTAAAACTATAAATGGTTGCAGTTAGGCGGGGTGTGAAATGGAAAATAAAATTACTAATCCAAAATAAAAGAGTGGTCATTTAAGGGTTTTGGAGATAGATGGGGGGGTTGGAAGTCACATAAGTATATGTATGGGTAAACTGCAAGAGAAAAAAACACTGTTGGAATATAAGCAGTTGGAGAATATGGAATATGAAAGGTTTGACATATGGACGTGCAGGTAGTCAGGGTTAGTACTAACCCAGAAAAATGTACTACTAAGGTATGAATTGGGGGTTCAAACGTGTTTGTAATGTGAGACTTACATGTGACCCAAAGCCAGCTGGTGACTGTGGATGGCGACAGCTTAATTCAGGAACAGGGAGCATCTACCATGTAGGAAGCAAAGGACGTGAGGGAGAGGGAGACAGTGAGGAAGACGGCGACTTGTACTGACACCAACAAAAAAACTAATTTATGGGTTCAGGGGGTCATTGGTTCAGCTTTGTCAGCAAAAAATACACAATTTTGATGGAAAAGTCACACTGAATCTTACCTCATGTTTGCAAAACGGTTGTGTTGATTTTAGGCCTAATATGGGGCAGTTAGGGAATTATTTTTTTATTGCTTGTTTCTAAAAAGTCAAAAATATATAATGTTTTAATGATACTGTCTCCAAACTAGTTGTGGGAGTTCCTTTTCAGTCAATTGATCAAATTTACCATCAAGTGTTATTCCCTTTGAACCTGCAGATGACAATAACCCCTACTTACTACCTTACCAACTTGTATAAGCAGGGATTGGGATCAACATGGGTCACGGGTTTTGAGGAAAATCAATCTACCACTCTTGACAATGGGATTGAATCTTTGCCTAACAAACCTCATTCGTTTACTTTCAATGCTATGTTGCATTAGGAATAAACAACCGACCTGGAATATCAGAACATATTACACGTTCCAGAGAAGTGAAGGGGAAGGCGATTCCCTCTAGGAACGCACAACGAGTAAAGAGTACAAAATGAAATCACGGTGTCGTTTAGGGCAGCTTGGAGCGTGGCATTCTTTCAAGCTCTCAGGTTTTATGGATATAGGACCTATTTTAATTTTCAATATGTCAAGCGGTTTTCTCCAGCATCTTTACAAGCGTCCTTATGATGTTCAGGGATATTTGCCCTTTTGAAACCATCCTGAGCATACCGGAGTGTCCCATATGTCTTACAGTGGAGGAAATAATTATTTGACCCTCATGATGTTGTAAGTTTGTCCAATGACAAAGAAATGAAAAGTCTCAGGAACAGTATAATTTCAATGGTAGGTTTTGTTTGTAATAGTGGCAGCAGCACATCAAAGGGAAAAACAAAAAAATAACTTTAAATAAAAGATAGCAACTGATTTTGCATTTCATGAGTGAAATAAGTTTTTGAACCCTCTACAAACAAAAGACTAAACTTGGTGGAAAAACCTTGTTTGCAAAGCACCGAGGTCAAACGTTCTGAATTGGACCAAGTTGCCACATTTTATTTTAGGAGGAATGTTGGTCCACTCCTCTTTGCAGATAATCTCTCTAAATCCCTAAGGTTTCGACGGCTGGCTCTGTGCAACCTCTGAGCTTGAGCTTTCCCCCCCTCCATAGGTTTTCTATTGGATAAGGTCCGGAGGACTGACTAGCACTCCATGACCTTAATGTGCTTCTTCTTGAGCCCTCCTTGTTGCCTTTGCTGTAGGTTTTGGGTCATTGTGTGCTGGAACACCCATCCACGACCATTTTCAGGTTCCTGGCAGAGGGACGGAGGTTGTCACTCAGGATTCACGATAATGGCTCGTCCATTTTCCCGTTAATGCGATTAAGTTGTCATGTTTCCCTTAGCAGAAAAACAACCCCAAAGCAAAATGTTTCACCACCCCCATGCTTGACGGTGGAGGACGGTGTTTGGGGGTGCATAAGGCAGCATTTTTTCCTCCAAACACAGCGACGTTGAGTTAATGCCAAAGAGCTCTATTTGGGCTCATCAGACCACAGCACCTTCTCCCAGTCACTCTCTGAACATTCAGGTGGTTCATTGCAAAACTCAGATGGATGCACTGGCCTTCCTGAGCAGGGGACCCCGCGAGCCTGCAGGATTTAATCCATTGCGGTGGTTGTTGTGTTGTGTTTGTAATGTGTTTCCAATGGTTTCTTGTGACTGTGGTCCCTGCTAATTTTTGAGGTCATTAATAACTCCCTCCCGTGTAGTTCTAGGATGCTTTTTACCGTCTCAGAACCATTGACACCCACAGGTGAGTGAGATCTTGCGTGGAGGACCCAGGGCGAGTCGATTGATGTCATTTTGTGCTCCTTCCATTTTGACACAATCGCACCAACAGTCTGTTCCACCTTCTCTCCCAGCTTCTTGCTAGATGGTTTTGTACGCCCATTCCAGCCTCTGTGCAGGTTCTACATTTGTCTCTGCACTTCTTCTGGACAGTCTCTCTTTGGTCTTTCCCATGTTGGAGGAGTTTGGAGTCTTCGCTTGATTGATTGATTCTGTGGCAGGTGTCTTTGGATACAGGTCGACTGACTAGTTAAGACAGGTGGGTGACTAATTGAATAGAAGTGTCTGAACCACTCTGTGGGACGCCAGCATCCTTAATGCGCTTGGTAGGGGTCTCCAAAACTACGTTATTTCCCTAATTGAAAGCTGCAAACTTCAGTGCTATCTTTTATTTTTACAGTTATTTTTTCGATTTTCCTTGTGATGTGCATCTGCCCACTGTTACAATAAACCACTACAGTGAAATGATACTGTTCTAAGACTTTTCATTTCATTGGACTTACAAAATCAGTGAGGGGTCAAATAATTATTTCCTCCACTGTATACATCAGGTATTATTGTTCATAGAGATGAATGTTGTATCTTCAGTCATTTAAAAAAAAAGTTTAAGAATAAACAAAATTATTAATTTGATGTTATTTTATTTTACGTTAAAACTTACGTTTGAAGTTATTAAACTTTCCTTTTTATCAAGCCAAGAAGCAGAGAGTTTTTATTACAGGGACTAATTGGCTATCAAAGAGTAAATGTCTGAATTCTGAAAAGCTTGGCCTTGTTTTATGGAATCATTCAAGCTATATAAAATCACAGTTAAAATGATGTACAGAATGTAAACTTGTCACTTTAAAAAAGATAAAGAAAGCAAATAAAGTATTATGTAGTATACCATTAAGGATAACATATTTGATACATCCCTTGCCTTTGGCAACTTATATCTTTTTTGTTTATTAGCCAACAGCCAGTAAATACACTGCTGCATAATAAATACCCATAGTCCCCATCCAAAGTAATGGAAATTGAACAGGGTTTTACAACATGTTGAAACTCTGTTCGGTGAGCTTCTTTGAGCAGGATCAGTTGCTTGTGCTCGAAGGAAGGCTGGATGGCTAAATTTCTGTAATAGATTCAAGCGTAATCGAGCACTGTAAAAGCAAATGTATTACAAAACCGAGCCCTGTATGCCTGGCTTTAGTCTTTGGGTTCTGAAAAAAATTCTCTTTTTCTTGTGAAAACCAATATACAGAGTACTCCAGCCCTGCACACCTGGCAGTCTCTTCGGAGAAGGGAGATATAAACTCTGAACACCCTGCGTTGTCCAGCCCTGCACTCTCTATTAGAATGATTCACTCTGTATGTGACTGAATCTTTCTTTGAGTGTTATTTATTTTTTCCTGAATTTCTCCCTAAAGCCATGGGTGTGTCTTATGACACCAGTGTCTTAGGATGTGTGAAATAGGGTAAATAATCAGAACTAGACTATTTTGAATTTTTGTTACAATTTGTGCTTGTGTGTGCTCAGTGTACAAGCGCTCTTGTATTAAATGTATGGAAATATAATAAAAAAATAGTATAATAATTACTTTATTTTGGGGGACTTGGCATAATTTGGGGGAGAGGGGCTGAATATTCGATTATATCACAATACAGTTACTGACAAAATTATCAATGCATTGATTCCTTTCCATCCCTTAACTATTCAAAATGTGATTATATTTTCTATTTGAAAAATAATTTTGTGATAATGTGTACAGTGTCACTGGTTTTATTTGCCCTCATACACAAAATGTACAGCTGCCACGATGAATATTTGCCAACATCTGAGCATAATTTCAAAGGACACATTTGATGAGGGCTGGTATGAATAAATGCGTCATTGGATGGAATCTCTGACACCCAAGGGCCCAAAAGCCATCTTTAGAACATGCTCACTGATCATGTTTATAATGTTCCTTTGCTGTAAAATAACAAGAGGAAATAAAATGAATCCTCTTAGTAAACCAGCAAAAAGCAGCATTCCAATCTCACTGATAATGATTTGTTTTTTTGGAGGAACATTAAGGAGCATCCTATGTTAATAATGAACCTGTGTTTAACCAATGTAGGGCAAAGCAACAGGTTCACTTCGGTTCCACCAGCCACCTATATGTACAAAGCACCAATTTTTGACTTTCAGTTTGCAAAAGGCTTATGTGACAATGGTATTTGCACAAAGTCATGAGAAGAATGTCACCCTTTGCCAACTGACTAAAATATATACTAACTATACAGTCTACACTCACCGTTGACTTTACTAGGCACACCTTGCTAGTACCGGGTTGAACCCCCTTTCGCCTTCAGAACTGCCTTCATCCTTCGTGGCATAGATTAAAAAAGGTACTAGAAACATTCCTCAGAGACATTGGTCCAAATTGACATGATAGCATCAAGCAGTTCCTGCTGATCTGTCGGCTGCACATCCATGATGCGAATCTCCCATTCCACCACATCCAGAAGTGCTCTATTGGATTGAGATCTGGTGACTGTGGAGGCCATTTGAGTACAGTGAACTGATTGTCATGTTCAAGAAACCAGTCTGAGATGATTCAAGCTTTATGACATGGTGCATTATCCTGCTGGAAGTAGCCATCAGAAGATGGTACACTGTAGTCATAATGGATGGAAGGGATGAACATGGTCAGCAACAATACTCAGGTAGGCAGTGGCATTTCACCGCTGATAAATACTACTAAGGGGCCTAAAGTGTGCCAAGAAATATCCCCCACACCATTGCACCACCACCACCTGCCTAAACCGTTGATACAAGGCAGGATGGATTTGAAAAGAATTGGCCTCACACTATCCCTGTATTTGTGCCATCATCCCAACAGAAATATACAAAAGAGGAAGACTGAACTTCAAAAGGTCCTACTGGCACATTTGTCATGTGTTAGTAGGTAAGAGGGATTTTTAAAGGCATCATAATGGTTACAAATGAAACAAAAACACATGTAAAAAATATAGTCCTTGTTCGTAAACAATCGTTCACATTCGTGAATCTATTGAGTAGTAATTGCTGTCTCAACGCGTTTCACGATTGACTCGCTTCATCAGGAGAATATACCAAAAAATTCAATAGTACTGGGGGGGGGGTTTGAGAAAAAGAGAGAGTATTAGTGTATCATGTCAGTCCAGGTTATAGTGGTACACCGAAGTTGAAATACGTATAGTAAAAGGAACCATAATGGTTCTTATGGGGTGAGAAGATGACTCACCTCGTATATGTGTAGTTCGTAGGTAGACAACGAAAGTGTATATGGAGGGATCTACGGAGGAGGGATACCAATCCGGGTATTTATTTGCTGGGTGTATGTCCAGGCAGGATGGATCCATGCTTTCATGTTGTTGACTATGTCAGGATCAGGTACAGAGGGGGCGACCAGACAGGCAACACACACTGACATCCAGACAGCGGTAGGGTGGTGTCAAAAACGGATTTAATGAGGACTTAGAGACAGGAACAAAACAGGTGCAAAAGTCCAGGGTACAGGAGTGTCCAGGGTTCAGGTTCAGGAAATGACATGAAATCAAGACAAGCATGAAGCCAGGGAAAGCAATGAAGCAAGCGTGTCTGGATAAAGCACACCTATATAGCCCTTAAGCTAACGAGGAAGGAATGTCCTCCACCCAGCCCATGCTTGCAGGGAGCCACCTGCTGGTGACTGTGGGACCAACACATGGATGGGCAATCACAGTGCCACCAGCAATCGGTGACCGGTACAGCCGGGGTCCTCACACCCTACTATCCGAATGTCATAGCAGAAATAGAGACTCATCAGACCAGGCAACATTTTTCCAATCCTCTAATGTACAATTTCGAATTGTAGACTTTAGAGTTTCCTATTCTTAGCTGATTGGAGTGACACCCGGTGTGGTCTTCTGCTGCTATAGCCCTTCTGCCTCAAGGTTCAATGTGTTATGCATTCAGAGATGCTGTCATGCATACTGTGTAACATGTGGTTATTTAAGTTACTGTTGCCTTTCTATCAGCTCGAAACACTCTGGCCATTCTCCTCTGACATCTGGCATCAACAAGGCATTTGCGTCCACAGAACTGCAGCTCACTGGATGTTTTCCCTTTTTTGGACCATTCTCTGTAAACCCTAGAGATTGTTGTGTGTGACAACCCAGAAGATCAGCAGTTTCTGAAATACTCAGACCAGCCCGTCTGGCAACAACAACCATGCCACATCCAAAGTCACTTAAATCACATTTCTTCACCATTCTAAAGCTCAGTTTGAAGTGCAGCGGTTCGTCTTGACCTTGTCAACATGCCTTAACCTCCCTAGCGCACTGCTGAGGTCCAGATTTCTGTACCAAAAGTGCACCATAGACTTAAATGAAATTTTTTATGTTGTGGGCCTGAAACTTCCTGAATATAATAATGATTGAAACACTCAATTATGTAAAAAAAAATTACATAAGAAAATTATATATATAATAAAAGGTGTAATTTGAATGATAAAATCTCTAAAATACTTATTTTGTATGAAAATTTTCAAAACTGTATGTATTTATATTTATGTTTTTTTTATATTCATAATAACATTTTTATTTAATTGGAAATGTGTTATGTTTTTTTTTTACTTTGAATTGTATTGGATACAGTTATCACTCCACTCCTCCAGCTTCTCCTTCAGATTGGAGCCCAGAATGGTAAATCTGCGCTGCTAGGGCTCTGATCTTCTGACCTGACGGCTCCATCTCGTTCATTGCACAACTGACAAGTCAGTGCTCGACGAGATGGAGCCATCAGGAACGGCAGAGAGGTTAACGCATTGAGTTGCCACTATGTGATTGGCTGATTAGTAATGTGCATCACCGAGCAGTTGCACAGGTGTGCCTAATAAATTGTCCGGTGAGTGTATAAATTTGCAAAGAACAGTGGTCAAATTATGACAGTGCCAGTGACATAAAGTGGGTTATACAATGCCATGCAACAAAATAAAACAGAATTGAGCAAGCAGATCTGTAGTGCTCTTTCTAGAGCAGTAGAGGTCTGTAGTCTTCCTTCTACAAAAGGAGTCATGTCCAAGATCTTCATTCTAGAGCCAGGAAGAAAGTTTCCTTTCTAGAACAGTGTTTCTTTTCTGTTGGCAGTGAAGTAGATCAAGAATATTTCTTCTGCTGGAAGATTGGAGATTAGCTGGAAGAACTGGAGATTAGGTAGGTCTCTCTTTAAGTCCTCATCTCAAGGCACCAATCTGGTGTGATGATGCCAGGAAAAGGGACAACAAAGAACTGTGCCAGGACTGCAGTGTTGACCAACTTCCACAGTAGGTGAATGGCCTATTTAAATAAATTAAAAAGGACTTGGGTTGGTAAAATAGTGGTAACCTAGTTTTCATATGGGCCTTAATTAACACTAACCAATGCATACAAATGATTCTTTATTATCTATTAATACCATGAGGAATAATATGCCCTGGTGCATCTCACCGGTGTCTTCTAGGTTCTTATACTGTGTTTGCTGCAAAATTTTCATGTATATTTTACCTTTAAAACTATTTTCAGCTATG
Source organism: Ptychadena robeensis (assembly GCA_036250615.1). Taxonomy (NCBI): domain Eukaryota; kingdom Metazoa; phylum Chordata; class Amphibia; order Anura; family Ptychadenidae; genus Ptychadena; species Ptychadena robeensis. Next base: position 50,879,114 of record CM070038.1, read on the forward strand.
TTCCTTCATCTCCAGGTGTTTCCTTTTATAAATCTGACAATAGGAGGAATCTTGAGACTCTTCCATTGAAGCCTTTGGTGACCTCCTCCTCCTCTTTATACTGATTACAGCAGAGCTGTCACTATACACAGCTGATTCACTCTATAGCACTAGGGAGAACAGCTATTTTTAGGTCACTGTGCATGAAAGAGCAACGCTTTTTCCTCCCCCATCTTAGAGTCAGAAAATTCTTCTATGGTTCCCAGAGAGTTTTACAAAAAGAAACTCAGTGGTCATAACGTTATAGAAATACAAATCCAGTGGAGTATTGAATTGTATTGCAACAATACAAGGACAACTGCTAAGACCAACCATTGTGAAAGAAGATTAGAGGGGTTTTATTATTTTCCACATTCTAAAGTTTATATGTGCTTCGCTGTTAAAGCACAACTCTGAAGTTTGTTTTATTTTTGCAAAGAGACCAGGAAGGAAGAATTCACTTTCTATTTCTATTTCACTGGCGTCAGGCTAAAGGTGGGTTTACACGGTAGATTATTTTCTTCAATCAACTGCCAATTCGATTTCTTGTTCGATGTCGTTGTTGAACATCGTTCGTTTCTTTATTGAATGTAACATTACATTTTTTGTTCGTTCATGCCGATATCGAATGAAAATACATTCGAAAAAACAACGACAGATAACAATTTACCAACATGTTCGATGACCTTTCCAACGATTCTTTGTTTGCGGTCGAACAAATTGTATCCATCGAACAAATTGGCCATTCTAGATTTTTGTTCAACCAACCAAAACATTTTTCGTACAAAAAAATCTACATGTGTAAACCCACCTTAACACCAATGGGGGATGTCTTCCCAAAGTGGACAACCCTGAACCCCCCACACACATTTCCTAGTTATAAAGGAGAGCTTCTGTAACAATGTAGTCGCAATCTGCTTGTGACACAAGGAATATTACCATACCAACACTTATGAGCAGCTAGTACAACTAACTGCTAATGAGCATTTATGGTTCAATACCAAAAAATCATTACAAGACCATAAACATTGGTTCATATATTATAAAGTGTTGATGGAACAAGTGCATTGAGATAAAACTTTAATTTGGTCTTCAATATTATGGTCAAATCTAGATCTATGCATTCCAGGATGGTCTACGTTTATATGGGGAGATTTACATTTACTTCCTGTGACCTTAATTGAAATTGGAAATTAATTCCTACCAACTGTATGATTGAGCCATAATTCAGATAAATGTCATAATTTTGCCCAACTCAAATTCCAGTGCCTCAAATTAGCTGTAAGTTGGAGTTGTGCTTTAAATGATAAAATATTAAAATGAAGTAAAATATAATAATGACTATATACATAATCATTCATCAACTGGCAAATTTGTGAATGGCAATGTCTTGAGAGATTACTGTACATTACATACTAGAAATGCATTTAAATATTAAAATAAAAAAACTGAAATAACTGTATTACTATGACCAGAGAACCCCTTTGTTATAGAAGTTTTAAGGTCATCACCTACTTTATGAGCTGATTCTATAGCTGTCCATAAATCTGCCTTCTGACATATAGATTGTTGTGACTAGCATAAAATACACATACAAATAATAACTAAATACATTTATATATATTTAAAACCTAGAATGAAATTTAGGCCCAGTAGGAGAACCCAACAGGGTGGAAGAGGCATAATGTGTCCACAGAGATTTGAGTTTTCCAACATTATGCACATTTTGCTAAAAGGACAACATTCATATTGCATTACAGACGTATCACCACAGACTGGTTGGCCATTGTGATAATCACCATTGTTGCTATTGACACTTGTAGCATTCTTTAAGAAGTTTCCATTGATTTCCATGCATTTTCTCATTCTCCATTTCCCTTTACCACTCAAGAAACACCTCCTAAACTACTATTCATATGCTTGAGGAATAGGAGATGCTCTCAGCCACTGGTGGTAGATATTTTCACTGTGGATAGTACTCAGAAGTTGCAGTGCAGCACATCCTTGTGGTAGAATATGTGAACACTCATTTTTCTTACCATTGACAGGCTGTGGTTTACACCCATGCTAAGTTGTGTACCTCCTATGTCTGTCATAATACGCTCCAATGGTATTTTGGAAAAAAAATTGCAGGTATTCAGTACTGAATTTTGTATAGACATTGGAGATCAGTGCTGTATGCAAAAACTGACCTCCTCTATTCAGGTTGTTCCTTTCTGGTCGAACCCTCTGGCAGCAGGTCCAAAACGAAATGACAAGCCCACATATTTATGTCCAGAGAGGTGAGAGGAGAGACATGGAAGGGCAGGGAAAGCCACTGCTTATTATGGGTGACACAAATGAAATCATTCCACAAGAAAATAATGCTAAATGAATAAAGATCTGTCTGGCAGAGGCGTCTGACATCTTCAAGGCACATGAGATCATCTCCCTTGTGATTCTCTAAGAGGACAGAACATAGGGCAGTGGTAAACATGGCATCTTGTACCAGTATAGATGCTTTCAGATAGTTAGAAGACAATGTAGAACATCACTTAACCATCATTAAAATAAAAATATCACAAACCACCACAAGGCCACCACACTGCTTTGTCCAAAGCTCCCCACAGATAACCTCTGTAATTAAACACATCACCTCTTCTATCTGTCTCTATAGCTTTCATCTCTGGGACACTGTGAAGCTTCCGGGGGTGGAAGGGCGGGATGCAGAAAGCGTGTAGCCTTGAATGTCCTGAGAGCATGCTGTTAGCGTAACAGAATCAATACTGCAGGTATAATAGAATATTGTCTTCTGATGCATTGTACCATGCCCTTCAGGACAAAGAGGACCTGTCTTAGCATGACCTCAATCTACAGGGAACAGTAAAGAACACAGATGTGAGCAACTCTTCATCTATTAAAATGACACAAAATGCTTAACCTTCACTACTACTACATGCCAAGGGACAGTTCAATCGATGCCACTGTCTTTTCTGAGTTTCTATGACAATGAATGTCAACCAATGGCCAGTTGCCATTGGGGCAGAAGGAGCTGCCATGGTAACCAGGAAGGCCTGCTCTCTCAGCAGTCCAGCCGAGTCCATGGTAACAGGAAGCAAGGTTGCTATGGTAATGCTATGGGTAGGTCCCTTATTACCAACTAAGTGACATATGGAAGGAAGTTAGAATAGGTCTTAAAGACTATACGTTGCTGTTGCCACCAGTAGAACAAGAGACATTTTAAATAGTTTTGATGTAAAAATGTTTTTGACAAAGAAAGATATGGTTAAAAAAGAATTTTGACACAAAGCAACAAAATATGCATTTTAAGCATATGATACAATATTCATTTAGCTGAAGTAAATGTTTTACTATAATATGTATTTTATTTTTTCTACTATTTATCTGTAGAATATATACCTGCTTGAGAATATCTAGTCCATTCATTATATTACATTGTTACAACATATTAATCTCACACAAACTGGAGAACTGTATATATATATATATATATATATATATATATATATATATATATATAAATATATTTGCCTGAGGATTCCCCTTCATCTGGATATAAGGCTCTTTCTCATGGAACTAAGCTTTTCCGCTGTGTTACAGGTATAAAAATAGAAATTATGTCAGCAGTTACTATGGTACCATGGAAGATTTGACTTCCATGTCACGATTGCCCCCCCCTCCCTTTTCCTCCTACCAGTGGTATCCCCCAGTTCCACCATTACACACCAGTAAGGGGAGGGCTCTTGGAATCTCCAAGGCCAAGGCAGAGGGGCGGAGGAGGGAGAGGACGCTGGTAACCCTATGCATGCCACAGATGACTGCTCAGGAAAGATGCAGCAACACTGCTGAGCTATTATAAAAAATGCCTCTCATGTTGTAATTGTTAAGAAATGCGGCTTTCTCTATTTTCTTACAATCCTGGCATTGTCCAAGGAAATGTCGGTGCTGCACGCTGCCTATTGGTTGTTTTGTCTGCCTTTTATCTAAGAGAGGAATTTATAGGGAGAGAATGCTGAGCTTCATTGCAAATGCTTCCTGCCTGACCAGGTTCAATATTACCCCTTCCTGAGATGCTGAGCCTAACAAGCCCATTTACTGTGATATTTGAACTTCTTATTGGCATGTCACAACCCAAGGCACTTTCTAACTACAGCCAGATAACAAGAGTTTTCTGATGGTAGTCACCCAGTTATGAAGAGTGCAGGTTTCCATGTGGGTCCCTTATTACTCATCTCATTACTTGCACTGCAGTGCTGTGTGTTCATTCATGTGTAATATTTTGCACATTAATGTGCATGGCCATAAGGCAGACATAATTGAAGAGATATATAAAAAAAAATTTCTAGATGTATATATTTGAAAAATATATTTCCCTATATATCACTAACTATTAACTGTCAACTAGAACTCCCACCTTGTTCTTAACTAAAGTGGTTGCAATGTTTATTTGCTTTGCCCTTGTAGAGACAAGCTTGATGCCTTTTGTTTGCCATGTTTGCCATGTTGTTGTGTTGGGCTATCATGTATTCTGCACCCAAAGTCTGGCTACAAGCATACCTGCCCATGGGGGGGGGGGGGTTGCAGACTGGAACCATGTATCTTGGAAGTCAAAGGTAACCTGTTGTGCCCGCAGCACCCGGATTGGCGCTGGGGTACCAGGAGCAGGGAATCTAGGCCACCTGAGGGTCTTCTCCCAGAGCCCCC
>CM070038.1:50883935-50899527 GCA_036250615.1 Ptychadena robeensis
GAGCTACGGCAGGTGGCGTGGGGTGCCCGAGCCCGGATGGCCCGGGGTCCTGACATAACCAAAATGGAATGGGAGTCAGCTATGATGGAGGAGAGATAAGCCAGGCTAAAGCAGGGAAATTAGGCTCAGCTAGCATACAAAGGGGACCAGCTAGGACATGAAAACCTGGTAAAGGTGGAAATGTTGCCAGCCAAGAGGACACCAGTAAGGGTGGAAATTAGCTTACCCAGGATATAGGGGTAGGGTGGAGGCGCAGGGACACATGAATTAGGACATACAGAATGCAAAAGGGTGTAAACCCAGGCTAAGTAAGGCATGAAGGGGGAGGTTAGTAAAGGAAGGCAAAGGTAAAGAATGGAATGTAGAGAGGGCTAGAAATATGAAGGGAGGGGTTACTCTTCCTGCAATTGAAAATATGCTAGAATACTTGCCAGCACACACAAGTATTTCAGGGTCCTTCCAGAGACAGGCCTTTGTCTTCTTTTATGGCTGGGATTCTGATCTCCCATCAGACGGGGACCCTAGCATTTGGGGGGTCCTATGCAAAATTGTTGCCCCCTGGCAAACGTTGCTTGAGGAGCAGATCCTTCCCTACCGCTCTGCACATTCAGGCTCTGCCTGTCCTCAGATTATTAATTGCTATATTGTAAATGCTTTTAGATAGGGTTCTAAAATACTTTCAGTGACCACACTTCACAGAGAGGCATTATTGAGACTATGTGTTTTTCAATGATATTTGCAAATGGATGGAAATACATTTTCTTCTAAAGTAATAAATCTAAAGAGCACAAAGATTGTGGTTTGCTTGCTAGATTGTGTGTGCTGGTTAATGTATGTACTGTGTTAGCTGTTCACCAAATATCATGTGCCTAGATAAAATGTCTGGATGGACAGTTATTCTCTAATTTACTTATTTACAGGGGTGTTTGTTAACGTTCGATTAGAGCAGATGTCCGATGAACGCAAAATGAGGTGTTCACTGGACACTTTTGTGAGCCTTTGCCTGCTGGACCTGTCATGGGGCCATTATCTAAACATCCCCCAAATGCCCAGAAAGCAACTGTATAAACAGCCGTATATTTGTAAAGACATACATATATTGGCTAGCTACAGACTAAAGAAGAAATGAAAAGTTTTGTGATCAAAGAAAAATGTTCTTTTGCCTTGGTCACTGATGAAACAGATGTTTAACCACTTTTATTCCGTTTGCTGCATGTGCCCCTTATGGGTGGTCCTTTCTTTTCGCTGCTGAGCTCTGGGTACCATGGTCCAACACTAGGCAAGTAACTGATGTACTTCAGTTGATAACTTAGGTTCTATTGAATTAAGAAAAAAAATACTTTTTTAGTAGATGCTGCAGTGTTTAGGCAGTTGTATTAAAATAGGAATTGCACAAGAAATGAAGAGCCCCAGCAGATGCTTACAGAGGAGCTCATTTGGTGTTATTCCCATCACGTGTTAATGCACCTAGATTCCATACAATACAACCGCAGCTTCACACCTCTCTATTCTCCTCAGTACTGCAATGCACCTCTCTTCTACAGCAGCTCCTTATCTCTACAGCAAAACCAGCTTCTGGTTGCCAAACCATTAAATTGTACTTTTGCTGTTTCAATACAATATGCAAAGCAGAAAAGAATATAGAGAGAATATATATATGTGTGTGTGTCTAAATGAATGACATGTATGTAATCACCCAAAAGTAAAACATACTAGTTCAGTTTTGGATGAAATTTGGTTGGCTAAGACAGATTGAGGCTTCTCTTACTAAACGGTAGCTTCTGGCTACATATCTTAGTTTAGTTTCCCTGTAAGAAGAAAAAGAAATCACAGAACACATAGCGAACTATTCGTTTAGCTATTTAAGCTTGCTTGTCCAAACATAGAATTTTGTGTGACTGACAGTTGCTGGCTAGTGCATTCTGAGTAAATGTGGAGCCCACAAGCCCACAGACTACAAAGTTGGGACACAATTAGAATCAAGGGCATCGCTAATGCCAAGCATGCAAATACTACCATAATACACTATTTTACCAAAATTAATGAAATCTTTTTTTTTAATTGATTCTATGGCCACAAGTGTATAAAACCAAGCATCTAAACATGCAGGGAGTTTCTACAAATATTTGTGATACAATAGGTCCCTCTCAGGAGTTGTACCATGATTGGAAGTCACCTGTGCAATAGGTCCACTTGTGAAATTTTCCTGCAACTAATTATTCCACAATCAACTTGTAGTGATAATATAACTAAATGGAAGCATTTGGGAACAACAGCAAGTCAGCTAGGAAGAAAAACCACAGAATACTGAGGCACATTGTGCAGAAGTCACCAACATATTGCAGAGACAAGAGCTACAGACCTCCACACATTTTAAGGCCATCAGATTACCTCAAGAACAGTGCATAAAAGGCTTCATGTAATGAGGTTCCATGCCAGAGGAGCTGCATCCAAGACTTACATCACCCAGTGCAATACAAAGTCTCAGATGCATTTGTGTAATGTATCTTGCCAGTGAAAGACTCTCTGAAGTGACAAATCACTCTTATCTGCCTGGCAATCCAATGGATGAGTCTGGGTTTGAAGAAAGTCCAGGAGAACAGTATTGTGCCATGTTTAGTGGATGGGGGCATTTTAGTGAGGGCTTGTTTTTCAAGGGTTGGGATTGGCTCATTGGCTCCAGTAAAAGGCCATACATAAGTGTAACTTAACTGGGTTGCACAGTTTTCTGGCCAAATGGAACACCTTTGGAATTATTTATAGTGGGGAATGCAAGCCATTTTGTTACATGGCAATGGCATGATTTGTAAATGTTTTTTGGTGCACTGTTACCTACACATGAGCCATGAAAGTATGTGCATGTGAAAGTGCACATTATATACTGTATGTGTATATATGAGCTTTGAGCTCTTACAGACCCAGTGCACAATATCAATGATTGATGTTCATTGCAATGAGAAAAGTAAGCATTTAATCCCATTGCAAAAGACGACTTTTGACTAATCCCTTGTTGGAAATCATAGAGGTCAGTTTCTTGTACTTGGCCACCAGGTTTGCAGCATCTCACGATTTTGTACCACTGGTCTTTGCAGATCCTTTTCAGTCAGTAAGGTGTTGAGGCTGATGTTTGGCAAATTAGCCTTCAGCTCCCTCTACAGATATTTACTATGGCCACTCCAGGACCTTCATGGGGTTTTCTTGACCCACACTTTTGTTGCCTTGCCTGTGTGATTTTAGTCATTATCATGCTGGAACACAGATCCATGACCCGTTCTCAACGCCCTGGCTGAGGGAAGTAGATGCTCACTAGAGATGTTTGAATTTTTTGACTAGCTGACTTTGTGGGCTGATTGCAAAGCCTCTGAAAATGTAACTATCACCAAATTAGGTGGTAGAGAAGGGTTGTGGGAACATTTGAAAAAAAAAGTTTTGCTCTAGCACATGTAGTTTTTGCATAAATTATGTTCAATATCAAAGTCGAAATTCCGATTTTCGAAATTTTGAACTGACTTTGAACTTAAGCTTTGCAATTAACTCGAAATAATCAAAATGGTTGAATTTTGACCATCTCTTATGCTCACCCAAGACTTGACAGTACATGGTCTTGTACATTGTATCTTTTAGGCAGTGAAGGTGTCCTGTGCCCTTAGCAGAAAAACATCCTAAAAGCATAATGTGTCCACCTCCATGTTTGACAGTTGGGATGATGTTATTGAGGTCTTATGCAGCATTCCTTTTCCTTCAATATGGTGAGTTGATATTAATCCAAAGAGCACAATTTTGGTCTCATCTGCCCACAGCAATTTCACCCAGTACTCCTTTGGAACATTTAAAGGTTTATTGGAAGACTACAGATGGGCCTGTACATGTGATGTCTTGAGCAGGAGAGACATTGAGTGTGCTGTCAGATTTGTCCTTCACAATTTGGTGTGTTACCAATTGTTATGGTCACTGCCAGTCACTGCTGCTTCCCCATTTTTCTCATGTTCATTGCAACATCACAAGGTGAGATCTTCCATACTACATGGCTTTGATCTTGGCCATGGTAGCTAGTTCTCTGAACAGGTGTCTTTTATACAGGCACTTTAACAAGGATGAAAAAATAGCACTTCAGTCCCTTACAGAGGTAGCTCCTAATATTCGCTCATTACCAGCATTAAGTATAGACTTCTGTGCACTGGGTCTGCAAAAGTGTTTTGTTGTTATTCTGTCTCTCACAGCTACAATAACCCTCTTTTATCAAATATACATGCGTCATTTCTTTGTCAGAGGGCAGACACACAAAATCAAATACTTCTTTGTGCATACGAATTAGTGTATTATAGAGGGAACTACACACTTTTACTAGAACTGACCTCTGTAATAGGTACATTATAAAACTCTGACACCTACTTTTTTGACTCCTGACACACTGCATATTTCATTCCTTGCATCCTTTTACTTTGTATGTTACAAACACCTGACCTCTGCTACATTGTACATTACACACTCCTGACCATTGGTGAACATACAAATACAATAACTCTGTGCAGGGCTTTTTTTTTCAGAGAAAAGGTGGTGAGTTCCCTCACGCCATACCCCCCCCCCCCCCCCCCCCCCCCCCCCCCCCCCCCGGCCGGCCGGCTCCTTTGGCTTTAGTATCTCTTGGATATTTATATATTTATATTTAACTTATTAATTAGGCTTAAATATAAATATCTAAGTTATACAATTATGAATGGTTTGTGGTGGGGTTAAGGTTAGGGCGAGTGGGGGGCGTGGCTTGGCAGTGGCCGCGTGAAGACGTGTTCCCTGTGAGCTCCCGCCGGCCGCTGCTATTCTTACCGGATAACCGACGCCAAACCTCTCCCTGAGCGCTCAGACCGCGATGTCAAAGACCACCGGCTCCAAACACAAGAAGAAGGGGACCAAGGAAACAGCCCTTCACCTGTATTTCGGCTCTCAGACCTCGTCCACAGCCCGCCTCACGCTGTCCAAGATGGCCGACTCCCGCTCCGATAAGACCCCCAGCCAGAAGGGCCCTAAACGGAAGCCCCCCAAGGAGATATTCCCTCCCGCGGATGAGACCTCCATGTCTTCTAACCCCCCCTTGGATCTGGAGGAAGATCAGGATCCAGGCTCCTCGGAGCTCCCCCCTGCTTTCCAGCTGCTGCTACAAAGCATTCCCTCTAAGGCCGACCTGGACGCGCTTGCCACGCGGATGGTTTCCACATGGCAGAGGGATCTCCAACTAATCCAGGTGGCAGTGACAGAGATGGCCCCGCGACTGGAACAATCTAGATGCCGCGCAAGCAGCCACATCCGCCAAACTCGCGAAGCTGGAGAGAAGGGTGACAGGCTGGCAGACATACAGCTGAAACAGGAGGACAGCGAAGATAGAGACCGACGGAACAACATCAGGATCCGGGGTCTCCCTGAGACCACTCTACCTGAGCTGCTGAAGGTGACAGTACAGACGAAGAGACCGGTGGAATTGGATGGTGTAGCCCTACAAATCATGCCCGACCTCTCACGCAACACGCTCCGACGCCGGGCTATGCTCAAGCCGTTACTGCACAAGCTAAATGAGGCCAAGATCATCTACAAGTGGGGGTTCCCGGTCCACCTGATCATCCGCAAAGGTCCAACCAACTTCACCCTCCGCTCACCAGCTGACCTCCCGCCCCTATTTGACCGCTTCCAGCTGCAGCCGACACCGATTCCGGATTGGCTGTGCTTCCTACCGGACCCACCACGACCGCCACTGCAAAATCACATGGCTCCCCGATCCCCGAGGCTTCCACGGAGGGACCCCGCTCAACATCACCCCGCTCGCCCGGAGGACCCAGAGGGCTGAGTCTCAGAGAATGTTTTCCGTCTGATATGATCGCGACATGCTACCACCTGAACTTTCGTTGGGACTATCCTCACAGGACAGTACTGTTACCGAGCCCCCCCCCCACCCTTACTCCCCTATGGCCCCCATCTTCTACTACCGCTCCCCGGGGGGCCACCACCCATAGAGTCTCCGCGAGCCATCTAATTGTCTCCGGGGTGGACAGCTGCCTCGAAAAAGAGAAACGAAAAAAACTAAAAGACAAAAAAAGAAAAAAGCAATAAGTCGTGATAAAAAACCTAAAAGAACAATTTAAAAAAGGGGAGAAAATAAAGAAAAAAAAGAACAAAACAACAGGAAAAAATAAATGAAAGAAACTAGAAAAAAGTAAACAAGAAGAGAAAGAGAAAAATAAAGAAAAAAAGACAATTAGAAACAAACATAGTGAAAACAATGAAATTAAGGTTGGGGAGAAAAAAGGATCAAAAAAAACAATAAGAAAAAAAAAAAAAAAAAAATTAAAATAAAGGAATAAGAAACAAAAAAAAAAAGAAGAAAAAAAATACATAAAAAAGAAAACTAAAAAAAAAAAAAAAAAAAAAAAAAAAAAGAAGATGGAAAAAAAAATAAACAAAACCTGAAAAGAAGTGCCCCCCTGGCGACCCCCCCCACCCCCCAAAAACGGCGCTCCGTTCTCTCTCTCAGGCCCGACGCCCGATGGCCCCCCATTTTTCTTTTCCCCCCAGCGGCTTTGGGACGGCTTTGACTGTCACGTCATATGAGGGTCGTGCTCATCCCCCCCCACACCCCCCCCCCCCCCCCCCCCCCCCCCCCCTCACTACCCCCTTACAAATGTGGTTCTGGGATCCCATGTCACTAATAGTTCACGCATCGTGTGTGTCCTTAAATGCATGTCACTGATGTTATGTGTTTGGATTTAGATACGCATTTCTTGCATCAGGTTTTACTCGTTACTACCTCAGGTTATACCTATGTTCTCAGGTTGTTGTTTCTTTTTTTGATATTTTTCTTCTACTCATGTTATCCATATACTTACTGATTGTACCTTGGCGGCCGGCGGCCCCGCTCGTCTCGCCCGGCTCCTGCTTCCACTTTCCCCACCATGGCTAACAACACTGGTTGAGATCATACGATCAGAACAGTTGGCTTTTGACGCCGTGTCCTAGCTCGCTTTTTACTTCCCCTACCCCCTTACTTTTCTTTTCCTTCATATACCCCCCATCCACCCGGCCATCCGCGATCTATCCCCCCTGCTACCAACCCTTTTCTGTCCGCCTTTTTGGCACTCGCTTCCCCCCCCCGCCTCTCCTCACCCCTTCTCCCCCTCTCCTACCCCCTTTCCACCCTCCCTCCCACCCATCCCCACTCTCTCACTCTTCTTGCATCATCCTCATCCACACCCCATCTTCTCACTACCCATCCCCCCCCCCACTCCTTCACCCCACATGCCCCTCTGTTCACGGCTCGCCCGCCAATCGCATCATGCAGTCCGCCTCCAAACTCCATCCTGAAACGCAGGGGTCTGAAAACCCCTGAAAGAAGAAAACGGGCGATGATCCTGAATGAGTGCCACCGATCTGGGAGCGGTGTGGTCCTCCTTCAAGAGACCCTTTCCAAAGGGGGAAAGTATATATGCATGACAAGAGGTATCCCAAGTGTTTCATTGGGGTCCATGGACAGGCCAAATCTAGAAAGGGGGGGGGTTTGACCCTCCCTGATTGCCAAAATAGTCCCCTCTGGAAGACCATAGGATTACCCTGGCAGATGATGAAGGGAGTGAAGGGAGATGTATGCGTCAAGGGGTCTGTGGACTCCCAGACCCTTCACAATAGAAATATTATCTCCCCAATTCTAATCAGATTACTGCACTGGAACGGCCCTATCTGCTATAGAGTCCTTTTTGGAAGGCGGGTGATACTGGGAGGGATTTCAAAATACAAATTCTGAACCCCCAAACCAGACAACTCGACTAAGATTCTCTCTCCCCTAACTCGGTCATAGACGTTCAAGAAGGCCCTCTCACTCTATCAGCGCAGATATGTGGAGGCTACACCACCCCACCGACCTCGGACTATCCTACTACTCTCCCTCACACCCGACATACTCTCAATAGACTACTTCCTCACTCCCCACACCCACCTGCCACTCTTCCCGCCTTTCCTTGGTACCATCGTGTCTCCGACCACGCACTGTCACCGAACCTGTCGCTCACCCCCCGCCCCCGCACGCCATTTAAAAAAACTGGCGCTTAAATGACTCACTCTCTCTGACGTGTGTGCCCGGAACATCCTCGAGGACAAACTTCAGACCTCCACCTTCTACTTCTCCTCCAAACGACCACCCCGACTGCAAGCCTCACATGACTGGGAGGCTCACAAGGCTTTTATCAGAGGACACCCTCTAAAGTGGGCGCAGTCAGAAAACCCAGAGAAGAACCTCGGAACTAACGCCCCACTCTCCTTTCGGGCTTCGCCACCCCTGGAAAGTTCGCACAAACGGCTCCCCACCCAGATATGCAGACAGCGGAGCTCACGAGCTCAGGCTGCAAATTAAGTCCTCTTACCTCCACAGCTAAAACTATCTATCCTTAAATGTAAGAGGCACTTCTACGAATACGCAGCCAGAGATATCCTTATCCCCGCTTCCCACCCCTACGGACAAGTCACAGACTCATAACCCACTATCTCAACGACTCCGGTTATTCACGCGTTGGGCCCTGCTGTAGCTGCTGCCTAGCGACTCCCATACAGGGACGATGACTTGACATGCCGGCCCCGATGGCTTCTCCCTTGTGTACTATAGGCGCTTACCAGGACAGCTTCAAACCCCCATTTTTTAAAGGCTTTCAACTCCCTCTCATTTGACCCCCACCCCCCCCGGAAGCCCTTGGCGGCGAACATCGTGGTGACCCCAAGGAAGGGGCAAGGGACCCCCTGCACGTGTGCCAGCTATACGCTGATTAGCTGGTTAATGTCGACCTCAAACTATTTCGAAGAAGATTGTGCCCCCGCCTTCATCCCCTCTCCGTCCCATCATCGACCTTGATCAAGTCGGCTTTATGCCTAATCGGGAAGCAGGGATGGCACGATCCGTACCTTTAAACGCTATTCAGTGATCAAACAGCGTAACACTCCGGCCTTCCTCCTGGCTACGGAGCAGAGAAGGCCTTCGACAGGGTTCGACTGTGCCTTCCTGGTGACCTTGGCACACATCCGTCTCGGCCACGGATGCTTGCGTCGATATGTCCCTATACTCGAACCCCACAGCACGGGTTCATGGTCAACGGCAAAAACTTTCTATCCTTTCTCCACCTAACGGCACACGCCAGGGGTATCCTTTCCCACTTATATTCGCCCCTAACCCTAGAAACCATTCTGCGCACGATCAAGTCCAACCCGGACATCAAAGGGGTCCAACTAGGCCCCAGAAACACATAAGGTTTCAGCCTACGCTGATGACCTCTATTCTTTCGACGCCCCGCGTACTTCCCTCCCAAACTCCTTGCCGAATTCCGCCGATATGGAACCATATCCAACTTTCACATAACTGCAAAAGTCGAGGCCCTTAACTTGACCCGCTCGGCGGTCGCACAACTCCAAGCGAATTTTCCATTCAAGTGGGCAACCACTGCTCTCAAATATCTTGGGACGCTAATTTCCCCACGACCTCTCCTTGACATACTCCCTGAACTTCCCACCCATCCTGACAAACTTCCGACTCGACCTTGACAGATGGAAGACGCTCAATTTCTCTTGGACCGGACGGTGCAATGTCCTCAAACAGAACCTCCTCCCCGCATTACTCTACCTTCTGCAGGCCCTCCCAATAGCTATTCCTGAGTTCTTCTTCAAAATCTTGCGGCTCGATGCTAAGGCCTTTGTTTGGGGCCGGCAACCCCCCGGATCATCATACTTACTTCAGGAGACCTACACGCCTGGGGGGTGTCGTCCTGACTTGAAGCTCTACACTGGGCGCACAAACCTAACCAGACTCATGGATGGCGTAAGAACCAGACAACAAGTCTGGACCCAGATGGACACTATCTTTTTCCACTGGCTCTGCACACTTGCCGTGGTGCCCCCTCGCTCCGCACGGTGTTGCCCAGCACCCTCTGATCGGGGCGACTGTCTCTGTTGTAGGGAGAATATTCGCCTAATACCCTCTCACCGACGCCCTTCCCCTGACACCGATCCTGCTGGACCCCTCTTCCCCCAGGGGTTCGGACCCTAAGTTTCGCTGCCTGGGGGAGCGAGGCGTGGTGCGCCCGCACACTTTGCCACTGAGGGGCGGTGGCCGGACACCGCGACACTTCTGAGCTCCAGATAGTATTCGCCTCTCTAGGCTTTTGGAGGGCCCAACAACTGGCCCACTTCCTAGCGTCTCTGCCCCTCCGGCTCCTTTGACAGACACTACTAGCTTGGAAAAGGAATTGAGCTCCCAGACCTCGACTCCCCATACACTCTCGTATGCCTATAGCCTCCTGCTTGAATCTGGGGGCCAGGACCCCCCTATCTTCATCCGGCGCTGGGAGGAGGACCTCAACCTTCAATTCTCCCGGGCGCAAACGGACAAGATATGCTCTCTCCCTGAGAGGGCTATCTGACAACAACCAGGAAAATGGTTATAAAGTCCTATCCAGGTGGTACCGTACACCAGCTATCCTCCACTCCATCTTCCCCTCGTCCCCAATGTGTGCTGGAGGTGTCAGGCCCCGGGGGGAGGACGATCCTGCACATCTTTGGTCCCCCGCCTTGGGGCTTCTGGACCCAGGTTTCCCGTATTTGTCCTCCCTGACGGACCTGCCCTTCCCCCACACCCGGCCTTTTTCTCCTATCACTCCCCCATACCGCTCGCGACCTACAGACGTTCTTACTCGTTCACTTGGTCACCGCTGCTAAGGCTTGCATTCCCGCGTTATGGAAGTCCACGTCCCCCCCTGGAATTCAGACTGGCTTCGGCGGGTGGCGGACATTCATAGAATGGAGGACCTCACCAGCTCCCTGCGGGACAGATCGGATATTTTCTGAGCCACGTGGCACCCTGGGAGGTCTATTTGGCATCCGACAGTTTCAAACAAACATCTCTAGGCTTCAGGCGTGACTAGGGTTACTTATCCTTGCCCTGTATACTGGCCCCTCTTCCCCCCCCCTCTTCTCTCTTCTCCCTGGCACACTCCTTTTCCTTCCCCCCCCCAAACGAGCCTTCTGGTTATCTTGATTCAGTGTACCTTGTCCTATGTATGTTGGACAAGATTAAATCTGTTATATTTTACCTTCATATATGTTTTTTCTTTTTGGTGATGTATCGAAAAAACTTCCCAATAAAACTTTGAATTAAAAAAAAAAAGGTTAGGGCGAGTGGTGCTTGATAGTAGGGTAAGTTTTGTGGACCAGGAGTTAAGTGTAGGGTTTTGAAGGTTACAATCAATCTACTCCTCAATCCCCTAACCTAACCCTCGGGAACCCCCCCCCCCCCCTCAAACCTTGACACCCGCAATTTGGAAGATTAACTCTGAAAAGCCCCAAAACTAGGGCTATCTCTGCACATTTGTAAGGGTAGCAAGATATCTCAGAACAGGGCCGCCATCAGAAATTTCGGTGCCCCATACTAGGTGATTTTTCAGGGCCCCCTACCACTAGCACTCCCTTTCCCCCCGCCCTGAGGCCTCCAGAGAATGCCTATCTAGGGGTGCACATATATATGATAATATGGTAATCATGGTAATATGTGATAGGGGGCTTTTTAGTAGGAAGAATTGTGCTCAGGGACCTGTAAATTTGCATGGATGTAGAATCAGGGGTTAACTGGTAACCCCCAAAATGTCAAGGTTCTACCATGCAGGGTTTTCAAAGATCTGTGAGTTCAAATAAGGATAAGTGAAAGCATGTATGCAGCAGAGTAGTGCTTTAGGCTCATGGGGAAGCAATATCTGATAGCTGTATTTTAGCTGAAATTAACTTATAAGTGTTGTAGAGGTGAAACTCAGGGTGTAAGTAGTAGAAGGGGAGCATTACTGACCCTGAAAGTTTCATGATTATACTATGAATGGTTTTTGTGCTATGAATGTTCAAAGTTACAGTATGACACAGATTTATTCAGCTAAGTTTCTACTGCAGAGCTGCAGAGGGAGAGGGTGTGTCCAGTCCGGTGTTTTGATTGGCTGGGGAGAACGTTTCTACGGGATGAGCTACAGGAAGCAGTATCTGACAGAGAACACGGAATCTGCTGCTGTCACACTAACATCGGGGAGGAGGAGAGGGGGCCAAGGGGGATGTAAGTCTCTCCTTTCTGGCTGTGCAGGGTCAGACCTCTGAGCCAGGCTGAAAATAGGTGGGGGAACGCCGTTCTGGTGCGTTCCCCCAGAAAAAAAGCCCTGACTCTGTTCTCACATAAAATTTCCCTGACCTCTGCAGGCTTCTATACATACCCTGCACTCTATACCTTACATATACCAAACCACTACTCCCTGTTACATACTCCTGACCTTTATGTGTTCATGTATGAATGGTCACAGCAAACATTACTCATTTAGGAATGCCACAAAAATGTATGAAAATATAGTATATGACTGCTTGTTCCATTTACTCTCGAGAATCTCAGAGCAGCTGATATATTGCTATTTGGTGGACTGACCTGCACTTTCTTTCTGCTTTATTACAGTGATGGGATAGGAGTTGGAACACACTGAACATTTATTAATAGAAAGCACAGTGTGTCTCACCCCTAATAGGGTGCATGAGAACAGCACTGACTCGCAGACGATTTCTCCATCTCTGCTACACAAACATAAGGGAGAGCAATTATATTCTGTGCTACATACTACAGGTTTCTCTTCAGGGTTGTGTGGCAGCGAGAGTGATGAATATTCATGTTCTCAATGAGCTTTGCAGTAGTTTTCTGTTACTAATTGGGCTGTGCGGCCTGCCAATCAAATCAAATAGCAAGTTTCTTAAAGAGGCTACATTACAATATTAAATCCTTTTCTAAATTCCCAAAGCAGTTATGTGACGGATATGCTGACAGCTAAAAATTTCCCAAGAGTCAAACCTAACAATCTTTACAACTTGAAGTCATCATTACAGTCATCATTATGTTATAAACCCCACTGTAAACGTTTATAATGTATGGGGCACATTCTTGCCTAGTAAGGGTTTCTCACTGATATAAAATCCAACTATGCAATGTCCACCTCTCCTGGCTTCATGTCATTTTATATATATATATAATTATTGAACAGTGATAGCTGGAGTATGAGAAAATGGTTTAAGCCCCCCATACACCTTACAATCTTACCATACAATTTCTATACAATGAACATTTGTTCTACCAAAACCATGTAATATGAGGACCTTTCTAAACCTTTCAATCACTATGTATTCTATCCGGGAGGCCACTATTCTACATAGTTGTTTGCAGATCTAATGGAAATTGTATGGAGTAATCTGAAAGTGTATGGGGAGCTTTAAATATATCGACAGACTTAAGGCCCCCACACACGTAGCCAGAGAGACGGAGTGCAGTGTGATGACATAGGTTTGAATGGGGACGCCGAACTAATGGCATCGACTGAGCTGACAATCGAATGTGGCTTGCTATGTGTATTTTTTTTATAAACTTCAAATAAATGGATTTAACAGATAATGTGACCTCCTGTTGGTGGATAAAGCAAAAGCAACCAAAAGTGAGCACTTAGGCAGCACTGATTTAGGTGAACCCTTTTTTTTTTTTTGCTGCAGTCAATATATTGTACTGTGGGCTTAGGGAGTTGGTATATCCCATTCAAGGGTTCTAGAAGGCTATATACAGTCCTGTTTAAGGACTTGTGAGGAGTCTGAGTGGGTGAGCGAAGCTGTCTGTGTGGGACTACAAGCACCAGCTGGTAACATGTAAGTGTTGGAGATCCCCTACCCTAAAGGTGGGATGAGGGATAAGGGGCATGAGGTCTTAGGGCCATTTCACACTATATGCAAGCTTTTAATTTTACTGCACGCGTTTTAACATAGACAACCAATGTTACCATTCCCACTGTATGCATTGCGTTTTTAAAAACGCAGCGTTTTTGCATGTGTTTTTAAAAACTCACTGCTGTATGCATTTTTTATTTATTTTACCTGCATTTTTCATTGATTTGTTCAAAAACGCAAATGCAAAAACATATGTAATGTCAAAAATGCATAAGTTTTTGCATATAAATGCGGAAATGCATGCCTATAAAAAATGCATGCTTTTAAAAAACGCATATAGTCTAAATGGGCCCTTAAACTGATCTCATATCTCAGACTTATAGAAGATAAGGACTGATAAGATGAGAGAAATGAATATAGAAGGGTGCACCCTCTCTGTTGGAAGAAAGACAGTAAATGTATATAGCTTGGAATGTAGTGAAGTTTCTCCTATTTATACTATATAATATATATACTAGCTCTGTGGACATTCCAATTGCTCTCCCAGAGGGCTTGTGAACTCTTGCATATAGTAATCTTTGTGTAAAGTGGGGTGACAGACAAGGCCCTGGATAGTGTGACGATGGAGATCAGGAGTGCAACCAGGAGATATGCGTGATTACACATTCTGGGCTCATTATGTAGCCCTCCCTGGCAGATCTCAGTCTATGACACCGTGTCTAGACGTTTCTGGAAGGTGTCTGCTGACCCATGAGGAAAAAGCCTGAAAATAAGAGGCCAAAATCTGCTGGAAAAAAAAAGGATCTAAGGTGACAGGCTTCAGTCAGCATCCTCCCACTGCATGCAGACTTAACACTATCACCCTTCATTTCTCCAGGTGATGTCCTGGGTAGTGATGAGCAGCATAGGCAATATTCCTTTTTCGCAAAATATCAGGAATTTTTGTGCGGAAATTACCCCCCACCCCATTTAATGTATGTTCATGATTGTTTATTTAAGATCTATAACTCATCAAAGCTAGAGATTGTCACCAAATGTCAACTTGCTGAATTTGTGAGATACTTGCCCCTGATCATGTTATTAACAACAAAACTGTAGATAAGGTTTAAAGGTAAGAAAAAAAGTGTTGCAAACACATGTCGTTTTGGCATAAATTAAGTTCAAAGTTTAACTTAACTTTCATATATTTTTTATTTACCATATATATTTGAAAATAAGCTCATTTCTTTAGCACCTGAAGTGTGCTCAAAAAAAATTTATTTGGCTTTTACTCAGGTTAAGAAATTAAAATCACAGCATTTCCCAGGTGGACTTTGCAAGTGAATTGCAGATACATTTTAATAAATAAGGTTCAAAGTCAAGTCAAAGTTTTATAAGTTGACTTTATTTTGAACTTAACCTCCCTAGCGGTCTGTCCAAAACAGCACGCTACGGGCAATTGCGGCAGTGTACAAGTACACATTTCCTCTCTTCCCCTGCCCCTCTCCACACAGCCGGTACCATTAATGACGCCGGCTGTGTGGGCGGGAAAGTCAGCGCTCCTCCATTAACATGGAAGTCTATGTCTAAAGACAATCGCTGCAGCTTTCTGTGGGTGTATCGGCTACACACGATGCCCGGTTCCCCTGTGCTTGGGGGGAACCCGAACGCCGAACTAACTGGGTTCCTCTCAACCACTAGGGAGGTGAATTTTTGCAACCATTCCAAGCTAGAGCAATACTCTAACAATACACATTTTACTACTACCTTCTCCAACAATTTTGGTGATGATACCATATTCAGAGGCTTTATAATTTATATAAAGTGGATCAGTGAAACATTCATTACATCTATGGTCAACCAACATCCCAAT
>CM070038.1:50905950-50927059 GCA_036250615.1 Ptychadena robeensis
CCCCCCAATTTTGAAGGGGGGGGGGTGCATATTGCTGGTTGAATAAAAATAACTTAAAGTCAAAATTTGCAGCATTTTTCCTGTGTGAGGTGGCAGCCATAGCAAAATGTGTTTGTGATGGACACCTGTATATGACTGACATTGTTGCTGTTCCTATTTCCTGGTACATCACTTTCTTATTGGTGTTTTGCTAACAAGCTCAAATTAAATAATGATAAAAATCTTGGATTTTTACAGAGGACATGATCACAAAGATGTAGCAGCACCCTAGGTTACATAACAAGAATGCACAACAAGGACAGATGGGAGGAGCTGTTAAAGAAGTAGTTCATTTTATGTATAGGTATATTTTTAAGTGGACATGGGTTGCAGTGTATTTATATAAATGTGCTCACAAAGGCCTATGTAAGCCTAACAAATGAGGCCCTTGGGATGGTCCAAATCTATCCGTTTCAAGATTTATAAGTTAGGGCGCCACTGTCCGTTAAAACCCCTGTCTTGAGCACTGGGATTTTAATGGAGTGCAGGAGCCACCCATTGATGGCAATGGGGCTATGACTGGGCTGTTTCCACAAATCATCAGAGCCCCGGATGGACTGTAGGAAATAGGCGTTAGATTAGTGCAATGTGCAATAAATACTCATTATTATAAATCATTTCTGTTATATGTATATCCAAATAAATATTGATCAGAGTACCCGTGTTCATGTGGCACTTATAGCAAGCTTTAATGGAATTATCCCAAAACGGATTAAAGATAAGGTCCATACAATCACATAAAAAATGGTGATGAGTAATTCCTTTGGACAGGGAAATGTTGAGTGATGCTGCAGAAAGTCCAGTACAGTTGAAGGAATAATATATGACATATTGGTCAAATTATTATTACTTTAAAGGTAACGCATATCATTTGCAATTATTTTTTTAGGTCATGACTACAAAAAAGATCATCTTGATACAGATAATCTTCTTGGGCTTTTAATTTTAAATAAAGACTTGTTTATCATTGCACATGTACTGGGGCAGACATATTTATCTATTACACACAAAGTCTAGTCAAGTCAGTCAAGCCAATGAAAAAAAATATCTTCATCTGTGACTGATACCTCAATGGTCACTTACAGTGGGAAGAAGAGTGAACGCTCTCCGTGGTGAATCTTCAGATCTGTGTATTTACTACAATACCAATAATGTAGAGGAGCAAGAATGTTACCACTGTTACCTATACCATTTTAGGAGGTAACTTTTTTCATCTGCTGTCACCAAAATACTAATAAATACCTCCCGCGGTTTAAGGTTCCCACACACGCAACGAGCCGATGCCTACATGGGACATGTCCATAAATATCTGGCCGATGCCATTAGTTTTAACAATCTAACAGCCTGAACATGTGTGTGGGGACCTATAGTGTTAACTCTTCAGATCAATGTTTGGACATTAATGACAACTGTCATTGCCTAACTAATAGGTTTTTACACAACATAGCATATAGCGATATAGGGACAAACTATAAGCCTAAGGGAGGCAAGAGTTTGGTGTACAGACAAATTTAAGATACCTTGTTCTTTTACTGGAACAATGTTCAAACACAGGACATGAAATTTTGCTCTTCCATTTGCATTTTTGCTTAAACTTAATGTGAAAGATCTCTTACATATGCACTGAGCAAAAATATAAACACAACACATTCCGTTATGCTCCCATTTCGCATGAGCTGAACTAAAAAATCTACACAATCTACACAAAAGACCCATTACTCTCAAATATTGTTCACAAATCTGTGTTAGGTTATGTCTCCACAGCGTTTTGTGATCCGTCTGGACCCCTACGTTAAGCGCAGTGCTTGGTGGGGTCCCGACGGATCACATACACTTTACCTGCCCGGGGGATGCTCTTTTCAGACATGCAAGCACTTCCATCCCAGCTCACAGGTGTGGCATATAAAGGTGTGGATTAGACAGCATATTGCACAGGTGTACCTTAGACTGTCCATAAGAAAAGGCTTCTTTGAAATTTGCAGTTTTGCAGGATGGTGGGGGTGGGGGGGGGGAAGAAAACCAGTCAGTATCAGGTGTGCCCACCATTTGTCTCATGCAGAGCAACACATCTCCGTCACATAGAGTTTATCAGGTTGTTGATTGTGGCCTGTTGAATTTTGGTCCACTCCTCTTCAATAGCTGTGCGAAGCTGATGAATATTGGCAGGAACTGGAACATGCTGTCATATACGCCAATTCAGAGCATCCCAAACATGCTCAAAGGGTGACATGTCCGGTGAGTATGCTGGCCATGCAAGAACTGGGATGTTTTCATCTTCCAAGAATTATGTACAGATCCTTGCACTATGGGGCTGTGCATTATCATGCTGGAACATAGGGTGATGGTCATGGATGAATGGGACAACAATGGGCCTCAGGATCTCGTCACAATATCCCTGTGCATTCAAAATGGCATTAATAAAATGCACCTGTGTTTGTTGTCTATAACATACGCCTGACCATGCCATAACCCAACCGCCACCATGGGCAACTCAATCCACAACGTTAATGTCAGCAAACCGCTCACCCACACTACACCACACACGCTGACAACCATCTGTCCTGAACAGTGAAAGCTGGCACTCATGCGTGAGACACCATCGAATATGAGAATTTGCCCACTCAAGCCGGTTACGAACTTCAATCAAGTAAAGACCCCGATGAGGATGACGGGCATGCAGATGAGCTTCCCTGAGAGGGTTACTGACCTGCTGCAGCTGTCCGGGTGGCTGGTCAAGGACGATCATGGAGGTGAGCATGCTGGATGTGGAGGTCCTGGGCTGGCGTTGTTACACATGGTCTGCAGGTGTGGGGCCGGTTGGATGTACTGCCAAATTCTCTAAAACACCTTTGGAGACAGCTTATGGCAATTGCATGCTTCCTCAAATGTTGCGACATCTGTGGCATTGTGTTGTATGATCAAACTGCACATTTGTGGCCTTTTATTGTGGGCAGTCTAAAGCACACCTGTCCAACATTCATGCTGTCTAATTAGAACATTGACATGCCACACCTGTGAGGTGGGATGGATTATCTCAGTAAAGGAGAAGTGCTCACTAACACAGATTTAGACAAAAGTGTGAACAATATCTGAGAATAATGGGTCTGTTGTGTATGTCAAAAATGTTTTAGATCTTTGAGTTCAGCTCATGCAAAATGGAAGCAAAATCAAAAGTGTTGCTTTTATATTTTTGTTCAGTGTAAAAATATGGCCAAATCTATTTGGACAACCCTGCTTAAGGTGATGTTCATGTGTTTCCAGTGAAGAGGTTTGTTACAGAATGCAAACACATTTTAGATCAAGGTTAAAACCTTGTGATAATAGACAACTGACCAGCAATGTGTCTGTGAAATAGAAATAGACTTGTGATAACAGTTTGGGGAAGGATATTTTCTATTTCACAGACACATTGCTGGTGAGTTGTCCAGCACTTTATAGTGTATAATTTGAATTTATATGCATATTATCAGTTTTAATTAATGAACAGTGGTGGCATTTATTCTGGCATTATTCTCCTAATAATCTTGAGCATTATCTCATGCAGTGTTTGAACAAACTTCTCCACCTAAAGAGCCACCAACTGTCCCTTCACCACAACCCCCCACCCTGTCCGCATGCTAGAAGAGATGAAAGTAGCCAAGATCTCCCCTGTGGCTCCATGATCTCGTAGTTATGATCTTGGCTGCTCTCTCTTTCCAGCATGTAGGTGCTGGTGGAAATACGAAGGCTTGAGAGCTGAGCCAGAGAAAGGAGGCTAAAGAGCCACAGGTTGCTAAACCCTACTTTAGTATTTAGTTTGAACCTTTGTCTCTTACCTGGATATCTCCCCCAACATAAATAGCCCCTTCCATGTTGCCTGGCAAGACTTTTTTTGTATTGGTAATATTTAACGACACAAGGCATCCCCACCCTTTAAAGACAATGAAATAAGACAAACACCACACAACGCTCCACTTAATTCATTTGTATCAAAGCTGTACGTTGTATCATAATCAATCTCCCAAACACCTACGACACTCCCATGTCCTCTCACGGATATTCTGATATAAAAATAAATGGATAAACAGCAATACGTATATTGCTGACACAGAGATCAAAAAAAAAAAATTAAAAACACACAGTGTCTAGGTTATGTTTCTAAACCTAGCTGTGCGTTCTAGATAAGTGTGATTTTGGAAGTCAACAAATTGGAGCGGCAGCAGTTACCTTCTTGCAGATGTAGCTTTCCATGTGCCGTGTTGCTGTTGCCCCTATTAATGCATGTGGTGAGAACTGAGACCCTGAGCTGGGACAAACATCCTGGGGTTGCCCCATCTACACACTCTAATCAATGCTGGGACACCTTGAGAGGACAGGGCACTGACAAATGGCAGAGGTGAAAACAGTACATGGTGTGTCAGGGGGCAGTCTATTTTTCGCACGCACAGCGTACATTGTAAAATACTGAGGCATCGCAGTGTTTCTGATGAATGCAGAGGAGGCTTCGGAAGGATCCCCCACCCCAAAACTTTGGGGGTGCAGGGGAGAGGAACGTGTTTCCAGGGTTCGAAAGCCCCCATGTTCTCTTCCTTTAATACCTCTTTCTTCTCCTCCTCTTACACTAAAGGTCCATACAACTAGTTTTCATGACCCCTCTAACATCACTCAGGGGCACTGGCATCTAAGGGGTCTGCCAGTCTCCGGTGATGTGTGAGGGGTGTCAAATCCTCAGGAGGGGGAGGGGGCGGTGGTTTGGGAGACTGGGGTGGTCTCGGCAGAGGTGGTGGTCCCCTCAGAGTCTGTATCCTCCGACACTCCTGGCAGATTCTGAAATGGGCGCACCCTCCCCGACCTGAGGAAGACGTGGGGTCCTCATGTAGGCGCTGTGCACCTGGGGCTGGTGGAGGGTGAGGTGGTGCTGGAGGGTGCTGGTGGGTCTGGTAGAGTCGTCCATTGCAGAGGCGTGTCTCCCTGGTGGCACGGGGCGGCCGACTGAGAGATAGAAGAGTCCTTCCATGCAGGTGGCGAGGTGGTCTGCGGCGATGGCGAGAGCGAGAAGTCTTCTTGCAGGACACAGCGCTACGAAGTTCACTTAGCATCTCTTGGCACACAGAAATCTGCAGTGCAGGAAATAAAATATTTTAGTTAAAGATTCCAATGTTAAAACATGTTTTAACATTGGAAGGCCCAAACATGCCCATATATGGTAATTTGACAAACTATAGCTTTCTGTTGCTTTTCTTATGGTGTCCAATAATTTATGACTTTCAGGTATCTTGTTGCACTTACATTTGGATCTACATTTAAATTTTTGGCAATGTTTTTAGTCTGGCTAGGTCATAGAGAACCAAGGTTCTTTCATTTATTTGTCTACCCATCCATTTTTTATATAGCTGTTATATATAACCAGTCTATTATGGTGTCTTACTTCAAGTGCATTTAGGTGCAACAAGAAATTATTGTCTGCAAGTTCACTAATCATCGCTGACATGTTCAGACATTTTCTTTTAAGTTTGGTATCTTAATCCATCTTGATTGGTTGGCCCATGGTCATGGTGCCAATATAATAACATTTCTTCTTACAAAGTTTTTGTTTTTCAGGCAAAGTTCAACCTGAACATCGCAAGTCAACATGTGATTGCTTACATTTTTGTCAATGATTGTATGTCTCTAAGCACTTCAAGTGCTTGTGTGGTTCCAACCTTAGTTATTGCTTGTGTGTTTCTGACCACTGTGATTGGTTGCATACCTCTGACATTTCTAATCACAATATTACAGTATATGACTCTAACCTTTGGGGGTTGTTCTGGGGTTCTGACCATTGTGATTGCTCAAATGTATCTAACCTTGTAACCTTTTATGATTGTTTCTCTACAGGTATGGTATGGAATCAACTGAAAACTAGATAATAGATAAGATTGAAATATAAGAATTTTCAGAGTCAAATAACAGGATGGAGAATAAAAGAAACAAAGAAATGAATGGCCATGGGAAGCGGAGAACAGAATAGCAGAACAAGCACCAGCGCTAGGAGATGGGAGAGTAGGCGAAGAATATACACTGACCCCTTCAGGGAGCCCACTCAGCAAATTTGTTGCAAAAAGGAGCAGGCTAATAAAAAAATAAGCTTCCCTCTGCATGTGCTCACAGCAGGAGAGTCTAAGATGAAAATATTTATTTATACCATGTGGTGGAATAACAACAAGGACATACAACTGAACTGTATACAAATAAGGTATATGTCACTTTCAATTATAACATGCATTTATTTGACATATTGAAGTGTGATGAGAACTCATCTTACTGTGATTGGTGATACATCTCCTTCAGGGTTTCCAGCTTTACCCACCTGCCATAGAATTATAAAAAGAAGCATCACATCCCTTCCTAGATGATTCTCCATTGTAATTTGAAATTAACAAATTGGAGAATCGGTCAGGGGGAAAGTGACATATTTCTAATGGGTTTTTACGAGGGACTGTGAACCCCTGGAGATACAGCAATAGGTGATTCAGTTCACTAGTGTTGACCAAAACTTGATCTTTAATGTAACAGTTATCTTTCATAATGTATAGTATCAATTATTATTATATTGCCTGTATAGGTCCTTTAAGTATCTCTTTTCCCCACTGGGAAATCATTAATGAGAACTAACATCTAATACACATAATTAATACTCCGTATAATAGTTTTTCAGAGCCAATAAAGGCCAGACGTGAAGCATTCCTTAAGGTAGCCATACATGGTTCAATTTTCCATTTGTTATTTTTTGAATAGGTTATGATAGATTACAAATTAAACTCCAAGGAGCTCTTTATTAAATAAATCCCCCATATCAGAGCTCTCAGTGACAGAGACACCAGCAGTACATGTAACTGCAAAACTCTGCTGTTGTGGTCATGTATTGTATGAGACACACTAATAGAGCAGAGTTAAAACGAAATAAGTCTGGTACTTCTCTTTTTACTGTAGGGCCATAGCCTGTGTCATGATTATGCACTCTTAAGCAGCAATCTGTTGAACTGTAAGCGGCCTCATCACATTATAATTACACAAATTACACAAGGATTAAGATAAACTCAATCAGCGGTGGTGGCTTGCCCCGGTTACCTTGTAGGTAACCATGTCTGGGCTACCACTCATGTCCCAACTGGGACTTTTTTCCTCCTGATGAGGCCCAAGGATGAGGGTCGAAATGCATCTGGGCCTTGTCAGTACTTGGGGGGGTGTAGACAATTGAGGGACCTGGCACTCAGCCCCCACCTCAGTGAGTGTTACCCCTCCAGGAGGCCACAGTGGTACCCAGCTTTACTTGCTACCCAGATGTCTGGTCTTTTGATGTGCCTTAAGCCCCCCATACACGTTCCGATTATTCTCCCGACCGATTTTTCGTCCGATCCTGTCACCCGATTTTCACCTAAAATGTTATGGTCGGTCGGTCGGCTGGCACGAAAAATCGGAATTGGAATTATCACCGATCCATCAGCCCGACCCTATTTATTAACAGCAGATCGACCCAAAATTTACTGACAGGTCCAAATCGGTCCCGACGGTCGGGTACATAATTCCGAATCCGATTAATCTCCCAATCGATTAATCTCCCGACCCGATCGGTCGGTTGGGCAAAATTCGTACGAAAAATCAGAAAGTGTATGGGGGGCTTTACTTTGTTTTTGACTTTTTTTTATTTTTACCGCTACTATACTTACCTCTTTGGTTATTGATTAGGCCTAATCAAAGTCCCAGGGGCTAGATACCCCAGCTGATTAAGTTTAACCTAATCCTTGTGTAAGCTGAAAAATAACTTTTAGTTGCAATAACCCTGCAATGAGGTGTAACCTCAGGCATTCCTTGAGGCATTCCATGGGCAGATATATGTCAGTTTCTCCATAGGATTAACATGGGGGCCGTAACAAAAGGTCCTCAAAATGCCTGTACAGTGCAGACACCCCCCAGAAGCACCTGGTAATTTTCCGGGCTGCTGACAACTTACAGAAAAACTATCAGATGCTCCTGTAAATGTACTCTCCCTATCCATTGAAAATAGTAATTGAGCAATTACAGCAGATGATGGTGCCATCATCACTCATAGTTTTGTATAAAATTATGTTTATATATCACCATTCATACAACAAAAGTGATGATGGCATCCATGTGAAATTTATGGGTGTTAGTGCTATAACTATCATTTGGAATGATAGTGTCTTTGCCAGTAATTATGATGTTTACTACCAGACACCAATGTGTGGCAGAGCTGTGAAGGAGTGGAAATAAATGACTATCATGTAGTATGTTTTTTCCATTTTATCATGAAGGCTGCTCACCTCCTCGTTGTCCACTGATCGTCTCGTTGACCAGACAAACTCCATAATGGCCACAAACACAGCAATTATAAGACCACATATCAAAACCACAAAGATGCCCCCAATGTTCTCCATTCCCAGCCCTGTTGACAGAAACAGAATATCAATTAATTGTTTATTCTTCTTGGTTAAAAAAAAAACAAATTTCCAGGCAAACTGACATTATTTTAAAACCATGTGACTGAAAATCCATGTTACAGCATTTCTATGACCATTAACTTTACTCTAACCTTCACTCCATTACTCCAATGAAAGACCTCTTTGCATGTTTGTGTAGTTCTGCAGAATTGTTTATGATCACAGCTGCATGTCTTCATCTATTGCATATCCATATCAAGCAGCCCATACATGGGTCAGATTTTCAATCAATCGACTTAAAACGATAAATTTTTTAGTTGATTGATTGAGAATTGAGTTTTGCCCACCTGGTTAAATCGACTTAATCCGCTCAAAATTGAGTGAAAATTTAGTCGTTTTTTGATTGGACTGGATGGTAAATTTTGATCGGCCGATTGAAAATTGGTTCGGTATTTTGAGAACCAAGTGTGGTCAACCAATTTTTGATCAATTTTTTCTACCTATTCTACCTCACTTCTGATTGAAATTTTAATCAGACTATTTTGGATCGATTGTTTTGTGGATTGAAAAAAAAAATCGATCAAAAATCTTGTATTACATATGATACAATGATACAATCGTCATACAATTTTATACCGACTTAAAAATTGATCGTTTTAAGTTGATTGATTGAAAATCTGACCTGTGTATGGGCTGCTTCAGTCAGTTTCTATTTCTGTTAATTTAACTTCTACTTTCTATTTGTACTGGTGACTCCTCAACAGTAAATGATAGGAAAACCACAATTTTGTTTTTGTGACAAAAACAAGGCGTCAGGAAATCTTCCAAAGAGCACATTTGTTTTGCTTACACTTGAGATAAAACAAGGAGGAATATTGCAGACAACAAAAAGAAAAATAATCTGACAACTATTATCTAGTCTGTTCGAAAATGTTTGCTTTACATACAATGTAATTGTATTATTATATTTATTATTATTTTGTCTTGGATTAAACTAGACATGGTTAGACTAGATTATGATTGCTGTCTATGCCCCATAACAGGAAGTGAGGTTAACTCTAACAGAAGGGAAACTAATATATATATGGCTTTTGAAAATGGAAACCAAGTGGGAGAGTTAAGCCTGCCATACACACGCCGATGTGTGCAGGCAGACTAGTCCCGATATCTTCAGGGATGCTAACGTGATGACGTCATCACGTTAGCACCCCGTTGCATTATGGGGCCCCTTCAGTCGGCCGGGCACCCTTTGTGTGCTGGCCATAAGCTGCAATGAATACGCCGTCTTCATTGCAGCTTATGGCATCGGCTTGCCTCGGCTTGCATCGGCCAGAGAAGATCGAACATGTCCGTTCTCTGGCCGGCCGAGCTGTGGGGCGACAGGGATCTGTCGCCCCATGTGGGCACATGCCGATAAGCGGCCGATTTTTAACCTGACCGACGGCGCGAGCGGGCGCGTCCGTCGGTCAGGCTAAAAATCGGCCGCTTATCGGCATGTGTATGCCTAGCATTAGATTGATTTCACCAGAGAACATGTCTCCACTGCTCTGAAGTCCAGTGGTGGCATGATTAAATGGCTAGCTATGGCTAGCTTTAGATTTCTCTGTCAGATTTCCTTTAGATCTCCTTTTGTTTTACCAAAACCATGTAATATGAGGTACTTTTTAAACCATTAAGTCTACCTGTGTTTAATTGCAGAGGACGAGGCACTACATAGTTGTTGGTAGATCCAAAGGACATCTGGCAGAGAGATCTAAAGGTGTATGGCCAGCTTTAGGGAGGTGATCAAATACTGATGGTCACTCTGTCAGAGCTCCAGAGAACCTTTCAGAAGGACAACCATCTCTGCAGCAGTCCCCTAATCAAGCCTATAGTAGAGTGGAAAGACTGTGTCACTCCTTAGTAAAAGGCACATGGCAGCCTGCATGAAGGGCTCAGTTCATGAGAACCAAAATTCTCTGGTCTGATGAGACAAAGATTGAACTCTTTGGTGTAAATGCCAGGTTTGGAGGAAACAAGGCAATGCTTATCACCAGGCCAACACCATCTCTACAGTGAAGCATGGTTGTAGCAGCATTATTCTGTGGGGGTGTTATTTAGCGGCTTGAACTGGGAAAATAATCAGGATAGATGTAGCAGTATGCTGCAGGTACAGAGACATCCTGGATGAAACCCTGAAGCCAGACTGGAGCTTTCAGTAGGACAATGACCCCAAGCACACAGTCAATATATTAAAGGAGTGGCTTCAGAACAACTCTGTGAATGTCCTTGAGTGGCCCAGCCAGAGCCCAGACTTGAATACAATTAAAAATCCCTGGCTGCAAAAAGCCTGCAAACCAATGCATACCATCCAACCTGATGGAGCTTGAGAGGTACTGCAAAGAGTTATGGGCTAAACTGGCAAAGGATAGGCCAAGCTTGTGGCATCATATTCAAAAAAGACTTGAGGCTGTAATTGCTGCCAAAGGTTGATTGAGATAGTATTGAGCAAATGGAGTGAATACTTACATATGTGATTTCTCATTTTGTTTACTTGTAATTAATTTGCCAAAACCTCAAGTAAACTTTTAAGACATTGTAATTATGGGGTGCTATGTGTAGAATTCTGATTTAATTTAATCCATTTTGGAATAAGTCTGTAACATAGCAAAATGTGGGACAAGTTATGCGCTGTGAATGCTTTCTGGATGCACTGTAACTTGGTTTTAGACACGGGTAAAGTACCGTATTTTCAGGCGTATAAGATGACTTTTGAACACAGGAACATGTGTTCAAAAGTCGGGGGTCATCTTATATGCCGGGTGTGGCTAGCAGGGGGGTGCAGGGCACCATCTAGGGGAGCTAGTAGGTCTGCTCCCGATCTGTGCTCCCTGGGCTGCGCCCTGGCTGACAGAAAGAAGCAGAAGCAGAGAGACATCGGACAGAGCAGTGTTACCACGGCTACAGGATGCTTCTCCACAAAGAACACACCCTCTCCCCCTGTAGCTCTGCTGTAGAAACAAAACTAAAACGTGAAACTTTGAACATTCATAGCACGAAAACCATTAAAGGTATAATGATGAAACTTTCAGGGTCAGTAATGCTCACCTACTACTACTTACACCCCGAGTTTCACCCCTCTATCTACAAAACTTATAAGTTACATTTCAGCTAAATTCCAGCTATCCAGCTAATCCTTCATCGCCAGAGAGATATACTCCTATATGCAACATTTAACTTGCCTACATTGAACACATATATCTTTAACCTCCCTAGCGCACTGCTGAGGTCCAGATTTCTGTCCCAAAAGTGCCCATAGACTTCAATGGTAAATTTTTCTTCATGTCGTAGGCCTGTAACTTCCCAAAATATGTCCGTACAAGGGTCCAATAGACATCCTGACTATAATAATGTTTGAAACAAACAATTATGTTATATATATAATGTTATTTTTTAATAAAAATAATGAAAAAAAAACAAAAAAATGAGGACACAAAACTATGCTGCTATGTACTAAATATCGCCAAAATAAAAAGTCTCTGGTGCCCCAGATGTTCCCATTTGCACTTAACCCTCTCTAACCTGGTGTGATAAAATCACACCAGGGAAGAAAGGGTTACTGCAAATGGACACATCTGGGGCATCAGGGACTTTATTCTGGCGATGTTTATTACATAGGGGGAGTTTGAAAGCAGTTTTCTACATAGACGTCCATAACGCTAGGGCAGTTAAATCCCTGCATGGTAGAACCTTGAAATTTTGTGGTTTACTAGTTAACCCCTAGGACTACGTCCATGCAAATTTTCAGGTCCCTGAGCACAATCCTTCCTACTAATAGTCCCCTATAAAATATTGCTTCCCTATTAGCATAAAGCACTACTCTGCTGCATACATGCTTTCACTTATCCTATCCTTACTAATACAAAAAAAACATCGGACTTCTAAGGGTGTTGGAGATCTGTGGGTTGAAAGTCAGAGTAGACATACATTTATTTATTTGGTGTGTGTTGGAAGAGAGGTAGTCTTATACGGCGAGAATATACCAAACTCTATATTTTAACTGGAAAAGTTGGGGGGTCGTCTTATACGCCCAGTCGTCTTATACACCAAAAAACACGGTAGCACTTTTAACTGTTTAAGGCATTGGCAACACTAGGTTAGGGTCAGGAAGGTGACCAGTCTATATTACTTAATTGTAGAATAGAGAAGTCACATGAAAATACTTTTAATATAATTTTATTCATTGGGGACATTTGACATAAATAAATGCTTCATGAAAGGTTTACGATTCTAGAATTTGTACCATCCCCATTGTAAGAACCAGTGGGTAGACCCATAATCAAGTGTATGGAAAACATCAGTGCCCCCTTGAGTCATTACAACATTACAAACATCTGTTTTGATGAAAAGTTGAGATTTTGGATTTCCTGTCACTTACTTAGCCAAAAAAGAGAATCAATCATGAAGGCAAAAAGGGAGAGGTGGGCTTTAGATCTTTACATTTAGTTGATTGTCTGTTTTTTTGCTGTAACTTTTCTGACTACTAATGATATAGTAATTTATAAGAATCCAAAATGTAACCACGCAAGCTCAAGCACCCTAATGATACAGAGAAGAGGATACAGGACAGAGATGGCATGAGGAGAGAGACACAAATAGGTCAAGCATGACAGTAAGGCTGATTTGAGAAGCAATGTGATTTAGCTGGTGCAGACTAATGCTATGAGTTACCAGCATGAGACGGGGTGACAGATGATCCAGAAGAGGTAGTTTCTCTATTCCAGTCTGAGATAGCGAGGAGGAGAATGTGCAATGATATTGGAACAACATGGAAAGATAAATAGAATAGACAGGATTGAAACTTTGATTAGGAATAAACAAAAGTGTAGCTAGAAATCCCTTGAGTCCTCTTACCTTTGGCTCGATGGTCCTCTTCCTTTGGACACTTGCTGCCTTCCCACCATTTACGTTTCAGTATCTCTAATCGATTGTTCTCTTGAAGCTGAAGGATTGCAAGTGAGATTTCATCTCTGTATGGTGATTCTAAGGGAAATAAAGAAAGAACAAAATACATTGTGACCAATTTTTTAAAAAACATTTGACAACTTTTCAGCCTTTTCTATGTATCTTTCCAGGAGCCAGTCAGAATGTAAGTATCTGCACTCTGGACAAAATTAGTAGTAGTGATGAAGCAAATGCCCCTGTCCAAAAAGCCTTGTCATCCTCTGGTTTTCTGACAGTACTTATACACCACAATAACAAGCTCAAGGAGCTGATATTTTAACATCGTTGTCAGTCTTTGTGGTGCTTTACTAAATAGTTTAATTTAACATTCATATCTGTGAAGACCCATTAACATTATTGGAATCTCATTAAACATGGTGCAGCACACGTGCCAAATCTACAAGCTAAATTAATTATATAAACTCAGGAAAACCATGACAATGCTTAAAAATAACAGAAGACTGAAATTGCGGATTAGGAAGAGGTCATTGCTTCCCATGGGCATCATCAGTTGTTTTGTGTAACTAAAGAGGTGTCAGCCAATCACAAACCAGCTTCCAAACAAGTGTTGGCTTTTAGGCTTGGTAATAACAAAGAACAACTCTCAAGGCCCCCATACATGGTTCTATCTCTCTACAATCAATGTCAGATTCGATAACGATTTATGATATACCCCAGATAATGTAGTAATACCCCTAGATGGAGAAACCTATATTTTATCAATGTTGGTTCGATTGATCGTAAGCATAATCGGAAGGAAGTCGATCGTAAACACACCAAAATGTCTGCCACCAGATGTATATATGTGCTAATTATTTAAAATCAGTAGAGCACAACAAAATAGTATTTAATATACATTCGATGTATTCTCAATCAATCATGAAAAATTTTCTGGCATGTCCGATCACTTTTCGATCTATCTTTTTGGTAAATTTCGATTGATGTAGGTCAATCGGACCATGTGGACGGGCATTAATTTCCGCTCCATTGACTTAAAAATCAATCCGTTTAAGTTCATTGAACAGGAAAATCAATACTTGTATGGGGGTCTTTACACAACCCTAATTTTTTTGGGGAGGGTTTATAGAGTAAGGTTTTAGCTCCTTTTGTGTTCTTTAAAATTGTTGATAAGACCTGTTCTGATGTGGCAAAGATATCTCCACCAAAAGCATTCCTCAGTTTTCTCAGTTACCCTGCTCCCACTTAAGATTTTCCACACTATATTCAGGCGTGATAGCCAAGCTGTACTTACTGATTCCCCACCCTATGGAGAGTCCACTTGAATACTGGTGGAAGTGTTGCGTAAACACATCCTAAACCTACTGCATTTCAAATTAAAGGCCACTATTTAGATCTATGACCAGAACTTTGACCATCATTATTGCTTCACCCAAGGTAATCCAGCAGCAAAGAATTTTGTTTTTTCTCTCTTTTACCATATGGAATTAACAAAAATTAATAAGGAACCTGAACAGTCATGATTGAGAAAAAAAAGTTTCTAGAATTTTTGTGCATACCCCCATACAACTTTAGAAAACACTCCATACAATTTCATTTAGATCTACCAACAACTATGTAGTATAGTGGCCTCCCTAATAAGCAGGGTACAGACGTGGAGATGGCCGTTTCAAACGCCGTGCATGCTCACGGCCATTTATCTGACCCATATAATCTGCGCCCACCGCTGTTTTCCAGTGGGACAAATCAATCTGGCTCAAAAACAGCTTATCGGACATGACCGCAGGTCTCCAGGCAAAGCTTTGATTGAGCTGGGGAGAGCAGAGCCGTCTCTCCCCAGCACAGCCAATATCTGACAGCAGCTTGATGATGTCATCACGCTGCTGCAGGGTGCATCGGATGGCTCCTGCTACAGCCGTCTGTACCCTGCTATAGTATACATAGTGATAGGAAGGTTTAGAAAGGTCCTCATATTACATGGTTTTGGTAGAACAAAAGTTGATTGTACATAAACTGTATGGTAAGATTGTAAAATATGGTAAAATCCCATTGTCAGGGGTGTGGATTATCAGGATCTACACATGGTTTTAGTATTTCTCTACATTTAACAATCTGAGAGTACACTTTTTGAAATATATAATAAGAGGGCCTTTCTAAAGTATTTAATCAATCTGTATCCAATCAAGGAGGTCCTTGCACTACATAGTCGTTGGTAGATGTGACACAAATAGATTAAAAGATGTGTGGTTAACATTAAAACAGAAGCAAATAATCTAAGGTGCGATTTAGGACAATTTTGAATTCTTCATGATCCAAATACCAACATGTTATGTGTATGTCCTTGCCTTTATACTTTCTGATAAAAGATGTCCCTCTTTGTTATCTCAGGTTAGGAGGTTCTCTTACACAGTATGCCACAAGTTTTCATGTCGGCACTTTACTTTATGCAATCAATCTTTGGAAACGTGAATAATATTAAAAGCCTAAATCTCTTTTATCAGCAATTGAAGTCCTCTGCAGAGAGTTAAGTTTCAGCTGCTGGGAGACTATTGGCATGCGGTGCCAGCTAAGACCACCTGCTTCCATTGTATATCTGCGATGTGGACTTTCTCTTAGTCGCTTTCCTACTTGCGCAATCTTAATTACTATATTTGATGGGGACATTGATGTACCATCAACCCAGATGGTCTAAAACTTCCCAGGAACAGTGGCCATCTGCCAGAAAGCAATTAATTGAAACAGCTTGAGAGGAAGGCAGCAGTGAAAAGAATTAGCAAGCAACAGCATCAGAACCATAATATACTGCCCCTTGTGCCTTTTAAGTAGCATTAAAATAAACATTCTGGCCCGGTACAACTTTCCGGCTTGTGGCCTCCCGGCTACTGTAAAAGTCAACTATGATATAGCACTTCTTTTAAAACTTTGACAAATTTTTAAAGTTGTGAGAAATCAAAAGTAACACCCTTAAAGCTGAACACCATTCCAACAGCTACATGCATTTAACTGCATGTTCAAGGATTTGTATTGCTATCAATACACTGTATGTATGAAATGTATAGAGCTATGACACACAGCTTAGTCCTGTCTAGCAGGAGGTAGCAATTCTTGCAAGTCTTGTCCTTTTCCCAGAATTTCAAAGGAGCGCAAAAGGAGGAGCAGCCAACTTATGAACACTTCTCTGTCATTCTCCTCTCTATTCATAACAGCATAATTCTGTAGTTTAATGGAAAGATCATTGTTTTTTTCTGTATTGTACTTGTTACTGTTTAGAATGAGGGTGGTGCTGTCCCCCAGAGGCCAAATATAAGAGCTTAATAGAAGGAGCCAAGTCCTCTTTGGTTTCCTGTTTCTAATTCCACTCCTTTTTGGGACAGAGAGGAGTGCCTGTGGGAGATAGGCTGGATCTGCAGCATGTTGGGACTACAAGAACCTGCATTACCACAAGTGTTAAAGAACTCCCCCACTCAGGCATGAGGGGAAGTGCACAGGGCTTCCCTGATAGACAACTAAGGGAACCTTGTTACACTACTAGGAACCTTGTTAAACCACTAGGGACACTACTTCATTATAATCATTCTTAATCTTGTAACCATTCTACCCAAGTTCTGCACCCTGCCAACTAGGCTTAGCAGGGGCGAGAGAATGTATATATGCCCTCAGTTAAGTCCCCATGTTAAATTTGAACAGTGTGTGGATATTTCACCTACAGGCAGTGGTCTGTGTACAAACTTCAGTCTGAGTCTAATGTGCAAGGGCAGAGCTGTCAGGTGATAACAGAGTTTTGGAACTGGTGGTCCAGGACAGACAGTCGTGGGCCAGCACAGTTGAGAGGAGTCCAGCATTGTGGGCCTTGCTAGTCTGGCTAGTATAGAAGTGCTTTAGGATTGGTAATGGCCTATACATGTCCCAGGGCACAGACAGGATCTTGTGCTAACCTTTCCCTTACCAGGTTACTCAAGCCACAGTATACAGAAAGACCATGGCAAAGCCACGCAGTAGATGTGGTGGGTTCAGATAGAAAAGCCAGCCACAACACAAGGTCACAGAGTTCACTAGCATCCCCCCAGAGGAGGGGGCCCCACTTCAGCAAAAAGACAAATGCTGAATTTATGGCGTTTTTAGAGGCAGATAAAGCTGCAAATATGTTTTTAGAATCCTATGAAAATGTTTTTTACTCAACAAAACTGGTGATAACAGCAGGCATAGAAACCAAACATATAAAAATACCTATAATTTAATTGTTAAAGGTTTATGATTTACATTTAACCTCCCTAGCGCACTGCTGAGGTCGAGATTTCCAGATTACCAAAAGCGCACCATAGACTCTAATGGAATTCTTTTTTTGTGTTGTAGGCCTATAACTTCCAAAAATATGTCTGTACAAGGGTCTAATAGACATCCTGAATATAATAATGTTTGAAACACACAATTATTATATTATTAAAAAAAGTACATTAAAAATTTTTATAAAATGTATCATTTAAATGATAACATCTCTTGAATACTTATTTGGTATGAAAGATTTCAAAACAGTATTTATGTTTGTTTATAATAACATTTTTATTACAATTGGAAATGTGTTTTGTTTTTGTTTTACTTTGAATTGTATTGGATACAGTTATCACTGTATCCAATACAATGGCATTTGGCACCCTCTGAAAGGGTTAACTGCAAGGAGCACATCTTAAAATGATAGGTCTGGGGGTGGCGCGGGACATTTATATGCAAATTGGGCTGGGAGAGGGGTGACATCGGCCGGCTTGCTTCAGTGAAGCCAGCTTAGACCATCAGATCCCCCAGCACAGAAGAAGGAGTATGTGCGGATGGCGGGGATCTGAGCTTAGCTGGACGGCTCCATCTCGTCAACTGCAATACTGACAAGAAAGTGCAGGACGAGATGGAGCTGTCAGAAGCGCTAGGGGGTTAATGTAAATTAACATTTAAATGTAAATGTTTTTCAAGAAAATGGACATAAACACCATTACCAAATGTTTGGTTAACTAGAGATCACTGGTAGTTCAGGTTTTAATCATGCTGCTCAAGTTTTTTAAAGCCACAAGTGGCTTTTCAGTTATATTTATTATAGATACTCCGAAAAAGTAAATTGGGGTGTATTTTACATTTGAAAAATTACATTTTTGTTTTCAGGTCTCCAAGAGCAAGAATTAAAAGCCTTTACTGGATACTGTACAGCAGCAGGCGGCTCAAGAGAAAATACTAGTGGGCCAAGTAGCTACAATAAATGTAAAAATGGAAGATCTAGAGAATAGATCAAGAAGGAATAACCTGCGTATTCTGGGGCTACCGGAGTCTCTACACCCTAACCAGCTTCTGCAGGTGTGCTCCCAGGTGATCCCAGAAGAACTAGCCCTACCTGACCCATGCAAGGTGGAAAGGGCACATCGCCTAGGGCCCATTCAGCCAAACCGCACTACTCCAAGACCAGTGATTGTAAAATACTTGGAATACCTGGACAAAGCAGCTATACTACGAGCATTTAGGCGTAATGGCTGCCTTAAAGTAATGGGACAAAACTTACTGATCTTCGCAGACTATTCAGCAGAGGTATCTCGCAAACGTAAAGCTTTTTCACAAATCTGTACCCGCCTGTTCAAGCGTAAGATTCGATTTACCTTGGCTTACCCGGCGTCTTTACGATTCCAGACGGCCTAGGCTCCCTGACGGATGACCAACTGGCCACGGTGGGATCTTACAAGTCGACATCCTCAGATAACCCCATACCAACAGAAGGATTTCCCAACCAAAAATCAAACATCACTGGATGCTGCTAGTGACACCACCAACTTATGAGG
The DNA here is from genome assembly GCA_036250615.1 of Ptychadena robeensis. Lineage (NCBI taxonomy): Eukaryota > Metazoa > Chordata > Amphibia > Anura > Ptychadenidae > Ptychadena > Ptychadena robeensis. Next base: position 50,925,164 of record CM070038.1, read on the forward strand.
ATGGGACAGAACCACACTTACCGGCGACAGAATTTCGTCTAGGGTGTTTATCTGACCAAGGACAAAGACCTATACAAGAAACTCACGCTGGACTTAGTTCACCGTGATACCGGTTTGTCAAACTGTTTTCTTCTATAAATCTTTCAGTAGTAACCTGTATACATATCTAGTATTACACCTGTTTTACTGAAACATTAATGTGAATTATGTCAGGTAGCCAGGGAAAAAGGGAGGTTCTGACCCGAATGGACTCTCCATTACTCTGATCCGGTTGGTTTTTCTCCACTGGCTTAGCTGGTAATACTACATGGGGAAAAAAGAGAAGCTCTTAGTAGGATTTATTTGTTGGTTTAGAATGTGTTTTGTCATTTTTATTCTTTATTTTAATTTTTACTTCTACTTTTACTTTGACCTTTATCTAGTAGACCACAGCTCAGTCAGAGGTTCTAAGATGGCTTACTATGTTCTTTCTTTGTTATGTTTTGATGTTTTATTTTTGGTACAGTCGAAATTATCAGTGCAGTTCTCTTATCAGGTCTATAGGGGTAGAAGGGTTAATAATCCAACCTAGGGGAGTGTAAAACCATTTATTTTAACTTTACAACTAACACCCAATGTCAGTCAAATTGATATCATGGAATGTTAAGGGGTTACGTACTCCGCAAAAGCGCAATATGGTTTTGAGACACCTCAACCGCATGAAAGCAGATGTGGCGCTCTTACAAGAGACGCATCTCTCTCAGGCTGACTTCCATCGTATGCACAAAATGTGGGTGGGGAAGGTCATAGGGTCACCAGCGGCAGGCCGTAGAGCAGGAGTATTGATAATCTTTCGAACTTCCCTGCAATATCAACCAAAATTTTGCCAGACGGTAGGGGAATACGGGTGGATTTGAATATAGCAAACAACCAATACTCCATATTTAACATATATGCCCCAAATTCCCCTACCGCTGCCAACAATTAACTGGGTGGGTGGCATCTGTGGGCATGAGAAATATAATACTGGGAGGCGATCTGAACACGGTCATGTCCCACTCTGAAGATCGCTGCTCTCAAACCACTAAACCCCGTGTCACACCACAAACTACTTCCTCATTATTACAGATGTGCACGGAAACACTTAACCTTGTTGATATCTGGAGGTTGAAACATCCAGTGGACATAGAGTTTTCCTTTGTCTCCATGGCTCATAACTCATTGGCGAGGTTAGACAATTTTTTTTATCTCTAAACCCTTACTAGACATGTCTACAGACGTTACGATCCACGATTTGGTTATATCAGACCATTCCCCAATTTCACTTTCCTTGTCTATAGCGGAGAGGCGGGACAGAACCCAAATTTGGCGATGTCCAGCATTTCTGCTGGACAAGGAATTTCCTCAACAGATTCGAGCTGCTTGGGAAGAATACTCTTTACATAATACACAACATAGAGATAATCCCACGCTCTTTTGGGAGGCAGGAAAGGCGTACTTAAGAGGCAAAATTATGTCGTATACGGCTTTTAGGAAAAAGACAACGAGACAACATTATCAGATCGCTAGTGCAAATTTACGTGAAGCACATGTCACTTTGAAAATGACTCCCTCATCTCACAATTGGGATCAGTGGTACGCCTGTAAAAGGAAATTTGATCTATGGGCGATGCGCCTAGAGTCATTAAAAGACGCCTATTTCAGACTCCGTATGCATCATTTTGGCAATAAGGCAGGCAGGTTATTAGCCAACTTGGTTAGAACCAAACAAGGAGTATCTCATGGTGTCTGCTCCAGCAGAAATTGCCTCGGTCTTCCATCATTTTTACCAGACTCTCTATTCTGACTCGACTAACACCCCCCCACTGACAGAAACAGAAGATTTCCTATCCCAAATATCATTGCCAAAAGTAGCAC
>CM070038.1:50948515-50961589 GCA_036250615.1 Ptychadena robeensis
AAGGATCAAGGTAGTACTTGCTTGGAGATATAATATCAAAACACAAACAAATGCTTAAAAACTTTCTTTTTAGGAAAGCAAGTAACTTGATGGTCCAAAGCACAACGGTCTAATATCTAAATGTATTAAGTGTATTAAGTTTGTTTTGTATTGTTTTGAGTACTGGTTAGTAGGTATGTCTATATTTTAGTCATACAGCAATGCTTTACAAGATTTGAATACTATGTTAACAGACAAAAACTGTATGCCTTGATTTGTTTTGTCTCGGAAAAAGTGTATGTATTTTTTCAAAAATTCCAATAAAATCTATTTAAAAAAAAAAAAAAGCCTTTACTGGCATATAATGTGTTACTCCATATGTTGTACCACAAGGTGGCACCAGTGCACTGCGCTCACACACAAGCATCTTACAATGCAGCAATTGGCACTCATCAGTCTGGCAGAAAACATTTCCTTCACAAGGGTGGCAGACTGGTGATTTGACTGAAAAACCTGACAGGCGCATAAGAAAAGCAATGCCAGGCGGAGAACACGGGTCACATATCACCAGCGATTACAATGAATTCACGGATTTACAGCACAGGGATCATCAGAGTGTGAAAGGATTGATAGCTTTGCAGCATCCTGGTACATTTTGAGAGTGCAGTGTTCACCTTTAATCTACAGACCTGGAAGGCAGCCATTTTGTTTGTTTTCAAGCTTTGCTTGTGTTTTAAAAAAATAGCACCAAAGTATTTAATGACGCTAGACTAGTCTCAGCTTTTATGATGCTGCTAAGTGAAGGAGGCAGATTACACCTTTGTATCCAGTTCTATGAGATCAGATGAGATGCTGCAACTCACCTTCCCATTAAACACTCCAATAATCCCACCAGGACTTTCAATGTGATGCACCTTTGCACTGAAGTCCTTTTTTCTCCCTGTCAAGTTTTAAACCAAATCTTATGAGATTTAACTGACCCCTGAAAGATATTAATGGAACGTTGAATGAAGATATTTTTTAGAGCACAGGCCGAGGTAAAATTAGCTGACCAGACTATTGCAAAGAAAGTAACCCTTCAATGCTACTAATCAAATATTTTCTGGGAAAATTAGCTCATGCCTGACAGAACTTTAAACTTCTGGTACTGATATGATCCGGTAGCCATGGGAGGTTACATCCTTATGTTGTTATACATAATACAAGGATACGTCCCTAAGCTGTGTATTCAAACTCATTCCAACACCCATTTGAAGGTAACTGTAATATTACTGACATAAATGCTGAAAGTAGGAGGGCTATTTTAACCCACTAACACCATGTTGGGCAGGTAGATAATTTTACCTGAATTAAATCAATCCTGGAAAAAGGGTTATAGAAACCCTACTATATAGACCCTAACTGTTTTAATGTAAAAATTCATTTAGGTAGTCTCAGACAATTTTTTCACTCACTCTTTTACAGAAAAGCATATATAATGGTAGAAATAAATTCCCTATTAGCCATGTAATTTGTGTAGCCTGATGTTCCTGGCCTTAGTAATAGGGAGAATTTTGTGGGTAGAATAAGTATATTTTGCACTGAATAGGTTAAGATCCTACACCTTCAGGCTGTACCCAATATTTGGTTAAATATAGCCATTGCAATTATGTCTATAGCATTGTCTAAAATAAGGAGGTTTGGGGGGATTTCTTTTTGTATTCTTAAGATATTTTGTTAATGTGTGCATAGATTATCTAAAAATTATTTGGGGGGATTAAAATGGATGTTCAGCAATGTTTTTTAGTACTTTGTTACTTTTTTTATTATTTTTTAATTGTTTGTTCTTCATGGTGGAACTCTTGAAACTTATTCCTATGTGATTGAACATGCAGGTTTGGTCTCTAAATAAAGAACAGACAAACCATTGAACCATGGTATATGTCAAGGCTAAAGACAGTGATGAGTTTGATGTCTAAGTCAAGTGGCCCGAACTAAGCCATTACCTAACCCTACTGAAAATCCTTCAGATAATTGAATACATATTGTGAGTCAATAATTTCTGTAAAACATCAAATGTTTATTTCACCTAATATGCACAATATCCTACAGACAGTCCAAAATCTTCAGGAAAGTCCCACCAAAAGGGTAAATTGACCATATATAGTGCATGTAAGGAAATAATTGGCTACAGAACACAACAAGCATCCCTAAAGAGATCAGCCCATGCAACATCCCATATTAGTAGTCTAAATGTAAAATGGAAAGCCTTCTAGTAGACAATAAACATCCTATTGCAATTTTTTATTACCTGTTTATAATCTGTATGGGGGTTTTATGCAGCCTAGGGAAAAATATTAATACCTGCAAAATCTATCAGGGTGCAGATAGTAGATAGACTTCATAGGAACAGTGCTGTTTGTTGACTAATAATGTTTGTGGCGTCTCTGTGTGAACATTGTCAACATCCACCGAGAGTCTGTATGCCTGAAATGATAACGGTGCCTACGCAATGTAAACACCAGAGAGAGCACAGTGTGCAACCTCCACCAGCCTGCTTTCAGAACTTCTGTTCCCGCTAGCATATTGGGAAAAAAATGCCGCTCACCCCTTCCTCTAATGTTTACAATGCAACCACCAACTCCTGCGGGTGAATGCAAATTGTGACTCGATGAGACAGATGTACATCAAAATTAGAGAAAACTTCTCAACCATAATTTAAACCTTAACCCCGAGGAACGGCTTGATTTAAGCTATTGACAAAATAAATGTGTTCAGGTTTTCAAACAGAGAGAGACCATAAACCCCAATATGCCATCGTAGGGGCTATGCAGATCCTTCTCATGTAGAGGTATTCAGATCAAACTGTTGTTTTCTACTGCCTATGTGTTATTCAAAAGAAGGAAAAAATACAAAATCAATAGACGGGTATGACAGGGATCAGATATATGCTCTATCGTCAGAATATTATAACATCAACAGAATATGAAGAATAAGAAAATGATTTAAATTGCACCACATCTCGCCACTGGAGAAAAATATGCTGCATTAGAGTCAAGTAGGGAAGGAGAAGCTGCATTTAAGGAGCCTCTTGTACTAGTAAAGTAAAACTGACATTTGAAATACTAAATATGACTTTTAATTTGTAGTAAATCTGTAAAAAAACAGGGTAATTCCTACGAAACCAAATTCAAAAGCTTAAGTACTGTTCTGAAGAAATAGCCAATTGCATTTTACTTGCAAATCTTGAATCGATGTAAAAGTCAGGCTAGGCTCTATCCCCTTAAACCTTCAAAACTTCTGTGTTGTGCCATAAGGGTTTCCACTGAATGGGACAGGATTCACTAGTGTGTTAACAAAGCCGCGGGCTCAGGGTCCTGCGTTGTCATCAGCGGGAGGGCATGCTTTTTCCTATTCATATGAATAGGGGACATTATAGGCAATTCAGTCATCGGCACGTCACACCAACTCGTCCATGGCACCCTATGGAAACATACCCTTACTCTGCTAAACAGTCTCAGTGGTATCCTTCAACATTTCTATCTTCCCTAACTTTTTTTTCTTATAGGCATTAAAATGAATGTCTGTAACTCTCAGCTGCTGTTTCAAACTTTTAAAAGCCTTAACAGATATTCTGAATGCAAAAACATTTAGCCCTAATTTTACCATTATCTCATAAAACCTATAAGTAAAAACTCCCATCTCACATTCCTAGATATTCATTTGATTGGCATTTACTAGCTGCAATCATCTATTACATAATACTATTTTCTTACTAAATATACCTGTAGTGAGGAAGAAAATGCATTAAAAGTTATCCCATAATTGTTTTTGGTATTGCCCATGCAGAAGGTAGTGCTGTTTCCAAAGGGGGTAAATAAGGCCTAGATAGGAAGGGCAAAATGCCTTGTTCCTGCTCTGTGACCCATATGTTGTGCCCCCATCGCTGTTTCCGAGCGGGACAAATCAATCCTGCTCGAAAACAGCCTTATTGGACCGCGGGTCTCCAGGCAAAGCTCGGCTGAGGAGGACGAGCTGGGGAGAGACAGTTCTGCTCTCCCTGGCTCCTCCAATATCTGACGTCATCACGCTGCTGCAGGGTACATCGATATTCGAGCTATCTGTACCTTGCCTAAAAGCACCAGCCTAGAACATATATGAGAACATATGAGATCCCAATATTAAGGTGCACATACACATGTAGATCTTCAGAAAGGGATTTTCTGCTCGATTGGACCTTTATCGAATATTTTTAATTAGTTCAATTGAGGTAAAAGTAATCGATATCGGACGAAATCTCGATCGGAACTGTATCCGGTAAGATTTAATCGATTTAATCGATTGCACTGTAATTGAGAGCATTCAAGGCATGTCTACCACTACAGCATTTACACTCAAATTTGATCGTTTTGTACATTTATAAAAAGATCAAGGTTCAACAAATAAATTTTTGATATAAAATCTAACTATTCAAGCTAATCGAATATCGATTTTCTCGATGTGTGGCCAGCTTTAGGAAAGGGACAGCCCCAAAACATCCCAAGTAAGTAACCTGTTGGAACTTGTATCATGTATGCTTTGTATCTATATATGGATAATAAATAAAGAAGTTACATTTTTCTCTCCAGTGTGCGGATTCTCTATTTGTAGGCTGTCTTAATCCCTGCCTGCCTGGTGAAGTACCCCAGTTGGTCATACCCACAAATGTGGACATTTTATTTTCTCAAGTAGAAAAATCATCTGTAAAATAATGGCAGAGCTGTCTAGTGAAGTGGAACATTTGTCAGATGGATTGGGCATAGCTTGTGTAGGAAACTAAAGTGGTCCCAGAGCTTGACTAGATGTGGCAGTGTGGGGTCAGGCTTATGGGTGCTTCTTAAACTTGATAAAGAGAAGCTCAGCAGGAGAGTATGGATAAATGGTAGCTCTCCCTTGTTGCTCAAGCCAACCAGGATGGCTTTTTGTTTTGATACACCTGTGATTTAATTCGTTTATTTAAACTAAAAATTCAGGAACTATTTATTCAATCAGTCCTAGAGGTATATTTCAGCTCAGTATGTATATATTGTTATTTCTAGATGGGACTTCTACTGCTATGTTTATATATTAGAAAGCAGAAAGATAGGGTTGCAAACCCAGAGAGGGAATTTTCAGGCAATATTAGAATGTGTACGAAAAGTACAGTTTTAATGTGATTTAACACACAAAAAAAGTTCACAATTGTAAAATGGACTTCAAAGGCACTCAAAATTCAATTAACATAAACTCAAAGAAGATATGTAAATATTAAAATCTGTCTTTATTAAATAAATGGCCTTATGTTTTTAAGAGTAACAGACACCATAAAAACCCTAAATACCACAAATACATTATATCCCTTTCTATGGGCTTGGATAACAAGTAACACTATAAGGAAAATTTCAAGAGTGAGTAGTCTGTCCTTCAGAGATATTTTGCCCTGCAGAACACAGGAAAGTTTACAGTGTGCAGCAGTTTGCTTAAAATTTCAACTCTTGACATGTTAGGCTGCTACATTTCAAATGTATTGTTTGGGACCATCAGCTTGTAAAAACATGATTGTTAGGTTGCAATCATGTGGTTGGTTTCAGGGTCAGTGTCTGAAACCCTAGCTGCAGCTGTCAAGCACTGACAAACACCCCCATTTTATCAGTATGACCCTAAAACATCAACGAAGAATGAACAATTCATTGAAAAATAATCTAGAATGGCCAATTTGTTCAATGGATAAATATCAGACATGTTGGTAAATTTTGGTCATTGTAATTTCAAACATATTTTCATTCAATATCAGCGATGAACAAACAAAAAATCTAATGTGATAAATGAACGAACGATGTTTGACAACATCATCAAACAAAAAATAGAATTGGCAGTTGATTGAAGAAAAAAATCTACACGTGTAAACCCAACTTTAGTCCGGAAGTCGAATGTTTTAGGTTGGTGAAATTGAATAGGTTGCAACTGTGTGCATGCAGCCTTAAAATTACTATGTGAACTAATGCCAGGAAACAAAGTGCTGTATTCTTGATCTGACCACCATAGGAATTTCATTGCAAAGTTAGTTTTCTTTTTTAGCATGGCTGTCTCTGGTCAGTTGAATGCATATAATCTATTACAACTATATTCAACAAGATATTCTTAAAAACTCTCTCAGTCAGTAACTGAATAATGGTTTATAAAACTGAGCTTATTTATCATGCAATCATATAAGCAATGGTATGCTATTGTATGATGAGGTTGATACAAAGTTTACACAGAATCAAATTTCAGTATAAAATGTAACCAAGGGCAGACTAAATCTTATCTTACCTAAGGGCATGCCAATTCCATAGCCCTTTGTGTCCAGTAATCCACCAATCTGGGTAAGATTGCAGTTGAGTCTGCGGTGGTACTCATTCATAGTAGACTCCAGAAGAAAAGCGTAGCGTGAGTTCAAGACACGTGCTATTCCCTCCTCCGTGCTCTTCACAAACACACTTGGCTGCTTGGAGTTCATGTAATTCCACATGCGCTGGTAGGTTTGATAACGGGAGTTCTGGAAAAACAGAACATTAAACAGATATAGCCTGATAACAGTGATGACACGATTGACCTAATACAAATATTTTCTGATGAAAGTAGAAATAAAAGTAGAAAAAACAAAGCCCATATTATTTGGCCAATCAAATATCAAACATAGACACATTCACATAGAAGGCACAAAATAAGTCAAGGAATGTCATGTTATTGTGTTACTATATAAATAGAAATGTAGATGTATAAACCTGGAAAAACGTCATTGTTGAGCCACCATGAATAGTTCCATACTCTATATTGGTTTGATCAGCAAGGTCATCAGCTGACTCAATTGGGACCTCCATTCTTTGCACAGTCAGGAAGGCAGCAAGGTTGGCAGTATAGGAGGAGATGATAATAAGTGTGAAGGCCCACCTATCAAAAAGCCATTCAGTAAGTCAATTTATACCATGTATGAATCATTAACTATACAAAATAAAACACAGGAAAAATAGATTTGTATCACATAACAATAATTTATACAATGGTGAAAATTGAAGCCTACCAACTTCAATACAATCAATCCAAGTAACGGCTATAGTATATAGTAATGAGAATATGACCCAGCCAAATAAAACAGCAGTTTAAACCTTGGTCTTCTGTGCTGCAATTAAACTCTACAGCATTGCTAGTAGAGTGCATATACAGTACTGTAATATGGTTAACTGAAAATGTTTCTAGGACATGTAGGCTTATAAGCTTATCCCATAATAGGATCTTAATCATCCAGAAGCTTTTTTTTGTGGAATCTACCAATTGCAGTGGGTGTCATATTACTGTACAGACTGTTTGCCGCAGTGTACTTGGGTGTTAGGTGTTATCCTGTCCAGGATATTTTTGCACATCAACTATAGGCTTTTTAGGCTGTTTTTGTTAAGTTGTTTTTTCAGGGTTCTGGACTCTGGAATGGGAGGGAAGGAACTGTGTGGGCCTTCTCATTCCATTCCAGGTACACACACCAGAATTTACTACTGCTGCAAATCAGCAAGGTATCTGGGTGTGTCACCTCAAATGAAGCTGAGACCATTGGGTCAGGTCTCCTAATGAAAGTTGGAGACCCAGTGCTGGTAATGTGTGTGTGGCCCGGGCTGGTGACTGCTAGGAGTCAGGCCAGGTCAAGGGAAGAACATTTGTTGGACAGTTTGCAAGCCAGGAGGCCTTTTTTTTCTTTGTTTGATTTCAAACATGGGAGGGTGTTTTTGTTCAATTTGGACTGTGTAATGTTGAGGCAATAAATACGGGCAGGCAGCCCTTAAAAGAATCCTGTTTTTGTGGATGGACCTCATCAACAGCTGCCGCAATATATATATACAGAGAAACTAGCATTGGGAATAACCTTTAATAAGATAATATAAGGGTTAAACAGTTCATTCCAAAAGGACCAAACACATTGTTAGGAAATACATTTATTCTTTGTTTTCAGCATATGTAAAATTCAATCTCCCTCAGCAGCAAGACCAGGAGTTTAAAGATAGTTAGAACTCAAGGCAAATGCCTTGTTTGCCTTTCCCTAAAGCTTGATGCTTCAGGCCTTTGCCCTGAGTATAACATTGTTGTAGAGAAATACTATTTATAGTATGAATAGGGCATCATGGATAGTTATACCCTACATTCCTTGGTGGCTATCCAACTAACTCATTAATTTCCATCATAGCAGTGGTGGTAACATCGGGACTGGGATATAATTAGACTAATTAATTCATCATCATGCAGCATTATCCTTTAGCCTGGCTTGCTGGGTCTATTTTTAAATGAATAGAAATGCATGGTCTTGATAAATGCAGCAATCTATATATATAAGGTCTATATATTAGACCTTACATTTTTTTAAGCACATTTTTTATGTAGAATATTATTTTAAAGTGATTATAGCTAAAATGTCTGTTTTGTTTGTTCTGGATTTTTAATGCTGATTGTCTTTTCCATCAGGAGAGTTACTGTTTGCACTGATCTTGCCTGAAATAATTTGTGATATAAGCGCCGACATTTTACAACCATCACCAGAAAAGGACATGAGGGAAATATTTCATTAGGACAATCTGTTCTAGTGACAACTGTCTAAAGCTATGCACACAAGCTAGATAATTGTCCGTCTAAGACAATATTTCATGATTGTCTTGGGCAAATATCTAGCATCTATCTAATATTGCAAACAACTGTCCTGCCCAATGCTTGCGGATTGCTGCTTTGTCGAACCCTCTCTGTATTAATGTTGAGCTTGAATATTCGAATTGCAAATATTTTTTATGAATATCGGCTATTCAAGAATTCGCGAATATGGAGGCAGATAATTGCAATTTCGAATATTCGAGATATTATGCACTGGCAAGCTTATGGCCATGCATGCAATGCAATAATAAATACCATTGGTTGTGACGATAATCACATTGCAATTATATTATCGCAATGCAAGGCATATGTGCGGATTTGCAAATATTGAATCAAGTTTTAGTAGAATTATTTGCAAATTCGAATATTGCATATGTCGCTCATCACTACTCTGTATGCCAGAGCAAGCACTGCATGTACACCACTCATTTGTTTTAACAAACAGATGTTCTGGGCTACATCCATTTGTAACAGCTTCAACATTTTAACCATGTGTATAAGCTGAGTATTAAGGATCAAGATAGCTTCTTCACTTTGAGAAATTTCTCCATTACAGAAATTAAGGACATTTTCCCCAGTAGAACCATTTCTAAAGCCACCCATACACACACACACAGATAAGCCATCGATTCCCGCAGATTGATCATCCATTAGTATTGAGTAGAAAACAATGTGTCAGTGACGCACATTGCGATTCCTGTTCCACTCAAGAATAGAGCAGGAATCTATCCGTGTATGGGTAGCTTTAGGGTATGTTCCCATTTAGGCGCATGAGGACACGATTGTAATCGTGTGTACCGATCATGGCTGATCGCTTTTAGTTTAAATGTCCCCACTTCAACTAAAACTCACGATCAAAATCGCGGTTCCCCGCGTTTTTGGTCACAGGCAGCGGCTGGAAGCAACCACTTGCGACCATAGAGGTGAATTGGCGCGGTAAAAAATTGGAAATGGGGCCCATATAGAATGAATGGGCAGAGTGGGGCAAGATGTCCTGTCCCACCCCCTGCTTTCTGCCTGCAATCTCCATGCCTCAAGTCTAATCACAGGAGATTAGACTTGCAGGTGAACGCTAATGTGGGAACAAGCCCTTAGACATACATTTTAAACCTTGACCTATACGCTTGATGTGTCTCTTTGTTTTACTTGGAATGAGACTTACCAGACACCACTAACGCATCTTGTTGACAGTGCCCTGGGCATAACCTCTGATCCCTGCTGCATAAAACCTCCTACAGGGAACCAAAGGCTGTTTCCCAGTGTGTATTGGTTCTCAAGGATATGGTGACGCTCACGAAGGCATGGATGTGGATTGTACCACTCATAGGGACTCAGTCTAGTGAAGAGAGGAAAACGCAATCAATTTGTAATCATCACATAAAACATCAAATCATTTTATAGTCCAATCTGGTTTGAAATTTGTAATAAAAATTATAACCTTCTTTGTTATATCATATTTAATATTTTAGTAGGTTAAAACCGGGCTAATTCAAACACAAAAGAGATGTGCACCCCCAACAGAACTAGCTTTGTACTTTTATAGACAAACTGCAAGCCAATCATAAATCAACTTTTATCTGAACAAGAAACTTCAACAGATTGCTTGCCAAGGGTTACTAAACTTCACACACCAGTGCTTTTTCTGTGCATAATGAGACCAATTATTTTAAAATTGAAACAGCATTGTGAACTTAAGTAGATGCAAAAGCAAAATTACTGTTATCAAACTAATTTAAAAAAGAAAAGGATGTCATAATGAACTAAAAATATATTTGCAATTAAACGGCTATATTTTATCTACAGTGCATTTTAACAGGTAGCCCTGTAAGGCAATTCCAACATAAAGGAGATATGTACTGAAAAGAATATGTCGATCTACCATTATGTAAATGTTATTTGTCTGGCTGTCCTTGGCTTTTATACCTTTTGAGTTACTCATCATCAAGCAACTCACTGTGAATAATCAATAAGCATGTAGCAAGGGAAATCTAACCAGATTTGTATGTGCCTTTGAATCTGTGAGGCTGCAGAGGGCTAGTATTTTGTAGAATGAAAGGAAAATAAACTTCAGGCAATATTTTTTATCTAATTTTGTAAAGAGCAGGACATTGCAAGGCATAGGCAATGTTTATTTTGGCATTCAGTTGTTCTTTTCTCTTTTTAATCCCCTATATGGGCATCACAGGGACAGGGACACCATACTATCCAAACAAGATATGGCAATGACCAGATTGTAGTTTTAATTTTAAAACTTTCCTATCTATAATCCACTTTGCCATCCGTTAAAGAAGAAAAGGGGAGGCAAGGACTTTGCAACCTATTCCTGCTCTACACTTGATTAGTTTGAAGTAGCACAATAGCCTGCCACCAATGAGTAGACTGACCACCAGAGATCCAAGGATTTGAAAACATTTTAAGTGACATGAAACGGACTAAAAGAATTTACAGGACCCAAGTTTACCCAAACATAATCTCAGCAGAAGAGGTTCTGATTTTGTGCTAACATTGGAATCCCTTTTTAGCCTGCCAACCTATATTTATAGATACTGCATCCAGGATACCCTTCTGTAGGCAATGGTGTAAATGGTTGCATTTAGACACCTTTGTGCTGAATTTTGCTTATAACTTGAGGGTCGTTCTAGAACCTACTAAAAAAAATACCCTAAGGCTTTCTTTCCTCTGGGCAGCATGATTGCATGAATGCATGATGTTCCAATGCCACCCCAACAGTGTGCAGGGGGCTTGCCTGCAGTCTAGCTACATTATAACTAGCCATGTGACCTTCTTGAATGTAAATTTCTTTACATTATAGCTAAGCTGAAAATGAGTGTTTTATAAGGGCAAAGAAAATTCCACACTATCTTCCACACTATCTGTGCTGCATTTTAAGCTAGCAACAGTACACATTGTATGCATCATGGATGCACTGCGTTAACTGTTCCAATACTAGAGTGTCAAATAAGCATGTAGCAGAGTGCATGCAAGTGTTAATGGTAACACAAGTTTCCTATGGCATGTAGCATGTGGGGATAAAAATGTAGCACATATAGTGTGAAAGAGCCCTCAAGCTGAAGATTAATCTGCAAATGTTTTCCATTCCCTTTTTTTCCTTGTGAGCAATTAAAAAAGTTTCATTTTTATTACATACCTCACTGACTGTCTGTGCTTTAGATAGATCATAGCTAATACATAGGGCCATTAGGGTGCTATACATAGCTTCATTTAAGAATACAACTGTAGCAACACCCACATATCATAATTGAGTCTTCAAAATTGAAAGAACTACTGTGAAATCCAGTGAATTAGAAAGGTAGGCTAAGTTTAGACTGTCGGTTCTCAAGCTGCTTTCACATCAGCGAAATTGATATGCTCTTAATGTTTTATTATTTAAAATGTTAAACTCAACTTCTACCTGCATTAAAAGAAAGTTTCCTGGAAGAGATGTCACAATGCTTCCACCCTGGGGTAATGTCCCCATGCTCCTAACTTGCATGCACACAACCCTTCTTTATATCTCCAGCAATTGTGGGGATGATGCCATGTTCATGGGCTTAGTAATTAACCCACAAAGCCAGATAATGAATAATAAAAATAATTTAAATGTCTCTAGTAAAAATTTGTAAAATGTCCACTAGATACTAGATAGCGACTGTTTGCATTTCACCGGTCCACCTTGCCAGTTTTATCACCCAAGCTGGGCTCGGCTTACAGGGGGGTGGGAGAACAGAACTCAGCTGGCAGCCTATCTCTGTCAGAGTCTTCAGGACACAGGGTGCCACCCCCCCCATGAAGGTGTGACCCCCCTCTAGCAGGTTTGGAACCACTGCTTAGATGTCATTGTTGATGTTTAATTTAATCATTCTGTTTAATTTAAGCAGATTATGGCTGGGAAGATGCCAGTAGGTTACAGTAGCTCACTTAAAATATTACAGCCCCCGTGCTTGAGCCATAATAAAACAGTGGGCTGGCAGTGTGGAAGAGTGAGCATTGTGTAGCGCCTGCCAGGGACAGGAGCTGATAGAGTTAACTGTTTAGGAGAGAGAGTTGGTGTCACAGACAGGTGCAGCTGCAGTTATCTGTCAGCATAGGCCTTGGCTCTCTGCCAAGGTCTGTGTATGTATCTATTTTTGTGCTCTTTGCCTGTCTCTGAGTGGCTAAAGGAAAATTGCGCCTTTTCCAGAGAATGGGAGGGGAGAAGTTGATATAAGTGCTAGACACAGGATGTGAAGTTAGTCTTTGCCGGGGGTGCTCCCCTGAGGGGCCCTGGGAGTGATGGTGAACTGATGAGTATGTGATGTGCCTAGCTGGGGACCAGAGGAGACGGAGGATCTGAGTCTGGGGCATCCAGTTAGAAGGGAGAGCCGGTTACCTTTGTCTGCGGAAGGGTAAAGGTCTCCAGAGCAGCAGCCGTCGAGGACAAATCTCCAGGAG
>CM070038.1:50961689-50972068 GCA_036250615.1 Ptychadena robeensis
CGCATCAGTGGCAGTGAGGTCTGTCTCAAAAGATTCCCAGGGAGGATTTAGTCAAGACTGTGCTCGTTCTTTGAGAAGAGGAAGCTGCCAAGGGGAAGTGTGTGTTCGTGCTATTGAGAGGAAGAAACTGCCAGCAGAGGAGCTAGGACCTCAGTCGCCAGAACAGCCTTGTCCCCAACCCTCCTTCCACCTGATGACATGTGCTGAATAAACTTTTCTTCAACTTTCAAGTAAGTGTCTCCTCCTGGTCATTTCTGCTACGCGGTATCCCACTACACACAGCAGCACCTACGGGTGTCAGTGCTACAATTGCAAGACAGGAGGCATATTAGAGGAACAATTTTAACTTGATCCTCAATGAACGAGAATTGATTGAATGGAAGAGATGGGGGATATGGAAAAAAAGGCTAGATGATTATGGGGGTCTTCAAGCCAATGAGGTTATGAAGCAGCTATATTAGTTGATAGTTACTTAAGGGTAAGAAAACACTTTCTACTGTACATTCATCTGCACACTGACCTAACAAGAAAAACAGAGGGAGAAGGAAATTATTCTAAATAAAAGGACATCTGGGTGCTGGGCATTTTCAATCCTATGGTATCTGGCATTATGATGTTTTTATACAACCCAAGCATCTGCACAGCTCATCGAAGGCAATTATTCACAGCGCACCTCTTTGAACACCATCATCCTGTGGACAGCATGATCATCAACATGCAAATTTACTATCATGCTCTCGGGACTTTGATGAATAGGCCCCATAATCCTTTACAGTACACTGCCTTTTCAATTTCTGCTGCCTTTTTCTCTCAATAGTCTGAAGTTACTGCCACAGCGATAGATGCTTTGGAACCTAAATACACTGAGATCAATACATTATTATAACTGGTATGACTGATAAACACATAGGATGGAGCACTTGTTAAAAAAAATACTTTTAACAGCATTTCTCGCTGGAAGATAAAAAATGCAACTAATGTTCCTTTTAAATTGAAAAAAAAAATGACATTTTATGTTATTAAGATTTAAGTGTATTTGGAAAAATAATTTCAAAAGTTGACTTTGGTCTGGGCACTGTTTGACAGCTCCTTTGACAGCCCCTGTATTAAAAAAAAAAGCGTGTTATATTAGACAACTAGCTTTATTTTACTCAATATTGTTAAAAGCATTTTAAAAAAATATGATATATTGTCAACAATCAGTGATCTTCATGATACATGATGATAATAATACTTCCATCAGAAAAGTTTGCATTTTGAAATAATTTCCTGATGGATTTTCAAAGCTTCCTCGGAGGACCATATTTTGCAAGAAACAGATCACAATATTAAAGGAAGTCCATATGACTATAGAGAATGCTGATTGATGATTGAAGATAGTGTTTTGGTTTAAATGGGCAAGGTGACAGGGTCTCTTTAATGTACTTCTTCAGCTGCTTGGCTGCATAAAAAATAAGTAAACACTGCATATAAATGAGTCAATACATATTCTGTATGGTGCTGTTTTCCTATGAATGCTTAAGGAGCACATCCAGCATCTACTTTCGAAAACAAACAGGATTGTAATGGGGAATTAGTCATGTTCTGCGCCTCAGGGTCTTGATGTCTTGGCAACCTAACAAGTTTTAATTTAACAGACATATATCCGAATAGGTCAAATATACTGTAAATCTAAAGGGGGATTTCAAAAGCTGCAATTTCTTCCTAACCCTTACTTTCCCTGAGCGACTGTATTGTCTATGCACGTTTCTCACATATATCAAGACCAAAGTATACAAAGTTAAAAGAAAATGTAAAGGTTTGTGCTGTATTCATATACCCATTTACATTCTCCCCTTTATTCTTACTCTTACTCCTGGTGATTTTATCAAAGTTTGAAATAGTGAGCTGTCTATATTGCCCATTTGGCTAAACAAAACTTGAAGAGTTTACCTATGTTACTGGGGGCAGTAGCATAGGTAAACTCTTCAAGTTTTGTTTAGCCAAATGTAAATATAATATTCATTTGTTGAGCTATGGCATTTGTCTTTAGGGGTACATTAGCTTATTTAGTAGTAAAAAAGAAAATAAACAAAATAAAGTGCTTTACACACATAATAGTGAAATGTATTTTGCAACATCCAAATTTTCTTGATGAAAAAACATGTTAATAAATTGTCAACTTCATATTGTCAACTTCATAAATTGTCAACTACCCATCTTCATCACACCTATATTCATGTGGTTTTTGGGGGAAATTATGTTTACCCTACATACTCTATATATACAGTGCAAGAAACTGTATTGGAGAGCAGCATCCTCTATAATTAAACAAAAATACTATTGGAGGCTGGGTATCCTGCAATGGATGCACCAGTAGCAGCAGTAGTAGATCACTGTGAACATTATAATATTCGGATGTTCTAATTAGTGTTGAATGGGAATATTCTAATTGCAAATTTTTATTGCAATAATTTTTTTTTACATTAGTATCTGGAACTACCATGCATTGTGTTCACAATATGTGCATGATTTGCACAATCAAGGTAATAATGACTGGTGATCTCAAATTTACGAACGTATTATGAAAAATCTGCAATATTTTGTGAATACGAATAATGCCTATGCTGCTTATCCCTAGTTTTAATGAGTGATTCCATCACTTTGACCTTAATGGGTAAACTGATATTATATCTTTAATATGTATTTTCTGGCTGTTTATTTAGAGATTTGTCTGGATATGGTTATTTTAAAACAGTATATGAATGATGAGTGATTACATATTCTGTACACTGCTTGTTGTTTACTTTTCCTTTGTATGCCTGAGAACATACTTACAGAGCTGCAAAGTTATATTAGTTGTGTTTTCTGCCTCGGGGTTCTGATGTCTAGGCAACCTAACAAGTTTTAATTTAGAAGAAATGCATCTGAATAGGTCAAAAAGATTGTAAGTCTAAAGAATGATTTTATAAGCAAAAGCTGCAATTTATTTATTCTTAACCATTTTTTGTCCTGAAAAGACTTGTCCATGGACTTCTTCAGACTTCTCTCAGCACAGATACCCAGCAGCTTACAACACTGTGGGTGTAAACAGAGCCAGAGATGAAGTCTCCTCCTTTACCAAACTTTGATATTAGAGACAATGACATCATCCAATAAAGAGTCCATCTGAGGAAAAATAGCAGAATACATCGTCTCTGACTATGTTTTTAGTGAGTGATATGGATGATAGTTTTCCAGTCTAAAGGGGGTGACACTCATTTGACACCCTAAACCGGTGGTGGGCAACTGAGTTGATATGTAGGGCCTCGGCATCACTAAAGGGCCGCACATAACATCGATCCAGACCCTCCCCCTGTCAACATATCTCAGCAGGCAGTGGACGAGATCCCGTCAGGCAGTCAAAACCCGACAGCACCCACCCACCCCTCCTGCCCCTGGGTGCAGCGCTCATATGTAGACCTGGTTTCCCTCGTCAACATTGCCAATTTAACTGTTGTAAAAGTTTATTTGGAAAGCTGGGCCAGCGTGTGACCACTTCACAGGTGAGTTGCTATGCCCTATGCATTGACAGTTCGGCTTTGGGGGCCGCGGGACAACACCCAAAAGGCCACAGGTTGGGCACCTAGGCCCTTAACTGAACAGGCAGACTCTAATATTAACTGAGGAAATCCAATGTAAAGGAGGCGCTGCTTTGTACATGGACCAATCTGATATATTATTATAATTTATATCATATTATTTTTGTTATATTTTGTTTAATATGGAACCACACTACACATTAAACCTTCAAACCACCACTACTTCTGAGGAGGAAAACAGATGCAGTTCATCTTTAGGATGTACGGTATTATTATTAGAACTTGTTTTTCTTTAACACAGTTTAAATTTCACTATTAAGTTGGTTTTGTTTTTTTTAAGCCACTCAATACTATGACAAATTGCTAGTTCTTTTAGGTGTTAGTGGAGCAATTATTGCTTTCAGTCAGACAAAAGCAATCGATTTGCTGAATTTCTCTGTTTGTTGAGAAAAGGTCAGTTCAGTCATCAAAAAACAAGAATCCAAAATATAAGGACTGCTGAATAAGAAAGAAAATAATCAGGCTCCATTGATAGTAAAGTCCAATGTCCCATCTTTATATATTGGACTGTACATAAAAAGTAACAACAGTCCCCATGTTTTAGTAAAGTGGTAAGTACATGTAAGGGCACTTCAGACAGTGTTGTTTTTGCATGGCAGACTAGTAAGTAACTTGTGCTTTTTATTTAAGTTTGGATTAAGTTGTTGCCACTGAGTGGTACAGTTAATGTTATAGCATAAAAAGACATCTTAGACAATTGTGATCTTCTAACCATATGACCATATGATTTTTGTGGAGCTGCACAGTCAATAATTAAAAATACAAATCACAATTTTTGGGGGGCAGAATAGGCCATATTCTTACACATGTACTCTAGTGTTGAGCAGCATATGGTATATTCGAATTCGCATAATTTGGCGAATATACAAAGAAATATTCTAAATTCATAAAATTCGAGTTGTCTGTATTCTACTGCCTTACATTGCGCATGCCCGTGTGCAATGATTCGCAAAGATTCGCAATGCAGCTTTACAGCTTCTCTTCCTCATTCAGTGATCTTAGCCAGTACGAGCGAAGTCTGTGTTGCGCGTATCCATTCGCAATGCGCGGATATTCCTGAGATATTGCGAATTCTCGAATGACGGATATTCGTCGAATATATTCGAATTTAGAATATTCTCGCTCAACACTAATGTACTCCAAAATAATTTTTAAAACCATCCCAAAAAGGAGTGGGGTCTATAACCTCAAAGAAGAGATCAACTTCATATCAAATCTGAAATTTAAAGGTGATTTTGAAATTGGTGTTCACAAACACTTGCCTATATAGGGTGTAATAATTTCAGTACAAAAATGAAGGTGTTGCTGTCATTCATTTGTTAATTCCTTTGTTAGAAGCAATACCCATATTTTATTCTACAATGCATATGCTACCAGTCGTACATCCTGCTGAGCCCTGGTTACCTTAAGCACCCCATACACCTTTAGATCACTCCATATAATTTCCTTTAGATCTAATAACTATGTAGTATAGTGGACTCTCTGATAGAATACATACTGATTGTAAGGTTTAGAAAGCTCCTTATATTACATGGTTTTGGTAGAACAAAAGTTGTATGTATAGAATGGTATAGTAGGATTGTAAGGTGTAGGGGGGCGTTAGTTTAATATATAGTCTTTTTAAAATGATCTTATCAGACTGTATCAACAGCTGATGACATTCCAGAGACTGATCACAATAAAGTGCTCTAGACCAGTGTTTTTCAGTGTGCCGCGGGATGTTGCCTGGTGTGCCGTGGGTTCTTGACCCCACCCTCGGCCCTCATATCTAGCGTGTTATACACGGGGTGGCTCTGTGAGGATGCGGTTGCTTAGCAACACGCGTCCCCACAGACCATGGGCGGTGTTTTTGCTCTGCTGGTATGCATCTGCCTTCCAGCGGGGCACCTGCTGATGACGTACTTCCGGCGGGGACTGGAAGTGCGCCGTGATTATGCGTATCGTCGGTGCCCTCCGATTATTTTAATGAAACAAGTGTGCCTTTGCCCAAAAAAGGTTGAAAAACACTGCTCTAGACCAAGCATAGGTTGATATAGGTTTTAAAAAAAACTATCCTACTCTTACCAGGCCCTATTGACCAACTGCTGGAAGCTGGTGATTATTAAATTACAGCAACGAAATGACAGTATATAATCATAAATGAAGCTCAGCTGTTTTCAGCTGAATGATTGTGTTAGTTTGGACATTAAGGCACTGTAAGGGAACATTTACACTGGTGTTTTTTTACCGCCAGGTAAACGACCCTTTACCGTGACCGACCAACGGATGCCACATTAGGTGTCTGCCAGTCGGTTTTCGGGCTGCCGTCCCATAGGACCTCTATGGGGTCCTTAATTAGAGGCCTGTAATTGCCTGCACTGCCTGCCTGCGGATCACAGGGAGTCGTTTCTCCTGCAGCTGCGGGAGCGCGCTGTCGGTTCTCGAGCTGAAAGCAGCTTGAGAACCAACAGTCTAAACTTAGCCTAATGGGGTCTGCACACAGCCCAAGTGAAGCTTGTTTGTAGATGATATCTAGCTCTATAAACACTCAAAAATAATGTTTGGGTTAGTGAGCACAGTGTGTCAGAAGGTAAAATGCCTGGTAGTTCATACATTTATATTATAATATATATAACATTTGAGTTTACTTTGACTTTCACAACTAAAAATGCATTTTGATGCACATGGATTATCCTTTAGCTCTGGAATGTCAGGCTGCACAGAACATTAAGGTGCACAGGGCTCAGCATAATTAAGGTGAAAAGGGTTGGGCACATTAGAGGTACACATGGTTCTTTACAACAGATGTATATACAATTCAGTGCACAGGGAGGTTTGATAAACAAGGGTTATTACCTGGCTGCCAAGAACAGCACACAGCTGACGGCCAGATAAGCCAACAACATGAAGAGCCAGACAGCAGGAGAGAAAGGATCCAAGAAGGAGAAGTACCCAGGCTTCCGGCCCTGTGGGAGACATGGGAATATATACAGGAGGGAACATGTGTATACAAAAGGCACACTGATAGGGTTGGGGGTGCACAAATACAAAGAAAGAGCACAGTGAAAAGGATGTGCAAGTTTTAAAGTATGAAGATAAGTTTGAAGATAAGGCTGTATTGAAAAGATCATGGGTCCTGTGGATATACAGAAAATGTGTATACATCGGAGATGCCCATGCATTGTGTATATAGATACCTAACTCTGCATGGAAGATCACAGTGTGAATTCTTGCCACCATACCACTGAACATGACAACAATGTAAATTGTGTATACACAAAAAACACAAGGCTACATGTAGCCTACATACGTATAACTATATGTGTTTAAACAACATAGGAGGCCCACAAATAAAGTATGTCATTCAGAAACCGGTCAGTATCCTGAAGGATAAAAGAAATATGACCTGCTCCCCTTGGCTACCTGTCTGGCTCCTCCCTTATACTACATGCGTCATGGTCAATGATATGGTTGTCCATGGTTTTCACTCTAACAACCTGTTAGTAGCTGTCTTTTAGATCTAGTGAATGGAGAGTGAGTAAAGTACAAATTATACTATTTACATAAAAATGCCAAATTGTGCAGCCACAAAGATGATCACAAGGGATGGGCAGTCTGCCTTAAAGATTTTCTGAAGCACATCCAATAGGCTGATATCATAATCAGACATTGTCATTAACATATTATTATTTTGCTACCCTTTGTATATACAAATCACTGTAACACTTGCAAAAAGGAAGTAGTGCCTCTTTCAAAAACGTGAGAAGCCAGCATCCCAAACTAAATGAATAAAGAAAAACTCGGGGTGTAATGACCGCATTAACATCCCAAGCATAGATGTCCGCTGTGTTAAGGCAGGGGGACTTAAGAGGCTTCAGTAGTAGCTGGTTATCTACAAACAAAGCCTCTAAAGTCCCCCTGCCTCTGTTAACACAACGGACATCTTTGCTAGGGGTGTAAATGCTGTCATTACACCTCAAATTTTTCTTTATTTACACTCTAACACTTGTCAATCATCCACATTCCATTCTTATGTCCAAGAGGATACAGGTAGGATGTTATGTCTGCCTTGCATGGTTGAGGATAAGTTAGCTGCGAGCTGCAAGCAGGGGGTTGAACCTAGCTTATGGGCTTTTTCACAACACAACCTATTAAAATCACAACTGAAAATGGAACATTGTGTGCATGAGTACAGCCATGTGTTTTGCATTGTGATTTTTATTGTGTTTACCAAGGAGCACAGAAATGCGTACAGCAGTGTTTTTGGAGAAGGGATATCAACACATGAGACGTTACGTGTCAGACGTTATTTTTTTATTACCACTGTTTTTTATTACCACTGTGCTTGCATGCCTTGCCATGCATTTTGGACACAAGTACACACCAATGACATGGTCAATGCATACAGTCAGATAGTAATCAGCCATCTCTGATTACTGAAGCAGGAATGAATACATGGAAAAGTAAAATTGCTTTAAAAAGGATTGTAGGCAGGGGATTGTTGTGTTTGTTTAATGTTCGTGCAGTTTACTAGTACAGAAATGAAGACATACTTTTCACTGTGTTTTCTGTGCTCTGCAGTTTTATGGCACAGAAAAAAAACTGGTTTGGTTGTAATAGATATTTAACAGCATTTCTGTAGCTCTGCAGAGTTTCTTTTTACCAACCTAACTACAATAAGGTTCCCTCTCCTAAACCAATTATTCAAAGTAACTTAGTTTACACATGCGCCATTGGAGCGTACGGGCACTTTTTTCATTCAAGAAATTTCACACATGCCCCAATTTTCACAGAACAATGCATTTTCCAGAGATATTCTAGCACAGAAAAAAAGGCAATTCTGATCATACCTAGAACTGACATGTCTATAATAAAATGATCCAAATATACAAAAGGTTTCTTGCTCCAGCTGGTATCTCATGTAGAAATGAAACCTTTTTCCTAGTATTAGTAAGTAAACTGCAATAATCATGCTTAATGAATGGCACTAACAATAAAAAAGTAGAATTTCAGGAAAACCATACTTTTGTAACACAATAGAGATGTATTAGAACCTATTAGCTTTATTAATGTTTGAGCTGGGGACAATTCTTGCTACTTCACAAAAAGTTAAAAGATTTTTTAAAATGTACAATATTTGATTGATTAATACAGCATTGAGTGTCCTAGTTGGGGAGATTTTTTTTACTTAATGTCCTAGGGCAATGGTCACCAGAAGAAGCATTGATCTCCAGGTGGAAGTTATAAAAGAGACTTATGGATTCAGACGGTTTCTCAGTTTTAACTGTAAAGCAGTATTTATAGAATATTAACAAAGACCAATAATAAAAGACAGCCATTCCAAAACTTTTTCTGATTCTTCTCTGGAGATGACAGTTTCCAAGCAGATGTCTGAAGCTTTAGGGACAAAAGTAACTGGTAGTTTGAATTGTAAAGGTGGGTTTACACCTGTAGATTTTTTCCTTTGATCAACGAAGAACAAAAAATTCTTGATTAAACAAAAATCTAGAATGGCCAATTTGGTTGATGGATACATTTTGTTCGACCTCGAACAAAAAATCGGTCAAAAAGTAATCGAACATGTTGGTAAATTTCTATCTGTCATGTAATTTTGAATCTATTTTCATTCGATATCGAACGTTGCCTTTGATAAATGAACAGACGATGTTTGACAACGACATTGAACAAAATTGAATTGGCAGTGGATTGAAGAAAAAATCTACATGTGCAAAACCACCTTGAATAATTCATCTACACTAAACACAAAGCTGCAGAAAAGCAACCTTAAAGCATCATATTGCCTCCATTATGCACCTTCATGGGGATGGTGTTCTTTTTGTGTTATGTTGTGCCACGTGAATCATGGCCAAAAAGTCCAGCCTGGGTCAGGCCATAACACATTTTGCCACATACTTTGGAAGACTGAACTTTT
Organism: Ptychadena robeensis; assembly: GCA_036250615.1. Lineage (NCBI taxonomy): Eukaryota > Metazoa > Chordata > Amphibia > Anura > Ptychadenidae > Ptychadena > Ptychadena robeensis. Next base: position 50,971,221 of record CM070038.1, read on the forward strand.
GGGTGACGTATGTGTTTTTTTGCAAATTGTTGCCAGGCCCAGATGTTTTACCTTGTAAGAAAAGGCTTTTATCTTGCACACCTACTCCAGATATCAATATGCATCACCAAAAGGTGGTGGTGGCACTATAATGCGTTGGAGCTGCTTTTCTTTAGCTGGGAACTGGGAATAAGGTGGAGAGAAATATGGTTCTAAAAAGCACTCACTTAAGAGCTTGTCCTCACTTGTGTGGGCAGCCTCAGGGAGGCGCGGTTATGAACCGCACCGCGGCGACCATAGGCGGCCGCCTCCATTCATTTCAATAGCTATTTCAATACCTATCGGCCATCTCTTCATGGATGGCTGACAGATTCCTTAAACTCAACTTGAGCAAAACAGAACTCATCATCTTTCCCCCATCACCTTCCAAGCCTCCTCCCACCAACAACTCCCTTACAGTAAATAACACCGTCATCTCCCCTATTCCACAAGCTCGCTGCCTTGGTGTCACCTTTGACTCTGCGCTCTCCTTTATTCCCCAAATACAGAACATTGCTAGATCCTGCCACTTCCATCTCCGGAACATCTCCAAAATCCGCCCCTTTCTATCCCCAGAGACCACCAAACTCCTGGTACACGCTCTCATCATCTCTCGTCTGGACTACTGCAACATCATCCTCTCTGGTCTCCCTCCCACTAGACTGTCAGCTCTTCAGTCATCATGAATGTCAGTCCATCATTTACTCCTCTAACCGCTCCTCATCTGCTGTCGTCTCTGCAAATCTCTACACTGGCTTCCAATTGTCCAGAAAATTCAAAGTTCTGTGCCTTGCCTTCAAATCACTCCACACCTCCTGTCCTCCTTACAT
>CM070038.1:50972168-51006106 GCA_036250615.1 Ptychadena robeensis
TAATATGTTGGCTCTATATAAATAAATCATAATAATAATAATAGCTGTGTCCCCAGACGCGTGGCTGTGGGCATGAATGGACGCGATTTTTAACCACGTACATTCATTCTCTATGGACACGATCCGGGGGTGGCTGCATTGAACTGTATTGTAAAAACTGTGTCAGCCGCAAGTGGTCAGCTGCCTGTGGCCATCATGGGACCGCCCTGTGGCAAGCCGCCAATGTGGGGACAAGCCCTAAACGACAAGCCAAGTAAACTAAATGCTGTAATATGCTTATAAGTTATGCAACTTATGCAAGCAACTTATTATATTTTTAAAATATTGTTTTCCTTGGTCTTTATGTATTCAATAGCTTAGGTTATAGGTCACATTAAAGATGGAAAAAGTTATAAATTATATGTATATCCTATAATCATTTGCATAGTTGGATTTATTCAGCAAAGCAGTATAAAGCAGAATAAAAGCAGTAGAAAGTGTAATGACCCTCACCAATTTAGTGACCTATATCAACAATTTTCTAAACTGATTTGACAGTTAATTAAATTCTGGCTGGCTAAGTGACTTTTTGAAAAATCATGAATGAACAGGGCAAACACGGTAAATAAACATCAATATGCTTACACCAATAACCAATGTACATATCTAATATATGTCTGACTGGTCTACATACCATGCAAATAAATGTACCTTGGAGAAAGGACAGTATATGGTATAATGATATGTATAATCTGGTATTAAATATATGACATTTAAAAGGGAAACGTTGATGGTAGTGTACAAAGAAATGAGCAACAAAAGAAAAATACAAACATATGAAGATAGATACATGTAATATACTCTGATGCTATTCCTGCTATTTAAGAGGCAGAGGACACCTGTAGGACAGAGGACACAATGTGACAGACAAATGACAGCGCACACTGATGGATGTGTCAAGAAAGGACATCATATTTGAAAGTGTCAGGCTAGAATGTATGGAATAAAGAAGGCTTGATAAATTTGCTATATTACACAGAGATATACTAGAAATAGGTACAAAGCTACAGAGGACACAGTGAGCACACATTTGTTTTATATCGCCACAACAGGGCAGTTAAGTTCGGATGTAGTTCATCTCAGCTAGCCAAGTTATTATGGCACATCTACTCATCTAATGGTGGTTTTAAAAATAGATTAGTCATGGAGCTCCAGCAATAGGTGAAAAGGTGTTTTAAAACTTAGAAAAAAAATATAAGTATATGGCCCAGCTTGTGTTCAGTGAAAATCCTGCAGTTGTGAATTCATAAAGTTGTCATACATTTGTTTGTAAGCAACACTTTCTGGGGAATAATAACACAACAAAGATTAGCTGAATAATTTAAGATCCTGTATGCTTGACAATCCTTAGACTGCATTAAAACTACATTGATTTTGCTGGGATTGGCTCTTTCTAGCTTTCTGGGCTTTTACTAGCTTTCTGGGCTTTTTCTTCTAATTTGAATGCATTATATTAAGGATTGAATAGAATAGAAATGAATAGAAAGAATTACATTAAGGAAGATAAATTTGTATATTCATAAGAAAGGTAGACAGTAAGAAAATAAATTATTAGTATGTATTGATCAGTAGTGGACCACTAAAACATTAGCCAATTAGTCAGTGGTTTATACCAATGGATTCATGAAATGAAATAATGGAGTTGCTTGGTTCCATTTGTACTTCACATTTTCTGTGATTACTATGTTTATGTTACCACAAGCTCTATTTTTGCACTGTGTTCACGCATAAATAAAAAATAAAATAAAATATATACACACATATAGGGGGTGCTAATAACTTTTAGTGAGCTACTCAGATGAGTACCAGGATATGGTATCCCATATGTGGCATGGTTTTAATACGTTTCATTTTACTCACTGTATTAGGCGCCCCATACATGCTTAGATTTTTCGGCCAACCAACCACCGTTGTGTGCGCTCACAGCGGTCGGTCGGCCGGCCAAAAAATCAGGTACCGATCTTAAGCTTAAAGATCCTTAATCTTTAATTGGCCAAAACATCGGGTCACAATCTAAGCGTGTATGTGGGCTTTTCTCACTGTCCTCTGCTTCAGCTTCCTGCATGGTAGATTGTGTACATCTGGAAACAATGTCAGCAATACCTACTGTAGGTGTAGATTTGTGCATTTTAAGCAATAAATATGAAACACAGAGTGACATATGTCTACAAACAAGAAGAAAATGGGCTGTGTAGAGGAAGAAAATGGCAAACACATACATACATACATTGTTTTAAGGGACCAAGAAACCTAAAATCAACAGTGACCAGTACATTGTATTTTATTAAAAACTCCTTTTTAAGAGTAGACTGCACAAGATGCTTTCTTACCTTAGAAGAAATTTGAAAATTAGCCAGAAAAGTTTTGTCTAGGTTCGAATCTCTGGTTTGCCATACATTGCATAATGTTATATAGCATGTTGTAGTAAAGTGCCTACCGCACTGGAGTGCATGGATACATGAACCTCCACCTTTTCCCTCCCCTGGGCCACACCATATGTCTTGTGCGCTACACTACATTGCATATCTACTTGAGTTGGTGTACCTTTGAAAAATTCTAAATGAATGGGACCGGCATGCAGGTAACACCCAGTTTTCTATGGGCTGTACACATATATATGTACACCTCATATAATAGATAACCAGCATCTTATGTCCTCTTCTTCTGTCTTCTAAATATTTATCTTCTGTCTAAATATTTGTAACCAGGATTTACATTGTTTCTGACCAATAAATTCTCAGAGGGCATAAGGTTGCTCCAACATGACAGAAAGGGAGCCCAATGGTAGAGGATAGAACTGAGACATTAAAAAGGAAAAGGAAGACCCTACAACAAAGATTATTCTGTCTAATATAGTTCCTGGCTTGCATAGTGTTGTATTTTCTCTTAAAATGTTTAAATGCGTACAGATTACCTTATAAAGGTTCTAAGATTTTCACAAATAACAATTTAAAAGCATAAAGCATAACAAGTATTCATTTTTATGAGGAAAACCAACTGTAACCAAAGCTTACAGTTGGGATTACGTGGAGTTTTGCAAGAATTGGTCATAAAATGTGCTCTGATCTTCATTTAAGTCACATCAATAAAAAAACACAGTCTGCTTAAAATAATACTACACAAATAAAATTGTTGACTTGCATGAAGCAGGAAAGGGTTACAAAAGTATCTCCAAAAGCCTTGATGTTCATGTGTCCATGGTTAGACAGACTGTCAACAAATGGAGAAAGTTAAGCACTGTTGCTACTCTCCCTAGGTGTGGTCATCCTGTAAAGATGACTGCAAGAGCACAGTGCAGAATGCTTAATGAGGCAAATCATAATTCTTGAGTGTCAGCTAAAGATTAACAGAAATCTCTGGCGCATGCTAACCTTGTGTTGACACATCTACAAAAAGGAAAACATTAAACAAGAATGGTGTACATGGGAGGAAACCATGGAGGTTGCTGTCCATGTTTGCAAAAGAGCACCTTGATGTTCCACAGCACTATTGGCAAAAAATTCTGTGCACAGATGAAACCAAAAGTGAGTTGTTTGGAAAACAAGGAAAACAGCCTCAGGGCCTGGACAGATTGTTGTCATTGATGAAAAAATAAATTCCAGAGTTCATCAAGACATTTTGCAGGAAAACATAAGACCATCTGCCTGAAGCTCCGGAGAGGTTGGGTGATGCAACAGGACAATGACCCAAAGCATACAAGTCATTCAATAAAAGAATGGCTTAAACAGAACAAAATACGCCTTCTGGAGTGGCCCAGTCAGAGTCCTGACCTCAACTCGATTGAAATGCCGTGGCATAACCTTAAGAGAGCGATTTACACCAGACATCTGAAGAATATTGCTACACTTAAACAGTTTTGTGAAGAGGAATGGTCCAAAATTACTCCAGATCGTTGTGCAGGTCTGATCTGCAACTACAGGAAACGTTTGGTTGAGGTTTTTGCTGCCAAAGGAGGGTCCAACAGTTATTAAGTCCAAAGGTTCACATACTTTTTCCACCCTGCACTTTTAATGTTTACATGTTATGTTCAATAAAACATGAAAATATATAATGTTTGTGTAGTATTATTTAAAGCAGGCTGTGTAATACTATTGGTGTGACTTATATGAAGATCAAAGCACATTTTATGACCAATTCATGGAAAACTCCACGTAATCCCAAAGGGTTCACATACTTTTTCTTGCAACTGTTGCAAGAAGGCTTCAGGCTTAACCTATGAGGTGAGAGGGCTGTGAAAGCCTGCCAGGAGAGTCCCCCAGATTAAGAAAACCCAAGATTCCTCTAAAATGTTTTTAATCCTGCTTCAAGTATATCCCTTAGATGGGTCAGGAGACTTTATAAGGAGTAGTTCATGCACCAGTGTTTGGCCATATGCTTGGTGACTTTGGTGAGCATTATATTCATCATACTTTCACCCCACCATGGCTAAATGTATCCACTGATATATGCAAAATTGGTGTGGTCTGTATAGGGATCATTTGGTTCTCTTTAAAATGTATAGCTTGGTGCACAAGCAGACAGTCAACATGTCTGAATGTTGTCACATGTCTTAGGTCATTAACCTACGGTAGTGTAAGCTTAAATCAGGAGGCTGCCAAACCTTTACAGAAATTTACTTCTAAAACTAATTGGAAAGTGGAAAAATGGTGAATATATGCTGGAATTGGGTGACAAAATATGTAAACTGCTGTGTGGGTTAGAAGTATAGAGGGCTCAGGATTGTTTCATTAAGCAGTGATTTGTTCAGATTGTAAACATTTAAGAAATACATGCTGGGGGAAACTGATGTATATAAAGTTGGAAATCTCTTTACAGCTGTTATTCATGTAGTTAAGAAGGACAGGTTAGAAAACTCAGAACCAACCAGTGTTGAATATGATAGTTGTATTTGTAGAATATTATAATTGTAATTGTATTTGTTGGTTATTATAATTATATTTGTAGGATTGTATTTGTTTAATATAGAATGATACGGACGGTTATGCTGGCCATACACATACCGATAAACGGCCGGATTTTAATCTGACCGACGGGCGTGCGCGCTCTCGCCGTCGGTCAGGTTAAAATCCGGCCGTTTATCGGCATGTCCCCACATGGGGCGACAGATGCCTGTCGCCCCACTTCTCGGCCGGCCAGAGATCCGACATGTCGGAAAATCTGAGCCGATGGGAGCCGATTGCCATAAGCAGCAATGAAGACGGCGTCTCCATCGCTGCTTATGGCCGGCACACAAAGGGTGCCTGGCCGATTGTGGGGCCCCAGAATGCAATGGGAGGCTAACGTGATGACGTCATCACGTTAGCCTCCCGGAGCGACATCGGGGGTAGTCTGCCTGCACACATCGCGTGTGTATGGCTGGCATTAATTCAATGTCTTTGTTTGTTTTAAAACTGGTGAGTCCACTGTTGGAACAAAAGGTCTGTCATTGGGTGTCATGTCTTTGTCATGTTTAGCATATCCTGTGGAATGTATTTAGCATATACCTGAGATTACGCTGGGTGGAGGAACTTGTATCTACTTAGCTGTACTTTGAACAAAAGAAGGACCCCTCTTAGTATGCATGGATATTTACAACAGGAAACCTCTTTTGCAAATCCTGGGAAAATAAAAATTTAGGAGTTTCACATACTTACGTACATAAAATCTTTAGATATATGAACTTCAAAGGGATTTTGGGTATAAAAAGAGCCTGGGCCAATTGGGAGATCAGCAAGGATCAGCAGGGACAGCCTAGCAGTCCACACAGAACTGAGGCCCAGCCAGTCCACTAAGAGAGGGCAGAGAAGCTTCCAGCCATTCTAGGGGATAGCCAGACCCTTGGTAATGTATACCAGATGATTGTGTTGAGGTATATGGGGTGTGCTATGGTAGTGTGATTGATGTATTATTGTTTGATGTGATGTAATGCATTAATTTGGCTTTTGATGTTATCCTTGTTGTGTCCCATGTGTGTATAATATATATTTTGTTGGTTTACCTACAACGGTGTGTTTTCTTTTTGCCATCAAATCACCTAAAAGAATCGAGGTGGCAAATATAAATGCTAGGGGAATATTTTCATATTTATGAATTATCATTTCCAGGAGGCATATTTTCTTACACCAGGATCTTAAAAATCCCCCATATCCCTGGAAACCTGCAGCGATTCTCTATCCAGTCGCAGCTTTGGCATCATCGGTCATGCTGAAGGGGGGGGGCTGTGCAGAGGGACAGGGGCGGATGGAGGGTGGGAAATTCAAGTACAGCATACTGCTGTGATCAGGGGGCTGTCCGCCAACTGGAACCATTTTAATCCTATGGAGCAAACGACCGATAACCACCCAGGGATCAACTCATGTTGCATTCCCCAGCCGATTTCTGTAATCAGGTGTTTAGGGGGCAGTAAACAACCGCCCATGTAAATGAGCCCTAATAGTTTGCTTTTAGTACACTATTACACACAGCTGCAGAAACCTGTTCTCAAGTACATGTATTGGTGGTTGTGCCTCCATTCTTGATGGCTATTTTAAACATGACATTTCTCTAATGTATGGGGAGTTTGAAAATGTCCAAGCTATTTATAAAAGCAATTTTTTGAGGTTCAGAAGTCCCTGTCTTCTTATGAGCCAGATTGAATGTGATGTGAACTGGGAAAACAGATGTTGCATGCCATTGTTACTGGGGAATATAAATAATCCTGTCCATAGGTGAATAGGATTTCTGGGTAAATACCTTTTTTTTTTCAGTGAAGCCATGTGTTTCAAGCCCCAAGAGTGTGAAAAAGAGCTTTGTTAATAATGTTTGCTTCTCTCCTAACAAAATTCTTTTTTACTTTCTATAATAAATAGAAACTTAAAATAAGTCCAACCATTTCCCCACTTCCCCTTTCAGAGGTCCATAAAATATTCCAGTTCTTTTCCACATAAAAATGTCAAATATCATCACAGAGAAGTAAGTGCTTGACATATTTGAAATAGGTAAGACCATTGGGACCCCAGGGATATTGCCAATCCAGAGCCTACACGCCTCAAGATGGACACTTAAAGTTTTTTTTTTAAGTGCGTAAGAAGACCATACTTTCACAACAGAGAAAGAAAGATCTTTTTTGGATCTGCTTAAATCCATGTGGCAAATAATTAAATATTGGGGTGCGCCAAATAATACTTTTTCATTGATGACATTTACCCAGAAACCTCTATTCCTCATGGAAAAATATATTTGCATAGTTAATCTAAAAAAAACACCTGTGTGTTCTGGGTGTGTTCTGGGTGATAGTTATATTTTTCTATGCGCTCCCTTGATCTATGTTTTACAGAATATGTTGGAGACTGCTAAAGAACACGTATACACAGGTTAAATGAAGGGAGGTGAAGGAAAGTTTTGTATGAGAGGATGCAAGCAGTTTCTTACCATCTGTACTCGATACAAGATGCTGATCCCCAGAGTCATGAATGGCTTGGAAAAGTCAATGACTTTTTCACGTTCGGCCGTGATGGTAAATGCAGCAACTGCAAGATCTGCCTTCTGTGAGGAAAAAACAGAGAATGGGAAACCTATTAAAGACAAATATGTATTTTAAAATAAATATAACTTATTTAGATATTCCACAAACATGCATAAACATAATATTATTTATCAGTTCAGTTAAAGTAGATGCTTTTAATGTATGCCCAAAAGCCAGAGCCAAAGGCAATATGGGAGGGCTCCTTGACTGGGGAAACTGGAGGCGACGCTGAGTACAGGAAGGCATGGCCTCTTTTGGCAAAGGAGTTCACCAACCCTCCCTATTTATTTTTTGTGTGGTTTTTTTTTATAATTTTTTTAGGTGTTCCTGTCACAGCATAGCGGAACCTTTACAGTACCAGAGGAATAAAACAAAATATTAAAGATCTTAGGACATTCACTAGATACTGGTGATATCTTTCCAGAAAAGTCTAAAGGGTGCCGATCTAGGCGTTTTGGTCAGAGTGGCCCACCCCTATTGTGCAATTCAAAAATTTAAACTATGGAATTCCCATGGGGAAGACCTTTGGATCCTATTGACGTTATGACAACTACCCCCCTCTTTTTTGACTATTACTCAGGCCATTAAAGCCCCAGTTAGGGATCCAAAGGTCTTACCCATGGGAATTCCATAGTTAAAATTTTTGAACTGGTGAAATCTGTTAATGTGGTGTTAAGCCCCACCCAATTTTGTTCACAATATATATAAATACATTTTCCAAAGATAAGAACTTGGTGTGTCGTTTTTATTTATTATATAAGGTATGTGGTAAGGTTTGCAAATACTCCGACAGTCATGTGTCTGTTAACACAAATGTTATTTAGCACAAGTGTTTTTGTCAGGGTACCACCCAAACTCATAGCCTTGCCTTTGCCACTGAGCCCTCACCTACATTGAGATCTTGTAACTTACTAGCATGACCTGAGGGTCCAATTATCAAAAACTGCCATGGGGTTAGGATGAAAGTTATTAATCCTGTATTAACCATAACACAGTTACATGAAAATTACAAAAGAGTTGGCCTCTGACAGGTAAAGCCCCCAATACACGTCTAGATTTTCTGTTCAATCAACTTGAAAAGATACATTTTTTGGGGTCAGGGAAATCTGTGATTGATTGTAATATTTGCCAACTGTAGTAACAGATATTTGACCAACTTTTTTGGGATCGACTGAAAGTGTAATAAATTTCAATACAACCAATTAAAATTCCAGCATGTCCAATCATTTTCTAATCAATTATTGTTGTAAGTTGATCTACCCATGTGGGCTGCCATAGATTTTTAATCAATCAACAAAAAAATGTATTGAATTTAGTCGATTGAATGAAAAATCTAGACATGTATGGGGGCCTTTAGTGAGCTTTATGAAGCTATCAGGGAGTGTGTCTTTTGGGGAGGTGGGGGAAGGGCCTTGTGTCCATCAGGATTGAAGTGATAATGTGCTTAATATCCTAATAAGCAGAGTAAAGGCAGGAATACATGGCTTGATATACGAGCTGTTTGAGATTCCTCGGCAGCAGCACAATTTACGTCATCGCGCTGCTGCCGACCTGCCCCAATATTGGGTATTGGCTAAAGTATAGGATATCAAACAATATTTACCAACATGTAACCTATAGTTTTGAGTGGGATTGATCCCTCCCAAAGCTTCCCATACATGGCTCGATTTTTGTATAGATTTTTGCATAATGGCGTTCTGTTGTGCAAAAATCGAGCCGTGTATTCCTACCTTAAGGCAGTGGTTCCCAAACTGGGGGGTGCGAAGGTATTCCGGGCGCTCATTCATAACCTGTGTTTGAATAGGGAGAGGGGGCTCGATGATGTTCTTAAATAGAAAAGGGGGGCCCTGCAAGAAAAGTTTGGGAACCACTGTCTTAAAGGAATGTGTTGCAGCACAAAAACAGCTCAAGGTGAATAGCATTTATTCCAGCTATAAAGACAGATGTGCCAAAAAGACAGTCTTTCATATAAATAATACGTTGATAGAAAAGGTAGGACCTTATATCCACAAATTGTTAATAGCATTTAGCTAATGGATGTACCCTCTCTTATTAATGCAGCAAATAGCATGGCAGAGTAAGAGGGATCACAGAAATAAGTCCATAACTTTGTAAAACCATTGTTGGCTGAAAGAGGTTTATGCATGCTTCAGCTGGCTATTTAGCTGTCTGGAGTAACACTTTAATGAGAAATAATAGTTGTCATACAACACTGGAGGGTATCCTCATTAGCTTTCATCTGTTATAGCGAACCATTGCCTGCTAATAATCTACTGATGTCTCCGGCGACTGAAGTGATGGATCCGGAGTTCTCTCATCTTCTTGTAGCGACAGTATCAGTACGTGGGATGGAAGGAATGATTCGTATATCCCTTAGGTTGATGGGAAGGTACATGACTGGAATTAATGCACTATTAAATTGCCCATAAAGGGCACGCACTGTGCTTTTTGCTTAGCTGTATGCAAACAATCCAATTATAGGTTTATAATGTGTAAACACTCCATGAACTTTCCATGATATCTTCAGCTGGAAGCTATAATTTAATGTATACTCATTTTCTAACCCTTTACACCCTGTTTTTTATCTGTTCACACCTACAATAAGGACTATCTTTTATTTCACACTCTGCTTTTTATTCAGAAACCACTTAAAGTGGATCTTATACAATAACAATTTTAACACCCACCTGTACATGTGGCACTTTTCCTCCTGAGTGGCCCACTTAGTGCATGTTCACACCAGCTGCCACCCAGCAGGAGCCCTGGAACCGCAACTGCACACACTACTCAGCAGTGAGAGTTTTGTGCGGGAGGTCAGTGGGCAGTCCTCGACCACCCCTATAGGGGAATAAATTGTGTGGCCACCCAGTAAACGAGTACAAGAAGTAAAATATCGCATCTATCCTGCTGTCTGCGTTCCTAGGCCAGTGTGAACATGCCCTTAATTTGTTGCATGACCACAATTGCTCAGATCCATTTTACAAAGGATATTCAGAGATTAAATGACCTAACTGCTTAACAAAAAGAATAGCTGTTGGTTACCATGAGGGCGGTGGATTCTAAACAAAAAGTTATTCTTCAGACTGCAGTCTTTTGTTTGGCTAAGCAAAATAAGCATGCTTAAGCAGAGTCTGAATATGTAATGTGCAAGTATGGATGCCCCCATGCATATAGAAGGTTACCAGTAAAACATAGAAGCATCCAATTTATTCGGTGCATTCCTGGTGGACCTTCTCATATGTCTTGGATAATCCAACGGAAAATGAGAAATCTGTTTTTTATCCCATCTCTCTTTTTTTAAGATTAAACAGCTTTGGCTAGACTTTTTTTAAGTGCAGAAAGAACACAATTCGGAACTAGCTGTCTGTACTCAGAGGACAAAACAGAACAAGTCACAAGGCACATACTGGATCAGGAAAACATTTCTAGATCATAAATAACAGGTACCATTTTTCATTGTAGTGCTAAGCCTTTCCTATATCACTTAGATTGTTGCTGAGAATTAATCCTTTTTTAGTGAAACTGTTCACAGTCAACCTTCTCCTTTCTTTAACAATGGTGAAATACCTTGACCAGAGATAAATGCTCTTTGCACTTACAAAGTGACAGAGCTACTCTGTCTGTATATGATGATATCTGTATATGATGATGAAATGAGATTCATTCCAAGATCCTCAGGCTGGACATTTATATTATGTTATAAATGAACTAAAATGAGATTTTAAAGGGCACTTTAAAATAATAGTAAACCTAATAATAGTAAACCTAATGGTATAAAGAATTGGTAGGGGTGTTGGGTAGGAATGATACTGTAAATGTACTATATGGAAAAAAATTTTTTTTTAAAAACGTTATTTTAGTAAATAATTAGAGATAATTAAAATAGAGATGCGGTATGTAAAAATTAGAGATGTTCCTATTTCTTTATTCAACTAAATTTGCGAGTTTATTGCAAAGCCTCTGAGCATGGTATTATCACCAAACATGCTGGATGTATAGAGGTTTTAAGGGTAATGCACAAAAAAGAATGTATTGTTCTAACACAAATAGATTTTGCATAAATGAGATTCAAATTCAAGTTAAAAAGCGGCCTTTGAACTTAATTTAGGCAAAAACAACTTATTCTAAAGCCAATATTTCCACAATCCTTCACTACATTTCCAGCAATTTTGGTGATGATGGCATGTTCAGGGGATTTGCAATAAACTCACAAAGTCAGCCAGTCAAAAAAATTTAACCGTCTCTAAATATGTTCTGGCAGAATATAGCAGGTATGTCCTTACTTATTGTTGAGGGTTGAGTCATTTCTATCACTTCTCCTAAAGGCCTCCATACACAGACAATACACAGACAATGACATCATCATGCTGCACTCCCTCGCTCAGAGTAGCGGCAGGCACCCTTTGTGTGCAGGCAGTTAGTTTGACGGGAACGCCAGTCCCCATTCAAATTAATGGCATCAGCCAGAGATTTACGGACGGAGATTTAGGGACGGATGTCCGTTCTTTGGGGCGACAGGGATCTACCAGTGCTAGCGCACACACAAATTGGTTGGCCACAGCTCGCTACGTGGGGCCTTAAGGCTGATGTTATATGAGCAATTTTGACAGTCTCTATGGAATTGTTTCTTTGCTAGAAAGATATTGCTTTCTATTGCTTTCTAAGGCCTAGTCTCCACAAGTTTCAGTGGTGCGTCAAACTCTTTGTGGTGCAATTTCATGGCATGAATAGACACACCCTTGCTAATAGTAAATAAGATTTGGAAGCATTCCACAGTAAACATTAAGGTAAGTAGAATGTACTCCTTCATTACTTTGCTGCTCGTTTAAAAGACAGAGAGAGTGTCAAAGGAAAGATTTCCATGGATCACAACAGTTTCCATTGGTGCAAGTGATGTCCATGACACTATAACAAATATAACAGACATGCATATAGAGTTAAACCAAATCTACACGTAAGAAATATTATATATTTCCTAGTCATTATAATAGTGTGATTTAGCCATAGCCATATATCACTAATAGGAACAGTTAGTCATTCCTAAAGTTAGCCGCATTAATTATCAAGGATCTTTTATTTGACCCTTGTGTACCACTGACTGAAAGGATAGTCCCCTCTCCGCCATCTTTTATCAGAGAGAGCAGCCAGTTTCTCCCGCAGTGCCATCATCATCATAATCATTTAAGTCTCTCTGTGAAAACTAGTGAATCCTCATATTGCTGCAGCCAGCAGGCCTCAAGGCCTTTCCAGTCTCTACTGCCAGCCCAGACAGATGAGCTTTCTACCTCCACCCACAGCATGTTCATTAATAAAATCTTGTTCCCTGTCACCATGCCAGAACGCGCAGGCATAAGCAGGTGATTAATAGCGGGAATTCTGATCAATCAGAGATGGTGATTCTCCTGAATGCCCAAAACCGCTGCTGTTTTGGTCTGTAATAAATATTAATTAAAACCAAGATTCTCAAAGGAACAGTTAATAGCCAGCCAAGAATTAAATACACAGGGGGGAAATTATAATACAATCGAACAGTAAAGCAAGGACCATTAGAGTTGTCGAAGGTTTTGCGTAATGAATGGCATTTATAAGCGACCTTATAGGGGAGTGTTTGATAAAGTGGAATAGTCAGTAACAAATGTGTAATTCAGAAAGTTACTTGTGACTACTTTTTTTGCTTTGATATCAACAGGACAACCTGCAGGTCAGAATGAATGTTCGATTTGTTTATTTAATGGACAAACTCCAGTCCAAACTATGTTTTTATTGGAATTTGAGCAAAGTGGGGAAAGACACCCTTGGTATTTTTTCATGTTACTTACAAGAATTTTTTTTCTCCCTACTTAGTAAAGATAGTTATGGAAAACATCAAGTAGAGACACAGTACACCCATTTTTAATAAAATAAGGACAGGTTTAAAGTTCATACACGCATTACAATGAGTGGGATGAAAAGTTCAGTAACTCCACATTTTTAATGCCCTCTTCATGAATGGTTTAATGAGTGGGAATAAACCTAAATGGCCTGCACAGAACCCTGACCACAACCCTACTGAACACCTTTAGGGATGACTTACAACTTTGGTTGCTCATCAGGTCTTCTTGTCAAGGACAAGCAGCAGTAACTGACCTCAATAATGTTCTTTGGTTTGGTTAATGGAAACAAATTTACACAGATGCCATCTAAATTCTTTCCCTGAAAAACTTTCCCTGAAGATTAAAAGCTGATATAGTGTGTGCTCTATAATAATGTTTACTATATTGGAATGGAATGTCCAACAAGCTCATATATTGCAGGTTTCTGCAACATAGCATAACAAAACAAAACATATGTACAAAAAATCATGTAACAGGGTTGGGAAAGTTTAAAAGTACCATCAAAAAAGAACTGGTAAATGTAAGAAAAAAATTCCCCTTAAGCTGTAAACTTTCAAGTCTTCTAAGCAGCTTTACTGACATTTCCACTGTAGAACAAGGCTTCGCTTACTTACTACACTTTTCCAAATGATGCATTTCATATATGTACTTTACATTCTCTGGGTACATAACCTTCCTTAGTAGTGTGCTTTTTTGAAAATCATTTTAATTTGCAGAGATCTCGGTGGACTAAAATGTTGCAAAACTTATAAACTGCATTTATTAGAATTTATAGGATGCTATTCCTTCTATAAACTACCTCATTAGAGTCCTATATACGTGTTTTCAAGGCATGTATCCAATTCTGAAAGTAAGATCAGTAGATGAGGACAAATTCTATAAAAAGTACCCATGGGCCTACAATTGTTGTTGTTGCTGTTGTAGACTCATGATACATAATTTGTAAGAATGATTTATCTTACAAAGAAACATTCATTATTGGATGTTTCTGATCTGAGCCAGCACAATTTCTGACTTTACTGAAAATCCACACAACTCTGCATGAGCTCAGCCAGACATGAGGCAAACTACGGCCCACATGCCATATCAAGCTCGTTTTGTCTTTTAATCTGGCCCTTTGTCATTGGTGTCAAGTTGCTCTGGCTCCTCTCTACTTGTTCCCTGCAATTGGTGGATAGTATGCCTAGAAGATGGTCTCCTTCTAGAAGCCATTGTTTGCCCGTGTCTGCAACAGAATATTTAAGTTAACTTAGTTAATCTTAAACCTATTTTTGCAATATATTCTGTATTATAATTTTTCTTAATTTAACTTCCCTGGCAGTATGATTACAATGTTTTTTAATGTACAGACACATTTTCAATGTAATTTGTGTAAATTCCCCACCCATGCTGGGAGGACTTGGGACCTGCCAGCCCTTACAGGTTCTCTGTCTGGTCCCTCTGTCAAATTTAAAAAACATTGTGGACCACAATCAAGAATATCTCTCCTGAGTGACATGGTTAACACGGTCTTACTGGACAGCTATTCAATAACATTCCAATTGTGAAAATGTTGTTCTGATTATTATGAGCTTTGACTGAACAGTTTGCCCTGACCACAACAAAGCCACCACTCACTTAAATTCCATGACCCGAAACTATTAAGGATTATATTTCTGACCTTTTAACCTTTAATATCTCTCCTGAGGCTTATCACTGTTTGTTGCCTACCCAAAGGAAGGAATCTCATAGACTATCATACATACTGCATATATAATTCTCACGAGTGCAGCCAATAATATTTCCATGGCTTGTATTCTCTGCTCGTTATCATCAATAATTACCGACCTTATGCACATATCACTGACTGCATGATTAAACACGAGAACATTGCATGGCTGCCAACACATCTGGAGAGCTACAGTGTAATGGGAAATAAAAAGGCCTGAAGTAAGATGGAATTGACCTTAAGGCAAACACCATTATAAAAAGTGCCTCTAACTTTACCAAGCCATCAAAAATCACAAGAACTTAGCAAACCACTAGACGGTAGGAAGGTAAAACCTTTACACAACTTACCCGGTTTATAAGCTCTCCCACCATTCCTGTCCAAGACCCGTTAGGCTCTGGTGCTCCATACAGTCCATCTTCCACAAGTTTTATCTTATAGTTAAACCTTAAAAGAGCTGCCAACTCCATAAGCATCTCAGCGCAGAAGCCCTCATACTGGTCATTGCCGGATAAGGAGCGGTAATTTGGCTTACGCATCATGTATGGATTCTCCTGAAAAAAAGATGAGGGATGATCAGGAAAGAAGAGATGGCAGGTATAAGTAGAAGTGACCCCACTCATACAGAACCAGGGTTATAGCTGCATGTGGCAATTAGCAAATATGGATTACTAAGTTTTGCTGGTTTAATTGCTATCTGTTATGCTACTTGAGGGACTTTCCCTAATTACTATAAGGACAGTGCTATAGACTTCATGCAACTGGGATACAGATAAAACATTATAAGTAGAGTGCTAAAGAGTAAAGCCCTCCCATACACGGGTCGATGCCCGTGCAATCTAGGAGCCCTCAAGTGCAGCGAGATGACATCTTCACGCTATGCTCGAGCTTCCTGTGGCAGCCTGTGTTATTAAACCAACCTATTCAGTCTGGCCTATCTATTTTCTCATTCCTAACTGTATTACCCTGCCAGTCCCATCACCCACTTATTAAATACTTTTATATATTGTATACTTTGTTCACCAAACTCTTCAATTGTAAGCTCGATAGGGCAGAGTCCTTAACTTCTCCTATGTCATAACCTGTACCTGTGTATTATCTTGTGTTGCATCCCAACTCTAATTTTATGTATAGCACTGTGTAATACCCAGGTGCCCAACGTGCAGCCTTTTGGGTGTTCTTTGGCGGTCCCCCTTGGTCTTCCCCCAAAACCTTACTGTTATTGCATAGGCCATAGGAATTCATCTGTATGCTGATCCCCCGCTGACATGTCCTTGCCAGGGAACGAGTGGAAAGAGGAGGCGTACGTGATAGGCGTACATAATAGCCAATAAGCGACCTAGCGCCTCTCCTCTTTTTCTCTAGTGTTTGTGGGGCATCAGCAGACTGGTGAATGCCTATGCTCTCTCCTTTTTCATAAATGATCTGGGGGTGATTTTATATTATATATTGCGGCACATAACCTGAAAATAGGAGCATATAACCTTTATAAGAAGTATATGTTGAAAATGTTATGTGTGGGCCTTTAGTGATGCTGAGGGCCGCACGTGTGGCCCTCCATATCAACTTAGTTGGTCATCATTGGTGTAATATGTTGGTGTTATATAAATAAAAGTTAATAATATTATAAATAATAATAATCAGACTCAGTTCAGTGAAGTGTTAATGTTGGCCATTCAAACCAAAGCTTACTCTAATGACCTTATTCATACTCCCACGCAATGCACTGGAAGTTATCTACCTAAGAACTCAACACTATGTTACTCTCATAGGTTAAAGTACTAGGAATGTCACAGAACTGTGGCTGAAACAGGGATGCAAGTATCTACATATACTGTATGAAAAATAACTAATAAAGAAAATTTCCCTAACAGAAGGACAGTCATGGAACATATTTAATACTACTACTAGCAGCAAGTGTTAATCACATTATCACATGCAGAAATTATTGCTTACTTGAATTGAATATGTAGTAAATCTAATTGCAATTAAACAAGGTAGGGAGACGGTGACCATGTGGGATGCACATTCTTTGGTGGGTAGGCTTAACTTTGCCCACCCATGCGTGAGATATTTTGTAGATGGAAAACTGGCATGACAAGCGGGGCTTATCTTCTGCACTATCTTGTCCGTATCACTTCCCTGGTGTGGCATAGATCTTCGTGTTTGGCAGGTGCTCTTAGCCCAGTACAATGGGGAATCTCTGTGGCTGTCTAGTCCAGCTTCTAACAAAGAGATGCAACTGTTCCCCAACGCAGCTGGGTTGGTGGGTTTGGGTGCCTATTTTCAGAAGGTGTGGTGTCAAGGAACATGGCCTCCTGCATGGCAGGCAGCATTTGCACTGTGTGGTAGTGCAAATGTCACTTTAGAGGAGTGAGGTAAATTACTGATGTGTACTAATGATACAGCTGTGGTATCAACAATCCCAAGTCCTTTCCCTTGGTGGAAGAGAAGTTTGTCCTTACTTTTCTGCTGTATAGTATAACATTGCTGTGCATGTGTCTGGTGAATAATAATGGCAAAGGCAATAATAATGGTATTTAAAGTCATTCTATAAGGTACCCACTGAGCTGGTATTGAAGGGCTGGTGGCTGGTACGGTTGGTGAAAGGAACTCAGAAGGAGTTGCTGGCACTGTCGGGCAACCCCCGTTTAATTGTATTGAGATTGTATATAGGCTGTGGCCATGTTTATATAAACATTTGCACTTCAAATCACATGTAAAACTTTTGCAAAGAATATATCATGGTCTCTGTCGTTATTTGTATGAATGTGGAGTGTTTAAGTTCAAGAGACAAAATAGCTAAGTACTCCCTGGGTCAAGAGTTAGTTCCTTGCCAATGTATAAGAATCACAGCATGGGAAAAAAATATATTTTTTTGTGGTAAATTATGTAACTGTGAAGTATTCTCTACTGGTGTAAGTTGTTTTTATTTAAATGTATAAAAGCAAAAAAAGAAAAATATCACTTGCTTAGGTTGCTACCTATAGGTGTAAATGACATCAATGGATAACAGAAGGCTTCAGATCCCAACTCGTATGAGAAGAACCATACAGGAGCATGTTCTCTCTTTGGGGTTCTCTGCTTTTTTTGTATGATGGTATAGTATCCAGTGGCATTGTCACTGAATTTTAATCAAGGCTTTGCATTATGCAGAATAGGGTAATCCTTAAGTACATAAATGGTTTATGTTAGAACATTTCAGCATCAAAGGTCAATCAGAAGGCAAGAAATATGTGTGAACCTCCAGAAAAAGAGACATAAGAAAAGTAAAGTAAAAATAACCAAGAGATAAACAACTCAAAAATAAATGTAGTGAAAACTTAGGCTGCTAGACTAGATTCAGTAAACATAATTTATGCTGTTTTTTTTTTTCAAAAGATACCATCTAGAACAACTACAGGAAATTTACAGAGATGGCAATATATTTATATAGAGTCTGGCCATGATGCATGATTTTTGCAGATGATGCATGCTGGGTTAAAGGCTTAAATACTGCATCACATTTAGAGGAATTAGCAAATTAGAAAAACACACCAGAATTGTGGTGACCACCAAAGTTTTGTTCTCTAGGGTGTCTGACACGTTAATATCCAAGCTTGTGGCATTCATGGCCAAGGTACGGTTTGAATACCAAACCCCCACCTGTGAAAGAAGAAGAGGACAACATCAGACAAATCATCTATAAAACATTGCTTTGTATGATACAATGCCATTGGACAGCGTCTCATCTCATGATTCTTACATGCAGTTTTCTTACAATGACACTTACAGAGGATGGTGCCTTTGAGCCAGCAAGCACATAGGTCTCTTGAAGAAGTTTAGATTAAACACTGTATTTTGATTGACTGGGAGATATTTTAAGGTATAATCACTATAAGGTATACTTAAGCTGAACTAACAAAGGGATTTATCATTTGTTGGTTTTCATTAACCTCCTGGGCGATATGCCCGAAGCCAGTTTGGGCACAGTTTGATTGTGAATCAAACTGCGTCCATGCCAGGATTGGGCACAAACGCCGCCTCTCTGTGTGCCTGTGGCTCTGTAGAAGAGTCTAGAACAGTGGTGGGCAACTGGGTTGATATGGAGGGCCACAAGTGCGGCCCTTGGCATCACTAAAGGGCCACACATCAATTTGTATTAAAAAAAATTACATATAGAAGACATTATTTTTAAATAACAAAACTTGTTTTAAATTATGTTTCATGCATCAGGTAACACTGTAGTATGGTGATGCAGATTTTGTGTGATATATATCATCAAAGGTTATGTGTCTCATAGATATCATCAAAGCCATTAATGATATCGATGGGGTATATACATTTTGATTCAAAGGTGAGTTCTTATACCCTATGCATTAACAGTTAGGACTGTGTGGGGCCACAGTGGAGGACTGAGAGGGGCCACTGAAGAAGGCACAAAGGGCCGCATGTGTCCCCCGGGCCTCAGGTTGGGCACCTAGGGTCTAGAAGAATCTAGAAATTCTAGAAATAGATTTTAGATCTTTATGAGGTTTCCAGCTGTTTCAATTTAAAAAAAGTTTTTAACTACCATATATTGACTAATGTACAGGGGTTCACATAAGTGGTACGCAACTAAACATACGTAAAAAAAACTAGTTATGCGACGTTGCAGTGTGCACAGCAATCCACAGATTGGGTGTTGGAAATCTGGGGGTTGAAAGTCAGAGAAGGCATATGTAAACCCTGCCATACACCCACTGACTGGGGGCCGACAGACGAGTGCCGATGAGCTCTGGAATGCAGTGTGATGATGTCATCACGCTGCATTCCTGGGCTGACTGAATCAGAGGCCACCCTTGTGTGTGTCCTGGCTGTTACTTTCAATGAAGACACCGGTCTTCATTCAAAGTAATGGCATCGGCTGGCATCGGTCAGAGAACATTGGACATGTCCGTTCTCTGGCCGGCCGATTGGCGGCCGATTTTGCGAGTGCAAAATCGGCCGCTAATCGGTGTGTGTGTATGGCAGGTATAAGGGTAAAATCTGATAAGAGAAAAGGACTGTTAGACAGCGTAGTATGACTATGAAAAGTTGACATTTGGAATAAAGGAAGTCTCAGGTGTTAGTTACTAACCCAGAAAATTTCAGGGTTGCAGTACTGAGGTATGAGATCTGGGGGTTAAAACAATGATGTACTATGAGTGTTACATTTGACCTAAAGCCATCTGTTGATGGAGATAGCAAATCGAAGGCAGGGAGGGTGCATCTGCAGCAGAATCGACCATGCAGAAAGCTGATGCAGAGGACACTGATGGAGACAGTAAGGAATACTGCACTTATTAAAACCACGCTGCATATGGGGTTAGTACCAAACACCATCTCCTGGTATTCATCTGAGTAGCCCACTAAAAAATAATGTGCACCTCTGCTAATGTAGTTATTTTCCTTTGATGCAATTTACCTCTCGGTGTCCATCTCCTGCCTTCTCCAAGATGCGCAAAGTGTAATTTGTCCTCTGACCTTTGCTGTTAAACTCCACTCGTCCAGTCAGTCCATCATACTCTACCTGAAAAGTAGAAAACATGGAGGGTAGCAACACACTATATATTTAGACTTAATATTAATCATCTGACATTTTTGGATAACAGAGCTTTTTTTGTAGAGAACCTGTGTTTAAAAATACAAAAGATGTAGTCTTACCAGATTTTAAGTCAACATTATCTTCTGAGTTATTAAGGGCATGTGTCCATTTGCAGGCAACTTTCCTGCAGTTCAGTGTGCGTTACCGTCGCATTAGCGGTGACTAAAGTTATTAGTCAGGGGGCCAGCTAGAACAATCCGGTACCTGGAACGCACAGTTCCTGGTTACAATAGTCATTGACATCACTTCCGGTTTTTGAACCAGTTTTTTACTAGAAGACCAGCTTCATGCCCGGTTTTCTAGTGAAAAGATTCCTCCTCCAACAGGAACTCGCTGCTCCTGATCCTGCCGGAGGAAAAAAGGTGAGCTTCTTTTCACTGGCGAAGCGGAGCGGGTTGAACACCCGTATTGCCCACCTTGCGGGCAGTTCGGCCATCACTATTGACTATTAATGGCCAGGGGGGCCAGCTACAGCCTTGCTGTTCAGCAGGATGAGAATACATACAGTCAATTCAATGCACCTTTCTGATCTACTTGTAATGAACTGCTGTCTGTTGGGGTAATTTCAGTACATGAAATGTAAATGGGGTGACTGCTTGGTGTTTAAAGAAATCCTTATCAATCTCAATTCAATGAGATGGGAAAAACCTTGGATCCTTTCATAGGAACTGCTAACTATGGCATGATTCAATGTTAAAGCTTACATGACATTTTAGTGTCTTACCATGCGGAGGTAGTTCATCAAACTGGTGCCATGTTGCCAGATTTGTGATGTGCTACAGGACAGCTGCTTGACGCCAATTTCCTGGCTTCGGTTTAACTCTCGCACTGCACTTACTACAACATGGACGGCGTCAAACATGAGCGCTGCGGACAGCTAAGGAAAACAGAGAGATACATAATAAGTGAGCTCCATTCACAAATAAACAGTGTTGTTATTGTCAGCTCCTGGCATATAATGATCATTATTATCTCAGGACTTTCTCCTGCCACCCACTCCACATACAACAATTACCATTCAAGAGATGCCTTTGCTGTCCCTACCAATACTCATACTCATTACCAACCCTCTGTGCTAATATAAAGTAAAAACATAAGGTCAGTACCACAATATCTGTAACAGGACTGAAATTAAACAGCAGTGTCATTCACAGCAACTAATCAGAAACAAATCAGTTTGATGTGCAGGTTAGATACTTCAGCCAACCTTCTAATTTGTTGACACTGGCAATGCTTTTTGTCTCTTTTTTAAGGAGAATCGCTTTAATAGGCACAAACTATATACAGCTACTGACATTGGATCAAATGCCTTTGCAAATCCACATACATTCACATACAGGTCCGTACATTATTGGACATTTTTTCTTATTTTGATCCTGTACCACAATTAATTGTTAATAACATTTTTAATATGTGTTTTTGGTTTCTCTTTCTATGATGAGCAACCCTGCTATGGTCATTTTTTTCACTGATGTCACCAAAAACATTTTTATCATTTAAATGTTTTCCTGTTTTATTTTTTTTCTTAGCTAAACAATAGAAATAATTAGAAATTTCAAGCTAAAACAAAATATTTTGATAAAAGGCCACGCAGAATAATTTCTATGCTAATGAGATGTGCTGGTGAGATTTGATGAATGGTGACAGCCATTTGCAAAAAAACGGAAATGGTTTTAATTTAATTTAGGTGTTCTTTTGAAGCTATCACATCATGAAACTTTAGTAGTACCAAAACTTGTGTGACAAGGTTTTCTTACCCATACAGAACAAACTTAAGTTTTATTTTTCTGGTAAAGCAAAGATGAAAAAATATTTCAGAAGGAATACTTTTTGTTTTGAAATAGGTGATCAATCATTTTTTATGACATTGTATTGTACTTGAAATGCAATAATAATACAAGTTTTTAAAAACACAGTGACTTACAGCCGGCCCCAGGTAGGTAGTAAGTTCACAGTTCTCTCTCCAAGACATGTTGAGGCTCCTCAGAAACTCCAGATAGAATGGATGGCTACTATTGTACATGGAAAAACCTAGAATATTGGAATGGTCACTCACTACCCCTTCCAGGGACAACAAGGGAAAGTCCTAAAAAACAAAGCAAAGCCAGTTTATCACAGACATCAAACATATATATGACGCATAAACTAAGGTAGATACATTATTTGTTATGATCTCCTTTTTTTTTGACTCTAGAGATCTAGACCCTCCTGTTTTAGAACAATAAGGAAGGTTCTTATTTTATAAAGTCAATGCTACAGAGAATAGCATTGAAGTTTTCATTTTTATTAGCAGCTCTGCTCACCTAGGTTACAAAGGTGAACAGGAATGCAGCGTTATGTCTGGGAGGTAAAACCACATAGGCTGAGCTTGCAAGATACTGATGGGAGGGTTAGTTAAGTTTCTGGGACACTACCTGAAGGGCAGAATTTAGTGGTCACCAGTTCATTTTGCTTTAAATTACCACATTTGAATTACCTGAAATTTGCAGTATTTTATGTAACTATTAAACTCACTAAAGCACTTATAATACTGTTTGGTATTTTTATTTTGTTTTCCCCTGATAGAATAGCTTTATCAGTAAAAATCATGCTACTTTATACCATATATACTCAAGTATAAACCAACCTGAATATCAGCCTAGTACCTAATTTTATAATGAAAAAGTATAATCCTAGGGAAAGGCAGAGAAACTTCAGCAAATTTGCTTTTGTTTCTAATTTATCCAAAAACGACATGTGCTCAAGCAATACATTTGTTTCTCTTCATCTCCATAAAATTTGGTGACAATACCATGTTTAGGGGCTTTTCAATTAACTTACAAAGTCCGACTGCAAAATTCTACAACTTTCATCTTGAGTATAAGAAGAATTTAATTGTTTTCATTAAAAAAAGAAAAGATCTTTGTTCTACAGAATATTGGAACTTTGACATGAAGTCAAGTCCAGACTTCACAAAGTGAAACCTTATCTGAAATGGGCACAGCGGATCTGCTATATTACAAAGACAATGGGTGGCATGGTATTGTGTTTATCTTAGGCAGGACAAAACTAAAAATGGGATAAATGTTTATTTTTAAGGCATCAGTGCTATAGCTTCTGTTTTCTAAAAAAAAGCATTTGTTCATTTTGTGATCAATTCCACCCAAATTAGCTATGGGGAGTTATATTTAGATCATTGAAATCATAGCATAGATTTGATATTGAGAACAAAAGACAGGATGTCACAGATTACAGTGTCACCCAGGGATCTTTAACTGCAGATGTGCCCTCTAACTTTTCTCCTGCTGTTCTACTTCTAAAACCTCAGAGGACAAGATCAGCTCCCTCTGCTGGTGGTACCCATGAAGGCATTTAATGTGGCCCCTGTTTCCCTGCTCCTTCTGCTGGATGTTCTGATATCTTCTCTATTAAGCACTCCTTATTAGTGATGAGCGACTAGGCAATATTTAAACTTTGCGAATTCCCGTAATGATATTTGATTCCATGCTCATAATTTGTGGACATGGATCGATTGTCTAAAAATCACAATGCGAGCACGTACACCCAACTTAAACTGCTCACCTTTATTTTTACGGCCGCTAAGCTGGTTTTGGCCAAGGCATGGTGGTCCGGCACTCCGACGGTGGCCCACGTCAAGGCTAAGGTGGCTTGGTTCTTCACCAATGAGAAAATGAATGCTCAGCTTCACCACACCATGGCCAAGTTTGAAAAATTTTGGGGCCCATGGGTGGAATACTACCACGACCGGAGTCTAGATGCCCATCTTCTGACTATCTAGCCTCCTGGGCACCCCCCTCCGCGAGGGCCTGTTGACTGCCCCGCCCCCCCCCCCCAATCACCTACTCTCCCCCCCTCCCACTCTTTCATCTCTTGCCCTTTCTCTCTCTTGCTCTTTCTTTTCTCTCTCTTTTCTTTTTCTTATTTGAATGTTGATTGTGGTACGCACTGAACGGTGCGTACTATGTATCTTGAATGTATAGAGGGTTCGACCTCCCGTGGCCTTGACCTCTTTGCTCTGGGCTTAGGGAGTCTGATAAACCTGCTACTGTACACACTACTTCCGCTTATGCATTTACTGTGTAATTGTTTAAAAAATGTAATAAAAATATATTGAAACGAAAAAATCACAATGCGATTAAATATGGGCAATGCATGCAAGTCAATGGAGCTTGGATACTCGACTGGAAGAATATTCGTCATTACCGTAAAAAGAAAAAAAATAGTGTTTATATAATTGCAATCATGAAAAAAGCTAAATATTCGGAAAAAAAAATATTCAAGCTCAACGCTACTTCATATATCTCACCTGAAGTCAAGCCACATGACCTTGTATTTTAGGAAAGAGATGTTCTAGTCTTTGCTACTCAGGCCCTGCTTGTATCTTTTGCTGTCATTTTACTGTCCCCTGGACTTTCTTGACTATGCTGTTTGCCATCTGCCCTGACTTATTGCCTGCCCGTCTGACTTCCCCTCTGTCTCTTCTTGGATCTTCCTGCTGTCAGCCATTGGCAGTAAGTATAGCTAGGGGCCACATTCTGGGAGAGCTTGAAATATAAACGCGAAGGCTGTATTTAACCTCCCTAGCACACTGCTGAGGTCCAGATTTCTGTACCAAAAGCGCACCATAGACTTCAATGGTACATTTTTCTTTATGTTGTAGGCATGTAACTTCCCAAAATATGTCCGTACAAGGGTGTAATAGACATCATGAATATAATATTGTTTGAAACAAACAATTATGTAAAATAAAAATGTTTTTTTAATAAATTTAATGAGAAAACACAAAAATCAGGGCACAAAGCTTTGCTGCAATGTACTAAATCTCGCCCAAATAAAGTCTCTCGTGCCCCAGATGTGCCCATTTGCAGTTAACCTTCCCTAAGCTGGTGTGATGGATGTGGTAAAATCACACTAGGGAAAAGAGGGTTACTGCATATGGGCACATCTGGGACACCAGAGACTTTTTATTTGGGCAAGATTTAGTACATAGGGGCACATTGAAAGCAGTTTTCTACATAGAAAACTGATTTCATGCACTGTACTTTTGAATCTCCCGCCGCCTCCCCGATGTGACATCATCACATTACTCAGAGGGGGGAAGAAGAGACGGAGGATATGCTGCCAGCATGTCACATCGGGGACACTGGGACAGCGCAAAACAGTATGAGCTGCCTGGAGCCCCGATGTGTACTGGACGGCAGCATCACGCCCAGTGCTATATTAGCAGTAGCAGCGCTGGACGAGATGCTGCCATCCTGACCGCTAGGGCGGTTAATTAATACTGAATTCTTCTTTTACCACTTGCTGCTAAACATCGCTCCCCAGGTATACAGGATAAAACAGAAATAGCCTTTATTCTAAGTTTTAGGTGAACTTTGGGAGGGAAGATCACAATATCCAGTAAATCAGTTGTATTGTAGGTCAATATTCAATCTAGTTGTATGGTCATATCAAATTATTAAATGTATTTGTAATTTTAAAATGGTACTACACAAACTATACAAATAACATTTGTTTTGTAATTCCCTCCATAACAGAAGCAGGCTGGGGAAATTTGACAACAATGTGAGGAAATCACATGCTACTTCGCAACACTACTTCTAATCTAACAATTATTTGTTGACTGTCTGGCAATGGCTTCTAAATCATGACTGTCTCTAAAAAAAAAAACATGGATTATTTGGCTTGTAGGACAGCTCACTTGTATATTAGGTGATTATTGAAATGTTGCCATTTATTTGTAACAATTGTCTTTATGAATCTGAACATAGCAAATAATTATCTGTTTTAATCATACGATTATAACTGTTGTGAATAAAATGGCGAGCCAGCCAGAGGACTTGTTATTACAGGATATAAACACACATAAAACTGGACCTTGATAGAAAAAGTCTAATAAGAAAGGCACATACAGTACAAAGAGTAGTTTGGTTTTCTTTTCTGGCAATGTATTTAAAACTAATGAGCCCACAATGCTTCATTTCCCAAACCTGCTAGGTATTCTAAAAAGTTTCTAGAAATTTAGGGATACCATAATTTAATGTTTATTTAGGGTATCCAATGTAATCAATGGGGTGATAAAATTACAAAAATTAAAAGGAAAGATCTTCTTGAGTCCTTCAGCTGTCACTTGCTTAAGAGTTTAAGGCATTGAAAGGGCACAGTCAACCTCTCAACTTTAGTGGTGATGCAGTAAATTCTGATGTTCTTACGTCATCACGCAGCTCACACTCCCAGACATGCTGTACTTTCTGTAGTGTGAATAAAACCTTGTATCGCTTCCATTTACTACATGCAGAACAATCCTCTTTGCTGTGTTGACACTGCTTGGTTAGTCCAACCCTCTGCTCCATGGTTCAGCATCTAGTACCATCCTCTAGACATTAGGTGCCTCCAATAAAAAGACACTGAGAACAGAGATAACACAGTTGGCAATCAGATAGCAAAAACTGCACAAACATTGCAATGTTCTCCTTGCTTTTTTATTTACCCTTTGTCCACAATGTCCTGCCTACTGTGTTATCTCCACAACTAACATATACAGGACATTGTGCTGTGGAGCAGAGTGAAGATAGTGATTGTATAGGAGAAAGGTTTGTTCTGCATTCAGTAAAGGAGGTAGCTACCTTTCAATATGCTTAGGAATACTCCTGGTCACATTACTCATTGAATTTAGATATTAGAAATACAGGGGATATGAAAAGTCCACACACCCCTAATAAAATGACAGGTTCCTGTGCTGTACAAAAGTGAGACAAAGATATATAATTTCGGAACTTTTTCCGCCTTTTTTGTGACCTATAAACTTTACCACTCAAATGCAAAACAAACTGAAATCTTTAAGTTGGAGGGAAGAAAAACTATAAAACAAAAACAATGTCGTTTCATGATGGTGATGTGCAGTATTGTATAGTATAGTGGCAAGATGAAAGCCTTTACTAACGGAGAAAAAAATCCAAGCCACATTTTGCAAAAACACATCTGAAGTCTCCTAAATGTATGTGTTATGGTTTAATGAAACAAAGGTTGAACTTTTTGGCCATAATTCCAAAAGATATATTTGGTGCAAAAACAATACTGCACATCACCAAAGAAACACCATACAGACTGGGGAGAGATTGTTCAACTTCACAGCCATTTTATCATTATAGGAATTAAAAAGTTTAGTTGTGATAGCCTGTATTATACTGTTATGGCTGCTTTTGTTTCTTGTGTTCACACAAAAGGTGGGACATGGTTAAATCTTCTTTGTGCTATTTAATGCTTTATTACAAGTTTATTCTTCATAATAAAAAGGTAATCTCTCAATTTCAGTTGAGGGCAGGAAGTGAAATCTAGCTAATGATGGGAAAAACTGACAGTGGCTTTAGCCCTTTCTTACTGTATTTTAAATATAAAAAAACTCTATCCTGTTATGACCTATAGGCAGAAGATCTATTTTAGGGGTTGTATCACACAACTACTGTCTAGAGGCTGCAGTCCTGAGCACTCATGTTCAATATGATAAAGTGACACTATATAATACATAAAACCTATCAATTAAGAGTACTTTTTCATTTTAGTGCAGTTGCTGCATTTCATAAATGGTATCACAACATAATATTTTGTTTCACTTCAATGTGCCGGAATTTTTTTTCAATTGCTATTATCTAGTTCTTTCACAGCCAAACCATTTATTGGAAATTTCTTATTTTTTGCTGTCTTCAAAAAACCTTATTTTTTTTAGATTTTTATCAAGATTGCCTTTGCATTCGTAGCTTTTTGACAATTTTAATTACTTTTCATAAACAATTCCAACATTTCAATATACTCAAAAAATCCCTCTATATCCTTCCTTTATCTACAGCTATAGTCTCACCATTGTTGTCAAGATATATTTGTAATGGGCAGACGTCATACCAAGCTCAGAAGCCTGTAAGAAAAAACACAAAAAGAGGGTGAGCACATCAAATATAAGAAATAGTAAATGGGCAGATTAATTTTATTTGCCAATAACATTATAACATTACTGGTTGTGACTTAGCTGGGCTATTAACAAAGGGTGTTTCCTGAGTCCTTAAATAGTACTTGACAGCAACTCCAGGGTAGAAAAAACACTCAAAATAATGTTTTAAAAAGGACTGGAATGCATGAAATAAACTTTAATGATATTTAAAAAAAATAATACCCTCTTTGGGCTAGACCTGCATCTAGATGAACATGGTGACTTGATGGTAAAAACATTTGCATAGGAGAAAATAAATTAGCTGATATTTTTTAACCTGTATTGTATGGTATGAAAAAATAAACTTACATATATATAGTTTTTATTGGTTTGCTTTAATCCAAAGAATTATACATGTAACATGCTAGTTAAGGAATCCATCCTTCCAGTAAATCATAAAAACTACAATATTTGCATATAAATCCACTAAATGCAAAATATGGAGATATGAAAATGCAGTTACTATTAACAATGTCAAAACAGATATAAAGTAAACAAACCAAAGATCAAAACAATATATTTGTCTATAAACTACATTTGTTGCTAATCTAGGAAGACTACTGACCTTTTTAAGAATGAGGTGGGACACTGTTGCATTGGCATCAATAATGATAGTAGATACTTTGTCATCACGTATTTCTTTTAATAGTGGCGTTGGATCATTAGTGTCATCCAACATTCGGACAGACAGGGTGTCTTTTGATATTAGGAATTGGCGAACCAGTTCTTCTAGGCGGAGCAAACCTAAAGAAAGGAAAGGAAATAAAGTTCTTGATAACATTGATAATATGCTGCTACAGCAGAGGGGAATTCCAATGAATACATTTATGGGAATCCAATAAATGTTTTCAAACTTTTCATGCTACACAACTAAGCAAATAAAGTTAATAAAGCATTATAATAACTGTAGGTGCTTTTTATTAATACATTAAAAAGCTGAAATTAATAGGTAAGAATTGTGGGGGAGTAGTGCATGCAGAATAAATGGAAGACTAGTTGACATAATGAAACTGTGTAACATCCGCATTCTATTCTAATTTTATTCTTAGCATCTGACATGAATTTAATTTGACACATAGCACAGCCAGACATATCTCCACAGTGCACTTATTGAGAACGAGAAGGTTTTTTATACAGTATACAAAAAGGGATTCAAAGACATAAAATGTAAGCTACAAGAAAACTTATAAGTATAAGTAAATATAAGTGGATATAAGTCAATAAAAAATTATGTATAAATACTCACATTGCTATTTCATTGAGGGTGTACTATTCGACCATATGTGGTGGAAGTAAGAATGTTTAAAAGGTTTTCTAACACAACTGGATGTTTTAGTTAAAAAAAAAACAGAAACAGAGTGGTCCCTTCTTCTCAGAATGGAAAGGAAAGAACTGGCTTATGGTCTTCTATAATCACTGGGCACGTTAGCACCATGGACAGGGGAATTTCTAGGCACCAACACAAACATATTTTAGCCACCACAACTTAACCATTTGTTCATTATGTTATGGAGTATGTGATCTTTTCATATGATGACGTGCTCTTATGCCTATTAATAAATAAATACTGTCATATGATGGAGGAGGAGCTGTCATTGCTTCCTGTAGGCTTACAGTAGCCCCTTCCTCCACCATTAGATAAAGGACCTTACTTGTGCTCAGAATTCTGAAAGAATTTATGATTTGATTTTTCTCTATTATTGAAAGCTTTTCTTTTACTCATGATAGTGGTTGGCTGAAGCCATTTATTGCCAAACAGCTGTGTTTACTTTTTACATTTTTAAATACTTTTTTAATTATAATCAGAACACAAACTAGCCGAATGTCCCTAATCAAAAGTTTACATACCCTGGTATGTACAGTTAATTAACCTCCCTAGCGCACTGCCCGTAATGCGACATTTACAAAGGCGCGGTACGGGCAATCGAGGCAGTGTACACAGTACACACAGGACCCTGTTCGGAGAAGGAACAGGGTTCGTCTCAACCGCTAGGGAGGTTAAAAAGAATCTTTCAGTTAGTCTAAATATATGTCAAGCATATAGTTATGCAAAAGACACAATACATTGTCTCTTGAAATTAAGCTTGGAAATAGATTTAATTGCTAATGACTTTAGGATATAATTTTCTCCAGCTATGACGGCTCTTGATATGCATTAACATGACCACTATGTACAGTATATGAAAGAGTCCTATGAAATCCTATTGTCCCTAGCTAAATCATGTTTTTTTTTTATCGAATTAGCTATTATAAGACATATCAATAAAAGTTGCACCTGAGTAGGTCCACTTTAAGTTAAACGTTCAGTTGGTCTTTCAAAAATAGGTATTCATGTAGACTAATTTAGTTATACATAGACCTGTTGTTCTATTGCTTAGCTTAAAGGCCCTGTATTTCATAATAATTAGGGCATTAATGATTTTGGCAAGTTGAGTCATCCGTTACTAAAGTTGAAATGAAGTGAACTAGTCATCCCGCAGGAACACAAGTGGCCAACAAAGAACAACTTGTATTAAAGTTCTCTGTAACATTAACAGTTGATATGTATATAAAACTATAACTATAATTAAAAATATACAGGCAAATACCTACATTTTCAAGGGCAAAACAAAAAGTAGGTACAGCTAAAATCACCGCACACAGAATGAGTCAAAACTATACACTTTGCACATTGCCATTGCCATAAATACAATAAATTTAAGGCGACTGTAAAGCTACTGTGTAAGGTATTTACCCAGATGGTTATCCAGCATTAGTGACCCCAGGGATTGCAGGCAGTGTCAGAAAAGCTTGCGCAGTATGCATCAAGGCATGTCTCCCTGCTCTGGCATAAGGATCTGTTCTGCCCAAAATACTTTTCGGTCAAACAGCATCCCAGAGACAGCACAGTCCGGGTGGACATATTCAGTTTAAATTTCCTGTGGGCTATTCGTTCCTGCCCTTTTAATGAAGGGACTATAATGATTGATTAAGTTAATGAACATGTGTGAGCATCAGAGGAAGACACTGCATTGTGTTTACAAGCATGAACAGAGAAAATAAAAAAAAACACGACACGTTGACCTCTCTCAGGAGTCATCGACTTGTGCCTCTGAAGTCAACTAGTTAACTTTTCTGTTTTCTGCTTTAAAAAAAAGTATGCTTCGTCCTTCTAAATAGCTTTTAAAAAGAAAGCTATTGCAAGCAAAAGTCGGAGCGCTGGCCATGCTGGCCAGATTTGTTTAAATATAAATGCTCCACTTATTTAAGCTATATAATTTCAGTAAGGTGATTAACGCCTAATTGTGGGTTTACACACTCTAGAAAAAAAACAAATTTTGCTCATTGTCCATAACACAGAAAATAAAAGCCTTTCTTACTAACTGACAGGACCCCACTAGCACTTAATGTAAGAGAACACTTTGACGTTACTGAGGTTACAAAATCAGACGTGTTCAGTGAATTTCACAGATTCCATTTCAGCTTCAGAAGAAGGCAAATCAGCACAGACTTCAAGAAAGGCACAACAGGCTTCGTTTATAATAAAAATGAACAAAGCCAAGTTCTTGACAGGAAGGTCAACGCTAATGTGTGCAGCTCATCAAATAGCAGATGATAGCTGCGCAATCTGCCTGATTCTGATAAGGTTGGATGACATCGACTGTATTGCTGTGGGTAACATACGTCTGCTCCTTCAGGCTGACTGATTTCTAGTGAACACCTGTTTGGCTGAGTTTAGTTCTTCTGGCCCAGATAAAGTAGAGGTCAGGGGTATTTATTGTGTATTGCATATTACCCTACATATGCTGACCATACAAGTCTTAAATCAGATTGTTCA
The DNA here is from genome assembly GCA_036250615.1 of Ptychadena robeensis. Lineage (NCBI taxonomy): Eukaryota > Metazoa > Chordata > Amphibia > Anura > Ptychadenidae > Ptychadena > Ptychadena robeensis. The sequence goes on from CM070038.1 coordinate 51,004,678, forward strand.
GTCTCCTCCTGTACAATTTCTTTGTGACACACCTATACACAGTTATCACAACTAAAGCCCAACAACTAAAGCCCAACAAAAGATGATTGTACAGAAATTGTATAGAAAAATTGTAAGGTGTATGGGGGGCTTTAGCCATTTGAGGGTTCTATGACAGGGAGAGAATGCAAACACTGAAAAAAACAAGACTGAAGCATTATAACACAGAAATGGGCATTGGTGACTGGTTCTCTTAAGCCTGTAAGGCATTATAGAGGGTTCCATCAACCATGCAAAATGTACAATAGTCTTTGTCATTGGAACATGACACTGCCTTATGTCATCCAGCATTTTTATTAATAAAAGCATGCACTGCATGTAAGAATGCAACATATGCTGATAAAATGACTTACATTCGGCCTTGGCACAAATAAGGCTGGTGGAAGGGTTGTGAAAGGACTTTAAGATGTGGGAAACAGCCAAGCTGATGTCTTCATTACTTGGATACAGGCTGACAGATGCAAAACGCAAGTACTGGAGTTTGGGGGCTTCTTCAGGTCCCACCTTTATGTGAGGTATCTATAAGAAAAAGGACAAAAACATATATATATATATATATATATAAAGACTGAATTTTTCCAGGTCTCCATAAATGCCTTTGCAGTTGGCTCATATTTACAAATATTTCAGAGATGGCATGAAGTCTATTCTGAACATGTAACACATATATTATAACAGAAAGTGTCTGGACAGGGACCCATGAGGGTTTGTAAGAGCACACTAGCTTGTAAATACATTGGGATTTTTTTTATTTTGATTATGTTTTAAGAGATAACAGTAACGAGATATAGAAATGATTTCAATTATATATTTATTCAAAAAAGAATCAGTAATCAGAAAACCAATCAGAGCACCTATTGTATCATGTCAACATTGTCAAATACACATCACTTTTCAGTTCAGAGCAATGATTTGCAGCTAATGCTGGGGAGTATATTTTCAGACAGGAAGTGACAGAAACTAGAAGTGTAATGTTCAGGAATCAACCAACCACAAGAGGCAGCTTAAAAATGCTTATTAACTTTATTTTAACGCTGATGCCCAGCCAGGTCTCACAAAAATCAAAAGATAAGTGTTAAACTAAGAGTGCACAAAGAACAGTCCAATGCCATAAGATTAGCCGCCAACCAAGGGAAGCCGGTAGGCCAAGTTAACTGTTCAAACTACGTGGGGCAGGGAGTAGTAAGGCCAAGTGTGGAAGCGGATGGCTTGCCCAGTTAACCCGTCTCCATCAGGACCTTCCCCACTGAGCACTGCCCCCTCGCTTATATCGACTCTAGGCCCCAGGGCATCATGGTCCGGTGCCTTGATGGGGATGCTTCCCTCACATTGTGATTAGAGATGGTCGAAAAATTCGCATTGCGAATTTTTAAGTAGAAATTTCGACTTT
>CM070038.1:51006206-51016875 GCA_036250615.1 Ptychadena robeensis
GGGAAACTCGAAATTTAAGTAGAATCGAATTTTATTAATTTCGACCATCTCTAATTGTGATTCCCCGTCACTACAGAAGAGATCAGTAGAACAAAGAAATGTTATGATACAAGGTGCTTTACCAAAGTATATTTGATCCATTTAGGGATGAGATCCACTTATATGTAATTTTATTTTCACTAAGGTGCACCAAGCAGGTGGTCATTTTATGAAATGATAATTGGGCTGTGCTTTCTGGCCAGGACATCTGCAATAGATGCTTATTTTTAACATTATTATTTCATCTCTGAATGCCTTTTATAATATGTCAGTGCAGTTTCTCAGTATTGCGTCTTTCATTGTGCGGCTGATCGCTGCGCAGAGTAATTATCTCGTGTGTGCCTAGAGAGGCAGCTAGCTGGTGTGTCCTTTCTGCTGTGCATGGGCTCAGACTATTTCCTCTGCTTCATTTCACTGCCTCTCTCCACCGCCGCTGCTGGAAAGGAAAGCAATAATTACTTTTTAATAATCCTATTTACTTTTAAACACTGCCTTAATTAATCTACTGTAGTGTATCTCTTTGTTCCATATGTGTGATGTTTGTGTGAAATGTAATTTTTTGTTCCCTTACCATTCCCGGAATAAGCCTTTCAGGAAAGTCATGAGAATTAAAGAGACTGTCATTTTTAAATATCCTATTCATCATTCACTTTTACATTTTCTACTTATAAACAGACTTTGCTTAAAATGTTTTGTTTTCCAGAGTGACCTATTTCTGTGGCTAAACTCTACTGCAGCCAGGGTTGAGCTACATATTAGCCCCTTATGTCTGGAAGGACGAATAGTATTTAGAACAAAATATGAAAACAAAGAACACCCCATGTCACATCTAGTGGTGAGGGGCATAGGCAATATTCAAATTTCTCAAATAATTCTACTAATACTAAGATTTTACATTTGTAAATACAAAAAACGACTATTTCATGGCTCAGAGGCTTTCCATAGCCTTCTGGAGGTGGAACTCTGCACACCGCACTCAGGTCCCCCTCCCTCCTCTCCTTCCTGCCCGGTAGCAGGGGTTCCTTACGCTCCTCAGTCCACTTGACACTGTTCTCTCTTCCTTTACTAATCTCTTTCTCCTCTCCTCTCCTTTCCTCTCCTTTCCTCTCCCCCTTCCTTTTCCTTTCTTCTTCTTAGTCCTTCCTCGTCTCTCTCTCCCCTTCTGCCTTCCTACCTTCCCCCTCTCTTCTATTTTTGGTGAAGCAAGAATTTGTTATGGACATTAGTTCTTCCTTTATATTTTATTCCTTTTTTTTGCAGGGTTTTGTAGGTTTAGTTGTGTTACTTGTTGTTCGGTTCTTTGATAAAATGGGTAGATAATTTTTCTGCACTGTTTCACAGAGGATCCCGATCTAGTTTTTTGTTCCTTTCTTTATCGTCAATACTTTTCACGGACTCCAATACTCTCTTCTGCCTATGGCTATTGCCTCATGTATGGCTATTTTGCACCGACTGACTGTGTACTGTATTCCCTCTCTGTTTATGTTTGATCTATTTCTTAATAAAATAAAACCAGAAAAATACGAAACGAGTGTATGACCATACATTGTGAGTATATTAAAATATTCAGATATTTGAGCTCAACACTGGTCACATCCCTAGTTATGTCAACATTTAGAAGGTATATCACACAAAAAATTCAAATTAGTTAATCAGTGTCCCAAAAAATTTGCTTTGCTTGCAGTTCTTAACCAATCAGTTCTGAAAGACTGGTCTCATTCATTTTCTGGGATAAATGATGTTCAGAATTGTCTAACCTATTTCCTCTGAACCCTTACTATCATAAACACCCATGGGGTCCAGCCTTCATCATTAACATCAACATTATTATGTGAAAGCTGAATTGGATAGGAGAAAACATGATCACTGTGGCTCTCATATAGGAAGATGAAGGACTCATTCATTTATAAGAATACTACATAAAATATCTATGTTTTGTATACAAGTGTTTTAAAAAAAGAAAAGTATGGGTTGCTTTAAAACCATGTTTTAACCCCTACTTTTCCTTATACTGTAACAAAATGTGAAAGTAATAAACCCAGTGGTTAGCCTAGTATGCTGCCTTTTGATATTATGTAAAAAAGATGAGCCTGCATGTTACCCTGGTAATAGAGCTGGTCCATTCTAATGTTTTGTTGATTGCCCATTAAGGGGTGAAAAACAAATAGGGGGATTAAGCAGTTTTTTATGCAGCCCAATATGTACATGAAATTTTAACAAGTTAATCTTCTCTTTGTCTCAAAATATTGTATCTTAAACTTATTTTCAACATCTGCTGATTTGGCTATAACAGTAGGCTTCACTATGACATAAAATGTTTTTCCACAACACCAATACTAAAGATATTGTGACCAGTAACCTCTTTCATGTTAAAATTAATCAAAGCATCTGTTATCTTGTCTCTACAAAGAGGACTGCCATGAATCTGGAAAGACCACTGCTGAGGTCCACCAGGAGGCATAAGCAAATATTGGTATTCTTTGACTATGTTATTGGACATCAAGATTAAATTGCTCTCATAAACTTGTCTTCCAATGTTATAATGAAAGAGCTAATTTCACATAATTTCCAGTAATGGTATACAGTTCATGTGAATTTCTTCATGTCATTTGCTGAAAAAACACCTCTTTGTGCCACCCACAAACCACTCTGCTGACAGAATGGTTCAACCTTAAATGGTATGTGAAAAAAAAAAGTTGACTATAGTGGAAAAAAAAGCAATTTCCTATTTATATACCAACTTTTTTCAAAGGGGGAGTGCCAAAATTGTCTACATAGCTTGTTTGAACACTTGCATGGTAGAGATCCTGATAGACTCATGAATAAAGCCAAAAAAAAAGCAAGAAGCTAGTGCCCTTTCTACTGTGCATGGGCAGACGTATCAACTATGAGAGATTCTAAATGGAATAGCCTTAGTCATGTAAATAGTTTGGGAACATATGCAGAAATCCAAACAGGCAAAGATCTGAGTTTTTAACTGCAGTGCAAAAATGTAATGCTTTAAACCGGAATCATATCTTCGGAGATAAAATTCATTGTTAGTGACAATTTACTACAATGGTCTACATATGGACATGCACATCGTAAACATATGGGCATGTACATATAGTTAACATATGGACAAGCTATACCAGTGGTGGCCAACTGAGGTGATATGTAGGGCCACAAGTGCGGCCCTCAGCATCACTAAAGGGTAGCACATAACAATTTAAATCTATACTGACTTGTATAAGCATTTATAATGAAGAAATGACAGCAGGCATGGCTAGAAGACACAATTTTAAAATTTTAAATAACAAAACTTGTTTAAAATGATACTTCAAGCATTAGGGAACACTGTAGTAATGCACATTTTGTGTCATATACATGTGCCAGAATATATTATACAATCACCCCCTGTTCATTGGTGGGATCATAGGCACTTACCTGTCTGCTGATCCACCACCAACACTAGAGGAGGAGAGGTGAGTGACTTGCTCAGGTGCCACCTGGGCTGCTGATTGGCTTTAAGTATACTTATCAAGTTTTTTTCCTCTCATACCACTCTATGAAGATCCCTGCCGAGGACCTGTCAGCGGGGGAATCGGTGGACAGGTGAGTTCCTATGCCCTATGCAATAACAGTTAGGTTTTGGGGGGTACAGGTAGAGGACTGAGGGGGGCCGCCAAAGAATGCCTTAAAGGGCTGCAGGTTGGGCACCTGGGAGCTATACTATATTTAAGGTATGGTATTAAATTTTGCTGTAAAGGAACATTGGTGTGCTATTACTTTGCAATTCTGATGCACACATGGGTCAAGTGATTAGAGGTTTGCAGAAAGCTTATGTTTGCATAGAGTTTATGTTATATGCCCAGTTGAAATAAATGCAGTTTTCCATTGAATTGCTACACAACAAAGGTGTTAAAATTTACAGTGGAATAGGAGAAAACTGTGGGAATAACTACATAGAGGTATTACTTATTTAAACTTCAGCTGTGCCAGGATGCCCTTTTTAGTTTTGGAAAAACTTGTAAGGTTTTAGTTCTATCCTAAGCTTTTTCAATTTTATCCAAAATGTACCAAAGTTTTTTGGGTCCTGCTATTTGGCAAGTCCCTACTCTTACCTTTCTCTTCTTTGTTTTTGCTCTTATGTCTTTTTGACAGTGTTGACTTTCTTGCAGGCCTTGCAAGTTCAGTTGCTTGCAAAATTGCTTCCTGAATCCTTTCCAATCTTTAACCAGCAGTGAATAGGCAAGAGTGGAAGCCAATATATCACAGGAAAACAATCTTGCAATGGGCTCATTTTTGAGATATTGCCTGCTTTACATTCCCAAGAATCATGTTTAAGGACTGTGGCCTCTAGCCTACTATTTATTTTCTTGAACTTAAAAGTCCAGAATTTGGGACAGGAAATAAAGCCTTTACTAAAGTGCTCCAGCTTGTTTTGTTCATATCTAATCTTACAGCTCCAATGCTTGAATTTAAAAGTGTTAACGTGTCTTAGCTGCATGAATTATACAATTAATTGAAATTGTCAGGCCAGCACAAACCACACAGGGATCTTATATACATGTTTATTAAACAAGCAATAAAATAGGATATGTGCAGAAGGTAAAAAACACCAAATTACAGATGTAATAGAATCAGCACTTTTGCCCTAGAAAGCAAGGTGTGCAGGATATAATGAGCTTGTAACAGCACACATATGTAAATTGGATAAATATAATGTAGCCTCGTTATATTCTTCGACTGACCACCACAAGGGATGGCAGGCAATTACAAGCTTCTTGGAAAGAGGAGGATGGGGAATTGCTACATAAAGGCTCCTTGTGATCAGCCTTCGCTTTTATTTTACAATGCATTCATCTATTGACTCACTGTAAGTTTTGCCTTCTGCGTCCCTGTGCCTTAGTGGGCCGAATATAGATTTCTATCTACATCAATAGGCATAACACATTGTGGGATGATTAAGAGGATCCTGAAGGTTTGTGAACATTTCACTCAAGTTTTGACATTGTCTGATGTACTTTTTTTCTTTATTTAAGGCTGGGAGTATTCTTCATCTCAGTGCTGAGAGTCTGGCCTATGGTCTCCATCAGACATCTTTATGTCAATTTTCCCAGATGCAACCCCCTTTTTACAAGACCCAGTAACAAGAATTAGTTAGAACTAGCTTACTAGTTCTTAAATGTGGGGGCTGGATTTATTCTTGTGTTCTTTTTTACCTGGCAATCCTAACATACTGTAGTTCTTAGTTAGCTGTGATAAATCCTTATTTTGATTAAAGCGGACTCACCACCGTCCTACTACTCCTTCTATTATCAGCACCAGAGGTGTCACTTCTGACGTCTACTACTACCCCTATGCCCCCGCAGCCTCTGAATTGGGTGAAGTGGGGGCGGAGAATTACCCTATTCAGATAGGTGGATGGAGCATGACTGGAAGAAGCCTTGAAGCCTGAAGGACCATACACTCCAGGCATAGTGGTGCGGATAGGAGTAATGTGTATATGTCTATTTATTTATTTTTAGTTTAAATCCAATTTAACTCACCATCTTTCTTCATGCTTACAACATAAAGACTATTCTGTAGTTTACATAAGATATATAGAAAGGCAGACCGAATTGCTTAAGGTTTCAGTTTAGCCAATAGCCAATGCGTTGATGCCCGTGAGATAGATCAGCCTTTTCGAAGGAGCGGTGGTCCCCATCCAAAGCAATGGACACTGCATGATTTACGACAGGGGTGGCTGCATCAAATGGCCACTAGATCCATGGCCGCAAGAGCGCACGGCGTTATCGTTAAGCGAAAACATTCTAAATTCAAATATATTCAACGAACTTATTCACAATAATTTGCGAATGTGTGTATCGGATATTCACAATGGCGGATATTTGTCATATTATGTTTCAACATTGTTTACCTGCATACATCCCACATATTTGTGCGCATTGCGAATGGATACGCGCAATACAAATAGTGCTCGTACTGGCTAAGATCACAGAATGAAAAAGAGAAGGTGAAAAGCTGTATCGCAAATCATTGTGAATAATTGCGACCAGGTGCGTGCGATGGAAGGTAATTGAATACAGTTGAATTGAATTTTACGAATTTCTACTGTTCCTTTATATTTTCATGAAATTACGCGAATTTGAATATACCATATGCTGCTCAACACAGCGTGACATTAGCGCTCAAAACGGCCATCTATCGAGCAGCTATGGTCCGGTGTATGAAGTATGTGTATTAAAAAGCCAGAACATCAGGCATTCCTATGGGCGCGATCAAGGGGCGATTTTTCTTTTCTAATGGGGGGGGCGTTTTTTTTTTTAAATCGCATGTAAAAATCACCTGGTCAATCATGCCCGATCGTCATGCACAATTCAAATCATGCCCGCCCTGCGGCTGCATAGCTAATAAACCTTTGAGTCGATTTAGATTGCCACTGATGGTTAGAACCACCAGGGCTTTGTTTTCAGTGTATTATTGAGATTTCCTATCACTTTTCTTTTCATAATCCTGTTCCTATTAGAAGATTGCCCCTTGTATATTTTTTTGGTGGATACTGTAATGCTAGCCATACACGTGTCGGATTCCATGTCCAATCGATTCATCATCCGATCGATTCTGGCGATTCTGCCAGGAATCGCAGGTGTGATCAATCGGCCAATTAAGACTATCCATCGCAGCATACCACCTTGTCCGAACGGATTCCGGGACGATTCCGTGTGCGATTCCACCTCCGATTCCACCTCACAAATGGCAACTCCCCCTGATCCGGGCAGAATCGGATGAGAAAGACCAACATGTTGGTTCTCTGTCGGATCTGATTCTGAGCCCCTGAACGATCGGACCTGATCGATCGGACAAGGTGGGCTGCACGCGATTCCGGCACGATCGTTTCGCGTGCACGCGCCCGGAATCGATCGTGCCGGAATCTGATGCGAATCCGACACGTGTATGGGGGCCTTAAAACTTTTCTTCATTTTTCTTCATTTTTGGTTTTAGTGACAGTGGTCAATAAGACATAACCAAACTATAGGGGGACGAAGGATTACATAGAAATCAATAGCATTGAGTAAAGTGAATGCAGCACTATTAATTAAGTCTACAAATTAAAACAAGCTTCTAGTCCCCATATTTTGTAATGCAATTACAAAGATGATACCATGATTCACAGTCCGGCTCTTCTGGGGATACCTATGGACACCCACCCTGTGACCTACTAACAGGAGGATAAGTGATATCCTCTTGGTTTTTACTCCCTGACACTTCAGATCAGAAGAATACGCAATAAATAATAGTTAGCCACTGTGCCTCAGAAGGTGGCCCCTCGCTCATCCATCCTGGGTTTTTTCTGACCATCCGGATACGAGGGTTCCTGTGCATTGGGTGTGTAAACATGGGGCCCTTGTGATACCTATGGGGACTCCCTGAGGAAAACCATATATGAAACATATGTTGGGGTCACTAATTTCTTGATCCATCTATGGGACCCATCTTTGCCTTCTATTTCCCGTTCCTTCAACAAACAGGACCTAAGCGACAACTCAGCATGCACTGTCGAATTTATGCCTCAAAAGGATTAAAACCCAACCTAATACCTTTTTACTCCAATTATGATGCATGGACATTCCTTTTTTTTACTTTTAACTGACAACCACATACCCCTGGCCTCTAAAGTCCCCAGGTCCCTGCTGTTCAGGGAGAAACTCGTGAGGTGGTTGTGTGTGAGGAGCTGAGGACAGGGACTCTGGTCCTAGATCCATCAGTCCATCAGCCCTGGTGATTCTAACCAACAGCCCCCTCCTCCTTCTGGATGATACCACCAACACATTTGGAGGGTTGTGGAGTCCAGGTTAAGGGTTTATGAAACTGTAAGAGTTTAACTGCATAGACTATTATATGTTCATATATATTTTTGGGAGTGTTTCGGCATTGAAGAAGGTTGAAATCATTAAAACCAGGAGTGGTTTCTTATATTTGATACCAAAGCCCACCCCATTTAATTCTTCTGGTAGAAAATGAAAAATATTTGTATGTTCTTCTGAGTAAGTGAAATATGTAAGTAATTGATAGTTTACCTGGAGCCCCTGCTGTTTAAAATAACACACTCTGATCAAAGCCTTTTTCTTGGAGCGTTTTGGGTTCCTTGCGATATACCATTCTTAGGAATGAACAGGAAGGATTTGCTGTACTAATCTTAACTGGCATCAACACCTGGTCTAGTAGCTACATTCGGCATTGCTATAAGCCTTATACTGCACACTCTTCTTCCTTCTGCTTAGGCTTGCTCTGGCCAATGAAAACACACATCAGAACTGGCTTACACGAAATGAAGCAAAAAGAAAAAATCTGAGGTGTTACCCAAAGCATCCTCTCAATATCTGGTAGAATTTTTTTTAAGGGACACTGAAATAAGACATAGGCGCAATGAAATTAAATGTATCTAAATTGACAATCTAATGTACAGTGAACAATGTGCAGGTTTTAAAAGAGTTAATATTTTCTAACACAGAAATTAAGATTTCATGAGCATAGGGAACATAGGAACATAGAGGAAGAAGGGTGGCATTAAAGAATAATAAACAGGCTAGAAAGGGGTAACTTTTTATAGAATAAATTGTTAAATGTTAAAAAGACTATCTAATAATAATTTAGGATATTTTCATTTTCTTGACAATGTGCCCCCTTAATGGCTAATTACCCACCCAACTGGGAGGGTTCTATTGCATTGTTAATACTATTTATCCTATATTTATACAGGAATCTAGCAGGGAGTGCAGAAAACCTTAGTAACTAAAGTATAAGGTTTTGTTTCCACTGCAGACATGAAACCTCCTGTTAAAGTGAATAGGACAGGGTGTAATTTAAATTAAACAAAGAGACCCCCCCCCCCAGCTGCTTTGTTTTCAACCAGAAGTTACCTGAAGTCTGCTACACTATTGACTTCCTGGGCCCTCACACTGTCTCTCCTATAGAAGCCATTTAGCAAGGCAAGATTTGTCAGATGACCATAATGGTTGTGTGGTGTTTCTTTGTTGCATTAATGAAAGTAGTTATATTATAACATGATATTTATTATGAATGACCACCAAGTCATGAAAGAAAACAATTAGACTTATCACCTTTGAGAGATGTGGAAAATAAACTAAAGAAAAAATATATGGAAGATTTTTGTTTAAAATTTCTATTCAATTTTCAATTGCATAAACGTGAACAATAAAACAATTAAAGTACCTCCAAGAAAGCCCCAGAAAAGCTTTGTACTGCACTGGAAACTATAACATATACTTTGCAAACAGTAGAACAGCACCTGTATGGTGCCCTAATATTGAAAAAGAAGCAAAGCTCTTTTTTCAAACTCTTAAGGTCCCCATACACGGGTCCAATTCCCAACGGATTCCGGGACGATCGATTCCGGGCGCGTGCACGCCAATTGATCGTCCCGGAATTGCATGAAGCCTCCTTGTCCGATCGATCACGTCCGATCGATCGGGGCCCAGAATCGGATCTGCCAGAGAACCAACATGTTGGTCTTTCTGATCCGATTCTGCACACATCAGGGGGAGTTGCCATTTGTGAAGGAAGCGATCGGACACGGAATCGTCCAGGAATCCGTGGGCCAAGGTGGTATGGCGCGATCGGACGGACTTAATTGGCCGATCGATCGGACATCCGATTCCGGCAGACATCTCCGGAATCGATCGGATGGGTGATCGATCGGCCATGGAATCGGAACATGTATGGCTAGCTTTAAAAACATAAAGAAAACACTAAAAAGTAACAGAGAAAATATTAAGGAGATGATAATAATGAGTATAGAAAACAGAAGTAGGATGAAGCTTCTGCTAACAATCGATCAATGTTGTGATTTGCCAGACTACTTGGTGAGGAAGTTTCTGCAATGCAGGATGAGGATCAAATATTGCATATCTAGCTGAGGGACCAAAGAAGCATTTGAGTCTTCCATATGACAGAAGTAAACCCACTACATAGGACCGGATAACTTGCAGTAGATGGGAGAAAAATTAAGTCTGACACTCATTAGGTTCATAGTAGGTCACTATGGTGACTACAGCATCATTAATGCTACCAGTCAACAGTAGGTATCTGGTTCCACCACCTGACCAGTGTTCTCAAAAGAGAAGAGATTCTTTAAAACAAGTTTAAAAACCTCTATACTTGATATACATATAGAATGTATGGTAAGAAAAAAATCTGGGGTCTAATGAGCAAGATAAATAAAGTCTCCTGGAGACAAGCTACACCAGCCTGCAAGGAGCTAGAATTATTTGCTGTAGGAGGAGTTTAGTCCAAAATAAAAAAAACACATTGTATATAAAATAAAGGGGCAACAAGACTTTGGTGGATTCCATTAGAAGTAAAGCAAATAAAAAATATATTATTAAATAAAATGCATAAATAAGCAGAAGTGGATCTCTATAGTGGAAGTCAGTTTCACAAGCATATAACACTTATTACAGCTTAAAAAAGCTTATAACATTAAATAATAGCAAAACTGAAAGAAACTCTTAAAAAGCCAAAAGACATCTAGGCTTGGAACTGGTGGGGTCAGATGGCTGAAGGACAATAAGTGTGTATGTACAATCCAAGTCAACTTTGATCAGCAGTTCTCTATATGCGGTGT
>CM070038.1:51016975-51032681 GCA_036250615.1 Ptychadena robeensis
TTAATAGTCCGTCTGTAGCTGTGTACGTCAGGCTTCCTCCGTATTCCCTTCGAGTGTATGCTAGTTCTTGCACCCGATTCCTGCACGACTTGATCCCAAATAGATGCGGGAATGCGCACGGCTTCCGATTGGCAGTCGGATCGTGCAGGAATCAGCACGTCTATGCCCAGCTTAACACATCTAAAGAAGCTAGAGTCTTTAGACATTATGTGGAGGTACAATCCGCTTATGGTGGCCATGGATGGATTTGAGATAGGTGCAGAGTCTGCTTGTAAGGTTTAAACGCTCTTCTTTTCTGGAAGGTAAATTGGGTAAAATCCATAAAAAGATCACCTTTTTAGTGCATCAGACTCTATCCATCTCCAGTCTATCGATCTGTATCAATGGGGCCAATTTCAAAAGCAAGGCTGTAATAAGTGGGTTTCACATTCAATATGGACCCAGGAAGGCTCCTAATACACAGATAGACCTAAAGGCTCTGTTCTCAAGATTGTCCAGTTCATAGTGTAGGACCTGATTTCAAGTATAAAGGCATCAATCTGATGATGCCTTTAAGACACTGAACTGACTTCATCATTCATGCAACCTTTCAGGACCACAGTGCCATGGCCTCGCTTGCGGATTTTATGGATCAGGTGATCTATATATAATTGAAATGTGTAAAAAAAAAAAACAAGTGTTTGACTGACCCTAAGTTTAAAATAGAGCACTGGAGTTGTCTAAATGGTGCTTCAAAACTCGCTAGGTTGGCTTGAAGACTCCTGTTTGGGCTGGTGCCTGCTTTCTTGTGCTTACTGGTCCTTTGCTTATGCATCATGGTGCCCAGTATCAAGGGGGTCCCATACTGTCACCATAGGCAGCACTCAGCTGCCTATTAGCTTCCTGAGCTGTCAGTTCTCTTTTCCCTCTTTGGATTGCACACTGTGCCCTCACCTTTCTTTACCACTGCCAGCCAATGAGAACAAGCAGAAAGCATATGGGAGAAACTTGAACTGCGCTCCCAGGGTGCACATGTGAGGGTTGTGTACAACAGGTTTCCTGTACAACAATTGTGCACCAATAAGTGAAATATAAAATGAATCATTTATTGTGGATAGTGTAAACATCGCCATCACAGTTGTGCAGACCCAGGAACTCGAACTGAGATTTAATAAGACAGTTCCTTGAAAAAAGAAGAAACTGCCAGGTGGTTTTAAAATTCCAACAAAAGCTAAAATAACTTTCATAATAATACTCATCCATTAAATCCAATATTAAGCTGTTGTAAACACGTATTTTACCTTATCTTACCTGCCTTAAAAAAAACTTTCAATACAGCATATTAAGCGCTTTATCTCAGGAAAGCTATGAGTACAATTTTATTGTGTTAAACACATTAAAATGTTCTTCTATATTCTTTTTTTACTTATAATGTACTCTTCTTGCCAGATACAACTTTTTATTTTCTTAGTACGAAATGAATGTTATATATTTTATTTCAATACAGATAAGAGCTCTCTTAAAAAGCACATTGGAATATGTTTGGGAATATTACACAGGCCTAGAAGAAGCAATTTTGGACAAAGATAGTAAAAACACGGACTCCTCTATTACTCCCATTTGCATAAACTGGTTCCTGCTTGCGGTAAAAGCTGCTGGCAAAGGATGCAGGATGTTAAGCCTGTCTTCAGTGTATCCTTATGCATAATGATGTGCATTGGGAAAAAATAATATAAATGGCATAGTGTAAAGGAAAGCAAGAGCACGTCCACCGCAAAACACCATCTGGGAATAAAATGGATTTCTTCATTATGGCATTGTCCTATTAAGGGCAGATTTTGCATAAGCGAGATGCGAGGTGCGCCAAGGACATTAATAGACTTGTAATCTGTAAGGACAGAGCAGTGACTGGGAATAAATCTGGAATAATAGCGCACAGGCCTTCGCTGCTGTGTGCCGAATTATACTGTGTGATCTGCTTTGAAAGCCAAAGAATCATACAGCTTTTGTGACAAGGAATTTTTACTAGAAAGCTATTTTGCTTTAAGCAAAACTCCAGCCAAAAATAACAAGATAAGAAGGAAAAACCCAATCAAATCTAAAACCTTACTCCAGGCAAAACTATAAATTCCCCTTGCAGAGGGGATAGCCCAAAGCACAGGAGAGAGAAGATCGCTGGCTACAGGGAGGCAAAGGATTAAGGTAAGTAAAGCTACTTACAAATCCCTCGAAACATAATTGAGCATTTAACATTTGCAGTGCATGGCTAGCCCCACTACATTGGTATTTTTCTTAATGCCTGCAGTTTAGCTTTAAAATAAAAAAAAATGCTTTTACAAAAATCGTCAACTTTATTTCATGAGCTGGCCATAGATGGTTCGATTTGGGGCCGATTTGGCTGCCAATTGCTCTCAGAGTGGTCGCAAAATCAGCCACAAATCCAAAGCTGGCCATATACCTTTAGATCTCTTTAGCTGGCCATACACCCTAAGATTTCTCTGTCAGATTTCCTTTAGATCTCATTTTGTTTTACCAAAACCATGTAATATGAGGGACTTTTTAAACAATCAAGTCTACCTGTGTTCAATTGCAGAGGACCCTATACTACATAGTTGTTGGTAGATCTAAAGCTCGGAATAGACGGTATGATTTACCGTCTATTCCTTATCCGATTCTCTGCACTGGGAGTGGGCATGATGTTTTGACTGCATAGTCCAACCCTGCCCACTTTGCAGAAACGTTCAGTACAATCACAATATATTTGAATGGCTGTGTCTCTGACACTGCTTCTGGTTCCCCTTTTCCAGAGCATACCAGACCCTATGCTAAAAGAGTATCTGGTATGCTCTCGGTAAGGGGGGGGGGGGGGGGTCACAGAATTTTTTAATGTTGTTTTAAATAAAATGTAAATCCAACTTTCTTTTTATTAAATGGGGGTGTGGCCGAGGTGGTAAAAATATGTAATTGGCTGTATGACATCATCTGACAGGTGGTGAGAGGGTCAAACTTTGCCTCCATGTTAAGTATGGGAGGCAGATTCAATATCGAAAGTAATCTCCTGGTCAGTGGACAGCAAACACATGATGGCTATCTCTATTTAACAGTAGTGTGGACATGACCCTGTTTGGTCCTAATATGGTGAACTGTATTGATTTTCTGTAGTGGTATTCTGCAAAAGTATACAGCTAGTCTACCTATACTGTAGATATTTAAAATCTAAATGGTGATTTTCCTAGCAAAAGAAGGGCGGGCAATCTGGAGTTACCTAGTGCTGGCCTGGAAAAGTTGAACTGACTACCCCACAACTGAAAAGTTTGGGTAGACAGTTGTCCTAGTCAGGGAATGTCCACAAGTGACAACTGCAATCAAACATTTCCAAGATAAATTTAAAATATAAATGTTAATCTTATAAGGGCATATCTCTATGAGAGATACTTTGTAGTTCTTAAACACTTGATGTGGAAGAGTGACAATACTAGTGTACATTCAAAATGTTTTGACTTTTTAAGAGCCAAGAATCAAGAGCCAAGTTTAATGCTGGAACAATTACGTTCTTACAAATAGGGTTGTGGCTCTGATTTTCATGACAATATTTGCATAGGCACGGAGGGTATTTGGTGTGTGTGGGTGTCTTGGTACCAATGGTGCCTGTTCAGCAAATGTCAGTTTTTCTGTTGTTTTTCTATTAACTAAATAATGAACAATGATATTTGTTTTCTTAATCTGTTAAATATGCCATAAAAAGTATGTCTATTATATAAGTAAAAAAAATAAAACTTGATCATATCAAACATTCAGAGCTCTGACATGTGCACACACATGTAGGCTATGTTCCCACTTTGCTGAATCACCGACAGGCGATTTTTAAATAAAATGCCACCATTATGAAAAAAAATCTCTTCCATAGAGAATGAATGGACGCGATTTTTAATGTCTATGTCTATTCATGTCTATGGACACGATTGGAGGAAAGTAATTGTGGCCGCGAACTGGCACCAACACGATCCTATCAATGGGGACAATGAAACTAGTGTAGGCGATTGGCGGGCGATTCCTTCGGTGCAAAATGGGAACATAGCCTTAGTTAGCAATGTTACGAGGATTTGGTACATGAACAACACACAAACTGCTACACTAAAAAAAACCACAGCATACTCACCTTCTTTTACTTTCAGCTCTGAAGCTGGCATCTTAGCTCATGGAGACCTGCAGCTGCTTCCTCCCTCACTGCCCCTCCCTCTCCTCCCCCCTCCACTCCACCTCCCTCTCCTGTCTCTTCTATGTCTGAGCTTTAGAGATTCGTAAGGGGGGGGGGGGGATCAGCTGCTGATGAATTCCTGCCTGATGGGGGGGGGGGGAATCAGCTGCCTAGGCGCTACATAAGGCAGTGGGAGGGGAGCACTTGTAACAAGCTCCCCTCCTGCTGTCAGAAGAATATATATTTTTTTTACAATTAATAGACCTCTCAGGTGGTAGGTCCGCTTTAAGAAAGAACCTCTAATTGCCGAGCCTTGTTTCTAGTTGTTTTAATGGGTTAGTAAAAAAAAACACTTAATATCGTAAGCATTGTAAGTTCTAGGAAACCAAGATCACAAATATACAGGATTCCAGCAACCATAAACTCCAAAGCTGTGTGAAGTCATACAAGAAACGAAGGACTAATAAACTGTGATTCACGTAAACATTACCGAAAAATGGTTTAGGCAGAACACCGCGGTTCCCCATTCAAAGTGTAGAAAATCGTACAAGGTTTACCAACATTTGGTAACCTGTTCAGCCGAGCGAGATCTATTGACATATTTTATAGTGACTGGATTAGGGGGTCTGTTTCTATAACTCCTTCTAAGAAAGCTAAAATAGTTTGGACAGTTTACAAAACATTAAACTATTAAAGCCTCACATGTCTGTAATTGCTTAGATCAATTTCATAGCCGATTCCTGGCCGAATTACAGCTTTGGATTAGAGGCCGATTTCACAGCGATGGTCAACCTGAGGCCCGGGGGCCGCATGCGGCCCTTTGGGCATTGTTCGGCGGCCCTCCTTGGTCCTTCCCCCAAAACCTAACTGTTAATGCGGATGGCATAGCAACCCACCTGTGAAGTGGTCACACACTGACCCAGCTTTCCTTATCAGCTTTGGGGGTCCTACATCAGTAACATTGTCAATGTTGATCGGGAAACCAGGTATACATATGAGCGCTGCACCCAGGGGCAGGAGGGTGAGTGCTGTTGGGTTTTCACTGCCGTCGGGATCTGGTCCACCGCCTGCTGAGATATGTTGACAGTGGGAGGGTCTGGATCGATGTTATATGCGGCCCTTTAGTGATGCCAAGGGCCGCACTTGTGGCCCTACATATCAACTCAGTTGCCCACCACTGCCTTAACATATAAGTGTAATTGAATATGCCTTACCACAGCTGCCTACGCCATGACCTTGATGAACATTCACTAAATCTAAATGCAGCAGTGATTAATATTGATCACAAGATGGATCGCTTACCTCTTTTTCTCCACATATATGGCTGACTGTGGATGCAGAAGCTGGACTGGCAGAAGGTCCCAAGACAGAGACCACACCTCTCGGTAGAATTTGACACACTGCAAGATAAAAAGAAAAATGTAATTTAAGACTGAGAAGACAGATACTTTACTAAAGCAGTGTGTATAAAACAATTGACAATGCACACACATTATAATATATTTTTTTTTGTCTTTTTTACTTCTTAAGGGTGAACATTTTTCAAGAGCATCTATCACCTGCATTTTGATATGATTTTTACTTCAAAAGACGATTAAAGGGCAGAAAGCAGCTTTAATAAAAAAACAACAACTAACCTGTAATGTGTAAACTGAAAGGGGCTCACAACCCCTCCTCTATCCTGTGAGATGCAAAGACGTCCCACATCTCTGTAAGCAGTGACAGCCAGGAAAGAAAATGTCATTAGGCTGTGTAATGAAACTATATTGACACATCTTCTCCATAGATCCTCCATAGAACCTTTTTCTGGCGGCCGCAATGTTCACTCACATTATTGCACCTGAATTAACCCTCAGAAGACTGGCAACCCCAATGGAATCTCTCATATGATTCCGGGGAACAGTAAGTAAAAAAGTAAAAAAAAAAGTATATTTTTTTAGTATTGTGGCCAAAGTTTAATTTTATATATTTGTTTATTCTCTTGAAATATGCTCCCACAACCCCTACGGCCCCTCCATATTTTGATGACAATAATATGCTTAGGGACTTAATATTAAACTCAAAAAGTCACTTTTAAAAAAAGTATTTCCCAGTTTTATACTTCATCTCAAGAAAGATTATACATCTAAAAATGTCACCTCCAATAGGTCTTCTCCAAAGACACTGCCCCCTCCAGTGTAAAAAATTGCAATTTACTTAAAGAATTTGCAATGTCAATTCATGACATGGTGAAAATTAGGCTTACTTTCTCCAGAACGTACACCATTTGCAAACAAAAGTATTTACATATTAAACAAACTTTGTGAAGATTGTCATCCATCCATAGCTTTTCAGTTACTTTCTGTTTACATGCCCCCATCCTAGCTTCCTGATAGTGTCAAGTGTAACTGCACTACAAATCTACACTGAGCCAGTACGTTTCCTCAGAGATATAATTATCTTTGAGAGAATTTCATAAACGGTCGATCCTGAACACACAAAATGGCTGCCATTGCGGTGCACAAATCACCGGAATATTGCTCGCTTCCGTCTATCATTACCCACCACAGCTTCACAGTGCCCCATAAAAGTCAATACACTTCACAGGCTTGACTAAACGTCAATGATTCATTCAGCATATGTATATAAACGCAGACATCGCTAGTGAAAGGTCTCCGTCCAGGCGATAATGTCTGTCTGTCGATTTTATTCACCTCATTAATTTCCCCTCAGTTTATGGCTCTTTTTGCTTCTTAGATTGCAGAACATTCCTTTCGCATCACTTTCCAGGCTGACTTGTGTGTGTCTTTCACTCACAATGTAAACTGATCGGCTCTTGTTTAAACGGAGGGTTCAGGGTCATATTTGATAATTAGGTCCTAGATATTCTATCCTTGTTTTACCCATCTCATTGCTTCTATAACAGACAGTATATTGCCAGCGCATCCGAGAACACAGCATGCTCATTAAGGCCCAATCAAGAATACTGAACCATGCTTTTGAAAAATTGCAGGCAGGAGAACGTCATTTAAACACATACACGTCTGTTTATTAAGGTAATGTGAGGAGAAATGACGGTTTGCAATGTCCTGAATCGTACATAAAAAAAGAAATGTTTTTTTCAATCCTAAAAAAAATTTTTGTTTGATAGATAGGAATCCTTTTAGGCTATTTCTAATATGCAGGGGTTAACTACAGACTCACTTCCTGTTGTTATAACCATGCTTTCACTAGATAGGAACTGAGTAAATTTTGCAACAATGGCAGAAATGAAAATTTGATTGGGGTTCTAGTTTTACTCAAACACAGATGTATAAATCTGGCCTTGGAGTGCTGCCTGCATCTGACAAATAGCAGCAACTGCGTAAAGCATTAAGTATGAACCAAAATCTGTAAGGAATGTTGCTAGCATTTCTTTAATCTATATCACTTAGAATTAGTGTAGAGATGGTCATAATTTTTCAAATAGCTGACTTTGTGAGTTGATTGCATGTTGAGTTGAACATGCTATAATCACCAAAAATTGCTGGAAATGTAGCAAAGGGTTTTGGGAACATTTAAATAAATGCATAAATAAAGTTTGAATTTGATGTGAGAAATTTTGACTTGACTTTGAACTAAACAAAACTATTTGTGTAAGAGCAATACTTTCTTTATTTGTAGTATACCGTGAACCCTTCTATGTGTCCCAATGATTTTGATACCATTCTCATGGGCTTTGCAATTAACTCACAAAGTTGAACAAGGGTAGTTTTAAAGGAATAAAGAGGGTGTGCTTTGCCAAGGTAGAAAAGAAGGCTGAAGACAAGGGAGGATCTGATCTGCTCCTTCAGCCTTTCCCATAAGGTGCCCATACACATAGATATGGGCTAGATCGATGGCTGCTTCGAGCATCCTGCGCGCTCACTGCCTTCTATCTGGCACATATCTAATGTGGCCATCCCTGTTTTCAAACGGGATCAACCAATCCGCTTGAAAACAAATCAAATGGTCAATGTCCATTGCTTTGGATGGGAATGTCATCACACTGCAGCCGGTCCCTCATCTATTGAGGGATAATCTGCATGTGTATAGGCAGCTTTACTGCCAAAAAAACATGGTTGACATGAACGAGAGCTTATATCGATCTACTGGTTGGTAGATCTTTTTAACCTTGTCATTTTTAAAGAAGCTCACAAGTCGAAGAAGTGGGGGCGCCCTTTGTTTATATATTGTTAATTCTAACAATTTTTATCTATTCCATCTATTTAAAATCAGAAGACCCATTTTGCTGTTGGTCTGTTCTTTCTGTCCCTATCTGTATAGTTTTGAGGCAAATGTGATGAAATCACTGCAAGTAATCTGTAAAAATGGACATAATAGAAGAAATATAGACTCAGCCTTTTTACTAATGTAAATTTAAAATGCAATTTATTAAATTACGCAGCCAAAGCACCTGTAACCCAGCAATCTGTATAATACTTAGGACACTGTCATTTTTCTAAATTTCTTTCCCTGGTGTCTTGCATCAGCAATTTAGTAGAAATCTTGTAAAAGAAACCCATGCACCTGAGAACACTAACTACAACAAGATCATGGATCGGTTTACAATTTCAATATGGTGAGATAATGCTCTTTCCACAAGGCAACATATTAAAGCAAGGCTGAACTTCATCAGCTGTGAGAACGTTTGTTATCTTGTAAATTATTCTAGAATCAAAACATGCCCCATATTACAGAACAAGTGTTGTCATTGGTCCATATTTACATCAAGGTATATAATTTAACAAACAAACAGAAATTTCTGGATACGTGCACAGAAAGAGTTTCGACATAGCTTAATATTTACAATAAGGCTCTTCTTCATCCATAACAGTACATACACTATGTACAAATAACTCATGGTTTGGGCCATAAAGCATAGCATTAAGGAAGCACTGACAGGGCCAATGAGGGTTAGACAATGGTCACACATAATCCGCTATAATTACACAGAATGTTAATTTTCTTGCATTTTGTAAGGTCTCATATTACAGCAAGGCCAGGTTTCATGCAGAAATACATATGGTAGTTACTTGATATTTCATGAATTGTATAAAGTGGCATTATCATCCCTTTAACCTCCCTGGCGGGTCACTGAGGTGCAGATTTCTGTACCAAAAGTGATACAGTGTTTTGCCTTTCCGCCCCCATCGGCGTCACCGATGACGCCGATGGGGGCGGAAAGGCTCTGTGTGCCTGCAGCTCTGTAGAAATGCTGCAGGCACACAGAGAGCCAGCGGTTGCGCCTGATTCCGGCATGGGCGCAGTTTGATTCACGATCAGACTGCGCCAGTACTTGCTTCGGGCGTAACGCTAGGGAGGTTAAACCGGCCAAAGACGCTATGCTTGGCAGGTGTTTATCGAACAATCGACCGCAGCATGATAACATCATCATGCCATGGTCAATCATTCGAAATACACCATTTGCGATTCGACAACCAATACTTTCACAGTACTGGCGATCGACCAGAGAAAAACGTTTACACTTGTTTTCTTTTCTTTTGATTTGGATTGAATAAACCATTTATCCTATCCAATCAAAATAAAAACAAATGTAAACTAATAAAAAAAAATCTAAGAAATTTTTTTTTTTCTGTACCTTTAAATTTCAAATCTCTTGCCCGGGCTGTGACGTCATCGGCACGCGAGTGCCGATCACGGAAATAGCCGGAGAGATCGGCAATCTCCGGAGGCACTCGTGTGCAGCCGGAGGTAGATCCAGCTAGCAGAAACGCTCAGCAGGAGCGTTTCTGCTAGCTGGATCCACTTTTGAACTGGATTAGAGAAAGACATTTCTCTAATCCAGTCCAAAAGTAAAAAAAACCGGAAAAAAAAATTTTTCTTTAAGACCGGGTCCCAGCCGGACCAGGTAAGCTCCTGCGCTGTGCCCGAACCCAGTTCAGGCGTATCACTAATTGCAGCGTCCCTTTGCCCGAACTGGTTTCAGGCATATCGCTAGGGAGGTTAAATAAATACCCAATAATGTAGTAGAATGGGATTAAATAACTATTCATCATGAATTTTTTCAAAAAATTGTCAGGACCTGCATTTACAGCAATACAATCCTAAATTATCTAGTAGAAAAAAGAAAAAAAAAGCATTGGCAGGGCTCTGCAAAAAAGCATTGGCAGGGCTCTGCATTCACAAGTCCCAGATCATCCAATAGAACTAGACAGATTTTTCAAGAAAATTCTGTAGAACAAATCTTGTCAGGGTACAACATTTGTTACAAGGCTTAGAAAAGTTATTTTAGGGAAGCGTGGGCAGCACCCTACCTCTACAGCAAGGTCTTGTGTCATTCAGTTGTTTACATTAAGAAGGGGTCAGGCTTTATGAAGAAATTGCAGTAATACAGCAGTAGATGGAGGAGGAATTTTCTCCTAAAAACTGTTATCAGAACTTAAGTTCAGGTAAATGATGAGGTGTAAAAGTAAAGTTCCTAAAGCAGCACAAGCATTTTTGGTTGTTTCTTTTCTTTCAGACAGTCAGAACTGCTTTGTCTAAAAATGGCAATAATCCAGCAGAAGTAGAAGCAAGGTTTGCAGCTAATGTTAGCTGGGACAATTATAGTCTAAGCACAGCTACAGTCTGGGAATAATTGAGCATTTACAGAGCAAAGTGTTTGCTACTTGGCACCCTGAAAACATGGGCAATACAAGAAAAATAATGTCAGACACCTATGGCCTCAGGAAATGTAAAGTTGTAAATGCATTTTTTTCCAGTATTAGGCCATGTGCCCAGCGCAGGAAATCAAGATGTGTGAACGCACATTTTCTGGGCATAATCCCCACTGTTCGCAGGCAGTTTGCCTGCGGCTAATGGCGTGCTCCAGTCTGATGCTATTCATGCAGCAGGGGAAAGATGGAGGTGTTTACGGCGGCATAACTCGGTGCTGCTTTGAAGATGCACCAGCTTCAAAATAGCACTGAGGGCGTGCAGCTAAGAATACGCATAGTGGGCACTGTTCCATTCATCAGAATGAGAAGTGTCCTCTCTGCCTCTTTTTCCATGCAGCGAACTTGTATCCACAGTTGGGAAAGAGACTTAGTGGACATAGGCACAACAGGTGCACACAAAACACAGACAACAAAAACATTATCAGATTAAAGTTATGTCTTCCTCATCATTCTTTAGGTACAGTAATTGGAAGTAATAACATCAGATAAAATGTGGTAGAAGAAAGTAATTTTGTAGAAAAAACTAATTGTGAAATAAATTTGTAGTGTCGTGGGGTGCCATGCAGTGCATCTGTAGTGCATCACACGATCAGATTCTTTAGAAGGATGTCTTCTGCTCAGCACACTGCCACAAAGCTAGTAGGAGATATTTACAAGTTTACTACAGGAACGTTATTTACAGCATCATCACCATCACCCGTTGGCAGAGATGGGGCATCAATCTTGGGAGCTACAGTTCCAAACAAGCTGCACCCACTGACTGCTGGGTATCTTACGACAGAAGAAGAAGAAAAGAAGTAGCAGTCCTTGCCAGGAAGTCACAGTGGACACCTGGGGACACGTCTGGAAGATCTGCAGTGTATCAGGTCAGCGTCAGAAAAGCCCAGAAATTCTAAGGAGCTAACATTTATAGACTCCCAGAGGGGTTGGCTTAAGGCCAGTAGTTGGGCAGAATAGGATTGATACACTTAATAATAGCAGAGTGAGAGCGGCAAAAAGGAGACAGCCATCTGGGCACCTACCCAACCTCATGTAGGCAGAAGGTGCAAAACTCTTAAAGGGACAGGCACCAAACAAATATATATACAGCAAATACATAGGTATAGTGCACAGGGCAAGGTATATATACAATCAAACATATACGCATTAGGCAAATAGGCCCTGTCACTAACCTAAGCTAGGGAAAAACCAAAAATATACAAGCATTTATAACAATGCATTTGAATATAAAAATAGTGCCATTTACTGGTCACAACACATTCACATGCCTGCCTATCCTTGCCAATCTATACCAACATCTTTAGGGTTCAATTGCAGGACCAGCAGGTTAAAGATCATATCAGTAGAAGATACCGCAGTCAATGACAATAAAAAAACAAAAAACACCATACCTATGGTTATGTAGCAATGTTGTGGTAGCATGAACAATAGTTTTGTAGCAGGAATGTTCTCAACAGAAAAATCAGATATGCACTCTTAGAGTATCGATCCCCACATGGACTAGCCAACATCCCATAATAAATCACAAAAGAGTTTAGACTAGGGGCATGATAAACAAACCACCAAATCTGGGATATCCCCTGTAAAAACAGAGGCAAGGGGACTTTAATGGCTGATTCATTATTAAAACATATTTGACAGATTTAATAGTCCACAATTATAACATAGATGTATGTGCCCATTCAAGGAACACAGTATGGCAAGTTGACGCGAGGCACCGGAGTCACTCATAAGGTGTACGTGCCACCTCTCCACAAGACTTTAATAGAGGACAGAGACATTGACAAATGTAGTCATCCGACGTACGTTTTGTAATATCAACTTCTTCAGGGGGTGACGTTTTTTGGATAGAGAGGTAGTCAGTGTACATGGGTCGATTTAGCATTCGATTACTCATTCGGATCGATTGTTTGGTAATTGAAAGCAGCCACCCTTTCTTTGAGCGGGATCAATCAATCAATGCCAATTGAACAGAGAACCAACATGTTTCGTCCCCATATTAGTTGTGCCACCATCGTTCATTTGCTGATAGGGATAGACCCATGTATGGCCAGCTTTAACTAAGAGCCCCATTTTTCTCCTGGGCTAAACATTGAACATGTCTGCCTCTAGAATAGCCTCTAACGCTAGAATAAGAGGTAAGTTTGAATATGAGTCAGTGTTTGAAACAGTACAACAAATGAAATAGATAGATCAACATTTTACAATAAATTATTGGTAAGACAAAGTTAGTATCAACATTTAATTTTTGAAATAGAGCTCCAAATGAAGAGACAATGAGTTCTATTTCACATCGGTTCGAAAATGGTTCTTGAGAATTTTTTCATTATGCACATTTCTCAGACAATGACAAAAATAAAAACAGAAAAAAAATTTGGATGAAAAATAATACAGAATACAGTAATTTTTTAAAATACTGTCCAATATAAAAGAAGCACATGTGATATTAAGATGAAATACTACTTAGAGAGAAGTCCTTCACAACTTTGACAACATAGGGTATTTTGGAAAAAGTGTCCCAAATAAAAGCAGGAGAATAAAAATATTCTAATAAAATATTGGTGAGAGCCGGGTTGGTTATTAAAAACTTGAGATTCATACATCATACATTTCATAGTGCAGCGATGAAAAAAAGAAACATGATTAATTATTTATTATAGAAGTAACATTTTTGGGGAAATATTATTTTCATAAATTGCAGTTTGAAAAAAATGTCTCAAATGAAAGATAGGATTGTTTATGGATTATATATTTGTGACTGAGAATTTTCTGTAGGACTTAGTGTATTAAATAGTTTCTCACATAACAAATGTTGTACAAGAGTGGTGGAGAGACATTTTGAACTCAAGCCATACAATTGTAAAGGGTCCACTTCTGTATAGAAGTTGCTTCATAAAAATGTTTGCACACTGTGAGCTTCCCACAATGTGAACAAGCTGCATCAGTTCAGATTGATATTGCACATGTTAAATGAGAGCATGCTGGAGCATTGAAGTGCAGCTCTATTCTCCAACACAATGGTATTGTTCAAACTTAAATATGTTTTACAAGATGCAGAAAATAAATGTTAATAGTTGTTTCAGAGTATAAGCTGATCTGAATATGAGCTAAGTTCCCCATTTTAAAAAACATAGAAAAACTGAATTACTTAAAACGGAGGTTTACTAAAAATCTTTCAAACATGAATTTCTGGTGGTAGGTCTGCTTTAAGTCATTTGGAATATACAGTTGTGTTCAAAATTATTCAACCCCCACTGAAATTGAGTGTTTTGTCCATTTTGACATTGTGATCATTTCAATCATCTTGTTTACAATTAAATCAAAGAGGCAACAGCCCCAAAGCATGATTGACCCCCACCAAGCTTCACCAGTAGACAAGGTGTTCTTTTCTTCATAGGCCCTGTTCTTCCTCCAAACATAGCTGTCTCCAAAGAATAAGAAGAGTCGACTGCAGTATGCCAAAAGTCATGTGGACAAACCACAAAAATTTGGGGATAGTGTTCTGTGAACTGATAAAACAAAATTAGAACTGTTTGGGCCCATGGATCAACTCTATGTTTGGAGGAGGAAGAACAAGGCCTATGAAGAAAAGAACACCTTGCCTACTGTGAAGCATGGCGGGTATCAATCATGCTTTGGGGCTGTTTTGCTTCTGCAGGTGTAGGGAAGCTTCAGCGTGTGCAAGGTACCATGAATTCTCTTCAGTACCAGGAGATATTGGAAGGAAATGTGATGCAGTCTGTCACAAACATGAGGCTTGGGAGACGTTGGGCCTTTCAAGAGGATAATGATACCTAGCATACCTCCAAGTCCACTAGAGCATGGTTGCAGATTAAAGGCTGGAACATTTTGGAGTATCCATCACAGTCACCAGACTTGAATCCGATTGAGAACCTCTGGTGGGACTTGAAGAAAACAGTTGCAGCGTGCAAGCCTAAAGCCCCCCCATACACCACATACAATTACCATGCAACTTCTGTACAACCAACTTTTCTTCTACCAAAACCATGTAATAGGAGGACCTTTCTACACCTTCCAATCACTATGTATTCTATCAGGAAGGTCACTATACTACATAGTTGTTGGTAGGTCTCATGAAAGTTGTATGGAGGAATCTGAAGGTGTATGGGGGGCTTTAGTTGTTGGTAGATCTCATGAAAGTTGTATGGAGGAATCTGAAGGTGTATGGGGGGCTTTAGAATGTGACTAAAAATGGGCTAAGATATCCGTAGATCGCTGCAAGACACTTGTGTCAAGCTATGCTTCACGTTTAAAAGCTGGTATAACTGGAAAAGGAGGTTGTACTAAGTACTAAGAATGAATGTCACTTGGGGGCTGAATAAAACTGATAAAGATGTGAGCACAAAAAATACATTTGTGGTTATTTCATTATTTATGTTATGTTATATTTGTCTGACTTACAAGTGCCTCTTTGATTTAATTGTAAACAAGATGACTGAAATTATCAAAATCAATGTCAAAATGGCCAAAACACTCAAAATCAGCGGGGGTTGAATAACTTTGAACACAACTGTACTCACCCACTGAGTGGGACATTCTAGTTTTGGCCATTAGATGGAAATCAAATGATTCCTACCGACTGCATGAAGGAGCCCTAAATTTTATTTAATTTTTATATTTAGCCTGAAGTTCAGATTCTTTAAGTGAAGCAGATAATAGAACTGCAAATAATAATACCATTTTTTATGGATTTTTTAAAATTTTCGGATTATTTACAAATCTTACTTGAGCAGGTTACATTTAGTGATGGCCCGAACTGTTCGCCGGCGATCTATTCGCGGCGAACATCACATGTTTGCGTTCGCCACGTGTTCGCGAACATATGGCGAGT
>CM070038.1:51035679-51049805 GCA_036250615.1 Ptychadena robeensis
GGTATGTGATATGGCTGCTTTTTAGGGGGATTGATTTGTCCCGCTCAGAAACAGCGATGGGGCCATATTATATGGGTCAGATAGATGGGCGTGAGTGCGGCGCAGGAAGTGGCCATCGATCTGGCCCATATCTGCAGGTCTGTACCCTGCTTAGCAGGGAAAGTTTTTTTACAGAGTAAAAATGGGTCAATGAGAAGGTGGGTGTTTAAGTTGCATTTAGGCATGCAGCTTTCAAAATTAAGGGGGATGCTACAGGGTTCAGCAGATCACGGGGGTGTGTTGCAAGGGGTAGCCAAAGAGCTGCTGCTCAAAATGCGGATTAAAAGATGTGTGTAAAGCTGGCCATACACTGATGACCATACCCGATAGATCGCCAGACGTCGCCACTGTGCACATCGATTCCTGTTCAATACTTTGGAAAGGGACCCTAGTCACAGGCCACATTTGTTTTTTTTATCCTTTGTTGTTTTTTTTTATTATACAATCAAATTTAGGTAAATAATGCAAGTATACAATCCTGTCTTTGGAAATACAGCTTTTTAGCTTTTATAAAATGCAGTCATTAGGAGAATAGATTTCTTATTATTGGCCAACCAGCATAAAGTAATTTACACAGTTTCCTCTTTCCAAACTAGAAGCCATCATTCCTTGCATGAGGAAAAAATCACTGTGTCACACTTTGTGATTTCACATCTGTTACAGAGCAGGCCCCAAGCCTGTACTGCTATCATCACTATGGAAACCACTGGCGGCTCTTAGTAAGAGCCGCCAAACAAATTAAACTTTACACTGTATCAGCTCAAACCTGCAGAGAGAGCTAAGGAAAGTGGCAATAAAAAAGCTTCAAAAATAGAATTAGCCTTTACAGTTTGAAGAGGCTTTTGTGCAATGATATTATCAAAGACAACAATGTGCCAAACAGTTCAGTTATAAAGATATAGATCTTGGTTAGAAACATCAAAATTGCACCAGTATACAGCCAACGGTTAAAGTATATTACAGCACAGAGAAACCACATGTAAACAGATAATACAAAAATAAATACTAAAATTGCTATTTTGAATATTTGTTACAAATATAATTTTGTAATTTCATTTCCTTAAAACCTTAGTAATTGTTTTAGGGTTCTATACCCTGGGTTCACAAACATTAAAGATAATGTAAGGGGGCAAGGGTAGCTAAGCAGCCAAATAATGAATATCCCTGTCGCCCCACGGCTCGGCCAGACATGTCCGACATCCTCTGACCGATGCCGGCCGATGCCGTTAGTTTCAATGGAGACTGGCGTCTCTATTGAAGCTAACGATGCTGTCATCTCTGGAGAGCACGTAATCTGGAGAGACATAATTTAATTACAACAATTACATATAGATACAATGGTCCACAATAAAATGTATACCAGTACAAGACACTGAGGCTACTTAAGGAAGACATTGTGACAGTGGAAAAAGAAGGAAAAATAAAAACAAAGATTCTGTAAAAGACATCCCAGAGTGGCATGACCCAAATGCAGGAGGTAGACCGCACAAATATACCCAGTTATGTGCCTCTGGTTGTACATGTCTGGTTGTACATGAACACCTGCCTGGCCCGCTCTGGAGGAGGGCACTTTTTGCATCTCCCTATGTTTGGATTGGGGTTCTCCTGATTACAGCTCAACTGTTAGGTGTCAAATTATCACACTTAGGGCTTGTGTCCACTGCTGATTCCCTATGCTAGACGGACAAAGCATGTGCCCGCAAATTTGCAGTGCAGATTCCCGGCTGCTCACAGGCAGTTTGCCCACGGCCTATTCATACAGCAGGGGAAAGTCTCCGAACAGCTTCTGGCCCTGTTTTCCTGTGTTTTAGAGACACCTCCATTGATCTATTTTGGAGTAGTAGACACAAGCCCTTAATAACGTGCAAGATTCTGATATTTAAAGATCAGTTGACCAGGATGATCAATGAACCCCAAAGGGAACAAGACACAGAATAAAAAATTATCTGCTCTTTAGGAGCAGCAATAAATGAATGCCCATAGGCATATAAACATAACTACAGTGGCTTGCAAAACCCCACTTTGCAGCTATTTATTTAAAAAAAATGTTTGGAATCATGTATGATTTTCGTTCCACTTCTCACGTGTACACCACTTTGTATTGGTCTTTCACGTGGAATTCCCAAAAAAATTATGGCTGTAATGTGACAAAATGTAGAAAAGTTCAAGGATGCCGAATAGTTTTGCAAGCCACTATGAAACTTAAAAAGTACTTTCCACTCCCTATTTCAGCTACCTGTGTAGCTACTTCCTTTTCCTTTATATGCTGTTTTTTGAATGTTACTTCCTGTTTGTCCACATTGATGTCAGTGTAAATTACTCATGATGTCACCTATGGCCATCCTATTAATCAATCATTCAGCCATATTGCAAATACAAGGTCAAATAAGTCACAACACTAAGGGCTCATATACACGCGTGGTTTTTGACCACCCGGTAGATAAGCGATAATCGGAACCACCCGATAGACCTGTCATAGGGTTGTTATCTAAACACCCCTGAGCGCTAAACATTTTGGTTATTTTCCGGGCTGCTGTCAGTCGGGCGTGTAAATATAGTCTTAGGGGCATTATGAGTCATTTATCAGGCTGCATTCACAGGCTTCCCCTCCCCCCCCCCCCCCCCAAGCTCACGGGTATTTAAAAGTGCACCTATTCTATCAATATTGGGAAGGCACCCGAAAAGACGCCTAATGCTGTGTCTTCTTGGCTTCAGTACTTTTTGGCACAAGAAACCCAGCTTTTCCAGATGTCAGTGTGAATGTTCCCTAACACCTAACTTAATGACTTAGAAACAAGGCAAAAAAAGGAATTTTAAAAAGGCAGTTGCCAGAGACCCAACTGGTCAAGGAGCAGTAAGTATGGTATCTTTGGTTCAAAAAAGTTGCTGTCTTTTTTCTGGTTTAAATAAATGGGGTGCAGTCAGCTTATGCTCATCAGCTTATTTTCATGTATATATAGTAAGTCATCATAAAACATTTTAACTATATTTGTCTACCAGGAGTCTTTGTAGCAGAGGGGCCACCTGAGAAGTATTCAGATAAACCAGACTACGTCATCTCCATAGTAAGCAGCTGATCCATAAACCAAATGTTGAAAGTGTGCCGAGCTGCTCTGTTCAATGCAATCCTTTCATCCTGCCGACCAGTGAGTGCCCAAAGAATGTATGCTGAATTATATGATTATTCTTTTTGGCTGTGTTCCATCTACATGTAAAATGCATCAAGAATGGTGTGCTGTGAACCCTCATACAAGCATATGAGTATTCATAATGTATTTTTAATGCAGCTGGCATTCAGATCAATATGACTATCCACGCTCCCAATAAATATTACATGTGTTGAAACAACTGTGGATGCCCGTTAAAACAACGCAGCCAAAGCATGTCCTATGTTGTATTACAAGTCAATGTTTATTTGCAAAAAGTCAAAGAAAAGTACATCTTCCTACATGCTGTTTGTCGGATTTATGTTCTTGGCAAATGTAACTGAGGGGAGGCACGTCTGGTTGGAGTCCATTATTATTGGAGTCCCCTGTTAAGGGGTTTTGTAATGAAAGGGTTGTAGTGATTTAGGTTTATTGTAAAGCACAATGATTTATCCCTGCTGGTATATTTTACAGACTGGGAGAATATACTGTATATCAAAGGAATACAACTATGCAAATTGCAGAGAATGGTAAAAAGGAACATGAAATAGTTATTTTGAGGATAATAAAGACTAATTTATCTTGCTGATTCTACATTTTAGTGTTCTTTAATCAAGGCAAGCTGTAATGTTTTGGGAGATGAACCTGTTCTATTCAATAGTAGCTTCCTCAGTAACAACCAATCAGTCTCAACACTGCTGATCACTCAGACTCCCCACAGCCCTTGGCTCTCCTGTGGAAGTTCATTGGCTTAAATAATTCATGTCTGTAAGTAACCTAATAGAGTCTAATGCTAAACTCCTGACAAACCTGAATAAACACATACACATAATACACATGAAACATATAAAAAGGATCTATTTTACCTGTGAAATTACATGTAACTCTGTAAATATGGTAGCAAGAAAAATGTATCTGCAAAAATCTGACTGCTAGGCAAGAGTAAAATATGTACCTAAAATGTATATGCTTAACCTGCCAACCTGCGCTACCATATGTTATGTGTTGTATGGACCGAAAAAAAGGATATATGCTGTTTTTATGGAGTTAAAGCTGCAATGGAGCTGCAAGGGTGCTCCATATATAATGATATAACACACACACACACAACGTGTTAACATGACACAGGAATGTATTCTATACCAGTGTTTTAAAAAAAAATACAATTGACTAATTCTCTTAAGTTTTAAATATAAGCTAAATTATTGTTCCCCAAGATAATCTATTGTGGTTGAATGAAGTGAAGGTGAATGTGTAGCATCTGCAAAGCAATTTTTTTTGTTTGCAAAGTGTCTTTTATCTTGCTGGTAAATTAAGCTCAATTGTGATCATTCTTTAGCACAGCCCTAACCCCTTTGAACATTATAACCTTCTCTTAATGTGGTTGGCACGGGTGGTCTGGGCACAGGACCAATTATAGGAATTTTATTTTGACATTACTGAAGATAAATCAGTTGTGCCTAAAGCTGGCCATAGACGGTTCGATTTGCAGTATCGGCCACCATGCACGCTCTTCGAGATGTCAATTCCAGGCTTTAGACATAGTATGTAACTTTATATTTCCCCTAAACTCCAATATACGAACTGTGAGCAGAGGATTGGATTGCGAACATGACCCTCTTACTAGCAATATTCTGCTAGTGCTCCATAAATGTAAATATACATTGATTGCTCATTTGGAGTGCTCATATGTATTTTTGCAATGTGATTGATAAAATCAGTTATTTAATTTTCATAAGCAAGCTGTGCACAATATATTTTTAAAACTGTGCCACCCCCTTAATATGTCATTTGAGCCTACGGCCAACATTTTAAAACAGCCTTTTTGTCACTAACATTCGATGTCCCCAAAGTCTCAAGGCAGGCAAAGCAGCAACCTTAGATCTCTGTCTGGAGCATAATTCTACAAGTTGCTGCCTCTAGTGTATGACACCCAAGGGAGCCCTTTAAAATGCTGGCAAAGGTAGTAAACAATATACTCGTAACAGCAATAGACTAACTTTCTCCCAGTAGGCTTGGCAGCTGCAATGAATTGCTCTTCAGGTCTTGCGATATATCACTTTATTTCAAAGGGGCTCCTGGCACCTAGTTATGTCTTTTCCATTTATAAAAAAAAGAGAATCTGGGAAAAAAAGACTCTCTTAACCCAGAAAGAAGAAAACGGAGGACATTTTTGGATGCCCGTGGAAAAAGACGAAGCCAACATGCGCCACTTCCATTAGCAAGGTCTGGCATGTCATGAAATTCCCCTAGGGGACTCGTGCGCTAAACATACAGCGGCACCATCTGCTTTTCCTTAGTTTACTTCACAGTGAAATACATCACTTCACCTCAGAGGATTTCAAACATGTTTCAACATAAATGAAACCAAAGCAGATGCTGATTATATATTCTGTTTATGTTTTGAGCAGTATGTCTTATACAGGTAAGGCAGCATGCTATATTAATCCAACAAAAATGTCATTTTTCTGATTATAACACAGCTTTACCAGCTATTTAGTGCTATCATTCCGATACCAAGACAACGCTTGGAAAAATAAGTAAGCTAGGGATATATTAGTGTTTTCACATATTCTTAGAATACCCACATGCTCTGGTAAACTTTTCACAGAAATACTTGCTCCTAAGGAATTTATAATATAATTTCTTATACCAGATTTACTTTACTCATTACAAATCTGACCAGATTTGCACAATTTAGTCTGATTCGTTTATTTGGCTGCGTAAGTAAGTCAAC
The DNA here is from genome assembly GCA_036250615.1 of Ptychadena robeensis. Classification (NCBI taxonomy): domain Eukaryota; kingdom Metazoa; phylum Chordata; class Amphibia; order Anura; family Ptychadenidae; genus Ptychadena; species Ptychadena robeensis. The sequence goes on from CM070038.1 coordinate 51,041,602, forward strand.
CAAATGGAATATTATTTTAAACCACAAAACTGTCCTCCTTACTCCTTACCAAAACTATGTTATATACCATCACATCCCTCACAATAAATCCAGTTAACATGCCCAAGGCTTCCTCTTCTTCAGGAGTCCTACCTCCTGTAGTATTGTACTTTGAATCTACACTGACATGTATGTACCACATCCTTTGGAGTGGGGGAGAGGGCAAAAGGAAATGAGTTGACTGATGATGGCTGTATTAAGCCCAGAAGAGGAGTACTTAGTAGGGAACACTAGTAAAGGGAGTAAATATTGGAGCCTCTGGAACCTTATTGAAACCTAAGCAAGCTACAAATATATAAATTCAATAAAATATTAGAAGTTCAAATGTATGATTGTGTCATCAAACTCTAAAACACATTCTATAATAAAGTTGTACCTGTAAAGTAGAAAGTATATACACTCCTGGTATGTTTGTAAATGGCATTTAGAAGACATGTCACTTTGTGTCCTTTATTCAGCATCTCCTGAACTACTTTGTGCAATAACAGTGAAAAAATAGTAAAGTGTTTAAGGCAATGTTAAGGATTGCAAAGAGTTTGGACAAATGTAAACTTACAATCAAGTGCCTTTTACCAATTCATAATAACTGGCATTAATATGGTTATGCCCAGATAGTGAACACCAAAAAACTTTGCGGCTTCTGACAACATGATTTCTGTACTCCTTCCAGGTTTTATAACCAATTGTTAACCAGCCCTGTTTAAAATAAACGTTTTAACTGGAGAATATGGGATTAATCCCAATAAAAATAAAGAAGCATGTATAGGGCACCCAGTGTTTGTTTTTCAAATTTATTTGCATCAACGCGTTTCGTGGCTAATCATGCCACTTCTTCAGGATGAATATATTTTTTTCAAGTTGTCTCCGCTGGGAACTTCAAGATTTTTTTCTCGGTTGTCTGATGGACGGATCGTCCATCAGACAGCCGAGAAAAAATCTTCAAGTTCCCATCATTGTCATCATTAATTAAGTTCCCATCGGTTGTCATCATTAATTAAAATCTAAATGTCTAAATTCTTACTTGTATCTGTAGTCTCGTATTGACTGTCTCTCTGCAATTCAAAAATCTCCACTTCAACCCGTGCGTTGGACCCTCCTTGCGTGTGGCTGTTTATGTGTTCTCGGGCAAGTGCAAGTGCCAATCTCTCACCACGCCCACAAACAGTCTGATCGTCAAGGATTGCAGCTGTAAGAAAAGAAACCTGTTATGCACACATTTCATATGCAAATATTTATACCATTTTGTCAAATCTGCTCAGTAGAAAAAATATATTATATTTTATTTTTTGTGGGTTTAACCCAGTTACCGTAAATATATCAAGGCAAGTCTGAGAAAAAATGTTTGTATGTAAATTTTTTTCAGTGGAGAACCAGGTGGCTAGAAAAACTGCACTTTATCCAAAACAAAATAAGTTTTGGGTCAACTTCTATTTAAAATTACACCCTGGTTGTATACTAAACAAAACTTTTACATCAATGCCTATGTTTATGTTATGTCAAAACATTCCACATATACAGAGAAACAGACTTCTAACATTATATCGAAATACATGTTTTTATTCAAAAGGATCTGTAGTGACCCCAGAAAGGGCCACAAAACTGTCTATATTGCACTCTGTATATACTGCTGTATAGTGCTGTATTATAGTAGGAGTATGTCCCATTAAGGGTTGTGCACTTGCTGTTTACTCAAGGATGGGTATGTGTCTAGACGGCTGTCTTCTTTTCCCGCAGTCCACTCCTTACAAATGTATCAATCCTAATCTGCCCTACTACTGGCCTTAAACCAACCCTTCTGGGAGTCTAAAAATGTTAGCTCCACAGAACATTCTGGACTTTTATTATGCTGACTTGATACACTGCAGATCCAGACGAGTCCCCAGACGCAGGAATCCTGGGTTAAATATCCACTGCTCCAGTGTGACTCCCTGGCAAGTACTGCCTATCTTCTTCCCTGGTGTGAGAGCCTTCAGCCGTCTAAGGTACCCAGCCATGAGTAGGAGCAAGTTGGAACTGTAGATTCCCAAGTTTGATGCCCCATCCCTGTCATTCGGGTGATAGTGATGTGCCTGTAAACTTGTAAATATCCCCTACTTCGTGCCTGGACCTTCCGTTTCTTGATGTGTGAGCTTTGTGGCAGTGTGCTGAGCAGAAAACATCCTTCAAAAGAATCTGGTTGTGTAAGTTGCCCACTACAATGGCACCCCATGACACTACAGTTCAGTTTGGTGCTATTCAGCATTCCAAGATACTTGGTCAGAATTTAAATTGGCCAAGCTGGTGGGAATAAGCAAAAAATAATCTGACATTTTGGAAAAATCAAGAGGCATTGGTAACATCACCATTTTGTTGAAAAGTATTTGAGTCAACTGATCAGGCAAATTATGGTGTTGTTTCAAATATTTCTCCTGGATCTGTAGTGGTGCCATGATGTGGACGTTTATAACACCCTTTTTTACTTTTAAAGACATAGCAATTCAAAGTCTGGTATCATTATGTTTGCCATTCCGCTGTGCAGAGAATGTAAGGTGTTATCATACAGGAGCATATGGGATATGCTATGGATACTGGAGCAATATTTTGGGATGGCCATTTTGCAGTTACAGTTTGTGGAATTATGCTCTGAGAAAATGTTCAACCTTCCTACTGGTTGTGGTAGAGTAAGTGTAAACAACTTAATATAACCTTTTTATCATGTTTCTCATATTTGTCAGGATATTTGCTTAGAAGAAAAACATAAAGGCTAAAAGTGCACAATTCTCCTAAAATTGTAAATTCGTACACAAGTGATTTTAATGCAAAAACCTGAACCTGGAATGCAAGACATGAAAGTATGGAAGCTACATGTAAGCAGAAGATGTAGTGGGAAATACAAAAATGTAACTAAGAATATTTATTAAAAAAATGTAAACAAAATAATTGGAATTGTACATTATAATTATGTACATATAGACCAAAAATATGGTACATAGTTTGTAGCAGTACATGTAGGCAACTTTAATTGACCTTGTTTACATAGGTGTACGTTATTGCTGAATTTAGCTGTTAGCCTGGAATTAAGCTTTGAAGATACTGAGAACACAGGCAACACTCATCTGAGGAGAATAAACTGCCCTCCTACCTTCCATAACTGAGACACAACTGTTATTAGGATATATCTACACATGTAAAACACTCTGCAATCAGGATCTGTTGAATTTTTCTCTAGACTTGATGTATGTCTGTATTGGGCTTTTCTGGTTCTGAATGAGAACGATGTAAAAGACAGATACTCTGAATCACTGAGTAAGACAAGAGCATCCCTCTTCTGTCCTCTGCATCGACTCGGGCCTATGCTCTGTAGGGAGATGGTAAAGGAGGGGGTGATGGAAACGGATCCTTTGATGCTTTTCATCTTCGTTCCTTATTCAGGATTTATTACATTTCTTTCTTCTATATTTTTTGATATGTTAATTTTCACAAATTGTGGAGTATTAAATGTGTGTCTTTTTATTACAGCTTTTATGAGCCGAGCAGAAGAACACAAAACATCTGAGAGCCGCCCCCACCCTTGTAATAACCTTTCCTCACAGGCTCTTCCGTCGGCTGTAACAACACAATTAGAGGAACATTGGCCCACCACCTTTCTATCCCTCTGGAGAAATTCACAAGAGAGACAGCTGGCAATCGTGAGTTTCCTTTTATACCCAGGTAGAGTCTAGAGTGCAGAGGTGCTCAGCACTTTTCATGCTGTGGCCCCAAATGTCAGAGTGCCATTAGCTGATAGTTTGCCTTTGAAAATGGTACCTCGAAAAATATGTTTCTTCTTGGAACTGAAGATAGTGTTTGCCATTATCTTGGATCCATGACTTTTCAGATTATAGCAGAAGCTTTGGGTATGAAAAAGTTGTGTGCAAGCCAATGAACATTCATGGTCATCTTCAAATTAAGCTGGTAATTACAAGTTCACACAGTGTAGCAACAGGGGGTGAAGAGATTAGCGCTGCCCCAAGGAAACCTATGCCAAAAGAAATACAGTAGATTGCTAGATTATGGTTGATGGTCCACCAGTGGCATCCCTAAATCTGGTGTCACCTGGTGCAGAGGTTATCACACAGCAGATTAGGGCAATATTTTAGGGATGGCCAACTTGCATAAATTTACAGTGTGTTAAGATATGCTCTGAGAAAGGTTAATGCAACTTTACTACAGCAATATTTTTATTTTAAAGCAGTAGGGTGAATGTAAACAAATTATAATATATCTGTTTTAATTTCCCACATTATGAACACCCTGAACGTCCCCTATGTCATTAATGGCACTGAGGGCCTGTGTGTTATCAACCACGCCAGTAAAATCAAAAGCCCCCGCATTGTCGTTGCCACACTGGGCACTGCATGTAATCCCATGTTCAAAATGCGCTTGGTGTGCCCCATTGGCAAAATGTGTGTGAAGTGTTTTTTAGGAAAATTTTACCAATTCATTTTAATAGGGTATATCAATGCCCTTCATAACAATTAAATGACACTTAACAGGTGCAAAACACAGGCAGGTTTACTGTACACATTCTGTCCCTGTTCACTAATGACAGAAACCAAGTCACTGTAGGCATTGCAGATAAACATTGTGCAGAAGTTGTGTTTAAAAAGTATTTGTTGATAAACATAATGCATTTATACAATGAATACTGTGATTTCAACAGCTGTCCATGAAGTGCATCATCTACATCAGAGTAGGGAATGCTGGAACTTTTTATAGAAGTGATGCCAATACAGGAGGGCTTTAAGGTTATAGGAACTTTGTAATATATATGGACATAATAGACTACAAAGAGATGTCTGAAACACATTTTGGGAAGACTCAGACAGTGGCGTTACTAGATTTTGTTTAATGTAGTCACGGCTCACACTACTCACTTTTTTATACTGCAGTTTGGGGGTAACCAAATTGGACTGGCAGTGAGAGAGGCTTAAATGGGATATAGTTAATAAATTCTATTGTCATGTGTTATATGACTACTCAATTACTTTTGTTACCTCTATATTTATGATAGGACCATAGCGTTATGAATTTTATTGAGCATTCTTTATATTTCAAAATCCTCGTAGAACAGTATTATATATAATTTTTATATATAATATGTTATAATTATGTTATAATATAATATTATGTTATAATATAATACTGTTATATTATATAATAATAATCCAACTCCCCAATCCCCAGATACAGCAGATTTAGGAACTTCTGTCCTAGGAAGAAGTTGGCACATCTAAGAGAGAGCAGGAGCACGAGGAGAATGTGTGGTGTGACAAGAGAAAGATTGGCTTAAAGGTAAAGGATAAAAGAACGTAACAGAGTGATAGAGAGGGAGAGTGCCAAAGTGTGAAAGAGACTTAAGCAATTACCCAAACCAGGTTTCAGTGCTCCAGGATTACAATTGTAGAGAAAAGTTAGGTCCCCACACATTGTTCATTCTTTTTGTGCTCATTAAATTTTTGTATATTTAGGTCAGCTTTTGTATATGGTTTAAAGGCAGGCTGGCTGCTTTAGCATTATTCTCATAAGATGTGCAAGCCCTTGACAATGTTGGGGAAACAATAGAGGCCCCCTGTGTGGCGTAAGTAGCACCAATATATTAGCTCATCACTATAAAGAAGCAATGACAAATCCAGCGCTGAACTTGTAGTACTTAGATGTATTGGAATAGCTCAATATGTTAAAACACTCAGTGAAGACTGAACTACAATTCACCTGAAAATGAACACAGATTGCACAATCTCTGGTTGTGATGCCTCAGGCCCTGTTCATCTGGTCTGTCTCCACAAGCAAGTATTTAACATGAGTTGACGGTGGTATTTTCTTACCGTTGTTACAGGTGCCTCTGCCTTAAGCACCTATGTGTGCATCCTCTTATCCAGTACATCAATTCAACAGTAACTAGCAAAGCTGTCAGATATCCCCCCTTGGCATTTTAACAAGAAACCAAAAATACCTAATGAACAAGACAATTTCCTATAGACTGCAACTTGAATAATAAATTGGAAAATAAAAACTAATGGTATTGGTATCATGAGTTATGTTCCATAGAAGGATGTGCCACCCTCGAAAATATGACGCCCTAACTCCCAGATTAAGGTCCTGGGGAACCGACTAAACAAGGTTTAGAGGCACATGGGAGAGTCAAAATTGTGTTTAAAATGGATCTTTAATACAAAAAAGGACCTGCGTCAATTGTGCACGTCAAAAATATAAAACACAATAGTGTATGCAGAGATATACAGATTTAAAATGTTGGATATAACATCATAACATTGATATACAGTGGTTACATATATAATGTTATTTGAGATCAAAAAGATTTTGTGATTCCACTTTGTACTCCGACGCGTTTTGTCCCAAGGATGGGGCTCATCAGGGAGAGTGGATCACTGAGAACTAAGCAAACATCAGTCACTTCAATTGTTTAACAGAATTAGGTAACATATTTCGTATCATAATGGAATATCAAGAAATAGCACTCAAATATGCCTTCCATACACAGTTCTACAGTTATACATGATTACATTGCACGTCTACCAAATGGTGAGTATGTTATTCACAACATTGTCCTAATGGGGACTCTAGTTCTATCGTGTTATTTGTTGGCCGATATCTTGAGAAGGGCCTAGTAATCCAGTAGGGTGAGATAGGGAGAGCGTTAAACTTGTCATGCTACTCCAAATTTATATACAATTATATCTCATCATATATGCATAAGAATCATCAACGACAGAATATGGTGGTTACTCACATATCAACACACTGTTTATATCTCAACTGGTGACATGGGATATCCGCACAAAAAGACCAAAAAACTCAGGGAGCAGCCTGTGGTGACCCCGGTAGCCCGGTACATCAGGGAATCTGACGTGCACAATTGACGCAGGTCCTTTTTTGTAATAAAAATCCATTTTAAACAAAAATTTTACTCTCCCGTGTGCCTCTAAACCTTGTTTAGTCGGTTCCCCAGGACCTTAACCTGGGAGTTAGGGCGTTATTATTGAATAATAAATGTTTGTACATTATAGAGACTGGAGTGTGTGAATTTTTTTTGTACTGTCGTGATCTTTCTAGAACACTTTTTTGCTTCAGCAAATGAATAGTTTGAAAACCCAGAGAGTTTGATTAGACAACAACCTCTAAAATGGCAACATCTAATTGTATATGGTGCCCAATGGAATATCCTAAAGAGAGTACTATTGGGTAAGGTCCAGAAACCATCTTTTGCAGCAGGCATGCTCCTCAGTCCAGAACCAATTTCAGGCAGAATTCCGCATGTAGAGGCCAGAAATCATTTAATCTTTAACACACGGCATTTGGCAGTCATAAGAATAAAGAGTTTGCTCTATCCATGCTTGAAAAGAACTGGCATTTTCACAATAAGTATTACCATGGATGTGCCATTGACAGACCAGCTAATGCCTTATAAGCTGTAATCCATAGAGAGGTCTGTAATGTGTGGCATTTGTTGATCTTGTAAAATGGAAACAGTAGGCATGGATACTTGTTTTTCTTTATATTCTTATACTGCTGCATATTTGTATACCACTGTATATTTTAGATTTTCAAATATAAATGCTCTTCTAGACTTCCCACTCCAATGATCTATGCTATTATAGATTAGAACAGCAACATCCTTCCTTATATGTCAGTGGGTCATAGACTGTAATATTAAGGTTGGCTGCGTAAAATGTGTCATTTACAATATTTTATACATTTTTATGTTTTTTATATAGTGATGGCATTTTACACAGCCCTTTACAGAGTATATCCCTAACTCTCTCAGAGGAGCTCACATGAGGAGAGTGTGAATTAGGAGGACTGATAGGGTTAGAGATTAAGCAAGAAAAATTGTTGTGGGGAGTGTGCCACACGCAAGAGAGCTGGGATAAGAAAGAGAGCAAAGGAGAGAGAACCAGAGTGTGAAAGTGCGAGCGAGAGATTAAAAGTGTCAATGTGCAAATACTAGAGAGCAAGAGAGGAATAAAGAGTTGAGACTGCGAGGTCAAGAGTACGAAAGACTCCCTGTGAGTGAAAAAATCTGAACGCAAGAATGGAAGACAAGAAAAAGCAGCTTTGTCACTTTTAAGTCCTGGATAAAAACAAAACCTGTGTTTAATTCACATGCTTAAGTCAGTGATGAC
>CM070038.1:51057063-51074607 GCA_036250615.1 Ptychadena robeensis
AATAAAAAAAGCATAAAAACACATGTACATAAGTATTCACAGCCTTTGCCATGAAGCTAAATATTTTGCTTTTCCCCTGATCATCCTTGAAATGTTTTTGCAGCTTAATTGGAGTCCACCTGTGGTAAATGCAGTTAATTGAACATGATTTGGAAAGGCACACACCTGTCCACATAAGGTCCCACAGTTGACAGTTTAATTTCAGTGTTCGAACGAAGCACAAAGTCAAAGGAATTATCTGTAGACCTCCAAGACAGGGGTCCTGAGGCACAAATCTGGGGAAGGTTACAGAAAAATGTCTGCTGCTTTCAAGGGCTCTATCATCTGTAAGTGAAAAAAAGTTAAAAACCACCAGGAAGGAGAACCTTCCACTAGGACAACCGTCTCCGCAGCAATCCACCAATCAGGCCCGTATGGTAGAGTGAACAGACAGATGCTATGCCTTAGTAAAAGGCACAAGGCAGCCTGCCTGAAGTTTGCCAAAAGGCACCTGAAGGACTCTCAGACCATGAGAAACAAAATTCTCTGATCTGATGAGACAAAGATTGAACTCTTTGGTGTGAATGCCAGGCGTCACACCATTGGTCTAATACCATCCCTATAGTGAAGCATGGTGGTGGCAAGTAGGGATGATCTTCAGTGGCAGGAACTGGAAGACTAATCGTGATAAAGGGAAAGATGATTGCAGCAATGTACAGATAAATCCTTGATGACAAAACTCAGACTGGGGACAGTTAGTCTTTTAGAAGCTCAACAACTCTAAGCACACGGTCAATATATCAAAGGGGCGGTTTCAGGACAACTCTGTGAATGTCCTTGAGTGGCCCAGCCAGAGCCCAGACTTGAATCTGGATTAAATTGGCTGTGCACCAGCGATTCCCATCAAACCTGATGGAGCTTGAGAGGTGCTACAAAGAGGAATGGGCGAAACTGACCAAGGATTGGTGTGCCAAGCTTGTGGCTTCATATTTAAAAAAACTTGAGGCTGTAATTCCTGTCAAAGGTGCATAGACAAAGTATTGAGCAAATGCTGTGAATACTTATGTATATGCGATTTCAGTTTTTTTATTATTTAATAAAATTGCCAAAACGTGTTTTACATTGTCATTACGGGGTGTTGTGTGTAGAATATTGAGGTAAAAAAATTATTCCTTATTCCTTCACTATTCCTTAGTTATCTGATAAAGAGAGCTTTACTCATCACAGCGTGGGCAGTTAACAATATAAATAAATTATATACCTTTATATACACACATGATCACACTACCATTGCCTGTGATACAGATATTAGCTGATGGAAGAAAAGCAGATGATGTGCAGCTGGCTGATATTAGCAGCATTTATAAATTAAATATGTCAAAGTCACTTACCGACACGTAGAGATGACAGCAGCGGGGCCCCAGGGGAGGTGAGACTCAGGAGCAGTAGGAGGAGCGGAGCTCCCAGCTCAGGCTGCAGCATCTTTTTCTACTCCTCATGGAGACGGATCGAGGCGCAGCCACGCTGACACCACCTGTGGAAAAAAGAGAGGACTTTTAAGGGAAAATAGCAATGTCAATCTAAAGGTTCCTGTTTAGCCCTCCAGCATCTGTAAGCAGCAAGTGATCTCATCCCCAACCAGGAAGTGAGGTCATCCTGGAAAACACATGGCCCTGAGAGATCAATCCTTGGAAACCTCCTTTAGGTGAGTATCTTGTCTGTTGTTTAGTTTCATTTTATTCCATTCCATATTATTTAACCATTAGCAGTATCCTACTTTGTGGCACTAGGTTGTGCGCCTCTGTCCTTGTTCTTATTTGTCTGTTACAGGGGGCCACACTCTATTTTGAGAGCTGCACACCTACACACACTTATCTTAAACACCCACCCATTATACTGACCCTATTTTACTCTGCAATTTTTGCTCAGGCCCCATACACCCACTGAGGGCCCTTCTGGTCACTGAAATCACTGTAGCTGTGTAATCACTGCTGAAGGTTGTGCGCAACTATTTATCATCTTTCTCAATCTAAAGGTATACTAAATCTAGCCATAAACGGGTAAATTCCTGTGCAATCGACCCCCCGATCAATCACAGTGCGGTGACGTCACCACGCTGTGATTGATCGGGGATAAATTGAACGGAAATCAATGTGCACCACATGGGCACAACAGCTTCCAGCGTGTGAATCCGAACATGTTAGAAGCTGGGCAGAAATCCATCCAGCCTGATTCTCCCCGTACAAGTGAAGAGTGCTGACTCCTCCCCCTTCACACTGAGCCTGGAAGGAGTCAGAGCTGACAGCCGAGGACTTCTGTGTGAAGAAGGCTGAAGCCTGTTTCTATACTTTACATGAAGATTCTTCTTCATGCAATGTATTGGAGATTGAACTGGGTTTTCCAACATGTTGGAACCCCGTTCAATCGAGTTCCTTCAAGCGGGATCTATTGATCCCACTCTAAGGAAAGCACACACAGGTAGGATTGTAAGCAGATTAGAGTACAATCAATCACCGTGAGCGCGCAAGTTGATTGATTGTACTCAAATTTTTTACAAATCTACCCGTGTGTGCCTAGTTTAAAGATAAAGAGCAGCAACCAACATGTATTGTCCATACCAACCAATCATATGTTGTCTGTATTTTTTTTAGGAAGTAGTGACACCGAGCTTTGATGATAGAGGCCTACACCAGAGGTATGAAATGTAAATGACCCTGCGGGCTTCTGCATGTTACAGATTACAATAATAAACTCTAATTTCGTAGATAACATAATGTGGGTTTGGTAATGTTTTTAGGTTTCGATTTAAAATCTGTCTTTAGTTTTTCTCTATCACACAAACTTTTTCTGATGAGCCAAATTTTAAAGTTGGTAACTTTGTGCAACTAGCGTTATTGTATTATAATATAATAAGGCCAACTCATAATTTTGTGTTAATGAATGTTAATGAATGTTTTTTTTTCGATTTGGAATAACAAGGCAACAGTAGTTGATATTGTGTCAAATTATACCTAGAAAGTAATGATAAGCGGTATAGGCAATATTTGAATTCGCGATATTTCACGAATAATTCTACTAATATTCAATTATATATTCTACTTATATTCATTTCTATATTCTATATGCAATTGCGCAAGATTTTAATAATTATAATCGCCTCGCAATTGCCTTCAAAATGAATGGTCATGTGCATTCCGAAATTTGCGAATTCTCGAATAGCTGATATTCGCAATTTAATAATCAAGCTCAACACTACTAGAAAGTGCTAAACCAACCAGATATGTTCTGTCATGCACACATATATCACCATCTCGTAACATAACTGAAAAATCTATTGAAAATCTACAAATTGTATTTCAACTGGGCACAAAAGGTTTTGCCTACATATCAAGCTTGGCTTGATAATGAACTTTGTGAAGGTGATGGTTAAAGAAAACTTACAAGGATATAATACCTGGTTTAAAGATGTCCACATATCAGCTCCTTGTTACACAGCCAGAACTTGAAAAGCATTCATGTGGACATATGAAAACTTCTAAACAGTTTGAGTGTATACACAACTGGTGTTGAGAGTCTTCTGAAGGCATATCATGAAACAGGGTGTTGCATGTCCACTTCTTGTTCTCTCATCTTAAGGCGTACGGGTGCCTGACTGGGAGGCGTTGCCAAGAGGAGCAGGCGTCAGCGGAAGTGACGCAAAGAGGAGGCGGGCTCTTTGCATCAACAAAAGCAGAGGGCGGATGTGACGTCACCCTCTTTTGAAGAAGATCATCCCCACCCTCCCTCCCTTAAATCTTTGGTTTTCATGGGTTTGGGGGTTGGGCATGTGGTAGTTTTGGGGTTTGGGGGAACGGTGGAACGGCCAGTCACTGGGAAAGGAAACGTTGCGCTCTTTTGAGGGTCATTGACCCAAGGTGGAGTGGTAAAGGTGGGGGGAGGAGGCAGCGTTTTAGAGTACACACCGTGCTGGTGTAGGTGTGGCAGGTGGCTGGTACATGAGGTAGAGGTATAGGTGTGGTTAGTTTGATTGGGTGGTTTGGATGTCTATAAAATGCTGCCTGAAAATGCAGACCTTCAAGAATATCTGGCGTGTTTTTAGGACTACTAAATAGTAGAGTTTTTTTTGTTATCCTTTGGGCCATTTATAGCCAGCTTTCACTTTGCCAGTGTTAGACAATATAATTTTGAATCTACCACTATCTGACTTTGCAAGTTAATTAACCTATGCACCTCTCTTGGTAGAAAATCTGGATCTCAGTGGACCGCAAGGGTGGTCACAGGCAGTGGCCCTTTGGCTTGGCTGGAGGGAATGGAATAAATTATAGCCTATAAGGATGTTTGAAACAAAAAAAAAACATATTTACCGTAGACCAAAAGAAACAGTAATTTTCCCACTGATTTAAATTATAAAAAAGTGCGTCTTATAGTTTATACGTTGTTATGGTTTAAATTGGATTACATTTTTTAAATGAAATCAAATAAAGAATCCATTGCAAATAATGTGTCATATATAGTTCAACTTCAGGATTGCCCATACTTCAATATGTATACAGAAAGGGAAATCTCACAGCAAGAAATCTGATTTGCAATCATTTACTAATCTACCCAAAATGAAAGAATATATGACAGGTCTTCTTTATATAACCTCTAGTGCTTCATGAAGGCTGCTTTACCTTATGTATATTTATGGGGATTAGTGTCACTTGGCACATTCTTTCCATGAGCCTTTTTTGCACATTCAGTAATGATTCTATTAATTTCCCTGATTGCTTTTAACTCTACGATGAATCCCGAATTGTTTGCAGACACAAGGAAAATCCCAAAGTGACCCTTCACACTAGAAGGGATAGAATCCTACGTATGTGGAAGATACAGGACTGCAAGAGTTCTTGTGTCATCAAGTGGAGCTCTGTGAAACCCTATTCAGGGACAAGTGACAGGATAACAATGGGTCCTGTTAGGAACATGTGGATAGATGACATGATGAAGGTATACTTACTTTTAGGGGGAGGAATAATACATACAGGGAGAAAGACAGTCTAATCGCCATCAGCGAGGCTATACACCAGACAGGGCTGATACCATCTACAAAGGGTGACACGTTGACAAGCCATAAAAGAGCTGTCGTGACTGACACACAAACGTATTCATGAAACCGCCCAGCCAGCATTCTCTGGAAGGTACCAGGAGATAGAGGCTGTAAGTGATTGAAGTGAGTAGAATGACGGCACCTTACTTTTATTTTATAGAAAAAGACTGCAGCTTCATGCGCAGTGTACATTTCACATGCAGTGAAGGTATACTGCAGATACTAACAAAAAATGACTACATTTAAAATCTATCCAACTATCATGTTTTGTGTCTCTTTGTGAGAATTTCCTTACCTCATTTCTTACATTTTCAAGAGGAGATCAGAGGAAATCTGTCCAAAGTAGAGGGAAATCCTCTCTGAGATAGTTGTCACTGCTACAGGTGCACAATTGGGAAATGTTTCTGGTATTGCCAATCTGTGAATTTCCTATCACTGTTAAGCAGGGTACAGACGTGGGGATATGGGTCAAATCAGGGCCGCTGTCAGGGGGGGACAGAGGGGACTCCTGTCCCGCGCCCGGGCAGCTAAGGGGGGCCTGGCAGTGAGCACTACCTGATCGGCAGTTCTCTGCTCACAGCACCCTCTTGTCATGGGGCCCGGACATTTTTGCTCTGCGCTCATGGCCATCTATCTGACCCATATAATGTGCCCCCATCGCTGTTTTTTGAGCGGGAAACAGCTTTATCGGACATGACTGTAATTACCGCTGGTTTCCAAGGCTTCCTCCGGGGAGAGAGCAGAGCCGTCTCTTGGAAGCCGATATCTGACAGCAGCATGACGTCATCATGCTGCTGCAGGGTACATCAGACGGCCATCTGTACCCTGCTCTAGTCTCAATAAACAATGATCCCTAGAAGTAGGTACAGGTGATTTGCGAAAAATTTTAATATGGTCCAAAAGTTCCTGTATTTCTGTCATTCAACTCAAATTGTGAACTAATATTTGAAAATAGACTGATTATATGCAAAGTGAGATAATTCATGCCTTTATGTATTATTATTTTGATGATTATGGCTTACAGCTTATGAAAACCCCAAAACAAAATCTCTGGAAATGAGAATTTAACATGAAATCAATAATAGGATTTTCATTTGAAAAATGTCAGACCTTTAAAAATCTAATCCATACATATGTACGCACTACTTGGCTTGGGCCCATTTTGCATCAATCACTGCCTCAATGCGCGTGGCATGGATGTTATCAGCCTGTGGAACTGCTAAGGTATTATAGAAGACCAGGATGCCTGGTCTCTCATCTTGCCAATGGCCCATAGATTCTCTATTCGATAGAATCTATGGGTCTCATGTCAGGCGAATTAGCTGGAAGCTCAAAAATCCCATTATCATTGAACAAGGTTTTGGCACTTTTGGCAGTGTGGATAGATGCCAAGTCCTGCTGGAAAATTAAGTCAGCATCTCCTTAAAGCTCTTCTGCGGAAGGGAAGCATGAAGTGCTCCAAAAATCTCCTAGTAGACGGATGTGTTGACTTAATGAAGCAAAGTGGACCAACATCAGCAGATGAAGTGGCTCCCCAAATCAAGACTGTGGAAACTTTACATTGGGCTATAAGCATCTTGGATAGTGTGCTTCCTTATTTTTCCTCTGATTCTGGGTCCTTGGTTTCCAAATAAGATGCAAAATTTGCTCTCATCAGAAAAGAGGACTTTGGACCACTGAGCAACAGACCTTTTTTTCTTTAACCCAGGTAAGATGCTTTTGACACTGTTCAGGAGCGGCTTGACAAGAGGAATATGACATTTGAAGCCCCTGTCCAGGATCTGTCTGTGTGTGGTGGCTTTAAGGCACTAAAGCTGGGTTTACACGTGTAGATTTTTTGTTCGTTCAACTGCCGATTCGAATTTTTGATAGATTTTTTTTGTCGAACATCGTTCGTCCATTTATCGAATGTAACATTCGATTTTTTTGTTCATTCATCCAGATATCGCATGAAAATACATTCAGAATTACTTCGACAGATAAAAGTTTACCAACATGTTCGATGACCTTTTGAACGATTTTTTGTTCGAGATTGAACAAAATTTATTCAAAATTTTTGTTCAATCAAACAAAAAATAGTTCGTTCTTCATTGATTGGACGAAAAAATCTACAGGTGTAAACCCACCTTAACTGCAGCTTCAGTCCACTCATTGTGAAAGTCAACAACACTTTTCAATGGAAGAAAAAAAGGGGAAGGATTCGTAGCCGGCAAACCACTCACCACATCCAAATATAACTAAGTATTACTATGTGTTTGGTGGGGTGAACTGAAGCCAAAGAGGGGTGGCCAGCTCCTGAGGACTTTTAAGGGGAGAGTTATAGATAGAGTCCCAGTCCAATGAGTCAGGTTAACACCTTTAATCAAAAAACATAACATTCACAAACAAAATACATGTATAAAAACATATCTGTCATGTCCAGGTAGTCAGTCAAGTTTTATCAATTGTGTCCAAATCGTCGGTCCTGTCTAGTCATATATACATCCTACATACAATCAGGGTATTTGTTACCACCATGTTCAAGTCCAAAAAATTTAAAAGAAAAAAAAATAACATTTGCGATTACACCCACCCCAGACAGGGCAGCCGGAGGCGTCATCACGACATGTGTTAGTGACGCAAACGCTGCCCGATGGCGGCAAGGGGGGCATACATGTTAGACTGGCACAGTTATAACAAATTACTGACGATGAGTGACTGACTGAAAATGTGGGGAGGCTGAACAAGAGACCGCAAGTCACCGATGGACCTTGGATAGGATTCTAAGGGAGGCAAATGGAACAAAGGGGAGAAGAGGGATTAAGAGTAATCTATACACAGATGCCTTAAGCTGGCCATACACCTTCAGATTTCTCCGTCAGATTTCCTTCAGATCAGATTTTGTTTTACCAAAACCATGTAATATGAGGACCTTTCTACACCTTCCAATCACTATGTATTCTATCAGGGAGGACACTATACTACATAGTTGTTTGCAGATCTGATCTGATCTGAAGGAAATCTGACAGAGAAATCTGAAGGTGTATGGCCAGCTTTAGACACATACACACACAGATGATTGATTGGTAGATAATAATGTTAAACAGACCACGTGTGACCTAACTACCGGATGTTGACAGGACAGAGAAGAAAACTACTTTGACTTTTTAGATATTAGCATAAGAAAGGGTGGCAGGAGACAAACCTGACCTTTCCCAGGTAAGACTCCTCCTTACTTTGATCTCTTGTTTGTCACATTAAGATGGGAATCTGAGGAGTCACACCCTTATTGATTATACTGTGGATGTGTATGGTGGCAACGGCATAGATCTTATATTGTGAGTACCACCGCAATCACTCTTGGCACCTACGAGGTTACTCTCCCTCATTTTCCTCTCCTTGGCTTTCCTTTTTCCTTTTTTAACTTTGTATATGTTGGATATCTTCTCTGTCCACTTGGTGTGTATATACATTGAGATACAACAAGGGTGAGGTGATGGATAACTACCCTATACAATTGTGATTAACGACTGTATTGACCCTTCCATCGATGCCAGTGTCTTATCTACACTTAAGTAATCCACGAGTATAGAATCCCCTCTGCATCTTCCTTGGTTCGGTATCGAATGTACTGGGGAACACCTGTTATGGGCCAACTATTAAGGAAGAAGCCAGACCAGTAAGAGAAAATTTTAAATATTGATTATCGATTATGGACTGTTGAATGAGGTTAAAAATACGATTATAATGCATTCTGAAAAAAGATACAGATACATGCTTTTTTGAAACATATCTTTCTAATTTAATTTAAATGAGGTAGAGTTAAACAGATCTGCAATGGAGAGGGAATGATTGAACCCTCTAGAGGTAAGATTTTATACTAAAATCACTTTCTTATGAAACAGAAAGGAGATATTTACATGGATACCAACATACTGTATGAACCTTAGGACATTGCTCCATCCCTGAGGAAGTCCCGCAAAGGGAATAATTGGACGGAATCAGCAAATGTTTTTTTTAAATTTTTTGGACTTGAACATGGTGGTAACAAATACCCTGATTGTATGTAGGATGTATTATGGATAGAATAGGATAGGTCCCCTCAATTAGGATTTTTAGTGGAATGTGGGGATACTCGTGGTTATTGATGGTGTATATACTATAGCAGTATTGAGCATTTGATCCAGATACATACCCCCCCCTTCTTCCAGTATGTAGGATGTATATATGACTAGACAGGACCGACGATTTGGACACAATTGATACAACTTTACTGACTACCTGGACACGACGGATATGTTTTTATACATGTATTTTGTTAAACTTAAAAGTCAGCAGGGGCTGGCCACCCCTCTTTGGGTTCAGTTCACCCCACCAAACACATAGTAACACTTTTCAATGGCCTTTTCCTAACAATCTTTTCCAGGCCATGGTCATCCTTGCTGCTTGTGCGCGCTCTTTCTTCCACACGTTTCCTTTCCCCATAACTTTCTATTAATGTGCTTTACAACACTTTTGGAACATCCCACTTCATTTGCAATTACCTTTTGAGGCTATTCATCCTTATGGAGGGTATCAATTGGTGGTCGTACCACACATGCCTGACATTTTTACTTCACACACCACATCCATTGATCCTAACGCTAAGCAAGCTCCATGTAGATGCACAGTGTTAAATAAATAATGTAAGTTGACGGAAATGTACATAATTCAGCAAAATTTTCACTGTTATATTTCTTTTTGTATTAAGTCTGTGACTTATAGTGTAAGCAATGGTGAGCCTTTGTGTTTATTTTTGGCTAATAGGAAAATATTTAAAACCGCTTTCAGTTAGTTGCTTCCTGTCTTGTAGATGCAACAGGAAATGTAAAAAAAATGTCTAAAAAGTGCTGATGTGATATTAATGTATTTTTTTAGCATTGTACATTGGTTAAACTAATAAAACTCAGTCAGATAAAATCAAAGGACTGAACAGAGGTTGCTAGGGGAGGTGTTAATTGACAAAGCTGTTTTTACGTGTTCCAGTGTTAGCTGTAAGAAGTATAAAAAGACAAATAAGCGTGCATTAAACTTTTTTCAAATGCACGCTTATTTGTACTATAAAACACCGCAATAGACAATAGACGTGCGCGCTCCTGCCAAACGCATGGTGGTCGGTCGCCTACACCTACAGGGATGCCCACCTTGAGTTTTCGACCCAAAAAGCTGGCAGGTCGGATTGCAGGCCAAGTTATTTGGCTAGAATCTGACGAGAATCCCCTGTGTTAGTGGAGCACACAGGATTTCCGTCAGTTCTGTAGCCGATCCCTTAAGCCCCCCATAGACAGGCAGACTTCTCCATACAACTTTCATGAGACTTACCAACAACTATGTAGTATAGTGACCTCCCTGATAGAATACATAGTGATTGGAAGGTGTAGAAAGGTCCTCCTATTACATGGTTTTGGTAGAAGAAAAGTTGGTTGTACAGAAGTTGCATGGAGGAGTCTGCCTGTCTATGGGGGGCTTTACAGGTGACGTCACCATGCTGTAATGAGTCTGCATGGATCGAGGTGTCTATGGCCGGCTTAAGAGTTAACCAAAGTCTGAAAACATAACACAAACATACAAGCAATGCAACCAGCAGAAAGTCAGAACAGTAATGGTAGTTTCTATGTGTCTGCTATGAAAAGGTTTCCTAAAATTTTTTAAAATTTTAAAGCATTTCTAGACACTGTGCCTGCCTTCGGGCTAAATATCTTTTGGTGTGGTTATTCTGTTACATCACCTTGCCAAGGCATCCCAAACCTTCATAACAAGTGCAGCAATGCTCAGCTCTCCTACCTGTCCATGTTTTTTCATGTGTAGAGACTGCAGCTTGACACAGTACACATGATGAGACTGCAGTATGGAGTGATCTAAAGGTGTATGGGGGGCCTTAATGATTGGCATACACAGCTCCATTCTCATTAAAATTACTTTAAAAAACTTTAATTTTAAAGTGACAATAGTTTAAAAAAAATAATGCGATCAATTCACAATTGATTTCTTTCCTCAGTTCTGTGTGCATGCTCCATAGTAACATTGGATACAAATCAATCGAAATACCAGGAAAACCCATCAGATACTTGGATGATCGACTGACATTTACCAACAAGTCCGTTTACTGATCGATTGATTTTTGTTTGATTTTGATCACTTTTGGTCACGTTCCTAAAAAGAAATCGATTTTAAAACGATCAACTTAAAACGTTCGTGTTTTAAGTTGATTGAACGGAAAAATCGAACCATGTATGTCCAGCTTAAATCTAGAGGCTCTGCAAAGTGATTATAGTATACAGATATACAATCTGCACAAGAGAGACTACAGCTAGATACACTGCAAAGTGATTGCAGTCTGCAGCTCTACAGTCTATACCAGAAGCAAAAACTACACCTAGAGCAGGGGTATCAAATCTGGTCAGCAGTGTAATTATATTTGGCACATAACATCGTTTTTTGAATTATAAGCAAAGCTTAAGTTGTTTCCAAATGAAAAGGTTCATCAGTTATATCTGGAGAAGGAAAAACTACCGGTCCAAGTTTATACATTTGTCCCTCCATTTGTTTGAGTTGGACACCCCTGATCTAGAGGCTCTTCAATGTGGTTAGGGTCTACAGCTACACACTCTGCCCTACTATAAGAGATTACAACTAAAGGTCCCCACGTTCGCGGCCGTCAGTCTCCACGCTCACGGCCATCGTAAATCTTAGATGTCCATAAATCTCTGGCCGGATGCCATTAGTTTGAATGGGGACTAATGTCATCATGTTGCACTCCACAGTTCATCTGTCAGCCCCCGCTCGCTATGTGTGTGGGGTCCTTAAATAGTCTGCAGACTCAAATACACCACAGCTACAAAGCATTATGATATTATGAGACCACCTACATAATGTGAACCATTATGACAGACAACAGCTAGGCACACAGAAAAGTACTAAGCATCTATAGCTACACAGCATTGTGGTACAGTGATGTGAGACTGCAGTTACACAATCTGAAGGGATATCCATATCTGAAGCTAGGCATACAACATTGTGATTAGAGACTGCAGCTAGATATCTATACTTTGATAAGAAACTGCAGCTGGATGGTCTGCCTATTTGCCTGAGATAATCATGATAGATTGCCACTATTATTATTACATAGCTCAGCATAGCTCACAAGACACAAACTCAATGCCTAGACACTACACCACAATTAAAGGCCTTCAACCTGAAACACTGAAATGTCATAGGAATACTCATGGTTTGATAATAATAATAAACTGCAGGTTGGCCCACTGCACTATGCTAAGGGACTGCAGACAGGCACTAAACGACTGCAAACTGGCACACTGGACTGTGATAATAGCCTGGAGACTGGCACCAGTATGATAGGAGACTACAGCCTGATCAGTGACTTTACACTGGAAAACTGAACCATGATGGGGGTCTGCAGCCTGACACATCGCAGCGTGATGGGGGATTAGCACACTGCTTTCCTCTTATAACTCAGTGCAGTTGTTCAGCACACTGCACTGTGACAAGAGACTGATTTGATACACCACAGATACAGTTTTCTAATAGCCTGGCATGCCCTGTTGAATTTTCCTAACTCCAGTAAAATCCCTTATCGCTGTATAAACCCTTTCATGCCCAATTTGTACACTTAATTCCCTCTTCTTATTACCCAAGCTTACCCATCACTTCTTGATGCCTAGTTTAACCTCTTCTTACCTGATTATTAAACATAACCCCTTCTGTCTATTGCCTTATCCTAATCTGTCTAACCCACAGGGTAACCTACCCATATCTTAACTCCTACCACAGGGAAGTGCCTTGCCCTAACCTTTGAGGATTGCAAAGATTGTCAGGTACGTGTGATGACCCCTTTCCCACAGACTGAACACAGTTCCTTGTTAGAAGGGAAGCTGAGATGTTATTTAATAATACAGAGCCAAAGAAATGGAAAAAGCAAGTAAAGCTATTATTGTGAGGAACGGGAGACAGCCATTAAAAGCAGAATGAGCCGAGAGGGAGAAGAAGGAGGCGAATGAGAGCAGAGAGCGAACTTGCAGCAGGATACCATGTGGAACACACAGTTATCCATCACATTCATGAAGACTGGAGAGAACATTACACTGTCTCTCAACCCGTGTATAGATTTTCTAAAATGCTCTATATATTCCAAAGAGGTCTGTGGAGGAAGAGAAAGCAGACCACTTGAACCAGAACAGCCGGCTACCAGGCATTTACAATTGGGGTCATTTGGAAAATTAAGAATAAGATTACGCTGACTGTAAAGGCACATGGAAGAGAGGAAACATGTCCCATCCTTTGCCTACGAAAAGCCACAATACTCTCTAAGGGATATTTTTGGGACTGCATGTCATAAAAAGAGACCTATAATTGTGCTGTGAGATTAAAGGTTGGGCACAACTACTGATAACCAATAGGGATTTTTTGGCATATATATTATCAATTTCAAATTTTTATCTTCATTTGCATGCAGTCTAAGCTGAAAACTGAGAATTATTTGGGTTGGAAGAAGTCATATAACACTATTGGGAGTGCTTGTAAAGGTCAGACTTAATTTAAGCATATTATTAATGGAGTTGTGATTACATTTGTTTTGCAAAAATGGCCCAAACACAAAGCAAAAGTATCTGCTGGTCTGACAGAAATTAATTCACTTTTATGGTCCTTATGATATTAACACACAGCAGTTTTTACAGATTGCAAGGTATCTGTCTCTTCCAATAAGGATTTTTTAGTAAACAAAAAGTCAAGTCTATTTTTACCAAACAACAAACACCCACAGAAAACAGAACTTGCTGCAGGTTTTAACTTAAAAAAACACTACAATGAGCTGTACATATACATTGTGCTAAACAGTTTACAGTCCCAGTACACTTTAATTGGAAACACACCCAGACATGAATACTATAAATTAAAAAATGCATCACACCTCAAAACACATTGCAAATGAGTCCTCACTGAAAGTTTAGCAGTCTTTATGTTCACTGTTAAGCTGGTGAGTTCCCTGTGATTTGTTTTCTGACAACAAACATAGTTGATTCCTTAGCCTATATTCCAGAAGACCTGGTTTCAAGCATTTTTATAGTTAAAAACTCCAGTAGAGTCGGAGGCTCTGTCATTTTACACAAAAAGCTCTACCTGCCTGAGAAGATGACTTTTTATGGTTTTTCTTTGCAGGCACACTTCTTCTGACTTATATTCTGAGGGAAAGCAACAGCCTCCTCAGATGGTATCTTTTTGATGGGATACAACTATCCTAATGCCTTTGAAACCCATACCCATTACCATTAACAAACCAAAGGTCCACAGGCAGCCAATCCAGAGTGAGTGTGAACTCAAAAAAACCTTCAATAGTTTAAAGTTTGCTAAAGGTCCTTGCCCAATTGCAAGCACTTAGCAACCCTAACAAGAGTCCCCATACACCATTAGATGTTTCTGTCAAATTTCCTTTAGATCTTCCTTTGTTTTACCAAAACCATGTCATATGAGGGAATTTCTAAACAATCAAGTATATCTGTGTTCAACCCTATACTACATAGTTGTTGGTAGATCTAAAGGATATCTTACAGAGAGATCTAAAGGTGTATGACCAGCTTAAGTTATATTTACACCCAGGGCCGTTTCTAGCTATTTTGGTGCCCTACGCAGATTTTCTTGGTGGTCCCAGCAGCAGCCTTTAGACGTGTCGGCTCCTGGTTGCTGCACTACAAGTCACAGCAGACCTGAGGGCCCAGCATATAACTATGAACCCAACTCTGTACACGCAGCACCGACACAGTGCTCCGGCCGGGCGGGGCAGAGCTCTTTCTCAGCGCTGTATATGATACGTTGAGTGACAGAGCAGACGTCCTATGATCAGCCTACCATAGGAAAGGGCAGATCAGACAGACCCCAACAACCATACAGATGCTACACATTCACCTGATATGATCAGAATACTTTGTCTAGAGTGACTTTCATCTAGTGTTTGTACAGAGGATTACTTATACTAGATGTGGTTTAGATGAATACTGTTTTCCTCTATCATAGAAACTAGGGATTCTTAAATAAATTGAATAACCCAAATAAAAATATAATATGATCCCAGGACTCAAAAACAAATTAGTCTATTTATTACAC
Source organism: Ptychadena robeensis (assembly GCA_036250615.1). Classification (NCBI taxonomy): domain Eukaryota; kingdom Metazoa; phylum Chordata; class Amphibia; order Anura; family Ptychadenidae; genus Ptychadena; species Ptychadena robeensis. Next base: position 51,072,269 of record CM070038.1, read on the forward strand.
AGCCATAAGGAACTAACCACAAAGCTATCTGTACCCCAAACCTAACTGACCAATAGTTTTATAAAACCCGGACCTGTGACTAGACCCAGCCTGTGCCAGCCTGATAGCAAGATTCCAACCAAGCCAAAGACTAGCCATGGCCAACTGATCTGGACCTCCTGGTCATCGTGCCAATCAATAGTGGACACCAGCTTTGACCTTACGCCACAGCATTATCCTATGTAGGGCCCTTTCACTCAAGCTGCACTTTGTTGTGCGTTGCAGGTGGACAAAACACAGTGTTACCACAATACGCTGCGTTAGACCTTTCACTCTGAAAAGACATGCTGCAGTGCGTCAGCACACTGTGTTGCACGTAAACCCATAATGCAATGCATGCAAGTATGGCGCTAATGCTAGTGCCTTGCAACAGTGCACGGTTAGGCTATGTTCCCACTTAGGCAATCAACCGAGCACGCAATTTTAACCGCACGCGATTGCTCACCTGATAGGGCGCGATTGACCAGGTGATGTTCACCCACATTCGGCCCCATTATAAAAAAAAAAAAAAAGAATAACTAGTCCATAGGAAATGAATCGTCCACACAAATCTATTCATGTCTATGGGCGTCAAAGAGAAAAAATGGTCACCAACTGCGATCAGAATGTGGTACAGAAAAAATGTCTAACAACTGTAGACATGTTGGATGTTGTATGTAATGATTTACAAGATATACTTTATAATATAAATGTATTCATGAGACTTAACACTAGTCAGCCTCAATGTTAAAATCACTCACTAGTACATTACACTGAATTCCTTTTCCAGTAACACTTGCAAAGGAGGATATATATATATATAGGATAAATTAGGAGCAGATTGAAGATGCTGTGATGGAAACAGGAAAAACGTACAATGAAGATCTGAGGAGCAAGAGCCCACCTGTGTTGGCGAGAATGTTGGTTTTATTGGCAACATGGTCATCAAGATTGATTGCAAATGAAAATGTGAAACTGATTTGAAGAATTTAAAATTGGCCATTAAAGAAAGGTGTTAAGTGTTAGGACACGTTACCACAGATGGGTCAGTCTATTAGGATGCATGTGCTTTACACAATATGGGTCAGTCTATGAGGATGTGTGGCACTTTTAGTGGCATATGAGAATTACTACTAAAAACTGAGAATGAAGAAGGTGGCCTGATCAGATGATCAAGTAATATTTAGTCTTTCTCAGAATGCAAAAGCTTAAAGCTGTTCTAAACTAGTAGAAAGTACACATTGATTACTAATTATGCAGTCTTTATTCATTCAAATCCATCCCTAAACATGTTCTTAACTTTCCCTCTTCCTCAATCCTGACCCTACCATCCTTCCCGGGCCCCATGCTAGCGGACAAAAAAAAATAACACCACCAACCCCTCCTCCCCCCTGATTGTGCTACCTGATCGGTGCAGCGGCCTGTGTCAGCCCGGCAGCACATCGTACACAGTGGCAGTCCGGGCTGACAGTGAGCAGAGGCTGATTGCTACTGTGCCGGGGTTATGGATGGAGTGATGTGGAGTAATGGCTCCTCCTACTCCCTCCTAGCCGCTCAGTCACCTCAGTGCCCGGGAGAAGGGGCGAGTGGCGGCCGTGTCTTTGTTGGCGAGGACTGGGCAGGCAGTGGTAGCCGGGGTGGACCATGCTACTGACTGCTGCTATTCATCATCTCAGTGCACAGTGAGCCTGGGGGAGCGCAGTCATTGTACTCTGTACCGGGAGCAGGCGTCCTCTCCGGGCTCCTGCATGTGACACAATGTTAGTGGTGCCCTCAGAACAAAGAAAATAACAGCTGTAATGGCGCCCCCTTAAATGTGGCACCCTAAGCATTTGCTTCAACTGCCAATTAGTAAAAACTGCCCTGTTTACACTCTTTTTCTGCAAAAAAAAAAAAATTATTTCAAGATCACCTCCTTGTCTACTTTCTTTTTTTTCTCTTGTTTTTGGCCCAAGAGTCTTCTTTCTACCTACAAATCCTATTCGTTCATAATGGTCCAGATGAGCAATGGCAATATGAAAAATGACGCTATCCATAGCAACTAATAATATCCCTGGCCTATGCTTCCCCTTGCCCAACTGCCTTGGCCTTTTAAGGAAAATATAAGGCTGTTAATTCATTCTATTTTATTTCAATGTTTATGAATTTATAGATTGATCAATAAGATATTTTTCACAACATTATGGAATTTTGGTATGGCATATGAACAGTAAATGAATTAGCAGAAGACAAGTTATACTTCTGCCTTATTTAGCATTATCTTATGTATACAGTGCTGCTTGAAAGTATGTGAACCCTCCAGACATGGTCACTGTTTGTGC
>CM070038.1:51074707-51089252 GCA_036250615.1 Ptychadena robeensis
AACAGAAACATCTACACCACTTGAGGGGTTCACATACTTTCAAGCAGCACTGTATTTTCAGCTAATATTAAACCCAGTTACTAAATTTTAAACAATCATTGGCATGCAATTCTAGTGGAATTTTAATAGTTGTGTAAAAGCAAAGTTTCAGCTGTTTAAATTTTAAATTCCTGATTACTCATTCCCACCTCATCAACATGCTAATGATATAATTAAATAAAACCTTTCTTTTTTCGCAGCTTATCTTATTTTAGACACAGTGACATCAGCAGAGCCATTATGCTTCTTTGTACAATGGAGGCTGGTAGAAACGAGCAGCAGGTTGCTGTACATATCCTAAAAACTTAACGCTGTAGTAATTTCTATATATACATTTCCATAAAAAATTTACTGAAGTCCAATAAATGAAAGGATAGGCCTGGGATGGTAAGGTAGGGAAGGAAAGTGCTTGATGATACTAGGTATTCATACTTTTTGGAGCTTCTAGTGTACAGTATTAAAAGTTGATACAGGAGGATGAGCTGTAACCACCATGGAATTAAAAACAAAAAATCTGTAAGCATTCATTACAAAACACAGTAACAGTAATTTTACTATGAAGCTTATGTTTAGGCACTTCCTATTGGGAGGACATATATTTCTTGTTTTTTAGTATACTGTTGTGTTGTCTACATAATTTGTTCTTGATTAAGACAAGTAGGGGCCAAACTGACAAATATTTTGAAGGCATACTTCATAATTGTCATGATTTATATAACTGTGGCAGACCTGTAACTGCCATTTGTGCATAGGAAATGGCTGCAAAGAGACTCAAGTAAATTAGTAGGGTTGATTTGTAACGAAAACTCAAAAAATACATTAAAAATAATTTTATTAAAGAAAAACTATGGCATATCTTAACTTTGTGAACAAAGCTGAGCATCACCTATTTATGGTTTAGATCTCTTAATCCTGTACTTATACGGACTGCCAACAGTTATCTCATCTAATACATCTTGAAAAGGGGTCCCATGGAGTATTTAGGATACCTTTGTTACATTCCACGCTATTATCTCTTCTTCATCTTACCACAGTGAAAATTAACAACTGTGAAGAAATGTAACACACTAACTAAAAACACATGGCCAGTTTCAGGGCAGCTAAGGCTAGGTTTCCACTGAGTTATGAGCTGTGCTGATACCCTTTGCGTTAATTGCATACCTTGCATGCCGACGCAGCCCATCCATATATATGCCTACCTCACAGCCTGTTCCCATGACATTGAGCCAGTCCTTTATCATTAACAGAACTTGACTTTATTGCACTAGGCGGTGCACCTTGTGTCCTTGTTCCTGTTTTTCTTTTACAGGGGGGCCCCACTTTCCCATTGAATTGGGAGCTGCACTCCTCCATACAACTTAATCACCCACCGCTCATACTGACCCATTTTTACTCTGTGAGTTTTGCCTGGTTCCATACACCACCTTTCTGGCCAATGACATGACTTCTACTGTGTGATCCCTGCTGACTTAAGTTGTGTGCAACTATTTGTTAACTTTTGTTTTCAGCTTAACCTAATGGGCAACCGCCAGCCGCTGCCCTGGTGACATTAGGCTTTCCCCGTGGAGGCTGCTGTTTTTGGGCGTCAACGTGTCATTTTAACATAAGCGTGTAAATTAGCCATAAGTTTAATCCTTAAGAATTAATTGTAAATAAACATTTTTTTAAATGTGCATTTTGTTAATATAGGTGCTTTTTGACTTAAATACATGAATGAATTGCAAAGAAGTGGTAAAATACGTAAAACGGAGCACCTAATAACCATATACCAAAACCTGTTGTTTACATTTGTTTCTTTGCTCATAGCATTAAATAGCAAGTCATTTCTCATGCTGATCCTCTTTTTCAGTATCCTTTCTGCATAATAATTTATTTAAAATCCTGGTACCTTGGACGACGCAAAAGCCTGAAGTTTCCAAAATGAGCCTTTAGTTCCCCTGTCGCTCCCACTTCCAATCATTTTGGTAACAATAGTTAGCGTTATGAAATTCTGTCCCTTTCTATTTGATCTTAGATAGAAGATCATCTCCCAATGTCAGCAATATAGTAGGTTGTAACAACCATCAGAGCTATTCATATCCACCAGAATACCATGGGCCCATCCACATTGGAAGCCACTTTGTAGATTTAAGCCAGGAACACATGACGTCATCACGCTGATCAAAGGAGCTGGAGGCGCAGCACTGCTGTGCCAACGATGCTTTTCATGGAGACCCCGTGGTCCCCGTGCAAAGAAATGGACATGGACCGTGATTTAAGGTCATGTCCGATATCACTGTTTTTGAGCGCTCGAAATTAGGGATGGCGGCATTAGATATAGGCCAGATAGATGTCCGTGAGCGTGCACAGCGCTCAAAGCGGCCATCGATCTGGCCTATATCTACATTTGTGTACCCAGCTTAAGCTTTGCTTCCTCATATCAGAGCCTTCATCATGTAGGACAGTGAGCAATACAAAAGTGACACTACCAAATCTAACTCCAAATCTTCTAAAACTAGCAGTCAGAAGCTGTAATGCAAATATAAACCTATGAGACTCTGGTACTCTCACATACCCAGATGTGCTATTTAGTTCAGGTTCTTTGTAGACCTTATCATGCCTTACTGCACCTTCCAAATGGAGCTTTAAATTCCTAACTCCAGCCCAGGAAGTGATAGTTATTAAATAAAGAGATTTGCTCTTACATCCTGTCCGAGTGGCAGCAATTGTACTAAACATCTACATGTAATGGTGAAGCTGTATCTCCAACAGCATCACTGAGATAAGCGGACATTAGCATGGTCTGTACAATTATACACTTTAATTTGGACTACAAATACAACACCTGCCCAATAACATAGATAATATGTGTTATTTACTTAACAGAGGAGGACTGGTAACACTATTTATGACTTACAGGGAACAAGTTATAAAATTACTGCATTTCTGCCAAAACCAATCTGTATTTTTCTTTTGGTTGTGATAAAATTTTATCTATCTACGCTGGTAAACTACAGTATATTATTGTTAATTTTAGCTTTAAATACCTCATAATAGTCTGGCAACCCCTTGTGTTGCAGTAAATGTTTATTTGTAAAACATTAACATATATAAAAAAACAGCAACAAATAAAACGCAAAACCTCCATCTGCCTTAAAGGTAAACAAGTGCCTTGCAGGGGTGCTCCAAAAAAGCAGGAAGGGAGAAATCCCCCAGGGACACTATTTGTTTGTACAAATAAGGGCCACGGAGAGAGGTACAAGGTGCTTCTTCTGCTGCTATTTCTGTATATTACTTCAGAAGACACAAAATCATCAGCATTCCCACACAGAAGAGAAATATTTCAGATTTGTTTGAACTGGGAAACCGCAAACCCTGGGGGCTCCATGATGAACCCAGCTTCAGATCTTTCCTGTGATTTTCTATGATTTGTGTGCTCTTGCAGTTTTATGCTGTATTTGCATATGTTGTTTAGAGCCGTATAGCGTTGGTAGTGATGTTAATTATGCTTACAGAGGTGCTTGCTTAGCTTTGGCTGCTTGCCTCACCTACCGCCATATTTAAAGTAAACTTGTACTTAGAAAACTATGCAGTCTGCCTTATCTCTGTTATTCTGAAAATGTTAGTGTCTCAATTGTCATGCCGATCCAGTTGGTAACAAATATAGAAACAATGAGATTAGATTTCACTGGCTATGTGCTTTTGTAAGGCATTTTCTTATTGTCAGCGTGTCATTTTTAGAAGCAACATTCCCCATATTTGTCTCAACACAGGCTATGTTTATGTAGTGTACTGGTGCAAAAAAAATGCAAAAAGGTACAAAAACTGAAAACGTTTTTTTTAAATGGTATTTGTTAATGATATACAATACTTTGGCTAACTAAAAATATTTTAGCTATTGTTCACTCTATCTTATATGTTGAAAATTTAGGATTTTCTATGTACTGCAACCAAAATTATTTAATTATTCAATTATTAATAAGCTATAATAGATATGTGTTACAATACACTGTGTAACCTGAAGAAGCCCATAAAGTATTGGGCGAAACGTATTGGTGAAACACAGAAATCCATTAGGTCATCCAGCCCACCCTGTGTCACAATCTGTTAGAATATAAGAATGCTTGTTTGAAAATAACATGCTGCTATGTCCAGTGGATATAAAAATGAGACAAAAAAAATAATTTCAGAACTTTTTCCACCATTAATGTGACCTATAAACTGTACCACTCAATTGAAAAATAAAGGGAAATCTTTAAGGTGGAGAGAAGAAAAAATAAAGTAGTATGGTTACATAAGAGTGTATACCCTCAAACTACCGGTAATACTTTGTTGAAGCACCTTTTAATTTTAATACAGCACTCAGTCTTTTTGGGTGTGAGTCTATCAGCATGGCACATTTTGGGTATCAGTCTATCAGCATGGCACATTTTGGGTATCAGTCTATCAGCATGGCACATTTTGATTAGGCAAGATTTGCCCACTCTTCTTTGCAGAAACACTCCAAATCTGTCAGATTGCAAGGGCATCTCCTGTGCACAGTCCACTTCAGATCACCCCACAGATTTTCAATTGGATTCAGGTCTGGGCTCTGGCTGGGCCATTCCAAAACTTTATATTTAGTAATCATAGTCAAAATATTTGTAAATGGTTGTGCGTGATCACATTGCAATTTGTCATTCATCGCATGTGAATCAACCCATGTATGGCCAGCTTTAGAATCCAAAATTGATTAGTGGAGCACTGGAGGATAGATGCAAGGGTCTGACAGGAGCCCAGAAAGCCATTGACCTTATATACACACCCACTCATTACAAGCAAACAGATCACAGGTGAACATGGCTACCTTTAATGGCCATTCTAACCCTTTTGTGTCAAGTTGTGTGCATGTTATCAGGCCAAATCACTAGGGTATATACATTTTTGATCAGAGTCATTTGGGTAGTTTGTGTTGTGATTAGGATTTTAAAAAAAGTAAACACAGTTGTTTGACAATAAATGGCTTCAGGCAACCACTAACCATTAGTGAAAGAAAAGTTTTGTGTTTCATTCATATTCTCTGAAAAAATGGTTAATAAATCATAAATTCTGCTAGTGTATGTAAACTTATGAGCACAAATGTATGATGCTTTGCATGACAGGTGCAGGTGAAAAATAAGAGACTGCCACTGTGGGGAGTGAGAGAGAGAGAGAGAGAGAGAGAGTGTGTGTGTGTGTGTGTGTGTGTGTGTGTGTGTGTGTGTGTGTGTGTGTGTGTGTGTGTGTGTGTGTGTGTGTGTGTGTGTGTGCGCGCGCGCGCATGCAGTGAGCTGGCCCAGTGAGTGAGTATACCTGGCTCACAGCTGTCAGTCTGAATGATGGCCTCCATTAGTGTCCCCAGGTCATTATACAGAGATGGAGCTCTCCTGAGATAAATGGGACAATGCTGAAAAGGGATCATATATTACTACACCTCCCCCACTCAATATATGCATATATATGTCTTTGTAAACATACATGTGTCCCTACATATTCCTATGTACATCATTCATATATTTATCTACATTTATCTTCGCATTTAATAAACTTGAACATGTGTTTTTTTCAATGAATGTGCATCTATGTTATGAAGGTTGGTTGCAATTGTAACCATCAAAATATACAATAGATGAGAATGAGGAAAAACTGCACATGGCTCCTCCAACAAGGTTTTTATTACAATCTAAACCTAAACTATTTATCAAAGTCAGCAGAGCACTCTGTTACTCCAACCCATAGTACATGTCTACAGGTTACACTATTGACATGCAACAAGCATTTCTATATGGTCTTTAGGTGTTAAACTACAGAATGTACAGCACACAAACTGGAGTATTCTGGATTATTGTTGCCTGAGACAATCATTTGTATTTTAGAGCATAGAGTTAAATCTTAGATTTAGATAGAGCTAAGTGAAAGTAAGAGATTTTTGTAAAGAACCCTATCTAGAGAACTTCTACTACCTATAAAATTTTATTTTACTGTAGGCATCTAACAACCATTAACGTCCTGTAAAACCCCTTCATCTTGGATATAATGTTAACAGTATCAGCAGACTTACAGCTATCAATCAATAAAACTATTGTATTCCTCATTGCTTTTGCAGCAACAACCACAAAGGTTATGTGGGGAGATCAGGAAAGGAGGAGCTTGGCCTGCTAAGAAAGTAAATAGAGAATTTAAGAACATGAAAAGACTCTGGCCATATGGTAAAGAAGGGGTTTTGATATAATGTTGTAGTGACCAGTTAATGGCACTAATTGTACAGTTATGCACCGTTATAAATATTTGTAAAATATTAGCATGGTGTGGTGATAGGGCTTATTCACTGTGTGTATGCTTTACCCTGTGCATTGTTCATGATTTAGGCTAAGTTTACACTGGCGATTCCCGAGCTGCTTGCAGCTCGGAAACCGCCAGTGTGCTCCCGCAGCCGCAGGATAAACGACTCCCTGTAGTCGTCTGCACAACAGTGCAGGCGATTACAGGGCGTCTAATTAAGGACCCCATAGAGTTTCTATGGGACGGCCGCCCGAAAACCGACTGGCGGGCGCCTTATGTGGCGTTCGCCCGTCGGCCACGCTAAACAGTCGTTTACCTGGTGGTAAAAAACCGCCAGTGTAAACTTAGCCTTACTGTTTGTATATATGTGGTGATTATCCCTTTAAGGTTTTTGCACCTGGTGCCTACAAGTTGCTGAGGACACGTGGCTATCTGCCTTTTTCCCGCTTTTACTTGCTACAGTTAAGTGTATCTTTGTGCTTTTTGCCCGGTTATTGGCCTTAAGCCAACCCGTCTGAGAGCATATAAATAAATACCTGCTACTCAGAAACTTCTGTTTTTTTTTCTGATGCTGTCCTGACACTGCAGACTTCACAGACATGTCCCCAGATGCAGGATTCCGGGGTGAGATTCTCAGCTGAACTAGCATAACTTCCTGTACAAATCTGCCTTTCTCTATTCTGGTGAGAGCCCCTGCAAGGTACCTAGCAACTGTAGGCACCAGTTTGTTTGAAACTGTAGCTCCCAAGATTTATGCCCATCCCTACCATTCGGGTGATGGTGTGAAGATGTAAATAGTCTAGTAAACTTGTAAATATTCCCTAAATCATTGCCTGGACCTTCCATTTATTGGTGTATGAGCTGAGAAGAAGACATCATTCTTAAGAATCTGGTCGTGTAAGTAGATGCACTACATGGTACCCCCATGACACTAAACTGATAAATTGAGCTTTATGGAAAAAATAAAAAAGGGAAAGGAACATAAACGGAAAGTAAGCATCTAAATACCGTTCCTGACATTTACCTGCCATTTTTTTAATTAGTATGGTCTTTTTAAGGTTAAGAATACATTTTATAGTTTATGTAGCAGTGAAGTTAAGTGTTGGGGTAAGCCAGAGGGTTAGGTTAGTTTAGAAAATCTATTGGAAGAGATGTGATTGTATGTGGTATAAGACCATGGAAATATGTTAAACATTTGTCACCAGTAAATACACTATGTCATAATGGAAAGAGTTCACACATACGAGACCTTTGTCACAACTTACATTTTGCATTTCATGACACTTCCTACCTAACTGGTGATGCTGGTCACAGCTGTGTCCCTGCAGCATGGTGCCAAAGTGGTGCCTATTCTGCCTTGGTCCAGTACTGGCTGTTCTAACTTAATCCTATTCTAGCTAAAACAAGTTAAGAAAATGTACAGAAATAGACTAAAGTAACATTTACATTTTGGGTACAAATACATATATATATTCTTTTTATTTATTTTTTTCTTAGAACAGCAGTCCCCTGTAGTCCTTGGTGAGTTATAACAGCAGGGTAACAACCTAGGAAATACAAGAGACAAAGACAGAGTGCTGTCGCTCTTCACCAGTAGTGATGGTGGAATTTTTCAATTTGCTAACTTTGTGAGCTGATTGCAAAGCCTCTGAAAATGGTATTATCACCAAGATGTAGAGAAGGGTTGTGGGAACATTTGAATTTTTTTTTTGCTCTAACACATGTAGTTTTGCATAAATTAAGTTAAAAAACAAAGTTGAAATTCCGATTTTCTAAATTTTGACTTTGTGTTTGTGTCATACTTTTTTGTAGTATACCCCCAACCCTTCTGTACATCTCCAGCAAGTTTGGTGATGATACCATGTTTAGGGGCTTTGCAATTAACTCAAAATTGTCGAAATGGTCGAATTTGTGAAAAATTCCCCAGGGCCACCATCAGGTGGGGACAGGGGGCACTCGTATCCCGAACTTGACCATGGTGTTTTTTTTTTTAGTAAAAGCCTCAGATTTATAGAAACTGACAATTAATTTAACATGTTTAAACTTATATAATGATTGGGTTTACAACTACTTGAAAAGATACCAGGCAATTTGTGCAGTGACATGAATAAGAGGAGGGATTAATTAACGCTCAAATGACCAGTTGCAACTAGACACATACCATACAAAACAGAACCAAGAACTAAACGGTAATATTGCCCATGTTATGCAAATAGCAAAAAAAATGTGGTGTTCTGGATTTCCATTGATAAACAGAAACTACAGATGTTGACTGCTCATTGGGTGGCTAGAACAGAGAAAGCTGTGTTTCTAATACTACAAGGGGCTTGTGTTATACACTCAGTATATATAACTGTAATTTAACCATTTAAGTCAGTTAAAATATATATATATATATAAAAGAGACATTACTCAAAGTTCAGCCATGCTAGTGCAACTTAGAAAATGAAATGTAATAGCTTTCTATAGACAGCAGCACCTCCTTTCTTCTATATTTTTAATAAAAATAATTCACCATGTTTCTCCTGATTCCCTTTATACATTGTCTTTATGTTCTTTTCTTCCATTTGCCTCTGCATTCCTTTTATCCTTTCTTCCCCTTGTCCTCTCTGTATGATGCCTGCCAGCCTATCAATATGTATAAAACCTGGCAACTAGGGAGAGAAAGGGCGAAGAAACGAGTGCCAGCATGTATCAATCCAAGAATATTTTACCAGGGCAACACAAGATATGAGAGAAAATTAGACCCTTCCACTAGTGATAAAGAGAGAAAGACATACATACACACACAGAGAAATAGCTACAGTCTACAAAATTATATTCTAAGTACCTTCATCAACCAATCAGAGAAGATTGTTCAATAATTCAATAAAGTCACATTAAAAGAGAGCTTTAATTTGGAATTCCCTGTTTTCCATTGTGCACTGTATTTTATAGAACCTAATAATAAGACATCCTTCAGGGAAGTCATTAAAGCATGTGCTATATACAACAGAAAGTATGGATAGCATATTAAAACACTTGTTTTATCAAGCCTCATGTAGCACACAACATGCTCATATGGCTTCTCAGAAACTAAGATTATTTTTGGTGAACCTTAGCCTCACCAGGAGTCTTCCCATCATTTATACAGATGCCTTTCCAAAAGTGAAATTTCTACTCTGATTTCACTGCATACAGTCTGTTTTTATATTGTGCATTATAACTGGGGCAAGTCATATACGGTACATCCCATCTTAAATCCAGGATAATAGGCACCAATTTCCTCAATATATTCATTGTCCTTGGTCCACCACTTGTATTCATTCAAATCCTCAAGATGTTTGAATACTACATATAGTACCCTGCTATCCCCTCCCACCAACCATGCTTGCATTACACAGAGGACCACAGATACTTAGACGTTTCATCTCAGGGTCTAACATAAAAGATGTAATGAAAATATAACAGGGTGGGTGGTTAAAATGATATTAAATTTGGAGTTACTCTGTATTCATTTGTATAACCAGGGATACACATAACTTTTTTTTAGTGAACTACTCAGATGAGTACCAGGAGAGACTATAGAGACCTCATCCACTACTGGGCACAGGCTTATTAGTCTAAACTGTTATTTTTTTTAATATCCCTGCTACCTGGGTTCAGGAGCAGCAAAAACCTGTGAATATATTTTCTGTCTAAAAGTCCCTACTTTACTTTTGAATGCAAGGGCTGGAAATGACTTTATTCATTAAATTACCTTCGCGTTTTGATACCATTGTGCAATCCCCCAGACATGGCCTAGGTGTCATCTATGACTGGATGCGTTGTGCATCTGTTTCGCACAGGTACACAGAGTTGCAAGCGGGATGGAGTAAGGACTTTTCTCAGGGAGACCTTGCTGTTAAATAACTCAAGGGATATCGTACAGTACGTAAATGTGTCACATCCGAGCAATGGAGGGAAAAACAATACCTCATAACCCAACGTGCATACAAACCTCCGGGAAAGACTATAGACTCCCCTTCGGGAGCTAAAGTCTGGCACTCTGAATGCCCCAAATGTATGATGTCCAACCCAACGCTGTTACATTGCCTATGGTCATGCTCCGTTATAGCGCAGTTCTGGGACGAAATACTGCTCCTTCTTAATAAAACTATGCGTGCATCGATAGGCAAAGACCCTCTATGCTGCTCTTTAGTTATGTGAACCCACAAACTTATAAAAAACACCAGTGGTACTCAGAATGGATGCATACATGCTTGATCACGGCAAGGCGTTTCATCCTTCATGAATGGTTATCGGCTGACCCTCCGTCTATGCCTCTACTACATGCCCAACTGCAAAGCACGATGCGTATTGAGCGGTTGGATGTTCGGGCACTATGCACGCAGACAGACACTGCATTCCATAAAAAATGGCATCCTTATATGGTGTTTCAAGTTATTAATGGGAACATGTTGTAAATAACTTGTTGCAATAGACATGGTTGGTGATGTGGGGAATGGCCTTCCCTGCATCCTCTCTGCCATCTGGTTACGCTCAGGAGGAAATGGTGTTACTAGTAGTGTAGATATAGATTTTAGACTGTACTGATTTCGAGTTGTACGGATACGGAGCAGTATTAACACAGGGCTCAAGTTGAATACACATGTAATGTCTGCTTATATGCTTACCCGTATGTGATGCTATCTGTATCTGTACGCTCCTGATGTATCACACTGTTCTTTTTATGAACTGCTGTTTTATGCATTTTATTTGTTACATGGAAAAATGCTAATAAAAATTATTTTCAAAAAAAACTAAAAAACAAGCACTAAAGACATACTTTCCTTTTTACAATATTTCTCCAACCCTTCTCTGTATCTCCAGTAGTGATGGCCGAACATCGGCCAGGACTGTCCGCGAACGGGCGGGTCGGACCTCTAAAGATGTCCGCCGTCCGCCTGTTCGTGGACAGATTCAAATTCCCCGCCTCTAGGCGGGGAATTTGAATCGGAAAAACCGGATGTGACGTCACTGTCGTCACATCTGGTTTTTCCGATTCAAATTCCCCTGAAACGCATCCTGGAACGCATAGTTCCTGGTTTAGGGAGCCGGATGTGACGTCACTGACGTCACTTCCTGCTCCGACCCGGTTTTTTCACTAGGAGACCGGCTTTATGCCCGGCCTTCTAGTGAAAATATTCTTCAGAGATCATCTTCTCGCTGGCGAACGGAGCGGGTCGAACACCCGCACTGCTCGCCGGCGAGAAGATGGGCGAACATCCATGTTCGCCGCCGAACTGTCTGCCTTGCGGACAGTTCGGCCATCACTAATCTCCAGTGATTTGGGAGATGATTCTCTGTTCAGGGCCTTTGTAATTAACTCACAAAATCAGATTTTCAAAATGAAGTGAAAAATTACTAACACGTCCTCGTCTACATGTTGGGAATACCGGCAAAAGGTAAACTCTCCGCAACAGAAAGAAAAAGAAAGATTAGGCAGCCAGGAGCAGCGGGTCACTGGGCGAGGACACGTTGACGAGGGAACGGCGGACAGGTGAGTACCTATGCTCTAGGTAGGTGGCTGCAAGTGGAGGACTGAGGGGGGCTGCCAATTAACGCAAAAGGGCTGGGCACCTATGCACTACATGCTAAAGAAACAGATGATGGTTTATTGCTACCTAAGACCATTCTGCTTTCCCCCCTACATTTTATCTTCAATACCCTCTTTGTACTGTACTGTTAGTGTTCTGTTTATTATTCAATACTATTTTGGGGGTTTTGGTTTTTTTAATTAGGTTGAAGTTCTGTTGAAATGTATGTTAAATATGTCCAGACAAAATAAATTTTTCAAGAGAAAAATTCAAGTGCAACCTAACCCACTCCCAGACACAAAAATATTTACATGTCTTCAAGTAGTAAAAGCTCTTAACCATTTTAAAGGTTTAAAATGCTTCATTTAATAGGAGTTTCTACACTATTACATACAGATAGCCAACCATAGTGCCCTTGTTTTGATGTTTAACAGTCTCTGAGAATAAGTGACTACACCTAAAGATGGATTGATTTAGCTATATTTAACTGTTTAATAATATTGGCAATGGTCTGGAAATATGTTTGTCCTATGTTAATCAATAGGACCATATTTTTGGTAAAAAAAAAAAAATCAGTAGTCATATTTCTATAAAACAAAGGTTTAAATCTTCTATCTCTCATGAAGGTCTCATTCATCTCACTAGTTATTATTTTTTCCACCTCCTTAATAAACACTGCATATATATTCACACATATTTAAAGTAAACAAAAATTGTATATACATTGGGTTTCTTGTAGTGACAACTGTTGCCCATGCCTACATCATGTGTGTCATCTAGGCTTCTGGATGTCTCTATCAGTGGTGCATTTACCTGGGTAACAACGCAGAAAAACATTTCGTTGACAACTGTCACCCCATAAATAAGGATATTTATCATATAAATAAATAGATTTTTTTAAAATAACATGTTATGTTTTAAAATAATATGTTAAATGCGATATAAGGTTTTAGTTACTGAATATGAATCTATTAACTCCCAGAAGGTAGCTGAAGAGGTTCTCATTCTTGTAGAGAGAACCCTATCATTTCCAGAGACAGCTCTATTAGAGAGAATGGCCAGTGTCAGGCTGAGTCACCTAAGATGGAGCACACAGATGGATAGAAGCTTGATAGGGGTGACGGAAGACATCTGCATAGCTGAGAGACAGAGCAGCATCTTGGGGACCCATAGACTGACCCCTGTAATTGTGTACAGTAGGAAATGCTGGCAGGATGGTGAGGATGCATATAGACAGGACACAGCCCTCCAGCCTTCCACTGAATCTGCAGTCTGGCTCCTCCGCTCGCTCTGTAATTCGGGTTTTATCCAGTTAAGGTTAATTAAAGTTAATTTTCACGCACCAGAGAGCCTGCAATTACAGCCGAGCGGGGGACAGGAGCCGGGAGTGACAGCGCTGCCCACAGTGACATGTCGGCCTGCTGGCTGGCTCCCTCTCCTCTTCACTTATCTGCCTGTGTGAATGCCTCAGTGTGCTTCTGTCACACACAAAGTATGACACACCAGACCAGGGCTGTAGCACTGACTCTGTTACATGAGAAGCTGTCTTTTCTATGTCAGTGTCACACATTGGCGATGTGTGTCCTCATTCTATCAATGAGCAGATATCTGGCCTCATCCTCTTAGTTACAGAGACACACTTGCACACAGTTTGTGCCCTTGGTCGTACACTCACAGTAGATATGTGGTTTGCATCGCAAAATGAAATGTTGTGTATCCTCACATTATCTGTATCACACACCCAGCTGTTGTGTATCCTCAGTGCCTCATTGCCACACACCCAGCTGTTATGTATCCTCAGTGCCTCATTGCCACACACCCAGCTGTTATGTATCCTCAATGCCTCATTGCCACACACCCAGCTGTTATGTATCCTCAGTGCCTCACTGCCACACACCCAGCTCTGTATCCTCAGTGTATCAGTGTATCAGAATCACACACACAACTAACAACTAACTGTTGTGTCTCAATGTCACACACCCAGCTTGTCTATATCCTTAATGTATAAATGTGACATTTATATAATGTATAAATGTGACAATGATGTGTGTGTGACACACCCAGTTGTTGTGTGTACTAAGTAAATCATTGTCACACACCCAGCTATTATTTATCCTCAGTGTATCAGTATCACACACACAGCTGTTGTATATCAGTTTTATACACTGAACTGTTGGGTATCATGAGTGCACCTTTTTATACACATACACACAATGTTTGTGTATCATCAGTATTTCAGTGTCACACACCTAGCTTTTGTGTTTACTTAATATCAGTATCACACACCAAGATTCTGTGTTTACGTAATATATATCAGTATCACACACCAAGATTTTGTCTACCCTGTGTATCAGTATCTCACACCTATCTGTTCTTTATCTTTAGTGTATCATTTTCACACACCTATCTGCTGTGTATGCTAAGTTTATTAGTGTCACTCATTTACAACAACAACAAAATCAGGCTACAATTACAATGGGAGATGACCAGGTGCTCCTGTCTGTGAGTGCCTAAAAACTTGTTTAGATAATGACCATGGGACCATGGGATATATCGGGCAAAAGCCGAAAACTGACTGGCCGACCCAATGTCGTGTGCGCCGGTCAATTGCACTAATTGACCCTTTTAACCATCCACGTAAACGAGCCCTAAAGCTAGCCACACACGGT
>CM070038.1:51092336-51106155 GCA_036250615.1 Ptychadena robeensis
TTGTGCTCAGGGACCTGAAAAATTGCATGGATGTAGTCTCAGGGGTTAACTGATAACCCCCAAAATGTCAAGGTTCTACCATACAGGGTTTAAAGATCTATGAGTATGCAGCAGAGTAGTGCTTTATGCTCATAGGGAAGCAATATTTGATGGCTGTATTTTAGCTGAAATGTAACTTAAAAGTCTTATAGCTAGAGGGGTGAAACTCGTTGTGTAAGTAGTAGTAGGTGAGCATTACTGACCCTGAAAGTTTCATCATTATACTATGAATGGTTTTCATGCTATGAATGTTTAAAGTTAGTGTCATACAAGTCTATTTAGCTTAGTTTCTTCAGCACAGCTAGAGTGGGAGAGGGTGTGTCCTGTCCTGGGTTTTGATCGGCTGGGGAGGACGTATCTGCGGAAGTAGCTACAACACAGAATCTAGCTCCTCTCCTTCGCTTCAAAGCATCGTCTCTCACTAGGAAGGAGGGGAGGAATGAGCTGCAGCGGCCGGTCCACATGTGACCCTATTTGGGTCCGGCTCCGGACCGGGGTCCGCCTATTGAGTACCCGGGGTATATATATATATATATATTTCGGACTATAAGATGCACTTTTTAACATAAAAATCAATGGGAAAATGTCCCTGAGTCTTATGGTCTGAATATGTAAAAAAAAAAACATTGTCCCAGCCATCCTGGGAGCAATAGCTATGCATTCCAGGAAGTTGTAATTTGTTCTATTCCCTCCAATCAAGTCAAAAACACTGCCAAAAAGGAGATCTTATCTGCACTAACAGTACCCATTCTCTGAACCCACTGATCAACGTATGGACAGACACATTTTATAATAAGATAGTATGAGTTAGATGTTTATACATTAACATTCTGCATTGCACTAACTACATTTTGTGACTCCTCCCATATGTAAATAGCTGCTTATGGGTAAGATGCCCAGTGCCAGATTGTAAAATGTGTCTTCATAAGTTGGTCAGTGTGTTCAGAGAATGGGTACTGCTAGTGTATAAACACATGCTAGTTTCAGCCCTGACACTCTGCTGCAGTTAAGCCCCCTCCTGGCACTGGCCTTTGGAAGAATACTGCATGGTCCATCCCTGCCTACTTTAATACTGCATCTTATAGTGCGGAAAATATGGTATATCCGGCAAATGATTTACTGTGGAAAAGTGTGAATCTCTCTAGAAAGTTTTAGTGTTTGTAACATATAGCTGTGACTGCATCTCTACTGTGCCCATTATTAGGGTCTTCCAGCCTTCTTGTTGGGTTATTTATTATTTTATGAAGAATTTAACAGCTGCTGAATCACACAAAGGATGGTGGGTCCACACTTAACTCCCAACTGCACAGCAACAGAGATGGGAGCAAGGATAGGAAGATCTAGCTGTAGGAGCAACCAACACATATGAATGAAAAAGAAGCTAACATTGCACAACATCACTTGGTGGACTGACCCTGAAAGAATGGAAACACACCTTGCCTAACACACTTATTATCAACCTCCAACAGCTCCTAAATGCCTCAATGATCCCAATCAATGGTTGAATTTCAGGAGCATGGCTTGTAATGACAGAGCAGCCCATGGCCGACCAATGTCACGTGTTGAGTGTCATGCAGGAAGCATGCATCTTCCATCTATCAGTGTCACACTAGAAATGTGTGTGTTGTTTGACAACTATTACCTCAAACAGCAAAAAAATACATAACCATATAGCACCAAACCTGGATTACGGATATAATTAATTAAGTGCTGGTTACTAAAAGAGGGATCCTGACTGTACAAGCCGAAGGAGATCTTGCAATCTTATTTACAGAAATGTCACAGCGGCAGTCACTGTGGCTCGCTTGTCATAGTAACTCAGAGTTCTAAGTTGCAATCAGCTGCTCCCTCCGCTCTCACAATTAGGTGCAGGCAGACAGCTGTGTATCAGCCAAGGGAAGAGAATAGTCAGCACCAGGGACAGAGCCTGACAAACAGTCTGTCACAGCCCTTCCCCCTCCGCTGACACACCGAAAAACCTCAAACCTTCCAAACTGAATAGAAACTACAGCTCCCAAGCAGATTCTGGGTCTCCATGAAGGTCGTGGTTCAACCCATGCACATTATATTCATGGAATCACATTGTCCTGTCCCTCATTTTCCTCAATCTGCCACCCTTAGTTAATGAAACTCCAGCAGTCTTTACAAATAAAGTCTTCTTTAAAAGAAAAAGGAAGTATGCTCCAAAACCTACACCATGGGTGTCCAAAAGTTTTGCAAACAAGGCCATGGTTCGTGAGATAAAAGGAATGATTCTGTGAATCATTAACATTTAGGGTGCTTTCACACTATACTTGCATTGTTGTACCAGTGTTGCACTGTACACATCTCACACATTAGTGGACATGCTCTGTTACAATTTTCCATGCACTTGTACTACACGTAAAAATGCATGCAGCAATGAATTATATGATAATGCACTGCATTTCCTAGTAATAATTAATGCACCATGCGCAAATGTGAGTGGCATAGCAGCGCCTATAGTGTGAAAGAGCCCTAAATGCAAATGAGCTATACAATGGGGAAGATCTCTTCCTTCACACATATTTGCCATAAATATTGTAAAGCCATAACACTGATGAAGACCCCTGAGCATGCTGGAACTTGAAGTTCTCCAAACGGGATATTCATATTTCCCCTAACCCCAGCAAAACTGGGCAATTGTTTACCATGTAATAAAATGTTGTGGCATCAGTGTACAGAAAACAGGGCTATGGGAGAGATCCAGCAGGTCATCCTATGGAAAACTACAGAGAAAGGAAGACCTGGCAAACGGTACAACTGGTCTTTAAAAAGTTAAACCAATTTAAAGGAAATACATTTCTTTGTGAATATTAAAATAAGAATACACATGCCTGCATGTTCAATCATTCAAGAGGTCAGCTTGACATCCATTGTATGTAATGATACACATAAAATGTAAGATTTCAAATGTGATTTGTAGGGCATGCTTTAGATCTAACTCATTGCCATTATGCATCGAAAGAATGATAAACAGAGCCGCATGCCTAATATGGTGATTTACAAAGCCAAAGCAAATTATTCCATTTCAAAAAGATAGGATTATCATTAAAGTGGTTTCAAAGACTGACCTCTATGAAAGGTTTGGACCCATCAAGCAGCTGAAATGTGTACACGTCCTGTAGTAAACACATAGACTAATAGGATACGGCTCATAAATTTCACAACTGCAGTCACCAAGCAGCAAGCATACAGCTGTCTAAATATGCCATTGTATGTAGTGTTGTACATACCTGTCATATCTGTTAATTCACGAATATGAATATTTGGTCATTTAAAGTTGGTCTGGATGACCTTTAGTTTCCTACAATGCTCAGTATCACAAACAATTCCTTTTTTTTCATACACGCATGTTTTTTGCCCTATGTTTCCCCTCACAACTGCCGTTCTGCTACAACCTCTTCCTGTGAAGATGTACAGGTCCCAGGAACATATATGCAACATTTTCCAGCTTTGCGACAACACTCAAACACATTCATACAATGGGCTGCAAAGCCACTTAAGCCCCCCCACACACTGATTTTCTGTTTGTTTGATTGACTAACGATCAATCACTGTGCACATTCGCTTTGAACTAGTATCGACCCATGTGTGCCCAGCTTAAAGGTGCCAACCAAAAGTGTGCAAGACAAGAAATTATTTAGATTTAAGTAATAGAAGTTTGCATTTTAGAACATTTGCATCAATGGGCGTAGCTAGAAATGACTGGGCCCCATAGCAAAAGTTTTCTTGTCCACCCCCCCATCTCAACCTGTCCAATCCATGCCCTTCCAGGAGTGGTGGGACTCCTCGTGAATATGGGCCCCATAGCACAGCTATGGCTGCTATAGTGGTTCTTTTCCTTGTTTTTGTCAACCCTTTGCTCAAAAATGTGTAGACATTTTTGTCTCCTCAGATCTCTTACTTCTTGAGACGAGGGTCCCCAACCATAGTATCGAACGGTTATCGATCTGCAAAGTGGTGCACATCGATTTGCCTTTTAATCGCCGAACACTCGAGTGCAGCATGGTGACGTCACAATAACACCACCACATTGCTGTCAACCATGGGCTAATTGAACAGGTATCAGCCCATGTATGCCCAGCATAAAGGTGGGTTCACACCTGTAGATTTTTTCGTCCAATCAATGAGGAACGAAAGATTCCTGGCCATAGTTGTAGCAGACCAACCTGCGTGCTCACTCCCGCCAAGCACATGAAGGTTGGTCGGCTGCAACTATGAGGGAGCCCACCTTGAATTTGTAGAAAAAAAGCCGGCAGGTTGGATTGCATACGGATCCGTTCTGCTGGGTTTTTTTCTGCCCGACTGTGCTGCAGGCTGTTAACTCGGAGGGGGAGGAGACTTATTGGCTACAGTCTGACAGGAGTCCTGTGTGTTAGTGGAACACACAGGATTCCTGTCCTCGCTGTAGCAGACTGCTCACAGCGTGGTGACGTCACTACGCTGTGAAGAGTCTGCTAAATGTCAGCCATAGATCAGGACGTCTATGGCCGGCTTTAGACTTGTAAGCTTCCCATATTTGCATAAACTTGAATGACATTCAATTCCATTGACGTGTGCAATTAGAATATGTACTGTCAATCTTATATGGTTTAAGGGTACTACCACACAGGGTAATCAATGCAAAACTGATTGCTTAAATTAGATTCTTTTCCAGTTATGAAGATAAAGGTGTAATACAAATGCATACAAATCGATTGAAAAATAAAAAAAACTTGTACTCTTGTATTGTTCTTTCCAATCTGATGCATTATGGTTCTTAACATTTTCAGCTTGATTTTGCTTAAACTATCACTTTTGGTTGATGAAATTAATTAAAAAAAATTGAACGCCGTAACCTTTTTTTTTTGTAGTTGATCAAATGAAATAAATGTCCTGTATATGCAACTTTAATCATCTCCACTTTGTCATGTCCACTAGATTATTATTAGAAGCTAGGCAGTGTGTGAGTTAATCATGACTTATTGCCATATGTAAGAAGGGAATTTTACATCTTTTTCAAATGGTTACTGTTTCTTTTTCAAATGGTTACTGACCTATGCACTCCTCTTTGCAATCCTTCTTACCATGCTTTTTCTAGGCAGGGAGGTCTGAAAACCTCCACTATTATTAGATGGAAACTCCTTTTAAATTAGAACTATACTATTATGCCTGATTTCTTATTATTCTAACTAATTTTAGACAGATTTTACTCCTCAGGACAGAACCTATGAGTGTCCCATGAGTTTTACCTTATTGGTCCTCTCTTCTTTTTTGCCTCCCTCCTTTAGTGTCAATCTTTGAACCTTTCTTAAAATGTACTTCTCTTTCTTCTCATAGGAGAAAATTGTCTAGGGGGGAGTTCTGAGTTTTTCCATATTTCCCTATTTGTCCTTTTGTTTTTGTGCCCTCTCACGAACAAGGTTATACCCAAGGACTGTAATACCCAGACACTGGAAATCTACTGACACCTTAGCTCCCCCTCCCACCCCCCTAAACCAAACCAATGTGAGAGAGTAGCTCTGAATTTGCACATGTTGTATTTTTGAATACTTAAGGTACCCACACAGGTACAGAGTGGGGACCAACAGATGAGCTGTGGAGAGCAATGTGATGACGTCATCATGCTGCTCTCCATCACTCAGAGTATCAGAGGGCAACCTTTGTGTGCCGGCCATTAGTTTGAATGGGGACGCCATCCACAGCCGATTTTGGCGCCGACCGATGGCTGGAAGCGTGCACGCACATCGGTCGGCGGCAAAATGTTATGTGTGTGGGGACCCTTAGTAGCTCAACTGAAAAAAATAACAATTTTATCAAAATTCGTCTATTTGGCTTGTTTTCCTATCAAGACTCTAAAGGTAGGCATACACGGGCCAATCCCCGCCCAATTATATGATGTCATCACACTGCAGCTGGTCTTTAAGAGGATCAGCGGGCACCCTTTCTGTGCCGGCATTGAACGGAGTTCAAGTGATACCCTTTATTGGTTAACCAAAGTCATTAAAGATGTCTCAGATCCCTTATTCAGGCTTTCAATATTTATTGATGACTATCACAATACAACACTCTACTATTACATTAAAAAAATCGGGTTGAAGTGAATTTCCAATCATCACGCTTTTTAGTTTTAATTTGACATTTACACCAATGCAATCGTGAATGTACCATAAAGATAATTTTGTGTTGGGCGTAGATTTCATGTTCTGTCTTCTATAGCTCTTTCCCTCTAAACCTGGAACCTAGCCATTCAGTAGTCTCTAGCAGATTGAGAGTTAACGTTCTATCTTGTACACTGCACTGCATGATATATAACGCCCGCCTCCCACGTGTCTGGCTGTTTGTCACAGAAATCTGTCGGTTTCTCCCTCAGTACAGCCCCCACTAGCAGCCAGACAATCGCTACATTCCACAGACTCAGCTCATTTCCTTCTACTACCCACACACAAATTAGCACTAATCTTCTTTGCTATGTTCAGTGAGCCAAACATGACTGGCCAATTCTAGGTACAAATAAGGCAAAAATGGCATTGCTTGGGCCTGACCCTATGAATAGATATGTGCAAGTTTCCCCATTAATCAGAAACCTTTGAGGGTATGATAGAGGTAAAATGTACCAGCCAGACTGTAGTTGACTGCAGTCAGATCTACAAAAGATCATTTTTGGATGATGAAGTCATCTGTAGGCAGAATCATTTCACATACATATAGGAACAAGTAAAGGTAGCCATAGACGGTTCGATCCCTGATTTTTCAGCCGATGGACCGCCGTACACGTCCCCGCCGATCGATTGGCGGTCGTGTGCCTGAAAATCGGGTGTGCCCACCAGAACAGATCGACCAGGATTGTACCGCAAGTCGGATCAGACAGTGATCCATCATGTTGGTAGATTCCTGACCAATCACATTACTTTAGATGGGGACCAGCGTCCCCATGCAAAGTAATGCTGGAACATATAGGGTGCCCTCCAATCCTCTGAAAGACCAGCTGCAGCTTGATGACATCATATAATCGGGCAGGGATCAGCACATGTATGCCTACCTTTAGAGTCCTGCTTTCATTCCCTATGCTGGGGAAAAATGGGGATTTTTGTTCAAACACTAAATTCCATGAAGCTAGTCATGGAGAATAAGGTAACCGGACACTTGTTCTTGGTGAGACATCCCATTCTATCTATTCATATTCTTCTATCAAAAAAGTGGAAACCAATAGCACACATTGTGCAATAGAAAAGATAGTAAAGGATCAATAAAAACAGTATGTCTTTGAAAACCTTTCATTATAGCTATTCAGTATTCTGAATTAGGTGGTGACCTGTTCACAAGTTATTAACAGAGATGCTGTTAAATCATCTTTCTGTAGAATAATTGTGCACAGTTAGGCCAAAAAATACTAACAAGTAGCTGCAGATAACCAATATCAACAGGAGAAAAAAATTATGTTAAATTAGACTAAATAAGTTTCACAAATTTCTATATCATGATAATGTAAAAGAATCCTCACACCGGGTTATTGGTTTAGGTTGACTGGGGTACCCATGTGGTTACAGCTTTTGTAGCAAGTTACCTAAACCCTTTACACACTGGTAAAAGTAATGTAAAATGTAATTCTGCTTTACTCACGATTCACAGTGAGGGCTTACATACATGGGTGGTTGCAGGCAATATAAATGACTACAGGATTACTTTGCAGGCTGCTGGCAGTCAGCAGAGACCGTATAAATGAGCCCTAGCCCATAGAGTTAAATTAAAGCAATACCCACATCATCTGTGTATACTTAATTTCCCCAGATATATTCAACTGGGATTAGGCTTTGTCATAAACTATGACTTAAGGTCCCCGCACACGTATCAAGTGGCGACGCATCACGCTGCTCTCCATCGCTCACAGCATCGGCGGGCACCCTTTGTGTGTCGGCCGTTAGTTTCAATGGGGACGCCGGTCCCCATTGAAACTAATGGCATCGGCCAGAGATTTACGGACATGTTGGTTTTCTGACTGACCGAGCTTTGGGGTGATAGGGATCTGTCGCCCCATGTGAGCACCCGTGATCAGCAGCTGATCACTTCAAACTTTGCACTGTGTTGTTGGGTTACTGTGAATTGTTAATTAAGCTTTGGCAAGTTCTGCTAACCTGTATGTGCAAATCCTCTAAATATTTTTTTCTTTGCAAAAACTGTATTTTGCATTCAAACAGCCTTAATGACATAATTGGGGCCCAATCATGTTATCTTATCCTCCGACACACCTGCCACAAACTCCGTGGAGAACCTGAATATAGAAGCATATTTTTTCCCATAAACTTCCCCGTCTGAACAGGGCTCCATGCATTTTGTATGTCTGCAATGTAAATGATTGATGTTTATTTCAAATGATGGCAACAGGTAGAGATAGACTGTTCTGTGCTGTCATCCCCATGGTGAGCCAAGGCCTGGGGGACATTTTACAGTCTTTAGCTAATCTCTTCAGCTGATTAGATGTATTGCAATGGCATTGTTTTCTCTGCTCTTTTATTTGCACAGTAAATCTCAACATGGTGTCACTTGTCAGCGCAGAAAATATTAGATAACAAAGAAGTTAGAAAAGAAATACAATGCATATTTGTGACAAATCACCATAAAGTTATTTTTTTCTTAATATTTATATTTTTCCTAAAGTTTTAAGTAGTAGAAAATGTCAATGTTTAAATGCAAATAGTTTTGCATTAAAGGTCCCCACACACATAGCGAGTGGGGACCGACAGATGAGCAGTGGAGTGCAGTGTGATGACATCATCACGCTTCTCTACATCGCTCACAGCATCGGCCGGCAGGCACCCTTTGTGTGCCGGCTGTTAGTTTCCATGGGGACGCTGGTCCCTATTGAAACTAATGGCATCGGCCAGAGATTTACGGACATATGCGTTCTCTGGTCGACCAAGCTTTGGGGTGATAGGGATCTGTCGCCCCATGTGGGCATCCGCGATCGGCGTCTGATTTTGCCACTGACGGCCACAAGCGAGCAGACAGTTAAGCTGGACATACACCTTTAGATCTCTCTGTCAGATATCCTTTAGATCTACCAACAACTATGTAGTAAAATGTCCTCTGTGAATGAACACAGGTAGACTTTATGGTTTAGAAAGTCCCAAAACCATTACGTGGTTTTGGTAAAACAACAGGAGATCTAAAGGATATCTGACGGAGAAATCTAAAGCTGTATGTGGACCCTTAAGCTGGGAACATGCGTATAGATATGGGCCAGATTCATGTCCGCTTCGAGCGACGTGCGCACTGATGGCCATCTATCTAGCCCATATCATAGGCGGCCATCCCTGTTTTTGAGCGGGATATCGGACATGACCGCAAACCACGGTTGATGGTCCTCTGCTTTGTATGGGGATCGCGTGGTCGGGCTGAGCAGCTCCTCCGATATCGGACAGCAGTGTTCTGACGTCATCAGGCTACTGCAGGAAACCTCGAACAGCTACAATATCGAGCCGTGTGTTCTCTGCTTTAGGAAGAGCAGTGTTTCTTCACCTATAGATGCAATATAGAGGAAAACGTGTGTATCTAAACACCATGGATTGATGAAAATCACCTTGGAGAGTTATGACAAATATGTGCAATATATGAGCTATGCATTATACCTTCTGTGGTTTATTGATGAATTTGTGTAAATAATTTTTATCAGGTACTAATATAATTATGTTGTTATAAATACTGTGAACAAGTGTCTTTAAAGCCCTTAAAATGATCATTTCTATTTGATAGTGTTATCAAAAATGTCTGCTCTGTACCCATAGACAATGGATGAACAGGTAAGGTGATCATATAGAAATCAATTCCTGCGCACCTGGTACGATAGACCAAAAGTGATCTAACAAAAAATTGATGAAAAAGTGATCAGACATGTTGGTAAATTTTGCTTGACGTTTTTTCTAGGTATTTCGATCAATTTGTTTGAAATTGCATTTACAAACTTTTATCCTACTACGCATGCCTTCCATAGTACGATCACAAATCATTTGTGTTTAACTCGATCAGACTGTGTGGTTGTACGATTGATCGATGCTAAGGTGGTTTTGATCGTCCTGTGCAATTTAAAAATAGCAACTGTCTGTCTAAAGCCCCCCATACACCTTAAGATCGATCCATACAATCTCCATTAGATCTACCAACAACAATGTAGTATAGTGACCTCCCTGATAGAATACATAGTGATTGGAAGGATTAGAAAGATCCTCATATTACATGGTTTTGGTAGAACAAAATGTGATTGTACAGAAATTGTATGGAAAGTTTGTAATGGGGGGCTTAACATTGATCGTTTGTACCACCACACAGTGTGATCAATATTAAAGCGATCGATTCTGTTGCATTTGCATTCACACATACATCTGTTTTCTGCAGGCGCCCCCCTGTGGCTGGAAGCATTTGTTACAGCACATCCTCCATAGTACAATGTCCAATCACTGCTTGATCGATTATATGTTCAAGTTCAATCACTTTTGATTGATCGTACCAGGTGGGCAGGAATCAATTTTGGTTCGATAGACTTTTTGCTAAACTTTTTGGTCGATCACATGGAGATATCGTGTATGGCTAACTTTAGACTGCCACATGATCGTAAAATCGCACAACAAGATTGAATCTAAGATCGATTGTGCAAAAGTCAACCCCTGTTGAATGGCTTAAAGCCATTCAATTTATTACACAACATTTTTTGTCTCATTTTGCAACAGAAACCATTATTTTAAACTGAATTACAAATAACATCAACATCCATCCTTTTAAGACTTACAATATTCCTGCATTGTCTGGAGACTACAAAACAATTTCACTTTAGGGAAACAATGGAGTGACATGTGAGATGTGACACCTGCTTTTTCTAGGCATGTTCTATTGTTTGTGATTCCTGCTTTCTCTCAGTATTGACTCCGCAGATAAATGCAAGCTGTCATTTTATTATGTATTATTGCATTACCTGTTCCTCACACCAGCAATACATGCCATTTGTTAGAAATGTTTATGTAGGCCAGCTAAAATACTACTCAATTAGGCTTTACATCTTTTAATAAAGAGAACGTTAACTGTGGGTGTGGCTTATTAATGGTGAGTTTGGCTTGGTCAAAAAATTTCCGTCCAGCCTTAATTATTTAATGAAAAAGTCTTGATCTTATTGTTCTTGGCCCTATAGTTTCTAAAGCCCACATGCCCAACCTGCGGCCCGGAGGCCACATGCACCCTTTAGGTGTTCTTTGGCGGCCCCCCTCAGTCTTCCATTTGAGGCCCCCAAAACCTAACTATTAATGCAAAGGGCATAGGAACTCCCCTGTCTGCCAAATCTAAGGTTATGTGCCCCATCGATATAATCAATGCCTTTGAAGCACATAACCTTTGATAATATATATACAAAATGTGCATTACCATACTACAGTGTTCCCTAATGTTCGAAGTATCATTTAAAACATATTTTACTATTTAAAAAATTAAACATAATGTCTTCTAGCTCTGCCTGCTGTAATTTTTTCCATTAAAAATGCTTATACAAGTTAGTATAGATTGAAAATTTTATGTGTGGCCTGGATATATTTATTTATTTCATTAGGGTATATAACACCAGGTTAATAAGCTGCCTGTTGGTTTTTTATCTTGGTTATCACTGTTACCACATAGAAAGGCATTAGCATTAGGTCAATCTGTAAATTACTCAAAACAATCCAGAAGAGCCCGTATATCTCACAGCACGGTTCCTGCTTCTCCAAGTTACATTGTTCTTCATATATTGTTCTTCATATCCATCTGGAGTTTTTTAAACAGTGAGCCAGAAGAAAATCCCTGACAACAATTATGTAAATATGTAAAAGAAATAAATGTTGTTCCAAGATGCTATTTAAAGAACAGTAAAAGCCACAAACTCTACAAACCCTGTAGGTATTTTCTCATTTCTAGTTCCAATGGTGGAAACGTATTCTGTTGTTGACATGAAAAGAAGACCTGGTCATGCAGTGTGCCAGTTTGTTTGTATTTTCCATTAAATCCCTACAAACCTCGTCTTTAATAGGTGACACGGGTCTACTCCTGAACATTCCCACAGACACAGAATTCTTATTTGTAGGTAAATAAATCAGACGCCCACATCTGGGGGAACAGATTGAGATTTCACCGATTGTTAGCGCTCTTTGTATTTCCCAACCAGAAAGCTTTTGCTTCCATATTAGCATTGTCGCCCTTCATTTGTGTCTAATACATCACCTCTCTTTCCTGCTTTCAACGCTTTAGGTTAGCCTTTTTGTTACTTTTTACCTTCTAACATTCCACTTATATCTCATCTTTGCTCCCCTCTCAGTCATAAAGCTTTTAAACATTTGCTTCTCAAAACAAAAGTGATAATGTAAGTGTATACCTATGACCAAAACATTTTCTGTATTGATTAGAACAAGAAAAATGGTATTGCCTACCACTGGGGTTGTTATGGTAATAAAACATGTCAACATTGTTACCACAACAATAGGTAAAGAGAACGCTTTCAATGGAGACATCTGGATATAACAGTCAAAAAAGTAGATTAAAGACTGCCCCACGCACACCGAGCGGCAGATGATTTTGCCAACGACCGGGAGCGCGCACGCACATCGGTCGGCGGCAAAATCAGGCGCCGATCGGGGGTGCTCGGTCGGCCATAGAACGGACATGTCCGTTAATCTCTGGTCGATGCCGTTAGTTTCAATGGGGACGCCGGTCCTAATTAAACTAATGGCCGGCACACAAAGGGTGCCCGCCAATGCTGTGAGCGACGGAGTGCAGGGTGATGACGTCATCACGCTGCACTCCACTGCTGATCTGTCAGCCCCCACTCAGTAGGTGTGTGGGGGCCTTAACCCTTACCTGTTGTGTCCTTCGCAGACAAGGACTTTGGCCTGGGGAGCAGGTGCAATTAACAAGCCCTTCCATTCTGAGATGTGTATTAAGCCATAGAGATGCCTTGATTGGACATGCTGGACTCCCTACTTATAGTATATATTGTTTTCCAATGTCTTAGATTGTTAGCTCAGTTAGGTTGGGTCCCGTTCTTTTTTGAAAATTCAACTAGTTTGATTTTGTTCATTGCAAGTTCATCATCAAATTTGCTGAAGAGATTTAGCGTATACGACAACAAAGAAAGCATTGCTCTAACACAAATAGTTTTTGCATAAATTAAGTTTAAAGTCAAGTAAAAAACCTACATGCTAGAGCAATGTTTTTTTTCTATTCCCACAACCCTTTAGTCCATCTCAAAACACAAAAACATTAATTTTGGTGATAAGATCATGATAAGGGGTTTTACAATTCACAAATTCAGCTAGTCGAACAAAAATTCCATTGACCAAAAGACCATCTCTAGCAGACATCCTGAACACCTGAAATAGCATGCCCCCTTTTAAAGTAAGGAGAGAAAGCACTGTCACCCAAGGAAAAAAGCGTATTAAGGCCATGACTATCACGTGAAAATAAACAAAACTAAGGCTATATTTTCACTGCAACCATTACCATGCATTTTCGGTGGAAAAACATGCACCATAAATGCATCCATTGGGTAAACAATGGATTTTAAAAAAAGGAACCGAAAATGCATGGTACCAGACACAGTGGAAATAAAGCTGATTACAGCTTTGTACTGATAAAACAAAGGAAATA
The DNA here is from genome assembly GCA_036250615.1 of Ptychadena robeensis. Classification (NCBI taxonomy): domain Eukaryota; kingdom Metazoa; phylum Chordata; class Amphibia; order Anura; family Ptychadenidae; genus Ptychadena; species Ptychadena robeensis. The sequence continues at coordinate 51,106,035 of CM070038.1, forward strand.
TCTCTTTAGTTTTTTTCTATTTAGTGGTCAGTGGTAGCACATTGCAGGATTTGCAGATACAATGAAGTTAACCTCCCTGGCGGTTCACTGAGGTGCAGATTTCTGTACCAAAAGTGATACA
>CM070038.1:51113437-51126154 GCA_036250615.1 Ptychadena robeensis
TAAAATTATTCCTCAAAAATACCACTTGCCTAATAATTCTGCACTCCCTGTATAGGGTTTGTGGTGTTCTGTGTTGAATGACCGCATATTTATCGAACACATTTGCTGTGACCTAGGCTCAGACAAGAAAGAACATGGTTCCAATCCTTCTTCAACATGTTAGCATTTAAGGAAGTTATGTTCTGGATCCTGCCATAGATAAATAGCTATCTAGCCCTAAACTCCATCCACCCTGTCTTGCCCTGACTAGATTTTAGTAGTTTAGTATTTAGTTTGAAAATTAGCTTACACTTTAAAAGACACGCATAGAAAAAGTAAGCAAAGGCATATAGATCAATATTCATGTACGTGCATAACCTAACATGCCAATTACAATTGTAGCTGAGCATTTAACATCACTCTGCAGATTTGAGTATGTCTATGTCTTTCTATTAAACACATTGCTGCCATTGTTCTAATGTTTACCAACCAACTATATGGTTTCCCTTTCATACAAAACAGTATTTGTGGGATGAGATACTGATGTCAGATCAGTAAACTTGGCCGTCTGTTGAGGTTCCCAGTCATTCAAAATGAGTTCAGTAGGGATGTGTTTAGGATTTGAGCAGGAAACCTGAGTTGCACTAACACAAGGCCCATAGATCCATGTCTTTAGAGGGCTGGCTTTGTACAAAAAGGTACAGTAAGTGTTAAAAAAAAAACCTTACGCAAACTAGTGCCACAAAGTTGAAACACACATTTGACATTGATATAATAAGTTTATAAATACCCTTATTACCGAGTTTAAGGGGAAAAATGTAATAGTAATAATAATGCACTTCTGTGTCAACTATCTTTCTCCGTCTAACACACTTATAAATTTAAGCACCATCGCCTTAGTTTTATCAGCAGTAATGTAAACCAGGAAATAATCACATTGAACCCAAGGGCATGTTGCCAATGGTGAGGCTGGCCACCCTGGCGGCACGGTTCTGAACTTCCTTAAATTTTAAGGGCTTGTCCCCACTTGCGTGGCTGCAATATGGAACGCTGGCACCCTGAACGCTAGCGGCTGCATTGACATGTATTTTAGCCGCGGCCATGACCACTTGTGCACTTGTTCAGCCTCAAGCGGCCAGCTTCGCCAGTGGGGACAAGCTCTAAGAGTAGTGTTTCATTAATTTCTGACAAAGGTTTGCATCAAATCAAAAAAATAGCTGAACAAAATTTTAAAGAACCTACAAAAACATGTATGTAATTCAACTGTGGAGTTGTTGGAAGTTCTACTTAAAGTCAATAAACTGCCTTGTGATAAGTATTCTTTTCTTGGCAACACAGCGGTTGTAAAAATGGGCCATATTTGTCAACAGGCTCTTGCTGCCTTTTACAAACTCTTTGTGCAGAGAAATTCTGTGGCATGCTTGCCATTTAGCAAAGGGTACAAATTAATTTTAGGTGTCTGAGGTGAAGCCAAATGAACGTTGAATAAAACAGGTATTAATGTATCCTGAATAAGCCAATGAATCACAGCTGCCCTCTATCCATGCTTGTTGCAGCTAATAGTATTTCTGTGGGTGATTTATCAGTTTATATGAAATAAAAACTATATGTATTGCCACACTGAGAACAACTGCTTTTAAAATCGCACTCTTTATCTGTTCATTTTTATAATTTGTACATTAGGGAAATCAAAGAGACACATACAAACTGAATTTGTTGACTAATGCAATTCCAGCATCCATTACAGCAGTGGTTCCCAAACTTTCCTTGCAGGGCCCCCCCATTTCTATTTAGGAACATTATTGAGCCCCCCGTCCCTATTCAAAGACAGGTTAAGGGCTAGTTTTTGCGGAAGCACGCAGTTGCCCACGGGGCAGATCTAACTGCGCCTATGTTCTTCAATGGCTAGTCCCCTGCTGCGGTCGGGGGACAGTCAGGGGGTGGCTGCAGGGTGGTCAGCCGCCTAAAAACTCAGTTCACCGCATTTTTGACCACGGGCCGCACTCTTCCATGGCCGCCCACCCCTGAGTGCAGCCATAGAGGTGAATGGCCGCAGATAAAAACCGCATTAGATGTGGTTTTTAGTGGCGGCGGTTCTTTGCTGCGGCAATCGTGCACTTAATTTACCATGGATTGTGTCAATAGTAAAGACCTAAATACCTTCTACAAATCATAGAAAAGCTAGCCATACACGTGTCGGATTCCATGGCCGCTCGATTACCTATCCGATCGATTCCGGTGATCTCAGCGGGAATCGGAGGTCCGTTCGAACGGCCAATTAAGTCTGTCCGATCGCTACATACCACCTTGTCCCACGGATTCCTGGACGATTCCGTGTCTGATCGCTTACTCCACAAATGGCAACTCCCCCTGATGTGTGCAGAATCAGATCAGAAAGACCAACATGTTGGTTCTCTGTCCCATCCGATTCTGGGCCCCCGAACAATCGGACGTGATTGGACGGACAAGGTGGGCTTCACACGATTCCGGGACGATCGTTTCGCGTGCACGCGCCCGGAATCGATCGCCCCGGTATCCGATGGGAAACGGACCCGTGTATGGGGCCTAAAGAGACACACTTATGTCACTCAACTATCTTATTAACTATCGTAATAACTACAGTTATTAAGTCCAAATGTTCACATACTTTTTCCACCCTGCACTGTGAACGTTTACATGTTATGTTCAAGAAAATCATGAAAATATATAAAGTTTGTGTAGTGTTGTTTTGAGCAGACTGTGTTTTTCTATTGGTGTGACTTAGTTGAAGACCAGAGCACATTTTATGACCATCCACATAATCTCAAAGGGTTCACATATTTTTTCTTGCAACTGTAAAACAAATTGATATTTTTGATGTATGTTTTTTTTTGGGGGGGGGGGGGGGGGGGGGGGGGGGGGGATAGTTTCTAAATATAGTCATGCCTTTTGTTTAGAGTGCTACTTACCTCATGTAAGTAGCCAGTACAGCTGTGCAAGACTTCAGATAAGTCTAGTGTTCAGCTTTAAATATTGGAGAGATACTCTATTTCCCAATGAAATTAGACCAAGGCTCCCATGACATAATTGTTCAATGGCTGAATAGTAATGCCTTGTGACTACCATGTTGTATCTCTGCCTGCCCTGACAGCTTTAAGAGAGCATAGAAAATCAGGCAATTAGCAAGTGTTCTCCTGCTGTTATACAGCGCAATAGAGAGACAGCAAGAGACTATGGAGCTCATATATAAAAGTGTACTATAATGTGATCGCTTTACCTGCAGCAACCAGTCAGCTTCCAATTATTATTCTTAGGTTTGATTAAAAAGGGAGAATATTTAAAACATATGTAAAGCCCCCATACATGCTTTGATTTGCGGAAATCGGCCACAAATCGAATGCTTAAACTTAAAATTCGTCCATAAGTTGGCCGCCAAATCGATCTAGTACATTACAGACAGGTGCGCAATTGTTATTATTATAATTGTTATTATTAATAGTTATGATTAATAATCATTATTTTGGATGGGGACCAGTGTCCCCATCCAAAGTAAGTACCGGCACACAAAGGGTGCACAGCCAATTCTCTGCATGACTTGACGTGTCTGAAGTGAATCTAAACGTGTATGGGGGGCTTCAATCTTAAATCTGTTTTTAAGTTTGTTTGGCATCATGCCTCATCAACCTATATGGTTTACTTAATCCAATTAATTCCTGACAATACCAATCTGATTCTTTAAAATACAGCTACATCAGTCAGAGAGGACGTGTTTTGTTGATGTGTTAATGTGTAAATAGTTAAATTACATAAGTCCAGTGCATTTGAATCCACACAGCAGGCTTACGGGCCATTTTCCGCACTGTGCTTGCAGTTGTATTTTTTTAGCCGATAAAGAAGGCTGAAGCGGTAATGCAGACCCTGGCACTAACCGTGTCTATTACCAGCAAAAAAATTGCCTAGGTGCGAGGGCTCTTGACTGGGGGGAGCTGGCCAGCAGCAATAGGCAGTTATAGGTTAAAGTGAGGCAGCCTGACAGGGAGGAAGAGGGAGTAGTTAAGGAATCACTTAAAGGGGGTTGGACAGGAAGGGGAGTCCTCTTTAGATCGTCAGTCACCCACCCTACCTCCCTCTTTTTGTTGACATTTGTATTTAGTGTTTTCCTCATGTTTTTAGGTTTCTCTTGTCACAGCAGTCGTGAACCTCTGCAGTGCATAGAGAAGAAAACATAGCTTTTAAAGATCTTGGTGAAATGCTAGTTTGGTAAGGGCAGTCACCAGATTCTGGTTGGGTGGTATGGAGGGGATAACCCCCACAATGTTTTAACAAAAGGGCTGGTGGTCAGGGGGATCCAGATCGGTTTTGAAAATTGTATTAAACATTTTATACATTTTGAAAGCTGTGGCCTGTATAATATATATTGCTTTAATATATATATATATATATATATATATAAACAATTCCAATGTCCAATTTTTTGGTCTTCTGGTCTGTATTTAGATAAGTTAAATATGGTAGCGATGCTCAGTTTCCCTCCAGTCATGCCTTTTGCTGTGTGCTTCCGTCACCCATAATATGCGGGCTGCAGGGTAACACATGGCATTGCGCGTTACCAAAAAGCCAAATGCAAGTCTAGTGTAAAAGCTATATAGGTTTCCGCTTTGCTTACTTGCATTGACCCTTCCTGCTATACAGCACCGTAGCCACATGAATGAGCCCTACAACAGTACTGATGGTTGAAAGGTTCAATCTACAACAGTATGTTGTCCATACATTTTTATTAGATCTGAGGTAAGATTCGAAAGACACTTACTGCAGAAGAGACATAGCATGTATCCCCACTGATTATACAATAGCACATTTTCGTTTGAGCATTCAAAAAAACAGTTTGAAGCTGTCTGAAAGCTTTCAAAGTGATTCCTAAATTTGTGTTGTACACACTGTTCTTCAGATTGTGCGATTTACAAACTTGGGCAGTGAGGGACTTGGCCGAAGTGTCCATCTAATTGGTGCAGAGTGCTGATAGAAACTAAGAGGGATAATGATATCCATCCGCACACTTCCCGCCACTGTGTGCCCTGCCCTTTAAACCCTCTCCAGAGACTCTGCAGAGGAAAAGAAAATATTGGATTCTTGCAAACAAATAATAATTACACCGCTAATACCCAGCTTTCACTGTGTGGACTCAGAAGAATCTCATAAAATCCCCATCTCTGCCATCTCCATCAGCTACTGCAGTTGTGCTGACGCATAAGTGCTGGCCTACGCGGGAATTGTTTAATTACAACAATCTGCAGAGCAAATTGTTTTATCATATTTCAGATGCAAGCTGGATGTTATTTTGCTTCCCCAATTAAAGGGATGGTGTTGTATTGAATATGGAAAATGTCTGTAGAGGTTCTCATTCATCCAGGGCCTAGTGTATCTTCAGTAGTATATCAAAAAAACTAGGCTTGCTTAAAGCGGACCTACCACCAGAAAGTTTTGATTTCATGAATGCCACTAGAAGTGCCGATAATAGGGGGAAAAAAAACCTCACCTGTAAGGAGTCATTTAAGAATATCTCCCACAGCTCCCCTTCAATTCCTGGCCAGGCCCATGGCCACAGGAAGGGAGCCGAGAGCTCTGAGCAGTGGGATTCTGGGTAATTCTGTGATCTCAGCTCTTCTTGAAGTACATTGATGAAAATTCCCATAGAAAACCATTGACAGTGGCCACCCATGATATCACACCCTGTGTTAACCCTCGGAACCCTGGCAAAGGAATATGGAGTCTTTCATATGATTCCAGACAACAGCAGGTAAAAATATTATTTTAGGATTGTGAAGCCCTAAGCCACCATCATACCAGCTCAGAGGTAAGTCAAACTTCAATTTTACATATCTCATTTTTACATATTAAGTGTATATCTGTTTTCCTTCCAACATTTTACATTTCATCATGTTGCAATGACTAACAACAGCTAATACTTACAGATATAGTACACCAAGCAACCTGAACAAACAGAAAGGCCAGGCAATGTGTGATAGTCAGTGTGAATATTGCCAGTGATGCCACTGAACAGAATTTTGATCCTATACTGCAGAAGAGACATAGTATATTTCTGCATTGAAAACACATTGAATAGCACATATTATTTTAATGTTTGAAATTCCACTACTTATTCTGCAAATGCAATCTGCCATTAAAGAGCTCCCATAGCCTTTAGTACACACGGTATATGTATTTGCCTGAGAATTAGCCTTAAACCAAAAGAATAATAAGAAAACTGGGCATTGCACTGCATCTATAGCAACATGTTTATAAGGATTGCAGAGCCTTGCCTATAAGGCTAGGGCTCCACTATGCGCTGGCATCAGCTGTTGTCAGCACAAGCCTCCGTTAAGTTCCTGTGAACGCAGATGGACTGCGTTAACATCGTGCACTCTATTGTGCTAGACTGCTACAATACAGTTTACTCAGTTGACAACTTCCCTTTTCCTACTTTGGTAATCCACCCTTTCATGCCATTGAAAGAAAATGTAAACAACTACAGGTAAATCATTAACTGCCAACCTCTGTACACTCAAAACAACAGACCTCATCAGCGTGACCAATTGGATGATGATTCCTGTTAATTGTTTTTTTTTTAGTATGAAACATTCACCCCGGCAGCACATTCATACTTTTATAAGTTTAGTAAGCACGCAATAGATCCTCTGTATCTGGAAGTGCGGCCTTTTGTCTCAGTTGGCTGGTGGCTCGCATAAAACTGTATGTTGTTTAACTGCTTCAATTTTGGAACATCAGTTTCTTCATGTTATCATGATCGCTAATCTGAGTCACTCCTCCCTCTGCAATAAATCGGGATGGTCCATTACTGCTGTAGTAAATTAGTGCTGTAAAACAGTAGTAATCTGCGGTAGGCCATTAAAAAAGGAGCCATATAGCAGCACCATAAAGTACTGTCTCACTATGGGGCTTTCAGCAGGGGAAGCTTGAACACAGATAGAATTACAATATGGCTGGTGGAATGGTGGAATGTGGAATGAAGTTCAGATTAGAACACAACAGTTAAATACACAGATAACCCCCCCCCCCCCCGGCGTTACACGATTTTAACGCCATTTTTTATGGCGTGAAAAGCATCTGTCTGGGCCATCATGTACTCCGCCGTGATTTCCTGCCAACCCCCCCTCCCCCCCTCTGTACATAACGCTGCTGTCAATTAGATGCTGGTGATGTGTGTGGGGAAAAATGACGCCCTCTCCATTAATATGGAGGTCTATGGCGCCACCCCCCGTCGCTCCCTCAGGGCCGGAAGAACTCTGTGAGTCTGCAGCGTTTCACAGAGAACCAGAGATTATCCCCGATCCTGGCACGGGATCCAAGATCAAACTGGCTTCGGGTGTAATGCCAGGGAGGTTAAAGACATATTAAGCATATGTTTTTCATTCATTTATAATTATGTTTATCTTGATATTTACAAAGCTCCACCAGATAGTAGAGTTAAGTGATTATTTCTCACCTTGTCATCATAGTCTTTAGTGGTGCGTTTCCTTGCAGAAATCAATATTCTCTATTTAATGTGCAGTTTTCTCTCCCACTTTTAGTGTGGTTCAGTTGTTTAGAAGTGTCCTGATTTATTTACATAGCAATCAAAAATCTTCTGCACTCCTATATATCAAAGAAAACCCTCCTGACAGCTTCTTCCATGCAATGAGCTTCTTCCATGCAAAGTAAAATGTAGTAAGCATAAATAAGCCACTCTATGAATTTTGTATTTTCCCAGGTAAAAAGAGGGCTAGCCTGTAAGAAGATGGTAAACCACCATCAATGCCATCTCTCCCACTATGTAAAGTATGCAGGCGCATAGGACACTGGACCCCCCCCCCCCCCCCCCAGCATAAGCGAGTACTAGCACCACCCCCCACTCAACAACTTATGGGCTAGCCAACAACACCCATACAGCCTTTCGGCTAGCACACCCCCCACACTCAACAACTTTTAATTTTACTGCTAGCCACCCCCCATTCTGCAATGACTATTCTATTTAAAAAATGTAACACAGTATGAGGGGGTCAGGTGGTTGTGGATTATAATTTACCTTAATTGGTTTACACATTTCGACCAAAATAGCTGAACTTTAACTGATGTTTATCACAGCCGGGTCCTCCTTACATCTCCAACCTGGTACACAAATACACCCCTAACCGCCCCCTCCGCTCCTCCAGTGACCTACTAATGACATCCCCGCTAATAACCTCATCGCACGCAAGGCTTCAGGACTTCTCTAGGGCCGCTCCTACTCTCTGGAACTCTCTCCCTCATCTTATTAGACTTGCTCCTACTTTTGGCCCTTTTAAAAAAGCCCTAAAAACCCACCTCTTCCATCTCGCCTACCCATCTTCTCATTCCTAACATCACCACCATGCCATTCCCCACCTATTGTATACTCTGTTCCCCAACCTATTAGATTGATAGCCCGTCCGGGCAGGGTCCTCTACTCCTCCTATGTCATATCTGTACCTGTGTGTTATTGTGTGTATGTATCTCCACTCTAATGTATTGTACAGCTCTGCGTTATATGTTGGCGCTATATAAATAAATGCTAATATTAATAATAATATTAATTCTGTCCACCATAATGTTTTCTCTTTTCTTTTTGGTGGAGCCTAAATAACTAAGCCTGTTGGGTTATTAATAATAAATATGTGCTAATGTTTTAAAATGGGTAGCTATTATTTATTCACTTCAATATTGTTCTGCAGTCTGAATATAAGCCATTTAACTATTTGTTGGTTTGGTTTTGTTCTTTTTATTTTTATTTTTATGTATTTCTTACATTTGTTCGTTATTGGGTAGGCACTGTGTTCCATGTGTCTGCTTTGCCTCGTAACTTTGCCACATGGAGATCCCTGTCATGCACGGCACTGGCACTAGTTACCAGGCAACCACTCACCATCTTCTTCATACTTCTGTAGAGACACGTCCTTTTAGCTCGCCGAAACCCTGGCCTGCCTCTCAGTTACACTTTACATCTACAAAGCTTGGTCATATTTGATCTTTACATATGAGGCTAAAATAATACTGCACAGTGAGTGTGCTTCATTTTCCCCTTCTCACAAAAAGAACCTTTTTCTCATATTCAGACAGGCAGACAGGACACTCAGAAACATTTTTTTACCACATGCAGAAGGACTCTAGGTATTAGCTCTCTCACACACATCCCTCCATTCATTTTATATTATTTTATCATGACTACATTGACTCTACAGGCAAAGTCTTATCAGACCTCTCAGTATGCTGGTCTGCCTTCTGCACCACAATAGACCAACAATTGATCAAGCAGCATTTTTGCACCATGGTGTGTTGCCATGAAATGCACAGTAAATTCAATGACAATTGCAGCTCATCATACAGCATCTTACCACAGAACACACATCCCTGAAAGTTTGTGTTTCCACAACTATAATCTGACATATTTATGTGGCCGTTTAGCTGAGCTCTTTCTTACAACAAAAGAAAAAGACAGAAAGTAGACAGAAAAATAATGTGTGACATTAGGTTTTAGCATTAGCACAAGAAGAGGTGAAAGTCTGAGAGAGTACACACTCCTTTATGACATCCTACAGGGAATCAAGCCACAAGATCACTCGTATTATTAAGAGACTCTTGTCTTTCCTCTTTAGTCAGGAAGCCTCAATAACTTAAATTTCCTCAACCGTCATTGACAGCATACGAAAGGCTAAGAAGCTGAAGGACAATTACTGCAATCTCATTCTACACAGGATCTTTTTTTTATTAAAGGGGATGTGTAAGAATATTTTCTATAATTCTCAGATGCTTCAGTAACCAGTCTGCATACTTTAGCAGGTATCACAAAATGGAGTTTGTCGCTCTCCCGGTATCACACAGAGCATATTGCTCTTAAGGGTCTTGTTTTTCTTTAGTGGCTATCATCATGAGAATACACAGACTCTCTAAGTAAACCTATTGACCCTGTCACCAAGCATTTGAATTTTTGTAACATGATACTGATCCAGTACTAATGCAATAATGCTTACTAGGCATGGAATCTATGACTGTACAGTGTTCTCATTTATATTTTCTTTTGTTTGATCTCAAACCTACTGATATCCGTTTGTCTTTCTTTTCATTTAAAAGATTTCCAAATTCGAGCTATATGAGTATTCACTCAACTTAATCATTGTTCATTGTAACTTATTCATTTCCATAAAAGATGTCCGTATGAAAGATTTCCACTTACCTTCTGCACTAGAACCACTCCTGAATTTTTAGATTTACTATCACTCTTGTGACAATGGTCTTCGGATTTGAATTAGGAGCACAGATAGCAATAACCAATTGGCAGAGCGTTCCCCACTCCACTAACTATTAAAAAAATGTAACATTTCTTTAAACATGTCATCTTAAGGGCTTGTGTCCACTGTGCGTATTCTGAGCGCCACCGCCACCCGAGATACCTCCATTGAAGATCCAAGATGCGTAAAAACTGTTTCACTGCGGGAGCGTGCCTTCAGCCACTGGCAACCTGCCCGCAAGCTGCCGGGAATCCACCAGACAAATTTGCTGGTGCACATGGCCTAGGTCTGCAGCTTTTTGATAAAATATGACCTACTCCTACCTCATGTAAAATGTGACAAATGTTTGTCAGTTGCGCTGCCCTAGGTATGCACCCCCAGTTTTCTAAGTATTTGTCTTATGACAGGGTTTCTATGATACATATGTGCATAAAAATACATTTTAGTTGTGTTTTGGTTTCTGCTAATAGATAGGTTAACAATTACATGGTAAAATGCATTATACATAGTTTCTCCCCCGAAGGCTGGTCCATGATCCTTAACACAGTTAAGTGGTAAGTGAACCACTCAAATAGTCAATATTATAACTACATTCTAATGTTTAGCAGCTGGACATCTACTCTCAAATGTTTCATCAACCGCATCATTGTTTATGTGTCTCTAAGGCAAACGTAATTTACTTATGATTGCATTGCTGTCACAAATTGTGAAGGCATGTTATTAATAGTATATTTAATATTGGCATTATTGCACTTTATTTATAAAGCAGCAGGGTATCATAAGGATCAGGATTACATTTCAATTGCCACAGTAGATTAATCAAGTTGCCAAACCTTATTTTGGAAATTTGTTTTTTGAAAAACTGAAAATCAAACGTAACCACAAGAGAGGAAACCACCAAAACCAGGAATAAAAAGGCTGTGGTGAGTGCTAGTTATGGGTGTACCTGGGATGTTTATGGCACCAAAATGAAATATAAATAGTCAGTGGATACATGCAGTAAGGTAATTTATTGCCTACACACAGTAGCACTGACTATAATACAATGTATCTGTAGGTCACAAAATAACAATAACAGAAAGATACAGCCAAATGAGGATTTGCATGTCCTAGTGTAGGACATTACCATTTGCAAATGTGAATACCCCTTTCAACCCAGAAACAAGAACTCTACCTTTGGGTGTGTGGGAGATTGGCCTACATTCCAAACTATTTTGCCCTGGCTGGGTTTCTTCAGGGAAGTAGTGTCCTCAATAGTGATGGCCGAACTTCGACGTCACATCCGGCACCTAGAACGCATAGTTCCTGGTTGTGCTAACCGGATGTGAAGTCACTGACGTCACATCCGGGTTTACGAGCCGGCTTTTCACTGAAAGACTGAATTCTCTACCCGGTCTTCAGTGAAAAGATTCTCGCTGCTCCTGATCCCACCGGAAAGGATCTCGCTGCTCCTGATCCCACCGATGGAAGAATAGAGGGCTCCTTCTCGCCGGCGAACAGGGTGGGCTGAACATGCTAGTTCGTGCCGTGCGGGCAGTTCGGTCATCACTAGTCCTCAATCCTATTTACTGATAGTGTAGTGTAATGCAGTTGTGTATATAGTGTAGTTTAGCTGGCAATGGCTATGTGATGTATATTTTGTGCATGATATGTCTAGGATTTTGTAGAATGTTCCAGCATGTCTGGCTAGATATGCTGGGCTGTGTAATCTGCCCAGTGATAGGGGAGTTGCTGATGGGTTTATTAATATGATCCATAGGATCCACCCAGGGTCTCCTGGTAGGCTTACAGTTAGGAAAAGAGCCAGGGCTCTGCGCCTTTCCAGTATCTCCCCCTATTAGGCCTGAGGGATCAGCTACACCATGTGAGTGAACTTCCCTAAAGTGCTAGGGGTTGGGACTGGAGACTGATATTTTCTCCCTCACACCTATAAGCACCTCCTGCCTGGGTTAGATCCTCAGAACTGTATGTATAAAGCTGCTGTGTAAATGTCTGCAACTATACCCTACAAACTGTACCCTATGTATGGGACAAGCTTGTAAATCGTCCTGTAGTTTAGCAACATTATCCCCTAAATCCTGCAGTGTGGCTATCTCATTATTTCTGAACTATGTGCATGATTCGACTGTGGCACTAGCAATGGGCCACAATGTCCAAAGAATCTGATTGATTCTGAAGTGCCCACAGCCAAGTGTGTAAACCTACAAGTGATCCGAGGTAAGATGATACCTGCACCCAGACACAGTTGGTGACCCCGGGTTGACACTACAATATCACTACATGTACAACTACAAGTAAACAGACATGCCATTAAAAAATGTATTTTTCAAAAACCATAATGATGTGTCTGTATAGTAACCTAATAATATATTGATTACAAATTTGATCGAATAAGGGGTGGCCCTCTGCTGATAGGGGGGGTAATATTGGCTGCTCCTTCTCACCGATACACCCCCCC
>CM070038.1:51136022-51151650 GCA_036250615.1 Ptychadena robeensis
CAGCCAAGGGGGATTGTTGTTGTTATTAGAGGTGTTTTGTATAGTTTGTTAAAGAATGTTTTGACTCTCAGGTTGGATCTCGGCAGCGCAAAATCTTGATATGGGATTTTTACCTTCATGATTTGTTTGTCTGCCAAGGTACCCAAATTATTTAAATCTTTATACATCTTTATTTATTTTGCCTGTATTCTGTTTCAATTAAAATGTATATGCAAAAAAATAAGCATTTACCCTGCCACCTAGCAATATAGCATGTTTGATTTTTAAGGCCAACATATGTTTTAGTGGATTTTTCTTTGTTCAAACTCAGATCATGATTTCTGTTTTCACATATTGACATTTATGTTCTATGGTAAACCCAGCCTGTATACCTGAAAATGTAAAATATATGTTAGTTCTTAAGTTAGGAAGCAAGGGCAAGTAAGGTGGTATTGTATCCTGAGCACATGAGTGTAGGGTTAGTACAACTTAATGCTGCATGCACAACCAAGCTACTTCTTCCTTTAGAATGAAGTGAGTATTCATTAGCCTTTTTTTATAGGTATTTCTTTACTTCTTTGTATAGTGACAGCTTCAGCCAGCTGAGACTTTGTGGTCTATTTGTAAAGCAGTGAATCAATCCTTGTCTTTTAAGATACATGCACCTAGAAGATTTACCTGCAGAGGATGTTTGGTGATGGTAAGATTTAATGCTTTATAAAAATTCCTCTTTGTGTTGCATAGACTGTCATCCTTGTAATACTCTGAATAACATCAGACAAGCCTGTCTCTTTGGATGCATCTTGTCTATGAAATAGGCATTGGGTTAGCATTAATGTAAATCCACATAATACAGAAGTCCCTAATAAGCTGTACACCTGCCAACAGCCAGCAACAACAATAGAGCTTTCAGCTACATACTTGTTTCACATAGCCACTTACACACTCTGCTGCAGAACCCTTGACACACATTATCTTAAATATACCACACTACATAAAGCCAGCCTCAAATATTTACACATAAATATTGGAAAATAACAGAATGAGATTAACTGCAAAGGCAAATATTTGAGGATTCGTTGATACAGTGTTATAACTAAATAATAATAATAATAAATATTTTGATGGATTTTTATATCCTTTGGATAAACCAAGTGGTAATATTCCACACTTCCAACACTTTGGAATCTCTCATCCCCCTCAGAAAAAATGCTCTTATTTTTACTGCTGCATTCTCCATGATAAATAAAATATTTGAAAAATGCAGCAGCAAGGTAAGTAGACGCAATACGCAATCGGAAATTATGGAAGTGGCATATGGCCTCCATGGCTCGATCGATAGAAACGATCGCAAGTCTCAAACAACATCCTTTGATTCAGTATGGATCGACTAAAATTTTCAGAGATGTCCAATCCATGCACAACCGATCAAGACTATGGCGAGCTTAAGGGATTTAGGTTAAAAGGTACAATGATGTTTTTAATGTTATATTTGTTTTTTATATGTCTATATATTTACAGCATGTTAGAAAACGGAATGAAACAGCTATAAGAGCTTCAAAGTGTTCTTATATATTATGAAAATTGTTTCTAGCTGTTCAGTCTGCACGTGTGATAAATTTTAGACCACACATTTTAATATTTCTGAAAAATAATATCTTAACTTACGGCTGAACAATAAATTAGCATTCCCTTCAGCAATGAAATTGCACTCTGAAGATCTGGTATGTGGTTAGGCCTTGAAGCTCTTACATACAATGCTGGACAGGTGTTTTTGCATTATAGAGGAAGATGTCAGAGAGGGGAAAGTATCCTCATTCTTAGCTACATGAAGGTGATAGGAAGCATTCACTTCCTCATATCAGTAGGAACAAAGACAGAGAAGAGATTGTACAATGTGTGAATAGGTGTGCTTCTGAATAACCCAAAAGGGGGTGTGAAGTGCTTTGCTTTAAATACATCTGAATCATGTACTCAATGCATTTCATTTATCTGATGCCTAAACTAATTTGTTATATAATCCTTTCCACTAATTCTGTTATTTAATTGTTTCTGATCCCTGCACTGAGTACATATTCCTGACCCATGTACTATGTCTGCTACATACATAGTGCATGACATATTTCTGACCCATGCACTATGTCTGCTACAAACCCAGTACATTACATTTTCCTGGCCCCTTCGGCTTGTTGGCTTATAAAGTGCAGTGGAATAAATATTATTGTAGAGGACCAGATTGGGTTAAGTGCTAAATTTGCCTAGAGGATTATCATTTAGAAGATAAACTTTAAGATTCCCTGTACCCACAAATTTTTATTAAATCCCTGAATGTTCTTTAGAACTAATTCAGACTAATTCAACCCACGGCTCCGCTCTTTAGCCTCCTTGCTGTGGCTCCCTGGCTGTCATCAAGCCTCCTACCCCCAAAGCATACGCACTGGAAGAAAAAGAGCAGGCACAAAGAAAGAGACAACATGCTGGTACCCAAAATGGATGGATGCAGAAGCAGCTGCAGCTTCTTGGTCTTCTTACCCCAACCCAAACCTGGAGCTGACAGCAGCCACCACAGTGGAGGGACCTCCTCCTACCTTCACACCAGAGACCAGATGCTGGTGGAATGATCCCTACAAATTTACTGGTGGGGGCAGCTTTATATTTGCTCAGCCAAAGCATGAGTACAGCCTATGCTCATCCACTATATTTATAGAAAAACCGTATTGCCATCCTAGGACAAGAGGTGTGATGGGACTACAGATTGTCATATTTGTTCTATATTCCACAGGTAAAATAAAAAAAACAATGCGACAGAGGGTGTACAGTAAGTTACCAGCTTTTTGGATTTCAGGTTCAACAGATTCTTGAAAGGGTTTTTTCATTTACAGCAGAATACATTTAATGATATATTTAGCAGACCAAATGAATGCAAATATGATACATATACTGTTATATACAGAAAATGTACATAAGGGATGCCAAGTTTGATTCGTTGGTCAAAATGATTTGATCATGCATGCATCAGGATCAGCCAATGAGAGAAGTGCTAATTAATCAACTGATCACATTGATTATACACTTCATTGATATGTACTTAAATTCTACATCCACAACACTTATAATCGAACAAAACTTCTGTCCTATGTATCTATAAACCTGCACTGCACCTGAACAGAGCTGCCATTCAAATACAGGATGAACCTGCTCTCTCTACAGTAGGACAAGAAGACATTGCAGGGGGCGTGGCTATTAGCATCAGCTGATTCAAAAGTTTGTAGCCAGCCAACCACCTGGCCACGCTTAGTTTTGCCCACTGTGTTCTGAATTGTCAGCAGTGTTTCTGTTGCAGAAACCCTCCCACTGTGAGCTGCAGTGTCTGGGAGGGGGAATGTGTAAAACACAACTGAAATGCTCAAAGACTTGGCTCAGTCAAGGAAGGTAAACAAAGTTGTTTGCTATATGACGCTTTTGTCACTTATAAAAGATGTATATGGTACCTTTGAATAAGTAAAACAGGGCCCCTTCGCTGTACTTTGATAGAAAAACACTTGAAAATAACTGACAAAACACATTTGTTTCATACCTTCACTGTATACCTTTGTGTTTTTTCCACATTGAACAATTAGCAAATAGGTAAAAATATACCATTTTTATTTGCAAGTAAGCACAATGAGAAAGTCAGAACTTTTGACTGGCATTCTGGTTCTGGGTCACTGCTATAGAAGGTATGGAAGCAATTGGATAAGAGTGACAACCAGGCAAGTAGCATTTTAGCAGCAGAGGAAGTCTATATATTCTCTGTCAGGTTTCTATCATGCCATTGTCTGGGTCTATGCACAGTTTTTCCTTGGATGTACTTTTACTGGTTTTTTATATTCCATTGTATTATGCTTTTATAGTTTTATTTATAGTTTTCCTAACTTTTTGTGTGACTTGTTATACTCTAAGTTTAACTCCTGGGGTGAAGTAACACTGTATACATAAACAAATACATAAACTTGTGTTCAGACAGTGTTGTGATCCACTCATAGTTGGTAAGCCCTTATTTTCTTGACCCAACCTGCTTCCAACATTTGATTGGCTACTAAGAGAGAACCAAAACACAGACGAATTCATCTCTCTGCTCTATTTAAAGAATTGACTGTCACAATTTTAAGAAGAATCCCAACCTTTCTCTGTCTCAGTATTACTATACAGATATTAATCTTGAGATATAGATATATTTATTACCCTTTAATCAGTACACTGCACACAAGGCACTGGTGGAAAATGTTATATGAAAAAGGATGACACAGCGTAAAGGGTGAAGGTGTAAACAGTCTCTAAATAAATGTTTAAATATGAAAAACAAAGATTGTGCTGTATACACTCATAACACATATATATTTACCTTTCTATTTCGCTCTCTCTCTCTCTCTGTCTCTCTTACCTATCTACCCATAAATACCCTTTGTAAAACTGCCCATATTACCCCCCCAAAATACGAAAAGCCCCATGTTCTTCTGACATCACAAAGAGCAATGATAATGGAAGTACTCTTCCCAATTTAATACTAATAATAAATAAGTAAAATAGTTAAAAGTCTCTATAGATAATTACAATCTGTGTTTCTGGTTGTTGGATACTTAAATAACAACTTCGTTGTTAAAGTACTGTAAATGTAAAGTCTTAATTTCCAAAAGCACCATTGCAGGCAGGGATAATAGATTCTCAAAGCAGGTTTTTGATGGTGACAATAGAACACCATATCCACATAATACTTATTGAAGAACCACTTGTAGTATCCACTGGAAGTTACTATATGAAGGAGGAAACTAAGGAGAACGACTGAAGCAACACAGCATTGTCACCATATAACAGGCAGTGTCTGAACAAGGACATTCATGGCAAGTTGCAAGTTCACCAAATTTGAGTCGAATTTATAACATGTCAAAGCTGATATGAAATTTTAGTGACTGGGTTTATGTTAACTGTGCTGTTTAACCAACTTTCAACTTAGACTCATCAGACCAGTATACCAATATAGCTGATTGGTTGCTGTCAGTGATTGCTCTTTCATTATGCTGTTGCCCTTAAGAAGAAACTGGATAGCATTTAAGAAACTCATAAGAAACAAGCTTAATACATATAAGAAACTCATAAATGTATTAAGCTTGACTATACTTTTTGTGCAAAAGTAATGTTAGATACATTCCAAGTGTGCATATGTTCTTTGAGTACATATGGCACAGTGTCTGCTTAATACAGTGCTATATACTGCTCTTTTCTTAAAGTCAATAATTGTATATGTGTAGACAGCTCAACACATGTATACATCAGCTGTGTGTTTGTACTCATATACCAGAAACCTGACAGTATGATTACTGGAATCATCAAGTGTCAGATTAACCTCTAATATGCCTCGTGGTTCTTTGCTTCTCTGTACATTGACCACAAACCAACCAGGCCTAGGAAATAAAGTGCAAAGCCCAATAACCCCCCCCCCCCCCCCCCCCATTACCAGCATCGATAGCTTTTTTTGGTCACAAAGCATTGAAATTAAGGAACAACTTAAAAGTGCTAAATATTTTTCATTCCATCCTTCCATAACAAACATTGCAGCTAACCATATTTTTTCTTTGTTGCAAAACCCAAACCTGGCAAGGCTCAATAGTTACCCTTCCACCGCCATTTTTAAAGGGCCCCAGAGTCAATCATCATATCAATTTTTTTTCACCTAACAGGATATGGATAGTATTAGCTGTGCAGACCCCCCCCCCCCCCCCCCCCCCCCCCCTCTTTCCCCCATGCCTTTGTCGATTTCCAAGCCACCCTAATGAGAAGACAGAATTTTCACTCACAGATAGATGAGGATGCAGCAGTTGGATAGCTTGGTCCGGTTTGCTCTTTGGTTCCTTAGTACCTAACACACCGGTGTGATGAAGGGAGGCTAGAGGCGAAAATGATGTGCAGAGAGGAAGGGGAGGGTCACACTCTTTTCCAATACCCCCCCAAGACAAGCCACAAGGAATCCATTCCCTCTTCTACACAATTCTGCTCTCTCCCTCCTCAATTCCTCCTTCGTCTCCCAGAGACAGCACACAGAGGGGGGAGATGCTGCCTCATCCGCCGGGGAGGGGGGTAATCACGTCCTTTTAGGGGTGGGGGGGAGACAGCTAACAATCCTTAGCCCCCCAGCCTAGCAATGCAATACGCAGGGAATGTCATTAAGGCACAGAGTCCCACAGGAAAGGGGTCTATAAATGACCAGAAAACCAACCTGGAAAACACTGTAGACTGGGTCAGGGCTTCACGAAAACCCACAGGCGGTTGTGGCAGTATAGGAGAACGCAGCTATGCATCTAAAACCGTGAGATTGAGCGCAGGCCATGTTGACAGTCCCCCAGATGAGAAGGAGACCAATTGCCCAGAGTTGGTTGGTTTTACAGTCTGAAGAGGACACAAAGGCGACCAGGAGTCCACCGACAAACAGATCCTAAAGGTGTAGATGAGTGGAGTGTCTTTGAAGGTAGTCAGAGCTCTTCACAGAAGGAAGATGGCATGTAGCACAGAATACGTGAAAGAATCCTGAGGCAAAGAGTCGTCTTGCCGTTTCGCTCTTAGTCCAAACACAAATGGGGGGAAAGGATCTTTTTTCCTTAATCTACCTTCTTCTTTCCAAAGAAGGGTCTTCTACCTCCAGGATGAGAGAAAAATAAATAAATAAAGAAGCATTGGTCATAAGGGTGGGTTGCAGTCTGCAGGCCTCCTCCAAAATCGAGACAGATGTTCTACGTGGGGTGAGGAATTGCGTGTACCCTAGCAGGCTGCTGTGTGCACAACGAGGCGGATTGTGCATGTGAAGTGTCTGTCAGTGCAGAGAAATGGACAGCAGGGAGGATGAGGTGTGCATATACTGTGCTGGAAGGGAGAAAAGGATATGCATGCAATGATGACATGCCATCATAAGGATGCAGTGCGTCTGTGGTGCATATTTATACACGATGTGTGGGAAGGACCCAGTGTGAGCAAAGCAGGTGCAGCGTGCTGTAGGGAAAATCCAGATTTGCAGGGTCTCGCTCTATTACCATTATCCAGTCACTTCCTCCGCTGTCTCCCTCCCCTTGCAGGAGTCTCACACACTTCTCTCCATATCACCATACCACGCCTCCTCCCTCCCTCTCTCTTTCATCCCTTTTCTATCTGGTCTCGTGTATGCCCCCCTCTCCCACTTTGCCCCCTTGCTCTGCTCCTTTCCCTCAGCTGCCCCTTCTTTTTTTATCTATTTTGCAGCATCATTTCAGTCTTCCATTGCTTTTTTTTACAATTGTATTTTTGCTTTTATCTGCAACTCACCCCACTCCTGGGTTAGCCATCCTCCCCTGGTGCTGAAGCTGACTCGTCTTGCATTCTCACCATAGATTGCTCTACTGTTCTCTTCTCCCAGTACTCCCTCCCCCCATTACCCATTCATTGAAGGCTTTGCTTGAGGTAATGTGAAGCACAGTCATGAAGGATGGTCTTCAAAGACTGTCAGGGTTCATGCATGTCCACGCACTCTGTGTGTGTCATATACGTCTTACTCACACATTGTGATACCATCAGTCCTACACCTACCTCGCCCACACTAGTCCTTACACTTACCTAGAGAGAGTCAGATTCTAGACATATTTTTCTTGCTATCCCTAGCCTCTTATTTATTCTGATGAGCACTATCAATAATTTCAAGAGAGAAATCCAAACATTTGTCATAGAAAATCTCCCAACAGGGACACTTTTTACAATAACAGCAATCTAGGAGATTTTAGACATCTATCTATAATCAAACAAATTTAAAATTAATTTACCGTATATGCTCGCGTATAAGCCGACCCGAATATAGGCCGAGGCACCTAATTTTAGAAAGAAAAATCTGGAAAAACTGAATGACTCGTGTATAAGCCAAGGGGGGGGGGGGGGGGGGGGGGGGGGGGGGGCAACAGCTAAGGCTCAGAAACACACAGCAAATGTACTTTTGTTTTGAGGTGTAATTATTATTACAATATAGTATTATTTCAGCAGATGTGTAAGTTAACTACAAAGCCCCTGGTCATGATATCATCACTAAAATTGCAAGAGATGTAGAGAAGGGTTGTAGGAACATAAAGAAAGAAGTAGTTTTGTTCTAGCATATCAAGTTTTTGCACAAAATAGGTTCAAATTTGACTTGACTTTGAACCTATTTATGCAAAAACTATATACAGTGTGCTTGAGTATGTGAACCTCCAGATGGTCACTGTTTGTGCAAAAACTTTAAGAACCTGATCAGGATACATTAATCCCATTGTAAAGCACACCTTCCAATAGTAGACACGCACAAAAGGATGATTTTTCATTATTTAGAAACAAGGGGGTTTTGTCCAACAAATGAAATTTACATGTGCTAAGTATTAGGGATGGACGAACTGTTCGCGGGAACAGTTCGGGCCGCGAACTCGGCAGTTCGCCGTTCGCCTCGCCGGCGGACAGTACGGGTGTGCGACCGTCCTGTTCGCGGCCAGAAGAGAGATCTAAATTCTTCTTCCGGCAGGATCGAACCTGCGGGGGGAGTCGGCCGGGGAAGAATGTCTTCACTACAAGGAGCGGGCATGAGCGGTCTGTAGTGAGATTCGGCTCAGAGTAGGAAGTGACGGGTAGTGACGTCACATCGGCTCCCGCAACGCAGGAAGATGCGTTCCAGGATGCGTTCATGGACCGAGTGAGTCACTGAGTCACATCGGGTTTTCCGTCAATTCCCGCCTAGAGGCGGGGAATTGAATGTGTCCGCGAACAGGGCGGACGGCGGACATCTTTAAAGTGCGACCCGCCTGTTCGCGGACACTCCGGGCGGGGTGTTCGCGCCATCTCTAAAGTAGGTGAACCTGTTTAGTAGCTTGTGGCTCCTCCTTTGCGCATTACTCCAACTAACGTCTCTGTAACACTAACAGTCTCTCCATCTGCTTATGGGATTTTTTTGCCCAGTCCTCCTTGCGAACTCAGCCGTTGAGGAGTTGGAGGGACATCTGGGCAGTACCACTTTTTCAGGGTTCTCCACAACATTTCAATGGGTTAAGGTCCGGACTTTGATGGGCCAATCGAGTGCGAATCCTCTTTCTCTGAAGCCATTCCTTTGTACTCTGTGGGAGGCTTTGGGTCTTGTTTTGTTGCTAATCACTTCGGTCCCGCTCATCCCGATGAGGCAGGAGATTCTGGTGAGGATCTGTTGAGAACCCGAGAATTCTGATCCTTGGGACAATATAAAGTCGCCGGGGCCAGCGCAGAAAGCAGCCCCAGACTTTCACATTTGTGTCCAGAGAATGGACTTCAGAAGGGCCTTGGTTGTCCAAGTGCTCTTTGGGAAAGTGTGAACGGGCAGTTTGTGTTTTTTGAGGAGCGCGGTTTCCTTCTGGCACCCTCCCATGAGATGTCGGATTCAATTTCGTTGATGGTAGAGCATGATTTGTCCAGATGCTGCCAGAGAGGCCTGCACTTCTAGAGTGAGTGTGTGGGTTGGGCCTTTACCTGGTTTAATTTTTCGGGTGTCTGGGGAGATTGTTGAGGGGTGCCACGCTAGGCAAAGTTGCTGTCATGTGAAGGCCTCATTTGTAAATTATTGTCGTCCAGTGGAGGATGGAGCTGGAATCTTTGGAGATGGTCGATGCCTTCCCGAGATGGGCTGTCACTGACTCTGTTATGTCCTCGGATGGATCTCCTTTGCTCTGGCATTGTGATTTGTATGGACCACGTGGTGTGACAGTTGGTTCCCTACGCTATTTAATTAGTGCAGGCCAAACCATTTTCCAAGGATTGTCTCCATTTCTTGGTGATGCTTAAGTGATGATTAGCACCACAAATGTGTTTCACCTGGTTCTTTTACTGGTCGACTTATTTAACCAATGCAGCTGGGGGTTCATTACTTTTGCACAACATAAGTCCATGTTTCAATGTAGTTTGGGACTACTTAAACAAAACTACTAAACCAGTCAGCATTGATGAGCAGATATCTGACATTTCATGAAAAACTGCGTGATGATAGAATGAGAAAATCATGTTAAACAACATCTACACCACTTGAGGGGTTCACATACTTTCAAGCAGCACTGTATGCTAGAGCTATTATATTTTTTTAAATGTTGCCACAACCCTTCTCTGCATCTCCAGTTGGCATGTTTGGGGGCTTTGGAATTTACCCACAAAGTCCACCTACAAAATGCCACAATTGTAATTTTCCGACCCGAATATTTCATTTTTTGAGCACATTTCAGGTGCTGATAAATGCGGCTTATATTAGATTATGAAAAAACATATAATGATTTGCATATAATGATGGTTTTATCTATGGCATAAAGGCCCCCATACACGGGTCGGATTCCGAGACAATAGATTCCGGGCGCGTACACGCGAAACGATCGTGCCGGAATCGCGTGAAGCCCACCTTGTCCGATCGATCGCGTTCGATTGATCGGGGGCTCAGAATCGGATCCGACAGAGAACCAACATGTTGGTCTTTCTGATCCGATTCTGCACACATCAGGGGGAGTTGCCATTTGGGAAGTAAGCAATCGGACACGGAATCGTCCAGGAATCCGTGGGACAAGGTGGTATGCAGCGATCGGATGCTCTTAATTGGCCGATTGATCGGAGCTCCGATTCCCGCTGAGATCGCCGGAATCGATCGGATAAGTGATCAATCGGCCATGGAATCCGACACGTCTATGGCTAGCTTTAAAAATGTGTGATTGGGAGCCTTTAAACTGCATTTTAAACAGGGGTTTCTGAATCACACACAAAAAGGGACTAGGGTAGAAAGATGTAGTACATCAATGCCTGATTACATTGAAGTACTGATGATGTAGATCTGGTTATTCAGTCAGTAGCACATAGCATGTCCTAAAGTTAAAACACTTACTTTCTGTACTAATTCTATGGAGAAGAAGCATTGTCAACCTAATCAAATTAGCTGTATGATAGTTCATAAGTAGACGTGGGCATACATGGTTACATTTTCCTGGTCGAAATAAAAAAAAACTATCACTTGAAAAATTATTCCTTTGTGCCACTATATAAAATGATAAATTCAAAATCAATAGATTATTTGAGAAAAATCTATCAAAATACCTTCAAATACCTGAACAAGTGACTGAAGTGTCAGTCGTTTCAAGTAAAAAGAATCAATAAAATGGTCGTTTTTAAAGTTGATCAAATGCAAAAATAGAACTGTGTATGCCAACCATAAGACTGATAACACTTCGTAACACTAGAGAGTAGCAGGAATATACAGTACTCTTAACTCAATACAGGAAGTTGAAAGAGTATAGGAGTTCTGGTGGGATCAACAATTTTTTACAATACAGTTGGCCAGAGGCAGATAGAATATTAATATGGTGAAAACAATTTGATTGCATGTCTCTTTTAGATCTAATATTAGCCTTGTGTTAGCCAAATGTTATTTTTTCACTGTCCCACTGTCAGGATCAAGTTCCTCTCTTTAGATTTGTGAATAATGTTTCACACTAATAACTTTTCCTAAATGCTGTTCCAAAAACAGTAACGGTTTTCTCTGCTGAAAATAAAAGTGTTTATTATACACATGCAACCTTGCCAGGTATTCAAGTGCTGTAGAAGTGGCTCTGGGTGGTTTGAATCACACACGTTCTGCTGCAAACGAGTGCCATACACTGTTGTGATGCTAATCATTGTGAATGAGACCCCAAAGCAGGTACTCATATTAAAGTACAACTCTGTGACATGTAATGCTGTGCAACTTGTTACCTTTAAAAAATAAAAAAAGAGTGCTAGACCGGTAAGGTTATTGCCACACCCCATACAAATATAAGAGAAAGAGAGAAAAATGGTAGGGTAAATAACCACACATGAGATGGGCAGTCTCCGTGACTTTTAGGGCAATTGGAAAATGGTGTTCCAGACCAAGGATGAGATACAAATTTTTATATCTTTATTCCAAGCTTTAAAATTAATTGCACTCAATAAAGGTCTATCAAGAGGCACATGAACAATTCAGTAGGACACAATGCGATACACAAACAAATCCAAATAAATATATAAAGATCTTCACCAGCTCCTGGCATAATATGCATATACAGTCCAAAAAAATGGTAATACTCTCCCAATTGTTTCCGACGCGTTTCATCCATCCAAGGACTTCCTCAGGGTTTGGGGGAGTTTTCAGTACAATTTTTTGAAGCCAGTGTATGCTGTTTTGGTATATTCAATTTTGAATAGAGAGCATAACATTTAGTGCAACCTAAATAATTGTTTGCCTCCATTTACATGAAGTGATACATATCAATCATCATATAAATATATCAGTCTCATGTTTGGTTTTCGTTCATATTACAATGTTTTATTCTTACCAGTGAATAGAATGCGGAGATGTGCGTCCATGGGCTGACACGGGGCCGTACAGCGCCAATAGCGGATGGACACTGATATGCAGGAGGAGAAAAGGGAAGAGGAAAGCATGCGCGTATCTTGGAGTCTCTGGCAGGGGGAAGGGAGTATAGTTTGCGTCATGCAGAGATGACGGGGTAGACTTTTTTGATGATGAGATGACAAAGAAGTTCATCATGTAGAATGCATACAGACTGAACTTAAAATTCAGCATTTCAACCCTCTCTATCCATTGAATACAATCACTGAGATTACTGAGAACATTAAGATCCATAGATATCACTTGAAAAATCATCAATAAAGAGAACTGTGATCATTTCGACAACCATACATACTTGAACCATAACACCTCCACCACTATGTTTCATGCCTAGTCCACCCTCTAGGAATATTAAATGCAAATAAATATTTGTTTATGTATTGCACTTTACCACTTAATTGAACGTAATTCATGCAAAAACTATTTGAGTTAAAGCAATACTTTCTTTTTGTAGTATACTCTGGACCCTTCTCTACATCCTCTGCATGTTTTGTGATACCATGCTAGGGACTTTGCAATTAACTTACAAAGTTGAACTAGTCAAATAAAAAAAATTTAACCATTTTAGAGCCCTAATCACTTCATACTTTATTCCTGTTAGATTCTGCTCCCGGAAAAAGATGCTGTCAGCGTTTACCTGTATGTGGCGACAAAAGCTTGGGACTGTGTTTTCTATGTTGTCTTTTACTTAGACAGGCATAAATGATAGATCAATATTCAAAGCAATAGTGGGTCAGTTGTACAATCAGTGATTCAATAACTGAAATTCGAAAATGTTTTTGTCTTCCTGGGAGAATAAAGTAGACATAAATTGAGAGATTGTATAACTTGCTATTGTTGACCTGATTGACACCTGCAGGGCCGCCATCAGAAATTCCGCGGGCCCCACACTAGGGAACTTTTTAGGGCCCCCTACCACTAGCACCCCCTTCCCCCCAGTTTGAGGGATCCAGAGGATGCCTACCTAGAGGAGCAAACCCTTTAAGTGAGCTACTCTGATGAGTACAAGGAATGTTTGGTACTCACCCTATATGTAGGGTGGTGTTAATAAGTCTTCCTCTTCCCTCACTGTCCTCTATGTCAGCTTCCTGTATGGTAGATTCTGCTGCAGATGGACCTTCCTGTTCTTGATTTAGTCTCCAATTAGCTGTCTCCATCCAAAGGTCATCAGCTGGCTTTGGGTCACATGTAACTCTCACAGTACAGCATTGTTTGAACCCCAAGATCTCATTCCTCAGAAGTCAAACAGTGTTTTTCTCTTGTCAGATTTTACTTTTAGGCTCTAAATCCACGTCTGCTATTGGATCAGCTGGGTTCTGTCAAGCCTCTGTTGCATTCCTATAGATGTGGATGACTGCGTCCAAATCAACGCAACGGAGGCTTGGACCAGCCCTGTCATAGCTCCATTGCTGTCAATGAGCATTCCATTAAAATCCCTGTATTCAATGCAGGGATTTTAGCTGATGTGGAGCTAGGGCCTTACATATGCCTACTCCAACACTTTTAGAAGTCTAATAATTTTTTGGATTAGTAATTTACATTACTAATTTCACACCCCTATCTGCAATCTTTCATAGCTATTACTGTTCCTTGCGGTCATCCAACTGACATAAATTGTAAACATTTAACAATAAAAACTGAAAGAATGTTGCCAATCTACGTTTACAGTAGTGTATACATAAATAAAGTGATAAAGTGAAGCTTTTGTACATCTATTTAATGTGAGCTTTTTGTACAGCTATTTAATGTGATCACTTGCCTTCAAAGTAGCAGAACATAATCAGCTGCTTTAACACACATCGATGAGGAGGGGGGGCCAGAGGGGGATGCTGCGAGTCTCTCTTCTCACTGGCTGTTACGCAGATGCTGCCCCCCCCCCCATCCTCAATAACCTATGTGCATAGGTGAACACTTGGTCCAAGAAACACTTACATTTGCCTTTAGCAAAATGATGATATACACAATATTAAATACATCATTCTTTACATAGTTGAACAACATTCAACTTTACATAGTTGAACAACAACAGTTGAACATGCTGACAACAAAATCACACTGGAAATCAAGCTTATCAACCTATGGAGATCTGGAGTTGAAGTTGCACTCAAAATTAAAATGGAAAAAAGCACTACAGGCTGATCCAACTTGATGTAATGTCTCCTGAGGTATCTCCTACCACACCTGGACTAAAGCAAAGAAGGTTTGATG
Source organism: Ptychadena robeensis (assembly GCA_036250615.1). Taxonomy (NCBI): domain Eukaryota; kingdom Metazoa; phylum Chordata; class Amphibia; order Anura; family Ptychadenidae; genus Ptychadena; species Ptychadena robeensis. The sequence continues at coordinate 51,150,652 of CM070038.1, forward strand.
TGTCTGTCAGCGTAGTGTACAGAGCATGTCCACAGGTAGGGGTAGTGCTTACAGCCCATTCCCATACAGGATGTTGGCCATTTGCCAGAGAACACTAAGAATGGCAAATTCACCACTGGCTCCCTGTGCTCTTAACAGATGAAAGCAGGTTCACACTGAGCACATGTAATCGAAGTGACAGAGTCTAGAGATGTTGTGGAGAACATTCTGATGCCTGCAAGATCCTCCAGCATGACCAGTTTGGCAATGGGTCAGTAATGGTGTGGGGTGGCATTTCTTAGAGAGGGGCCGCACAGCCCTCCATGTGTTTGCCAGAGGTAGCCTGAGTGCCATTAGGTACCGAAATGAAATCCTCAGACCCCTTGTGAGATCATATGCTGGTTTGGTTGGTCTTAATGCAAGACAATGCTAGACCTCATGTGGCTGGAACAGTTCCTGCGAGATGAAGGCATTGATGCTATGGACAGGCCCGCCTATTCCCCAGACCTGAATCCAATTAAGCACATCTGGGACATCATGTCTGGCTCCATCCACCAACCCCACATTGCACCACACACTGTCTAGGAGTTGGGGGATGCTTTAGTCCAGGTGTAGGGAGAGCCCTCAGGAGTCCATCCGCCATCTCATCAGGAGCATGTCCAGGCGTTGTAGGAAGGTCATACAGTCAGGTGGAGGCCACACATACAGGGAGTGCAGAATTATTAGGCAAGTGGTATTTTTGAGGAATAATTTTATTATTGAACAACAACCATGTTCTCAATGAACCCAAAAAACTCATTAATATCAAAGCTGAATATTTTTAGTTTTTTAGTTTGTTTTTAGTTTTAGCTATTTTAGGGGGATATCTGTGTGTGCTGGTGACTATTACTGTGCATAATTATTAGGCAACTTAACAAAAAACAAATTTATACCCATTTCAATTATTTATTTTTTATTTTTTTGAAACCAATATAACATCTCAACATTCACAAATATACATTTCTGACATTCAAAAACAAA
>CM070038.1:51153682-51194854 GCA_036250615.1 Ptychadena robeensis
ATAAAATTATTCCTCAAAAATACCACTTGCCTAATAATTCTGCACTCCCTGTATACATTGAATAGGTAACCGCGGTTCCCCATTCAAAGTGTAGATAGGCTGACAGCTGGCTCCTATGGGGGAAGCCGGGCAGTAGCGTGATGATGTCATCACGCTACTGCCGAGATCTGTCTGTCGGCCGTGTATTCCAGCCTTTAGCCCATAAGTGATTAATGCTATGTAACAGTTTTTCTCTGTCAGCCTCACAATTCTCTTGAACCTTCCTTGATGGCTTAGTTAAGCGCTTTGCCCTTGTGGGTGTCTCTGGATCTACATACTGATCTGATTCACATGGAGTTTCTTGCTGTGGGTCAGCTTCTGCAGAATGTATGCTTGTTAGAGACAATGCGCTGGCAGTGAAACGGTTAATGCTGTGTATGAAGATGAGGTGCTGAGGGAAGATGCCTGGTATACAGCAATAAAGTCAAATTACACTTGCTTTGTTGCAGGCAGGAATCACAATGGCATGTGGTGATGCATGCAAACTTTTCTGTACACACATGTAATGCACAAACTGATCACACACAGTCCAGTGTGCAGATCTTTCTATCTCCCAGGCTAGTGGATGCTGTGCCGAGATTAGCTTGCTAAACACAAGCAGCTCGTCTGACAATGGCTGTGGTGCAGTACAAAGCATAAACTGCTGTATTCCCAGAGTCCTTATACTCCTTCCTCAGTGTAATCCAGAGAATATAAGATCTTTTTGACTATTCCCAGTAACCCCAGTAACTAATCTTTAGCTGTGATGAGGTAAGATAACTTACAGCAAAAGTTTTCAGCAGATAGTGACTCGGTTCAAACCACACCCTGAAGATCTTGAAAAAGTTTTATTCCAAAACTGTGGAAATCTTACAGCAGTGAACATTAAACAGGTCAAAAAGATCATGCAATGACCCTTCTGGAATACATGAGATCCATGAGGTAACTAAAGCATTACTGAGAAAGGGTGTGTGGCTAACAAGTAGATAACAGCAGATCCAATGGACAATGACAGCATGTGTAACATGACACTGTTTGTATTTTCCCAGTACATCCCAATTTTTTGTGTGCTTAATACCAGAAATATTTTTTCATTCAGGTCCATGTATACTATGTAATTATAAAAAACAGGTAAATATCCCCTCTTACTGCAATCACATAACCCCTATGACGGCTTTTCTCTATAAAGTATAGAGCCATTGTTGTTCTTAAGGGTCATCATCTTGCATCTTCTTCCAACAAATGTTTTACATATAGATAAGGGAGCATGTGACATCTTCCAGGGGTGCATGGTTGGGATTGGAAAAGGAAATCACTAGTTTCCAGCAATGATGAGAAGGGTGGGATCTGACACATGGCTTGTATAAAGTTTGACCAACATGGATAGTAGGGAGCCCTAGGAAGATTAATAAGGATACTGGAGGATTTGCAATAATTGGCCTTATAATTGTATCTGCCATAATTTTAAGATTAGTTTAAAGGCCCCCACACACATACCGAGTGGGGGCCAACAGATGAGCGGTGGAGTGCAGCAAGATGACGTAATTATGTTGCTCTCCATTGCTTACAGCATCGGCGGGCACCCTTTGTGTGCCGCCCGTTAGTTTCAATGGGGACACCAGTCGCCATTGACACTAATAGCATTGGCCAGAGATTTATGGACATGTCTGTTCTCTGACTGACTGAGCTTTGGTGTGACAGAGATCTGTCTCCCCATGTGGGCACCCTGATCGGTGGCTAATTTTGCTGGCGATCAACAGCCACGAGCACGCACGCACATCGATTGGCGGCAAAATCAGTTGCCGCTCGTTGCGTCAATGTCATTTCATCTGCTATTGACCTATTTCTGATTTGGATATATGTGCTTGAACCACAGTTTTTTGCATTCCTGAAGAACTGTATAGGAATTCCCTGCCTGTCCAACAAAAAATACTGTGAATGGACGCCCTATGATAAGGCTTTGTTCTAAACAGATTTATAAAAAGATACAAGATCTTATATATAAAAATAACATAATTTTGCACTCACAGCTGGCTTTGGTCCTGCCGAAATGTTCATCAAACATTACAGCACAAAATAGACAAAATATTATTTAAGTCTTTATAAGCAATAATAATTGGGAATTTCCGTTTTATTTTTATTTCTGTTTTTTATTTTATTAAACACCCCAAATTGTGATCAATCCCAGGTCTTTCTAATATGCCAACATCCCAATAATCCTATATACCAAAAAAGGGTAGAAAGAAAGGGGGATTCCAGAATCGGCAGCCTAATCACAACATCCAATTAAGATATATTAAATTATTTGGTGGGGAGAACTAAACCCAGAGGGGGTTGGCCACCCTCCTCTGGATTTAGTTCTGTATACCAAAAAGGGGGCTGATCAAAAGAATTCTCACGTTTTTTAACAGCACAGGTCATACCATAAATCACTTACAAATAATCTTGGTAGTATGTTTAATAACATTTGATCAGAGCAATCATATGAAAGAAAAATGTTATATAAAGATACTTGTTATGATTTATATAATTGCATTTATAATTCCAATTTGCTTGATACTCACCACTTCTCGATGTGTTTCCCACATTGCGTTCTTCAGTACATTTAATAGTTCAGCATAGGTAAAAAATTATTTAACAATTTAATATGACCCAGAATATTCTGATGAAAAAGAATCTCTGTGGAGATGGTAGCTACTCGATAGATCATTTCTGTTAACACCCTTATTATTGTATCATTGTATTCATTATGGAGTAGTATTGTTTTTTGCAGCAAGGGTTAAAACACCCTGCACACAAAGGAACAATAATGCTGACAACGGAAAGGATTTGGTGCACCCCAGTGCTGTCCACTTGCACTCGCTATTTATTGCTATTCATTGTTTGGAGCACTGAACACAGGGCATATTGGATCAGCACACTGTGATGTAATAAAAAAGTAGTATAAATAATATAATAGTTTTATTATTTTAAAATTGTAGGATACACAGTGCATGAAGGCAGCTACATGTCAGAGTTCTGCTGTAGTGTAAACAACCATAGATTGGGTCTTTTATCATATTGATGTAAGATCTGCCCATCTCTGTCTAGTAGTGCACAGATGCCACTGTTCATGCTGAAAGAAGTCCTCTCTATTTCTCTCCTCATCAACAGAAATGTGTATTGACCCCCATTAGAGAGAACCATACTCCCCCCAGCACAGACACTAATCAAGCATGTAACATACACACAGGGCACAATTACACACAACCATATCCTCACAAGCAGAATTCTAATGAAATCAGAACACCAGCTGGCCAATTAAATAGGTCTTTATGCCCGAAATCTACAAAGCAAATCGGCAAATGCTCCTTTAAATCCAATAATATGATTATATACAGAAAGCTTCCAATTATATCCACATTATGCCAAAAGCTTGCATTTTATGTTAATCTTGAATGGGAGCACTTCTCCTCCCCCATGGTTGGGCACTGTGCCCAGATGCCACCAATGACACTGTCTCACCCCTGGTGCCAGGACTAGGCAAATCTCCGGAAGACCTGCTCCATCAGCAGCATTGGTTTCAGGACAGTAAGAAGTAAAAAAGGCAAAAATGTAATTGATAGAAGCACAATCTTTACACTGCTGTGGAGGTAAACAAAGCAAGTGACAGCATATTATAAGCCTAAGCTGAAGTATCCCAGTCCTTCATTTGTATAGGTAATAATTTGCAGTTTATTGGATTCCTGCACTCAATATTATTGGGTTACTTGATTTCCTCTTCTTGGAAGCCTCTGAGCAAAACAAAAGAGTGTTGTTTTCTAAACAACTGACATTAAATTAAATAACTTAAAGTTGATTTAAACCCAATCACTACATTGAATTCTAAAAAAAAAATTAACATTGTTCTCCCTGCTCACTCTTTTTAAGGTCCTGATATAGGGGTTATTTTTTTAAGTTCTTTCGAGTTATACAATAGTTCGTTAAATTGGATAGTATTAAAATTACATTTCTGAATTTAACGGACAGAGCTGGAATCGGTTAGGAAAAGTTCAGTTCGTTGTGCAAGTGGACTGGAACAGAATCTATTTGAAGGAATCAGTTTTGCATTGATTACACATACTTATGTGATAGTACCAGCGATTGACATTAGATCGACAGGCAATATCTAATTTGAGCAAATCAATCAGATCACAAATTGATTGAGAAAAAGATTACATGGGCATACAAGGTGTGTGAATGGGAATATGAAGGGGAATGAACTAGCTGGGTGCAAAATGAATGAATGTAGGAAATCTGTGTGAGAAAAAAGAATGATAAAGTGACAACCTATGTGTTCGGGATGTGTGTGAAGATATCTACAGTGTGTGCAAAAAAGCAGTGTGGGCTGCTTACCAAGATGTAATCAGAGATCAGGTTGCTCACATTTTGCAGACAGAAGAGCTCCGATGAGCTCTGGAATGCAACGTGATGACGTCATCACGTTGCATTCTGGGGCTGCTTTAATCGGCCGGGCACCCTTTGTGTGCTGGCCATTATCTTCAATGAAGATGCCGGTCTTCATTGAAGTTAATGGCATCGGCCGGCATCGGCCAGAGAACATCGGACATGTCCGTTCTCTGACCGGCCGAGCTGTGGGGCAACATCTGTCGCCCCATGTGGGCACACGCCGATTGGTGGACGATTTTGCCAACGGCACGTCGGTCAGCGGTAAAATCGGCCGCTAATCGGCATGTGTATGCCAGGCTTAAGGAAAATTAATGAACTGATTTAACAAAGCAATCTGAATATCCAGCATCATTTTTAGAAATTATTTCCTGTACCTATAATATCAGTCTGGCACTTTATCTGAAGTGTTTAGGACAGTTGCTGCAATTCGGCTGCTTAATCTCACACACCATACACTCTTAAAATGGGAGAGAGTGTGAGGTCAGGAAGTTGTCAAGCTGTAGCTGTCACTTTTCAGGTAACAAAGATTCTCTAGTCACATGTGTCTGGTTTGGAGCTTCAGCAATGATGGCTTAAGTCTCCATTAAGTACCAAGCAATATAAGCAGGCAACGCTGACAGCTTCAAATCCTTTCTTTAAGTAATGTTTCCAAAAACTGCTACAAAATCTGAACTATTCACCTCCTAAACAATTCACTGGTGTATAATCATAAAATAAAAACTCAGAAAAAGTGTCCCTGGAGAACAGTTCTTGCCTTGTTGGGAGACTATGTTGTCCTACATCCACATGTCAAAAACACCCATGACATACATGCAGAAAGCAAGATGTAGGTAAGATGCTGACATTAGTAACATTTATTTGCTTAGAGTGAATGTTTTTTTTTTCAGGTAAAGAAGAAACATACCCAAAACAGTACTTGTGCAAGTTATTGGTAGACATGGACACACAAACACTGATATAGAGGACATGCACTCAGTGGTGTACATACAGGTACACATATTTTTAAACAAGCCAAAATGCATTTTCTTCATGAGGGCATAATAACTCTTTAACATTTACGCATTTTGGCTCATAGAGACTTCATCAGTACCAAAAAACATTAAAACAATTGACCTTATGGACCATGGGTCAGGGCAGATAGTTTCTAGTAATGTGGTATGATTAAGGAAAGGTCTGACTGATTATATGCCCTGTCCCCTAAGGGGACACCAGGTAATAAACTTAGAAAGATAATAAATAGTTGTACTCGACCTTCAGCAGTGATTACACAGTTACAGTAATTTCAGTGGCCAGAAAGGCCCTCAGTGGGTGTATGGGTTCTGAGCAAAGATTTCAGAGTAAAATAGGGTCAGTATGAGGGATGCATGTTTAAGTTGCGTGAAGGTGTGTGGCCCCCTGTAACAGACAGGACAAGGACACAAGGTGCAAAACCTAGTACAACAAAGTAGGGTACTGTAAATGGTTAGTTAATATGGAATGGAATGAAACAAAACAACAGACAAAATACTCATATTAAAGGAGGTTTACAAGGATTGATCTCTCAAGGCCATGTGTTTTCCAGGATGACCTCACTTCCTGTTAGGGATGAGATCACTTCCTGCTTACAGATACTGGAGGGCTCAACAGGAACAATGGGCTAATTGTTCCCGTTGAGCCCTCTAGCATCTGTAAGCAGAAAGTGATCTCATCCCTAACCAGGAAGTGAGGTCATTCCAGTAATTCCAGTCAGTAACCCTAAATTAATGGTAGAAGGTCAATTGTAAAATTCCCATATATATTTGTGTACTATCTTAGTCCAAATGTTCAAAAAGTACCACACATGTACTGCTCACATGCTGTGCAGGGTTGTTGGTCTAAAGAAGGAGGATGGCAAACACTACACTGCTAAAAGATGGAGAGAAAAAATCATCCATTCACTAAACTGGCAAACCTCTCCATGAATCTCCAATGTCCATTTGCATTACTGGAGAAGCCAAGTGTCCATAAAGTTAATTGGTTTTAATATTGTTTTGCATATTCCCATGAAGCCTCTACGAAGGTAAAAGCCTGTGTAGGAACCACCAGCACCAAGATACTTTTGTGTTTGATTTATTTCTTTATTGCAAATACAATTTCTTAAAGAAGAAAAAGTTGCAAGAAAAAGTATGTGAACCTTTTGAGATTACGTGGTGTTTTGCATTTGGTCATAAAATGTGCTCTGATCTTCATCTAAGTTACACCAATAGAAAAACACAGTCTGCTTAAAATAATACTACACAAACATTATATATGTTTTCATGTTGAACATAACATGTAAACATTCACAGTAGTTTGAGCTCAGTTTTTCTAACTTGGCTTAGATAAATCAATAGGGCAAGATCCCGCTGATGTGGCAGAAGCGAGCCCTTATCCACGGGCAAATGTGTCAGCATGCAACTTTGTTCCCTGCACTGTATATCACAGACTGCATTTTCAGTATCGGTTAATTTAATAAATGAATTCTTGTTTGAGCAGATTTCTTTGTGTTTTCTTATAAATTTTATCATTAAATTAAATGTTTTGAAAATATTTAACAGAATAGAATATTTTGCCAGTAGTGCTGTGGAACATCCAGGTGCTCTTTTGCAAAATTCATATGTGCTGCAATCTTTTTTCATGTACTCCATTCTTGTTTAATGTTTCCTTATTGTAGATGTGTCAACAGCTGACACTCTAGGATTACTGTTTACCTCATTAAGCATTCTGCACTGTGCTCTTGCAGTCATCTTTACAGGATGACTACCTAAGAAAGATGATGGGTAGTTGCGCACAACCTTTAGCAGTGATTACACAGCTATAGTGATGTCAGTGGCCAGAAAAAGAGTTGAAAAAGAGTTCTGCTCGAAACGCGTCCCATTGTTCCTATTGAGCCCCCCAATATCTGTAAGCAGGAAGTGATCTCTTCTCCCCCACCAGGAAGTGAGGTCCTCCTGGAAAGCACATGGCCCTGAGAGAGCCAGCCTTGTAAACCTCTCTCAATGTGAGTATCTTGTCTGTTGTTTTGTCTCATTTTGTTCCATTTATTTTACCTTATCCTTTTCCACATCTTTTAACCATTTGTTGTACTAGGTTGTGCGCCTCTGTCCTTGTTCTTACAGGATGACTACGCCTAGGGAGAGTAGCAACAGTGCTAAACCTTCTTCATTTGTAGACGTTCTGTCTTACCGTGGACACATGAACATCAAGGCTTTTGAAGATAATTTCCAGCTCTTTCCAGCTTCATGCAAGTCAACAATTATTGATCGTAGGTCTTCTGAGAGCTCTCTTCTGCGAGGCATGGTTCACATCAGACAGTGCTTCTTGATACCAGTAAACCCAAAACTGGTGTGTGTATTTAAAGGGCAGGGTACATCCCATATCATCACACTGATTGCACTCAAGTTTGGCTTACTCCTGGCTCCAATTAGCTCTTGGAGAAGTCATTAGGCTAGGGGTTCACATACTTTTTCTACCCTGCACTGTGAATGTATAATGTTTGTGTAGTATTATTATAAACAGACTGTGTTTTTTTCTATTGGTGTGACTTAGATGAAGATCAGAGAATATTTTATGACCAATTCATGCATAACGCCACGTAATCCCAAAGGTTTCACATACTTTTTCTTGCAACTGTATATGGTATTTTTTTTACCATCAAGGTCCTTTCCTTTTTGGAGGCTGTAGGGGCTGTTAGAGCCTCTTTTCACCAAGGTTACAATACCCAACGGCCTGGATGTGGTCTGGTCTAACCAATTCAGAATTCCACCAATTTTTTTAAAACTTCTGGGTCAAAAAGAATGTCTTAAAAACAAGTAAAAAAGTTACTCAAATCTCTATTTTGAAATAAGAAGAGTTAAACCACAAAGATTTGTGGTTATACAAAAGGTGCCCCTAAAGTTACCCTAGGGTAAGTCCTCATCTGTCATCCATTGTAGCCTAAAAGTAGAAGCCATTAGAGATGGTCGAATTGTTTTTAAAAAATTCAACCATTTTGATGATTTCGAGTTAATTGCAAAGCCCCTGAGCATGGAGATGTAGAAAATGGTTGGGGTATACTACAAAAAAAAAGTATGTCTCTAACACAAATAGTTTTTGCACAAATTAAGTTCAAATTCAAGTCAAAATTTCAAAAATCTGAATTTTGACTTTAACTTTGAACCTAATTTATGCAGAAACTCAATGCACTAGAGCAAAACTTTTTTTTTCTTCATCTCCAGCAATTTTGGTGATGATACCATTTTCAGAGGCTTTGCAATTAGCTCACAAAGTTAGCGAGTTGAAAAATTCGACCATCTCTATAAGCCATACAATGTCTGTATATAATACTAAATAATATGTGTGCATCCCAGAGAGGGACAGCATTGTGTATACAGAACGCAAAGAAGAATGGTGTGGCGTGTACGGAATGCTGAGGCAGCATATGGGATGTTTTGTCAGTTGCTCTTGTACCTTGCGAATCAGCCTTGTAACAGAGTGTCAAGAACAGAGATCTGTATAGAATATTGGTGACTGCACTTAGCAGGAGCGCCTCTGAAAATGAAAGCTGATGACTGATCGGAGCTGGAAGATATGTCACACTATAAGGACGTTGAGCAGATACAATAATCATGGAGCCTCTGTGATAAGATGACAAGGGATGGCATGTAGCTACAATAGAATATATGAATCCATGTCTGAAACTGAACATCGTCAGCATTCATACAGACAGCGTCCTGTGAATACAAAAAGCAGTGGGCCTATCTTAGCTGGATTTATTCCATCTTCTACTGCTTCACACTAAAATTAGCCACTAAAGACACTTTTGTTGGAGGAACTATTGGGACTGAGGAACTGTTGGTAAGATTGAGGAAGCTACAGAGGGAACTCCAGTATACTCAGAACATCTCATCTCTACCTGTTGACCATCTATTTTTTTTTACGGTCCAATTTTTCCATCCACTTTCACAGAATATTAACCAATATAAATTATTATCCCTCTGTGTAACCTTCTGGCACTGACAGAATGTGTATAAAGTTTCTTGACTTTACTGTCTAGTATTGTAACCAAATCTTAACTAAGGGTAAATGTACACTGTCGTTATTTAAACGTTATTTGAGTTTAAAGCTTCCCAGACGCCTTCCGGTGGCAGAAAGCATTCATGATGCTCTAAAGCAAAAGACGTTTCTACAAAATGTACTGTAGCTTTAAAGCCTGAAAAATTACCAGGGGAGGGGTAGCGTTGAAGCAGCTACAGGAGGGGCTAAAAAGCCACCTGGCCCTGCAGGGTGCCTGGAAAGGTGGGATAGCCACTCCCTGGTCGTTTTTGTAAAGACTAAAAAAGGAGTTAAAAAAAGCAATGCAAAGTGCTGAAGTCGCTTTCAGAGCTTCACTATGGGGTTTAACGGCCAAACAACCCTCTGAACGCGACAGAAGGCATTCACAAAATGAATAGAAAATTGATTGATTGATTAACGACAGTAAATTTTTTGCTCCTTTAACGACCTCATTGGCTTACATTCTAAATTTAAAAGACCAGAAAACTACAAGCAAACACAATGTGACGGCTTTTTTAAATTTTAGATGTAATTTTCCTATGCACAGGTTACATTTAGACCCATCTCCCTCAGTAGTACATGCTTAATTTTTTGTGGCCTCCTGTTACTCCAGTTAGCTGTTAAGAGCAAAGGCCCTGTGTAAGCTATGAGTCTAGACAATGGGTTGCATTGTGATGGCACTGATTGACCAAGAAATATCATATTGGTTAAGTCTCCTGTTTTAAAGCTTTTGATTGAGTGGGGAGAGGCAAGACCTGTAACATTTCTATTGCTGTCTGTGGAAAATCGAGACGTCTATGCCCAGCTTAAATCATTAAGTGCAGCTAGTGGTTCACATCTTGACTGTAATTTGCATGGACGCTAAAGCATTTCGTAGATTCCCTGTGATGCTGTCAGATCAATATTAACCAATGTCTTCCTTGTACTTGTGTAGTATGATTCAACAGTTGGGCTTTGCTGAAATAAACGGACAAGACTCTGTACTAGGTTTTGCTGGCAATTTGGGAGCAAAAGAAAAACTGAAAACTGACTCGAGTGGTTAGCTACACACATACCATTTTTAATGCTAAAAATATAAATGATATAAAACTATCCTGATAAAAATACAAAACTGACCTCTGCTGAAAATCTTTCTTGCATGGCTTGTTCGTTTTCATGATGAAGTGGCTTCCATACTTTTTAAAAACCCATTTCCCAGCAAATATAAAGGTTCTGCTAGAGGTTTGATGGGACAGGGTCCTTATCTCCTCCTTTGTCATTGTTTGTCTCATAACTCCTATTTACTGCGCAGCACTGTGTAATATGTTAGCCTTTTATAACTAAATAATTATAATATAGTATCCTAGCTCTCTTCTGACAGCATGTTCTTTTACTTTGCATATACTTACAGTTCCACTCCCTCCTTCTTTGACTTTACTACCGATCGAGGAAGCCTGTCCGTGGCGTGATGACGTCATCTTGTCGAGCTGGTCCGATATTGAGCTGCAGCACTTCTGTGGCTGCCAGCCTGCCGGATACTTTGGAGGGGGACCCGCGTTAGTAATGTAAATCGAACAAGGTTTTCCAACATGTTGGAAACCTGTTTGACCGAGCAGATTGATTGATCCAGCTCGAAGAAGGGAACACGTGGCTTGATGTTTTGACAGATGCTTATACTATTTAAATTTTATCTTTTATGTATATTATTTTGTTTTGTTTATTTGTTTTTTTTTGCCAGTTTTAGCTTCGGTTTATGCTTTATATTGAACACAGAAAGTATAGCTTCACTATAAATGTGAAAACCAGGTATCTTTATAGAAAGATATAATTCTACACTTCTGTCCATGCTCTCCTTCCATTTACATGGCTTACTCACACTAGACACAGCAAGGAGAATGGCTTGCAGACTTTTAATTGGAGAGTCTTAAGCCTTGTCTTTTGCTCACATTTCAGTCTTTTCTTATCAACATGTCCTACCAGTATTTTGATTATAGCATGCCTGGTTTCTAGTTTTTGTTCTGGATAAACTGATGTACAAAGGATCACAAAAAAGCCAACACAAGAACAAATTCGTTTTTTTTTTCAATATGATACATTAATATTTATGAAGCTGCATGTTTTGTGCCTTATTTGTTTGTCTGTAGTTCATCTTTAAGGTAAACAAGCTGACTTTTTGACATTTGCAGATCTGCAGTGTATCTGGGTTAACAAAAAGCAATTCACTGATTAATTTTACTTGTTGCCTGGAGTGCTCTTCAACATAGGCCACATTATCTTACAAAGCCAAGTGTGTATCAACCCATGAAATAGCTCTGATTTAGCAGTTATAAAGAAATATTCCATGCCCAATGGAATCATAGGACCTGACTGTCTGCTGTGATGGATCTCACTTGGTAATTAACCCTTCTTGATCTCCAATGTTGCTGCTCCTAGAGTGATCATAACACATGCCCTACAGGGGTACTATGCCTTCTTAAGGGACACCACCTGCAAGTGAGTAATAATAACATCTTTAGCTATAAGCTTGCGGTGTTACACGTCCTTGAAATGCAGCGCCATCCGTTTGTCTCTATTCTGGGTCTGCAGGACAAATGGATGTTCCATGTTGTTAACAATTCATGAGGTTTAGTGGTTATAGTAAACAGCTCGGGTGATTGGATATAGATGAGGTGCTGACAAGAGAGCACAATTTCTCCACGTAAAGTGAAATATTCCGCAAGGTTAGTGAAAGATAGCAGAGGAATAAATCATTCTCTTGAAGTGGGGACAGTGCCTCAAGACGCAATATAACTTTAAAAGCCGGAAGGAGGCAAACAGATCAACTAGTTGAGTTAGTTGAGAATAATGAACTCAGAATTTTTATAGCTATGTGTGCAAGGAATTCATTTATGGTTTGAAGATATGAGAAGTGCATTGGCCTAGTCTACAGGTTATGGTGTGAACTGATATTAGCCAATAAGTAGCTAACTTATATATGCCTTGGAATCAGGCACTTGCAATTTCCTGTACAGTAGAAAAGAGATGAACTTTAGTTTGAAAATTTGATTAGCTGATTTTGTGAGTTAATTTCGAAGCCTCTGAACATGGTATCATCACCAAAATTGCTGGAGATGTAGTGAAGGGTTGTTGAAACACTATAAAATAATCAAGATATCTACATCTCCAACAATTTGTGTGATGATATTATGTTCAGAGGCTTTGCAAATCTACCAAACAATTAATTTTTTATTCCTGAAGACCCCCATAAACCTTACAATCTTATGATACAAATTCTGTACAATCAACTTTTCTTCTACCAAAACCATGTAATATGAGGACCTTTCTAAACATTCCAATCACTATGTATTCTATCGGGGAGGCCCCTATACTACATAGTTGTTGGTAGATCTAAAGGAAATTGTATGGAGTGATCTTAAGGTATATGGGGGACTTACAAAAAGCTAGGGGGTGACTGGGACTAAGGGGAGGAGTGATTATAACTGTGTGTATTTTTGTATAACAATTTGTATAACAATTATCAAAATGAGGATACTAAGCTATAATGTTAAAATGTATGTTTTTTTTTCCTTGAAACAGTTAAATAGCCACCAGAAGTCTTAATTTCTAATTAAGCATCTGCTCCAACTCGAATGGCTCAATTTTCTGCTTCACCTCAACAATCACCTTACAGAAACTTCCATTTATAACCAGCTTGGATTTTTCCTTTTATTTTTACTACAACAATCATTTTTTAATTGACTTTTACATTCAGAATCCAGCAAAAATCTATAATATATTGTACATGTTGTAAATTTAGCTGATCCATGTGATAAAACTGTAAGCGAATTTAAAACATAATTTTGAATCATAAAAATCAAAAATGACGCACAGTGATTCAAATGTCTTGCAGTGATTTTTCAGTTAATGTAACCCCTTACATGTTTTGTTTTGTTTTTAATTAATGAAAGCCCTACATTATGGGTGTTAAATAGAGCAGTTAAGTATAGAAGTAAAGTGTGAAACCAGCCTAAATTTTAGTTTTTGCTAAACAGATCTAGATACAAAGGCTGTGAGTGCATTGGCAATGAGCAATACCCCAAAAGTTCTTCCACAAAAGAAAAAAATTGACTTTAGTGACCTGAGAAAGGGTCACATAACTGTAATATATGTACTGTATATTGTGTGTGTATCCCCTTAAGGGTTATACCTGTTGTTGACAAAGTGCTGGAAGCATGAGTCATGGCTGGGTGTGCACTTCATCTCTTCCCTCCAAAATGTATCTATGAAATGAATCTGGGCTTCTTCTGTTGATTCTCCCTGGAGTACCACAGCCACAGCATTGGACCCAGCAAGAGCTACCCCCTGCACCCAGCCTCAGAATTCCATCATTTTGGTAGCAGTACAGTAACAACCTTCCCTATGACGGAACCCCTTCTCCGTCCTCGAGAGTCGGAGCAGCTGTAAATAATGCTCAATAAAAACTGTAAATAGCCCCCTATCAACGTGCGTGGACCTTGGCTTATTGGCTTGCCGAAGGTGTTCAATGGTCGGACAAGAAGACATCCCCCTTAAAGAACCTTGTGTCGGAAATAGTTTCACATACAGCACTCGCACGACACTACAGTACCACATAAGTCACATTACATGCCTAAAAGTCACTGGTAACATAAAAAAATTCGCTTATTTTATAGCTAGTTTAGTAGTCTAAATTAGTTTCATTTAATAATAGTTTATTAATTTCGTACACATAACATATTAAAACATAACACTTACAAAACCTTACATTGCAAATACATGGCAGTCTAGCTTAGGGCAGCGTCGCAATTTGCATACTTTTACCAAATTCAGTGTCTTGGCTCATGGCCCTGTTCGCCCCTACGGTTTGGATGTCTAGGCAAAAAGACCAGCAATTAACACAACTAACTAAACACAAAAAACAATAATTAACACAACTGACTAAACACAAACCTAAAATAGGGAAACCACACTCGAAAAAAACACGCAACTACCAAAGCCGAATCATTGGAACCACCACCCCGTTACATACCCACTTTGTGACTAAGCCCCTTCCCTGAAGGGTATACTGTAAACAAACCAGGAGATCTCGAACCCAAATACGATGTACAGAAATTATGCCAGCTTCCTACCAGCGAGCCCCAGCAGCTAGCACAGGGCCTGAAACATCGGCGTAGTACGGAAGAGTTGCCATGGGCCCCAAGTTTTCCGAAAGATCTCTATTCGGCCACTATCCTCCGCCACCAGGCGCTCAAGCCGTTCCAACTCATCCAGCTCCGCTAACCATTCAAAAACCATAGGCGGATATATAGACAGCCAGTGTCTCGTATCACTGCCCGTGCTGCAAATAAAAAAAAATCATAAAGTGTTCTTCTTAATTGATTTAAACGAGCCAGGTAGCATAGAGAGCAGGGCCATATCTGGGGAGTTGACTAGTGGTAAGGAATGCATGGTGTTATATATACGAAAAATCTTATCCCAAAAGGGTTGAAGGACCGAACATCCCCACCATATATGGGTCATATCGCCCCTATCAATTAAACACCACCAGCATCAGTCTTCTCTGGTGCAAAATGATGTAGGACATCTGGGCATTGATACCATCGTGTGAGAATTTTAAAATTCTTCTCCTGGGCCCTACTAGTTGTGGAGGTACTAAACGTCAGTTAGAAGGCTTTAGTCCATTCACTAGGGTCAAAGGATTTACCTAATTCCCTCTCCCACCTGTTTACGTATTGAGGGTATAAGGACGGTTCCCCCTAGATGAGCATAGCATAAATGTTGGAGATATTGTGTCTTGGTGGTTCCTCACACAAGAGGAGTTGTTCAAACGGTGTTAAAGCACATGATAAACAGACCGTATCATGAAAAGAGTGATAAAAAGAGTACAATTGAAAATAGTGAAGCCAAAATCGGGGAGACAAGGCCACCTCCTCTGGTAGGTCCGTTCGCCCTGGCAAATAACCCTGTGGTAGTATTTTAAACATGTGAAAATGATCAAGAGCATTCCAACCTAGAAAATTATGACATGTCAGAGTGGGAGGAAACATAGGATTATGGAACAAAGGTGTAAGAGGGCCCGGGCTTGTTGAAATAGGGTGTGTTGTCTCATCTGGATAATAATGCTACCGTAAGGGAAGGCAAATGTTCTTCAATCCCAGCATCTCTGTGGATCCAGGGAAGGGAGCGTAAGTCCCTGTTTGACAATTCTTGTTCCAGGGTAACCCACAGTTTAGTCTCATCATTGTGAAACCAGTCCACCAGATGCGTTAATAATGTCGCGCAATAATATACCACTGGATCTGGGAACCCAGCTCCCCCCGAAGATTTTGGACGCCTGAGTATCTGTAAAGGTACGGGGGCCCTCCTACCTTGCCACATAAATTGTCGAAAAAGTGAAGTCAGTGATTTCAAATATTTAGATGACAAGGATATAGGGAGTGCTTGAAAAAGTATTTTATACAGTATTTTAGGTAGAATATCCATTTTTAGGATATTCATCCGTGCAAACCATGAATAAATCTTCGTGTTGTAAGATGCCAGAAGCTCCTTTAGTTTCTGGAGTAGTGGCAAATAATTCCTATCGAACAATTCTTGGGGATCAGCCGTGATTTCAACCCCAAGATATTTTAGAGAACCAGCACCAATTCGAAATTAAAAGTTAGAAGATAATAACGACATAACAGGGGGTGATACATTTAGAATCTCTGATTTAGCTTAATTTACCTTAAAATTACTAAAGGTCCCAAATCGGGTGAGTTCTTAAAGGAGTGAAGGGAATACGAGGTGGGGGGATGCCACATAAAACAATAGGTCGTCTGCAAATAACGAAAGCTCATACTCACGATCTCCAATGACTAGGCCCCTGATATCCAGATTATTACGGACCGCAACAGCCAGATGCTCCACTACTAAAGTAAATAATAAAGGTGAGAGGGGACAGCCCTGCCGGGTTCTGTTGTGGATAGGGCAGAAAGGTTTCCAATTATCCTTACCCTGGCCGTAGGGCCAGAGTACAGCGCCATAATTCGTTGGAGGAGAATAGGACCGATTCCAATTTGACACAGAGAGGCCTCCAGAAAAGGCCAACTGACCCTATCGAAGGCCTTCTCTGCGTCAATAGGTAAGGAACATAATGGAACCCGGCGATGACGTGCTGCCTCATGTATGAGCACGGTTTTGATGGTGTTATCGCGTGCCTCCCGACCCGGAACAAATACTACCTGATCCAAATGGATTAAACAGGGGAGGAAGGGCTTGAGTCTATAAGCAATTAATTTAGAGAAACTTCACGTCCAGATTAATTCATGAAATAGGCCTAAAATTCGCACAACAAGTGTGGTCCTTATTGGGCTTCGGGATCAAAGAAATATGCACTTCTAAGCTCTGTGGAGGGAAAGCGGAGGTAGCTGAAATGGAGTTAAAGACTAAGGTAAGTACAGGGGCCAATTTAGGGCAAAACAGTTTATAGAATTGGGGTGTATATCCGTCCGGGCCGGGGCTCTTACCTGCAGGTGATGATTTGATAACTGCTGACACCTCATCTTCTGTAAATGGATCCTCTAGAGCCTGGATATCCTCTAGCGCAAGCACCGGCAGGGCTGTCTCCTGGATATAAGAGGACAAAGACAGGGGCCCCGCTACCGGGGACAGGAGTGAATAAAGATCAGAATAGTATGCAAGGAAGGCTTTTGTAATATCCGACGGAGAAGATAAAGTGCCCGCTTTAGATGTTTTAATAGTGGGGATAAAGGCAGCCTTACCCCGATCTAAATTAGTTTGATTATTTTTTCATTTAATTTAATGGTGCAAATAAACCTTTTATACACTTTTTTTAAATCAAACAATGAGAATATTGTAATACAAATACATATTTGAAATTAAAATTAAAATTTTTCACCTTTATTTGTTTTTGTCATCTTAACCCTGGATTACTAAAATCTATAAGAAGAAATACATGAACATTTATATGCATTTTCATTGTCTGTATTATTCATTATTCCAGCTCTTACCTCACATTGATCATCAGAGATGGCAAATTCAAATGCACAATGGCCACAGGGCAACTGTCACTGTTATTTCTTGAAATCAATGTCTATAATTGATGACGTTTTCCTTCTCATTAGATATAACGATGAACCCTTTTGTATGGAAACCAATTTCTATATAAATGTTTTGCTTAAACATGAAATCTGGAAGCAAAGTTTAATACTATACCACATGTGACGTCAAATAGAAGCAGATAAAGGCATCCTGAACCTCTTACTGGTGATATATAATACCTTATTCTCCGAGTTCTCTGCTCTCTTGCTGTGGTTGGATAGCAGGTATAGTCCATAGCATGCTATTACTGTAATTGTGGCCACCCTTGTCTGCCTGCATACCAAGACCTTCCTTGCCACCAGTCATAGCCACTCTGGCACATGAAGAAATAGTAGACTAGTAGACAGCACTAGTTCCCAATCCAATAGGGCTCACCCTCTAATTTTTGTACCCCACACTGGGACCCCATGCTTGCCAGTTGCCCACTTTGGAAGCCTCTAGGTATTTATTTATTTATATTATTGTTGTTTTCATTTCTTTATAAAGAGCCAACAGAAGTCTTGAAGCTGGGACGGCCCTAGAGAAGTCCATGTTCTAAATAAGGATGTAAATATACAGTGAATCCACAAAGTATTCACAGAGCATCACTTTTCCTACATTTTGTTATATTACAGCCGTATTCCGATAAAATTGTTCTCAGAATTCTACACACAACACCCCATAATGACAGCGTGAAAAAAATTTACTTGAAATTTCAGCAAATCTATTACCAACAAATTAGTAACAAACTGACCAAAACAGTCCTAATTGACAAAAAAAATTATACAATTTGTTTGCATAGACTAAAAAACAGGTTTGGTAAACAATGGAATTTAGAATGTACATGTCTTGGGTTCCTTTTTTTTCAAATAAAATTGACCAAAATCATAGTGGCAACCACTTTGAGAGAGTGTTAACAGGAGAATTTTAATCAGTGTACATGCAGAAGGCATGCGTCATCACAGAAATTGCACCAGACACTGTGGTGGTATAGAGGTACGTACAATTGAAAAATGTATTACTCTTAACCAGTTTGTAGCAGCATGTTGTTCTCTTGCATAATCTGAACAAATCAGCCAGAGCTGTAGGCTTGGATTACATTTGTGAGCTCATTTATGTACATCATAAACATATAACAGTGCCTTCTTCAGCAGTGTGTTCTTCCTGAATAGCGTCTCAAAGAAAATCTATAGCATATTTTTCACCAGCACGTGTTTTAAAGTAGATGCCAGGGTGCTAAAATAAAAACATACTTCAAAAGAGATGGTGCATGCATTAACAAGCTTCACTTACAAAAATAAACCATGAAAGTTCTCTAAAATCTCCTTCTAAAATCAGGTCACGTTATCACACTGATCTACTTGCTATATCAAAAGATGCAGCCTAGCAGGAGGGATTTCTGCAAAGGCTCTAGTTCAGTGCTGGTCAACTGACTTCATATAAATATTTCAAGGACAGCCTCTGACATCACAGGAGGGCCACACATAAAATGTGTGTAATACCACTGGAAATTGTTAGAGACATGGAAGAACTCTTTATTTGGTACCTTTGCTTGTATCATATGGAACTAAATCAGGTATTAAAGCTCATATCAGTCAGAAAACCCTTGTTTTCTACATAACAATTCAGAAATCCAAGATGCAACCTTCAGCATCACAACTGTCCAGCCACATTGTTACTTTTTGAGGTACTTTCTCTGCTGTGCAAAGTCCTGAGGAAGGGGGACTGCTGACTCCCCAAAACGCGTTGAAAAGTTTGCACTTACTCATTATTACTTATTAAAGTCCTTGGACTGGATTCTATAAGCAGTATGGATTATGCTTTTGATTTCGGTATCTTCCTTACAATAGAACAAGAGATGATCAGAATAAGAATGTTCTATTCCTGTGCAGCAGATGTGACACAACTGTGTGTAATTTGAGCCAATTTAAGTTGAAATAACTTTGAGGGTGTCCTGATATTGCAGTTATTGCATTTTAGCAGAAATATCTTATACAGAAGATTTTAGAAAGTTTTTTCTTCAATTTTAATTGTTTCATTATGTAACTTGAATCTTCCAGTATTATATGCAGGTAGTCAATAGTCTATGCTTGCATGCGTCTGAAGAGTTTAAAGCCAGTTCAAAATAAAATGAATGTTTACTATGCGAACACTTGAATGTAATTATAATCACTTTATTACATTCATATTGAATTCATCACATTATAAAAATGTTGCGTTCATAGTTCTACGCCTCAATTCTATAGAGTGCCATAAGTGGATCGAACAGAAATGTTGAACAGTGATAGGGGAAGAGATTAAAAAAAAACATATTTAGATAGCATAGTAAATTGTACAGGTGTTTCAATAGCTATCATATTTTTTATTGCTCTCTTGGTCAAGTACCAATGACACAAGCACCATCGCATTTATGTCCTGCTGTCGCTTAAACAAGAATGAGGGTAAATACTACCAATAGTAAACAATAGCAATTTGAAATTTTTTGGACCTATCTACTCTATATAAAAAAAAGTTTTAAATTCAGATGTTCTTTAAAACACAAGGCCCAAAAGGAAATACGAACGTCAGCCTGCAGAATCAAGAGACCCATGAAGTCGAAAACAAAACACTTGTACTGTGTGGGTTGGTCTGTATCAACACAAAAATCTTTTCAAGGAAAAAACAACTGTAAATATGCATTTGAGAGCTGGACTGTCAATTAAAATAATTCAAAGCTGGTCACTATGTCCACCATAAATGTCTGACTGAACAACACATCAGACATTTACCTCTGGAAAGAGATTCCAGAGCAGTGGGCCGGAACAGCACAGTGAGCACAGGGCAGTAATTCAATATCTTAGGTGTTTGTCCATTATAAGTACGACTGATGGGGTCAATGCTAGACAAGGCCCAACTAATATGGTACCTGGTCTTGGACTAAAGCTTAATTATTTGCATCGTATTGTGCTGATTGATATATCCAATTTGCTCTTGTCAAACTGCCAATTTATTTTATTTGGCTGGTAAAGGGATTTCATTTTCTTGACTTGTAAAAGAAATAACTGCATAGTTTGTCTAGCATGAGGACAGATACAGTTGCAAGAAAAAGTATGTGAACCCTTTGGGATTATGGCGAGTTTTGCATGAATTGGTCAAAAATGTGTGCTGATCTTCATCTAAGTCACACCAATAGAAAAACACAGTCTGCTTAAAATAGTACTGCACAAACATTATATGTTTTCATGGTTTTTTGAACATAACATGGAAACATTCACAGTGCAGGGTGGCAAAAGTATGTGAACCCCTAGCCTTTTGACTTCTCCTAGAGCTAATTGGAGCCAAGAGTAAGCCAACCTTGAGTCCAATCAGTGTGATGATATTGGATGTGTTGCTGAAAGCTGTCCTGTCCTTTAAAAAACACACACCAGTTTTGGGTTTACTGGTTTCAAGAAGCACTGTCTGATCCATGCCTCGCAAAAAGAACTCTTAGAAGCGCTACGATCGATCAAAAATTGTTGACTTGCATGAACCTTGTTTGAAGCTGGAAAGGGTTACAAATGTATCTTCAAAAGCCTTAATGTTCGGTAATACTGTCTACAAATAGAGAAAGTTTAGCACTGACAACCTAGGCATGGTTGTCCTGTAAAGATGACTACAAAAGCACAGCGCAGAATGCTTAATGTTAATGAGGTAAAGAAGAATCCAAGAGTGTCAGCTACAGACTTACAAAAATCTCTGGCACATGCTTACATTTTTGTTGACAGAGCTACAATAAGGAAAACATTAAACAAAATGGAGTACATGGGAGGACGCCGGGAGCAAGCTATTGCAGCAGGTTTGAAGTTTGCAAAAGAGCGCCTAGATGTTCCACAGCACTACTGGCAAAATATTCTGTGGACAGATGAAACCAAAATGATGTTGTTTGGAAAAAACACACAACACTATGTGTGGAGAAAAAAAGGCACAGCACACCAACATTTAAACCTCATCCCCACTGTAAAACATTTTAGAGGGAACATCTTCATTTGGGGCTGCTTTGCTGCCTCAGGGCCTGGATGGATTGTTGTCATTGATGGAAACATTCATTCCAGAGTTTATCAAGACATTTTGCAGGAAAACGTAAGACTATCTGTGTGCCAACTGAAGCTCTGCAGAGGATGGGTGATGCAACAGGTGAATGTATATAATACATTTTTATTCATTTTATTTATGTGTGTAGGTAATATTAGGGGTAGGTAATATTAGGATTTGGTAAAAGAGCATGAAGATAGGCAGCATAGTTAGGTAAGCAAAACAAGTACCAAAAATGTAATCATGCAATCAGCTTGTGGTAAACCATTGTGGTGCATTATAAGGTTTTAGCCTCAGGTTGGGTCAAGGCCAGACCTGTCAAGCCTCCCGTTTTGGCTGGGAAAGTCACATTTTTATGTGGCTTTCCCGGCCAAATCCCGATTTCAAGAAATCCCGGATTTTTCCTGGGTTCTTGAAATGATGAAGAAGAATGTTCTCCTCCCCATTGTCACCACTGCTGTAACAGGATAGCTGCAAGCTTTTCTTTTCTCCAATAATGTTGGAGGCAGGATTTGAGTTAGAGGCTGTACACAAAATTTGTAAAAGTTCCCTTATTATATAAAAAAAATACTGATGCAATTTTCTTGTATATATATCACAGTTGCAAATGTAAGAATTCCTTCAATAGAAACATAGACACTGCTTATTTAGTGATGTAATGCTTACTAGTGTTGAGCTAGAATATTTGATTTTCGAATATTTAGCTAGAATATCGCTACTTCGCCATTTCGCAAATATTCGCGAATATATCATTGGATATCCAACGCGATCGCGATTTTTCGAGATTTTATTGCGATTAAAGAATCGCAAATATATAATCGCAATCCATTGCAATGAATGGGATCGCAATTATATAATCACAATGCGATTTTTTTAAACGGAAATGACGGATATTCTCCCAGTCGAATATCCGAGCTCCATTGACTTGCATGCATTGCGCATATTTGATCGCAATTGCGATTTTAAGATCGCAATTCATGTCGTAAGTGCGGATATTCGAGATTACGAATATGGAATCGAATATTATGGCGGATATTCGTAAAATTACGCGAATTCGAATATTGCCCTAGTCGCTCATCACTAATGCTTACAGGTTTTTCATGGATAAAATTGTCTGCATTTTAGTATCCCTTGGCATTGCAGCTAGGGGCACCTGTGACAATATTAATTAACTCCTCATTTGTATTACTGCTCCCCCCCCCCTTCCATATTGAAATATTTCCAAATCGTACTGGCATGATTTCCAAAAGTCATGACATATAATCACACAGGGAGAGCAGAGGGGCAGATATTATGCTGGAGGAGATTTTTATAATAATGACTCCTCACCTATCCCTTGAAATCTTTCTTCCTGCCACAACACTCTAAAGGTGCCCATACACCTTTAGATCTCTCTGTCATATCCTTTAGATCTATCAACAACAACTATGTAGTATAGGGTCTTCTCTTCTGCTATTGAACACATGTAAACTTGATGGTTTAAATGTCCCTCATATTACATGGTTTCGGTAAAACAAAAGGAAAACTTTAGGATATCTGACAGAGAAATCTAAAGGTGTATGGGCACCCTAAGATTTACACCTTAGTAAGTCAGCACTTTCCTTTTTCCTTAGAGCAGTGTAAATAAGCAAGGCTACATTTCTCTATTTCCAAATTAGCGCCATATACAGACCAATAGCAGTACCATAAACTTGTTGGATTTGTATAGAAATCGCTGGTAAACCAATGTGGCCTGCACATAGCTGGGAAGCTATAACTTTGGCACAAGAGGTCTGCCTGAATGTGCCGTGCTGGGATTATAATCACAGGAGACAGCGGGAGATCGCAGGGTGCTAAGGGTCCTTAAAGTGAAAAATAGAAATAGAAAAATCGATTGTTTAAGTCATTCTTTAGGAAAACGAATCCTGTTTATCTGTTTAGATCAACAAAAAGTGGTCAAAATCAAACATAAAATGGATCTGCCCGTGATCGGGCATGTTGGTAAATGTCTATCAATTATACAAGTATCTGAAGGGTTTTGTAAATATTTAAATTGGGGTTATATTTAGTGTATTTTTTGTATTTGTTTTTAAATAGCAGCTATTGCGAGGTTTTAACCCTTAGGGAATGAGTAGTGGTCAATATGTATATATTAAAATACCCCTTTATTCAATTCATTTTTTTTTTTATAAAAATGTTTTTAATTATTACATATAAAAGTTTGGGGAGTATTTTAAAAAGTGTTTACATTTTTGTGTTTAAACCCTTTGTGAATGAGTAGGCCCCTATATTAATTCCATTTTCATATGTAATGATTTGTCTAATTACACAGGTGAACAAAAAAAATCATTACAAAGCAAATATATATAAATATATATATATAAATATATATATTATTTTTATATCAAGTACATCTATTTTTCTGTTACACGGTGTGAACACAGGAATAGCATCCAACTGTAGTCAGGCATCATACTTCCAGAAACTTTGCTAAAGAGGGTCCATTACCTAAATGTCTTGATGAAAATTCCTACCTTGGTCATCACTGACATACCCAGTTTTTCTGGAAAGAATCTAGATGAGAGTTTGAAACGTGGTTTTTTAATTACATGTTTCATTGTATTGAGAATCCAAATCTGAAACCAAAAAAAACATTAATTAAAATAATAATTATGAGTAAAGCCCCCCATACACCTTAAGATCGATCCATACAATCTCCATTAGATCTACCAACAACTGTGTAGCATAGTGGCCTCCCTGATAGAATACATAGTGATTAGAAGGTTTTGAAAGGTCCTCATACTACATGGTTTTGGTAGAATAAAATTTGATTGTACAGAAATTGTATGAAAAGATTGCAAGGTGTATGGGGGGCTTTAGCCTTATTCTATTATAATACGATAAGTCTAGGGATTAGTTGGTTTGAAATTTAACACACTATGTGGTAGTGCAATTGCACAAGCTCATCCAATCTAACATTGATCTAGCAAAAATACATGCATGCATGGTTAGCTGTGTCTGGAAGCAAAGCTTGGTACCGGCTGCAGCTACAAAATATGTGTGGAAGGTAAATAAATGTTGTCATGGCAAAAGTAGATTTCTCTAGTGTAAAAAAAAAAAAAATAACACTGAAAATAAGCTTTAAATAAGCTAAGAAGGGTATTGTTAAACAACACCTAATCATCACATGGATTTCTAATGGAGACTGCAACTGGCTGTTTCAAAACGCTGTGCTTAGGCATAGTTCACATATGTTACCAAACTGTTCCTGAGAAATACAATGTATCTATTGCGGGAGTTATTGTAGCCACAATGAGCCGAAGGATCAACAGCACAGAAATGCAAAAATCATGTCATATCGTTTATGATAATCAGTGCTTAAGCAAACCTACTGTTATCCAGAGCTTATATTTACTTTAACCTACACAAAACTTAAAGGCTTCCTTTGGGTTTATATTGTTCAGTTGATTTCAAAATGGAAAAGAGCAGAAGAGCTCTGACAACATTAAATATGCAATATGTAAATGGTTGTCAAGGAATAGAGCTCTGACGATAGTAAATAGGTAGGATGTAAATGGTTGTCAAGGAATACATTGTTCCTGCTTAACAGACAAATGACCAGGATGCAAGAGAGAATTGAAGATAAATGGAAAAATCCTTTAACCTTTCTCTCTCCCTGTCTGGTTTCTCTCTCCATCTGAATTTTAGTTCACAATTTGCTTTGGAGGAAAACTGATATCTGTTGGTGGCTTGAATCATTTTCATGTTATAAGTAATGCTTATTTACAAGTATTTACAAACCTTTGTTGTTTCTGTAGAACTCTCTGCTCTTACATTTAACCATGTTTTCAATACTACTCTCTACTGCCAATAATGTGGATAAAAGGAAGAAATAAATTACTTATCATTTATCAACTGCCACCAGGAAGTGAACATGTGCTCTCTCATAATTGCCATGTCACTTACCATATTCCCTATTCAAAATTAATTAAAACAATGCACTATTTGTGTTTGTAAAATTTTGTTATTTAGTTTTTTCTTTTCTTTCTGTAAAGTAAACTTTTTTGAAGATGTTAGAACTTTAAAAAACACAAAGTAAAGGCGGGTAGGTTAAAATATGAATTGTTAAAAAGTGCACCTGAGCTCTGGGGAAACAACACATACACTTAAAGCACATATATGGGAATTGTTCAACTTGAGGATTTAATTGTGTTTGTCCATTCCTTAGATCTTTATAACCCTGCCAAAGTGTATAACCAGCCTTGTGACTTTTTTTCTGCACCTAACCCCAACCTGTGATTGGGCAGTAAAGTTGGAGCAGCAAGTCATCCTCTTCTAAACTTGTTTGCATGTAGCAGAGCATGGTTCTAAATTTAGCTGTGTAGAGGATTAAAAAAGGCTGATGCCCTTACAAATTTAGTTTGAATTGCATTTAAAGGTATATTTAATTACTCTTTAATGAACACATAATGACATTAATTGAGGTTTTATATCTGTATGGAGTTCTGCTGTTGGAAAGCTGAAACAAATTTCAATTTAAAAATTATATTTTGGCACATTAAACATACTGTTGCTGTATCTTAGAAAAGCAATTTATACAGGATTGGAAAATATGAAACTGTCATATAACTCTGACACCAAGCTGTCAAAGTTATTATGCATAATTTATGTGAAATCAAATTAATAATTACTCAATTAATCTATGATCCATTTTAGGCTAAAATAGTTGAATCAAACTTAATGCTGAATTAAATAGAATTGATTTACAGATGTCTAGTAAAACTTCATTAAATTCCATCACTAGTAAAAAAGTTTGCCTACCCCCCCCCCCCCCCCCCCCCCCCCCCCCCCCCCCCCCATAACCCATTTGCTTTTACCTAATAAACCTAAATGACCCATCCAACTTTCCTCTGCTGCTGCACACAAATCTACAATAACAGATCCCTGGTAATCCTTATTTGATTAAATCAACCTCTTTTAGATGATGGACCTCACCACTTCACCACCAATAGGAAGTGTCCACTGAGGTGGATCCCTGACACTGACATAAACCATGAAAAGTAAAGGATTGGAACTGAAGCATCATGTGACCATGGCTTTTGGTAAGTTAGGTATCTTAGGTAAGATAGATATCAAATGCTATTGACTTCATTCACAACTCTTTCCTTAAGCAAATGGACCTTGGTTTTTATTCTGATTTTGTTTTAGATATATTATTATTATTATCATCACTTATTTATATTTATATAGCGCCAACATATTACGCAGCGCTGTACAATACATTAGAGTGGAGATACAACACAGTATAGTACATACAGGCACAGGTTATGACACAGGAGGAGGAGAGGACCCTGCCCGGACCGGACTGGGATGGTTGTAATGTTAGGGGTGAGAGGATGAGTAGGCAAGACTGAAGAGGAGGGTTTTTAGGGCTTTTTAAAAGAGCTGAAGGAAGGAGCAAGTCTAATGGGGTGAGGGAGAGAGTTCCAGAGAGTAGGAGCGGCCCTAGAGAAGTCCTGTAGCCAGGCATGAGATGATTTTATGAGCGGGGACGTCATTAGTAGGTCGCTGGAGGAGCGGAGGGGGTGGTTAGGGGTGTATTTGTGTACCAGGTTGGAGTTGTAAGGAGAAAATGAGGTGTGGAGTGATTTGAAGGCAAGGCACAGAATTTTACATTTAATTCTCTGGACAATTGGAAGCCAGTGTAGGGATTTGCAGAGAGGAGCAGCAGATGAGGAACGGTTAGAGGAGTAAATGAGTCTAGCAGCACCATTCATGATGGACTGGAGAGGTGATACCAGAGAGAATAATGTTGCAGTAGTCAAGGCTAGAGATGATTAGTGCGTGTACCAGGATTTTGGTGGTCTCTGGGGACAGGAAGGGGCGGATCTTGGAGATGTTGCGGAGACGGAAGTGACAGGATCTAACGATGTTCTGAATGTGGGGAATAAAGGAGAGCCCATGTAACGGCAGCTGCTGTACGCCGCCGTCGCCTCCTTACTTACCGTTGCAGATCTAGGCGCCCTGTTCAGCGGTGATTCTGATATTCCTACACACTTCCTTAAACACCAGCGCGTGTCATTTCCTGGGATTTAAGGTATTCGTCACGTGACCTGGCTAACCAATAGTGGACCTCCTGCAGCTTTGTAAGGAACCCTGCCCTTTCAGCTTTGCCTCAATATTAAGGTCTCTGTGTTATGCTAAGCACTGCATGCCATTGCTGTTCCTGTGAGATAGAGACTGCCTGTGTTCTGAGACTGATACCTGTCAACCCTTACCTGCCTGCTGCACTCTCCTGCTACCTGCACTGCCCGCCCTGTCACACTGTCTGGCTGACGACACCTGTGTCCCTGGAGCCTTCCCTGCTGTCCCCTGGACCAGCTGCCTGTGTTCCTTTCATCCCTCAAGAGGTAGCGACCTGGTGATCCCCTCAGAAAAGTCTATCTCCACCATCAGGAGTATTGTGAAGAATGAGTGGGTTCACTTAGACAACGCCCTAAGAGGAGGTAGGACACATGGCACAGTGGGTCCACACCTGCTGCTCCGTGACAGCCCAGAGTCGAAGATGACACCAAGGCAGCGAGCTTGAGGAATGGGGGAGATGATGGTGTTATTTACTGTAAGTGAGATGTTGGGGGGAGGAGGCTTTGAAGGTGATGGAGGAAAGATGAGGAGTTCAGTTTTGCTCAGGTTGAGTTTTAGGAATCTGTCAGCCATCTATGAAGAGATATTGTCTCTGAGAGAGATATTGTCCAGGATGGAGGGAGTAAAGGCTGGGTGGATAGGCATATAAATGGTATTGCAGACCAAAGGATTAGATGAGTTTTCCAAGGGAGGAGGTGTAAAGGGAGAATAGGACCGGGCCAAGGACTGAGCCTTGTGGGACGCCAACAGGGAGGGGGGTATAAGAAGAAGAGGAGACATTGAAAAAAGTTTGAAAAGAGCAGTCAGTCAGGTAGGAGGAGAACCAGGAGAGTGCAGAGTCACGAATACCAATAGAGCGCAGGGTCTGTAGAAGAAGATAGTGGTCAACAGTGTCAAAGGCAGAGGAGAGATCCAACAGAAGAAGTAGGGAAAAGTTGCCTTGGGCCTTGGCAGTTAGCAGGTCATAAGCAACTTTAGTGATGGCTGTCTCAGTGTAATAAGAAGAATGGAAGCCAGGTAGGAGGGGGTCAAGGAGGGTATTCACAGATAGTCAGATAGTTGGTAAGTCTTTTGTAAAGAAGGCACTCGAATAGTTTAGAAGCAAAAGGAAGAAGAGAGATTGGTCGGTAGCTGGAAGGAAGAGAGGGGTCAAGCGATGGCTTCTTTAGTATGGGGAGGACTTTGGCATGTTTAAAGATTGATGGGAAGATACCAGAGTAGAGGAAGAAGTTGACGGAGAGGAGCGAAGCAGAGAGGTGACTTCCTCCAGACTGACAGGGAAAAGTCAGGTGAGGAAAGAATTAGAGGAGGATGCGATTGGAGGAATGGAGGTGAGGGAAGAATTACAGGAGCATGGGACTGGAGGAATGGAGGTGAGGGCAGAATTACAGGAGGATGGGATTGGAGGATTGGAGGTGAGGGCAGAATTACAGGAGGATGGGATTGGAGGATTGGAGGTGAGGGCAGAGTTACAGGAGGATGGGATTGGAGGAGTGGAGGTGAGGGAAGAGTTGGAGGAGGATGGGATTGGAGGAGTGGGGGTGGGGGAAGAGTTATAGGAGGAGAGGGGATGTTGCAGTTGGCAGAGATATCAGTTCAGATGGCTTCAATCTTATCTTGTTAGTATGTGGCCAGGTCTTGGGCAGAGAAACCATTTCAGGTGACTACCTGCTGCAGTTTATCAAGAGAATGCCAGGAGTGTGCCAAGCAGTAATCTGAGCAAATGGTGGCTATTTTGAAGAAACTTCAATGAGAACCTACCAATGTAAATGGTCATGAAATAAAGAAAACACATTGAATGAGAAGGTATGTCCAAACTTTTGGCCTGTACTGTATATGTACATTCTAAAATGGGAAACAATAACAATATTGCGTTTTTTGTGAAATATAATTTAAGATCTCTTTCCCAGCATCCACCTGAAAGAGCATTGTGATTCTGTGAATTCTGGGATGCATTTTTAAAATAGCACAAAACAAAAGCTTGCATAACCTCGCTACTATTTGTAATGGCATCCTAACAGCAAAATCAATGACACCACAATATGTCTTGCGAACATAGCTGTGTTCCAGGAACAGATCACAAATGCATAGTTTGAAACACCCCTAACTGTTAAGGTGTTCAATCATAAAGCATTGTGTTACGTGTGCTGTGAAAAAAAAAATATTAAGCAACATTTTATGTTTCAAGGGGATTTAACCATTATTGTAAGGTTTGGTAGTTATGTAGTATATATATGATTTATAATGGTTTTTCATCCATACACTGTAGCACACAGAGGAAAATGGCCAGAAAAGAGCTATGATACTGTGTACAGCACACTACATCAAATTGTGAACCCTGTAACTTCCAATATTACACAGTCTTCAATGTTTTCCGTCTCATCCATCTCTCACGTCAACCATAGGTCCCATCCAATCCTCCTCAGTCTGTCTCTCTCACCCTCTCTCTCTCTCATTCTATCTTTTCGTGTTCTGAATGCAGATAGAAGCTTTCAATATTCCATTCGCACAACAGCTAACAGCATCAATGGGGAGAGTGGGGAGAGGAGGGAGGCAGGGCAAAGAAGAAGCAAGAGAGGGGGTGGCGATACGACGGTCAGAAGATACAGGCAGATGAGCTGCTAATAAAACAATGACTAAAGGGGATTATTGGAGAGATGGAAAAGTACTTTAAGGTTTCATTCCATTCTATGGCAAGATTCTGCTGAAAAACCCTAATGAGGCGTCTTCCACTTTCATATGTAGTCCCCCACCGCCTACTAACTGTTGTCTATCCCTCATCCATGGAATTATGGCTCACCTCATTGAGCAGCAGTGTCACGTATCCACTATGCGTCATGGCCTTTTTTCTAGGGTCTACCTTCCGTCCACCAAGAGGGTCTCCAGAGAGATGGAGCAAAAACACATCATCTTAACCTGTGTGTAGCTCATCATGCCTTGCTCTACTATTCTAGAATTACAAACGCAAATGTCTTTTGGGGTTTTAGTGAGTATTCAACAGCTGCTTCACATTATAATATGTGAGTTTACTGTGCATTTTAAAATTTACATCTGAAATCTAGGCAGATATAAAATACACAACTGATTAACGCTATATAATCAATAATAGGAATGTTATTTTGTTATAGTGTAGTTTCCTAAGCTTTACATGCTAGAACAAAGGTGTCAAAATCTGTCGGGGGGGGGGGCAAATTTGCTCCCACTCTGGTAGTAGAAAACTTTGGCTCCTCAGTAGTGTGTTCCATCATAATGAGTGCCCGTTTCCTGGTGTATGTTGAGATCTGTAGTGCTCGACTCCCAGAGTTGGAGGACAAATGTACCCTGACACTGCTCCGGCTTATCGACTGAATGGGGGATTTGTTGCATTGTGGTTCCCCACATGTTTGAGCACCCGATATCCTGAGCTCGCACCCAACCTAAATCTATTACTACTAGCAATCTGTAAGTAGAGTTTGTTTAATGTATAATTTGTATTTATTGTGGTTTTTTTAAGGAATGTGCGGACGACAAAAGAGTGGTAGTTTGCAACCTGTGCAGTACCAAAATGTGCCGGGGTGTAAACACTACCAACCTTACCACCACCAGCATAATCCACTACATGGCATCCAAGCACCATAATAAGTAGGCCGAACATCTGAGTCCACAATCTGTATCTATGTGTCACACCACTTCCTCCTCCTCCCTTGTGTCACGCACTGCTGACCAATCACCTGTCAAAACCGCTGCCTAGCTCCCTGCACCTGGACCTTCACATCAACCAGCAGGATCTACATGCACTTTCCTGTCCCAGCGCAGTGTTCAAATGTCAATAAAACAGGTAAGCGCAAATACCCACCCACAGGCCACAGCCCTTAATATACAACTTCAGTCCAGTGCTGTACTCCATTCTCGGTTAAAATCCAATAAAGCGTCCTTGTAGAAAAATAAATAAATAAAAGTAATCAATCTTCCACCCAATTCTTGTTAAAAACAATCCAAGAAAAATAAATCTATCATCCGATGCAAGAAAAAAATTTAAAGCCAGAAATAAAAATCCAAATCTAGAAAACCGGAGCCCAATAAAAATCACATCGTCTTTGCAAAGAAATCTTCACTCCTCTTTATGTCCTTCTCTGCCGAGGTCTCGTGCCAAAAGAGATCTTTTTCTTTGGCTATGTGCAGTACAAAGGGAAAATTTCCCCACACGACTGGGCACGTCCAAAAATGACACTGGGGCCTTTGTTGATCAACATTGGCCCATGTGAGTGTCATGTTCTATGCATGCTTGAATATTGGACTTTGATCATCCTGTGATCGACTGCTGATTGTTGAGTTGCATGTACCAATCAATAATCAAGAACTGATACCATGCGAATCCAGGGCCGCCATCAGGGGGGGGCAGGGGGGCCCACGCAGCTAGGGGGGCCCGACGGTTAGCACGTAGGGGCCCCGGATCGGCACAACAGCCTCTGCTCATGGACTGCTACTGCTACTGCTAGCAAGTCCCCCCCCCCCACCCCTGCTCAACAAGTCCTGCCATGGGGCCCGGACATTTTTGCTGTACCGGGCCCCATGATTCCTGACGGCTGCCCTGTGCGAATCAACATGTGTATGGCTACCTTTAGTCTCAGATTAAGTAGGTTGAATGATTCTGTGCTTAAGATGACAGATGTGTGGTGTCAAAAAAAACAACTCTGTAGTAGAAGTGTGTTAGATGTTGTATCGAACTTTAAGGACTCTTTTACACTATATGCACTGCATGGCCATTAGAGCATTGTGCAAGGTAGACGGCTTTCCAAAGGAAACAAGTTCTTCTATTCACACTTATATAAGCTGCATTTTGCGTTGCTATGTTGCGTGATGCCCTACTGCACTTATTTTTTGACACTCTAAGTTTAGCGTTGCCAATAGCGCTGATCATTCAATAGAGCATACAGTGCTACACACTCATTATAGCTAAACACTAAGGCATCCATTGGCAGCAGCCAGCAACAACACATTCCATATATGTGAATGAGTCCTAAATGGTAACTCCATAGCCTGTAAAAGAAACTATCAAAGGTACAGCGATGTCTTCTGTCGTCTCTGTTCCTTAAGATGGCTGACTGATTAGGTTGCCACTTGTTAAGCATCGCTGTTGGGGATTAAAGGATGATAAATTGAATTCTACAGCTGAAAAGATTTCATAAATATGAGCTATAATGAGCATGTTCACAATCAAATTAATGGAGTATCAAAATATTGAGGCAAGAAAGGCTGCTGCATGGTTAATGTGCTCACATTCTTTAATGTAATGGCATATTCGTGAGAGAGAGATTACAATGTAAAGCATCTCTCATCACCATGTTATAGCACATGCTGTATGGCAATTTCGATTAGTTTGGGAAAAGGCCAAATGGCTAAGCTTTTGGTTTGTGGTTTAGATTTGTTGATTTAGTAACTATGTTTTTAACACAGTTATATGTCCTAACCATTCAATAGCAATAGACGTCATTATGATTTTATTTGTTTTAATGAAAGAGCTTGGTTGTGTCTGGTGACTGAGCAGAGGACATCACTCCGAAAGGACCTGGTTGTGTAAGTTGTGCACTACAATGCACCTCCATGACACTACCCATGGCGTCATGAACAGGATGTTCGCCCACCTACGGCTATCCACCCGAACCAACGTTACCTTGAGAAACAGATTACCAAAAGCCCGTCAGCCCATTTAAATGGCTGAGAGTAGTGCTGATTGGCCCACAGTGACTGTCATCACTCCTAACCTGTGAGGAGTCATGATGTGGCGCCAGCAGGTGTTTAGAAGGCTTGAACTCTCTCTCTTGCTGCAAATGCATGCCATCCTGATAGAGCTGCAGCGCGATCATGGAGCACGTATTGTACACCTGCCTTCGGTTTCTGCCATCGGAGCTGGCTTTGGTTACCCGCCAGGGAGCACAACATCTAGTGGTTGTCTGTGGCCACTGTAAGGAACTATCTGCCCCCTTTGGGCACTGGTCCCGCTGTACCGGTTGTAGCAGCCTCCTCTTCATGATGTGGCCCCAGCCTAAGCCTGCGCTGGAGTGCAGTGTTACCAGTCTAATACCCCGGCCTACAAGTCTAATACCCTGGTGCCAGCATCGATTGGGCAACACCATCTTCCCATTGGGGTCCACAGTCTCCCCTGTAAATAGTCGCAACAAGCTGCCTACCACTGCAGAGGATGATACGCCCGCCTGGACCTGACCGCTGA
Organism: Ptychadena robeensis; assembly: GCA_036250615.1. NCBI lineage: Eukaryota > Metazoa > Chordata > Amphibia > Anura > Ptychadenidae > Ptychadena > Ptychadena robeensis. The sequence continues at coordinate 51,187,599 of CM070038.1, forward strand.
AATTTCCCCTGACAACGCCGTGTTTGACCTACCTACCGAGCTCCTGACGACTGCTGAGCTGCTGCCTGTGTCTCTGACACCCCCTTGGAGCCATCACCGGAGGAAGAAGCCACACCACACTGCCAGCCAATGGCACTCCCCACTCCCGCTGTGACCCAGTTGCTGTTGCCGGAACGGTGAGCCTTCCGCCCCCCATTTTAGCCAAAATAAGTTTCCCAGGTGGGGAACTACTTCTCAGTGTGTCTCCTCCACTTATGTACCCTCAGGCCCCTCTTCACCCAGCCTGTGCTGTGTCACAGGCCTGGTCCCAGGCAATTGAATGTCTACGTTAAGATTGAGTATGGCATCGTTTTCCCTATGTCTCTGTGGAGGCGTTGGACCATTTGGAGACTAATCGTCACCGAATCTATGCTGCCATTGCATGGAAATATCTCGGGGTCCCCAAGACTAGTCGGGTTTTTGACGTGCAGGAATTCTTGAAATGCTGTAAAGAATTTGGCTACGTCCACAAGTATAAGGTCGTGATGAAGAGACACACTGAACCTGAAATGTCATACACGGTACAGCATTGGCTGCATTTCATGGGGGAGTATCGGGTCGTGCCCGACCCTGACTACGCTTATTGAGAGTCAACATATGCCTCCTCCCTTACTCCAGCCATTGACTGAGGACTCTGGGACTACGGTTGTTTGTGGTCACCCCATTCTGTTTGGGTAGACCTAGTTGCACTAAGGTAAGAGACTATAATGTTTAATGGACTACCTGGCTAATTATTGATTTCAAGGTTATTTCACCTGTTGCCTATTTTATGGTTAGACTGTTGCATTATTTGTGTTTAGCCACTAGAGGCCACTGTGGGTTGACTGCTAGTTAAAATAGCATTGGAGTTTAATGCTTGTATATATGTTCTTGCCTACTTTTCTCCCCCCTACTGGGTGATGGTTTTCACTGTTTATTTACTTGCGTGTACAAGTATAGCAAGCCCTATGGGGCCAACGGCAGACCCTCAGGTTATTCACACTGATGTTGTAAGTACACACTCTGCACACTTTTTGGGGTTCTTCCTTCACAGAAAACATTTGGCATTGTCAGGATAGGACTTATCCTGCTTTTAGTTTAAATGTTAGGCATACATAGCGGTATCTTACCGTGGGTCACTAGTGGGAGTCCACAGGGGATAGGTCCTCCTTTAGCTTCGCTCACCTGTTGAGAATTTCCAGGTGGAGCCTCTCTTCTCCTCCATAGTTACGCTTGCCCATTGGGAGCATTGTTCCTAGGCTCCAGATGTCATGTTCCTGCACCTAGTTGTTGTGGTACATGCGGTTTAAACCTGAGGCTAGAATTTGTGCATGGGGGCTTGCATGTTGCCCTTTACATAGGTTACCTCACCTGTTGAGCATCTCCAAGTGTAGGCCCTACTGTTACTTAGGTCTGTGGTACACGACACCACCACCTAGAAGATGGGACCGTTCCCATACAGGTTAATCCTAGAGGCTGGAATTTGCGCATGGAGATCTGTATGTTCACCTGTTCTCATGGGTTACCCTCCTGTCTGATTCCCAGGATGGGTACACCCCAGGCTAGGATTTGGTCTCCACAGTGTGAGTGCAGTCGGTTAAGGCCATCTGGGTGACTTACCATTTCCACTAGAGCCCCTTAAGCAGTCCTTACCAGTGTGAGTGTAGTCAGTTAAGGCTATCTGGGAGACTAGCCTGCTTTCTATTCCTTGCACGATGTCCGACTTTGGCGGCTTCGGGGAGGATTGGTTGTGGGATTAGGTCCCCCACTCGCTTATGGCAGCCACTTGTCCATTTGTGCTGATGTGGGGTACATACATCGGCAATATGACTAGTGCTAAGGCCAAGGGCAACTAGACTCGGTCCTTAGCAATGAATCCTCTTAATTCCTCTCCTAGGACATATAATCCCTGTGCAGGTAAAAGTATCCTGTTCACGTGGGCTCTGGTACCCCTAGATTGCCTCATATGGTAGGGTATCACAATATATGGCACCTCCGCACTCAGACCATGGCACTTTAATTAATTTATTGCTCTCCAGGGTTTCAGACTCCAGGAGTAGTCTGGAAAGGCTCTGGGGGAGTGTAGTAACAGCGGTTAACACTAAATGTGTATATTGCCAATAAAATGTATATACCACCTTGTTCACTATTAATGTAAATATTGTATTTGTGGTGTTGTCCCTTTCAGGGCTGCACCTGCTGTCTGACAGTGGCTGAAACCTTTTACAGGACAGGGTTAACTCCTTTTCACGCTTTTTGGCTCTCCCCTTAATTGTATCAATCTAAATCTGCCTGGAGACTTGGCCACTGCCCTCCCCCAAGTAGATATATTAAATACAAGTTCCACAGAGCTTTCAAGGCTTTTTGGTGAGGAACTGCAGCCTTAATCAGACGTGTCCCCAGATGTTGCCTTTCTGGGTGAGTGATTTTCTGCTTCTTCAGTGCGATTCCCTGCAAGGACTGTCTTTCTTTAGCTTGTGGAAGCCAACAGCACCCCTGTCCACCGTTTCAGCAGCTGGTAGCATCTCTTCCCTTGGAAGTTGGTGCACATTTGCAAATATTCCCTAACTGTACATAGCCCCTACAAGCTGTGTGGACCTACATTTGTTTGGAGTGTGATCCGTGTCTGGTGACATCCATCTGAAAGGACCTGGTCGTGTAAGTTGAGTACAATAAACCTTCACGACACTACACAGTCGACTATTAGGATTATGATAGGACTATGCAGCATTAAGATGAGCAGTGTTGGGGAATCAATGGATGTCACATCCCTAGGAGAATGGTCAGGACTTCTGGGTTTAGGTGAAATGTAACTGTAAAGCTGGGTGGACTACATGTCTCCTCATGCCTATGGGCAGCCTATATCAGTGTTATTGCAGTCAATGGCACCATAGACACTTCGATTTTGCAAACGATTTCTGAACGATCAATTATTGACTGGACATGTCAGCATTGATCGGACATATCCAATTGTTTTGGTCAATCTATCTGAATTCGAAGGACGTTTAATGGAGACCTTAAGATCTGTCCATTTGATCGATCCATGCAGGCCTCTTCCCATTTCCATCATTTCTGATCCACATTTTTTTGTGTAGCTGATCTTTAGTTACGTCACTGATCGTTTGGACACATAAATCGGTGATAAATCTTACCCCGAACATGGTGCACTTTTCAATCGATGTACGACTTTGGATCAAAGCCGCAATTGCATGTCACTATCGTTTCACAAATCAATCTCAGAGAAATCTAAATGTCTATGGCCTGTTTTAGCAATCATAAGCTTGTGTGAAAGAAGAGATCTGGTACAGTTCATTTCCATTTAAAAATGGTTCAAAGAATGGCGGCTGCATGGCTGAAAGTTTTATTTTTTACTTAAATTTAAATGCAATATACTATCATGCAAAAATAAATTTTATATTTCTGCCACCCTTAAGCCTACACTGTCATGCATTCTTTTAATTATCAGCTTGAACTAAGAATAAATAGTAAAAAAAAAAAAAAACATTAAAACAGAGCAAAGAATAAAAATGTTGTTATTCTCCGTTTAATGTAAAATGTATAATACTTATAAATAGTGCATTTTCCCTCTGCTCAGCCTCCTCCTCCCATTATTTTTCCACTTTCCAGGAGATCATTTAAAATCTAATTGTGCATTCAACAATAGAATCTATCATAAAATGTGCTTTAAAGGGCAGCCTTCTCCTGCTCTGCATTACTGCCGTATTTGTTTTTCCGTTATTATCCGTTACACTTTGCGGCACGCTTAGCATGCAGCAAAGTGTAAATGTTGTAAGACTAAATAACATTTTGTGTTTGAAGCAATTTACAGTGTAAATGTTGTCATTGCTGCCCACATGTTGTCCAGCACTATCCTCTGCTGAGTGCGGGGATGGACATATCTGGTAATGTGACCTCATGGGTGCTTTGTTATAACTAGTTGCTCCTGAAAAAAATGTCTATGCGTTTCACTTTTTGCCCAGCAGTAAAGTGACATTTTATAGCGTCCCAACCAACTAAAGATTGCCAGGTAAATGAAAGCATTGTCATAGAGAACTTTCACATGCTTCTCCATACACATGCACAAGTAAGGGGCATAAATGTGGATTGGGAGTAGACATTAACCCATCTATAGTCATTCTGCCTTCTTTTGCTTACGTAAGTTGATAGCCTTCTTCTCCACAGGGACGTTGACAATAAATTAATAACCATATATAAGTATTCCAACTTTTCCACATTTTGTCACATTACAGCCACGAACATGACTCAATTATATTGGAATTCCACGTGAAAGACCAATACAAAGTGGTGTACACGTGAGAAGTGGAACGAAAATCATACATGATTCTAATTTTTTTTTACAAATAAATGACTGCAAAGGGGGCCGAATACTGTTGCAAGCCACTGTATGTGTATTAGCCTAGCCTGAACATAAACTGAGATACCTAGAAAAAGAAAAACGTGGAACAACTGAATGACACAGGTATAAACCTTGGGTGGGAAATGCAACAGCAAAGACATAGAAACACACAGCAAATGTGCTTTTGTTTTGTGATGGTATTATTTCAACAAGCTGATTTGTAAGTTAATTGCAAAGATACAGGGAAAGTCTGAGAACCAGTGCACTAAAAAAATGTTGTAAGTAAATTTGTTCAAGGGCTTTGTAATTAACTCACGAAGTCTACCCGCGAAATTTCACAATTTTAATCTCTTGATTTGAGTACAATTAATTTTTTTAACACATCTTCAGTGTCAAAAAAAATGGCTTCTACTCGAGTATATACGGTACTCCAGCATTACTGAATTGAGAGATTGTTTAACATATTTAAACAACAGTTTTTATTTTGAAAATTTTTTATTGAGCATTTACGGTACCTAGAGTAATGATCTTTGTGGGTCCTTGTTTTTCTTAGGAAATCAAAGTTGATCCTGTTATCCTTCCCCTTTGTATGGCCACTTTATGTGTCACTTTTTATTAAGAGCTCCTTATTTGGGCTTGATTTACTTTTATTGATTGCAGCATACATTCTATTACAGTACGCATCTACAAATGCATTAGACTGTGGAAATGGCTATAGCCAGGCTACTGATGACAGTAGAGCAGACAAATGGACCACTGAAGCATACTATGAACAGAGAGTAAAAGGTTCACAGCGTTCATTGTAGAAGCCCTGAACACAGAGTTTGGCCTATAGTTCCCTAAATCCAACTCTTGTTTCCACCACAGAGCCATAGCAGATTGCCAACTTTTAAGTTCTTAAGTTAAGACTTGAGTTCCATTTTAATTTAAGTTGATTTAAGTTTTCTTACACTATATCAGCAATAATAACAGTATAAAGTAGTCTATTCAAAAACTTTCATCCAGAAGCTGATGTATGTTTTAAACCCAAATTTTTATATTGGTCTGCAGCTTCTGTTCCTGCCTCTGAAGGCTATGTTTCCACATCCGTTGGGACCCTCTCCGCTAAGCACATTGCGTTGTGGAGATCCCGATGGAGCACATAAACTTTACCTGCTCGGCAGATGCTGTGTTTAGACATCCTCCAATGCAGAGGCTCAACGTACTCTGTAGGAAGGTGTATTGTAGTGTGCTGTACCATGGTCAATTTGGGGGTAACTATGTCCCCATGATTAATGTCCGTGATTGTGTTTGTGCTGTTGCTGGGCAACACATAGGTTGGGAGGTGTCACTGTAAATGTTTTTAACATGTGATGTTGTGATCTTAGTGAGCCATCTGGGAGGAGAATAGGAGTTTATATAAGTTAGGGACTTACAGGAAATAAGTGTCTTCCTAGCAGCAGAGTAGCAGACAGCAGAGGTATATTGGATCCTGTGGGGAACAGGCCTCAGACCTGTGGATATGAAGACCAGGCCTGCACTGAGATGTAACTAAGGCCTTACCCTTGTACCCCACGCTGGGGTCAAGGGCAAAGTCCTAGCCTAGGAGGAGACACCTGGGTGGAGAAGGCTAGGCCAGAGAGACTGTACCGGCAGATGCTGCTCCCAGATGGCTCCCAGGACTGATGTGGAGTGTATATGGCACCGTGATGAGACTGCAATAAAGGGGCACCGTATTTACAACAACTGAATGTGTCTTGGACGTTTATTGGGGATGTGCGCAGGATCCCGCCAACCGGAGAGACCGTGAAAACCGCGAGGCCTGGCTGCCCCTGTATCAGGAACAGGTAGGTACGTGTGTGTGGAGGCCTGGAGAGTGTCCGTGGCAACATAGGGGGTTAGATCATTGTCATCCCCTGATTCACCCCAGTATATGCGGTGCACACGGAGACAAGTGTTGGGCTTTCAACTCCACTATATTCAGCCTGGTCCCGTGAGAATGCTGGGCGACAACTTGATTAACTGCTTGGAACTTACTTGAATTTACTTGTTTTTATGGACATTAAACCAGTACCATTTACTTTTGTAATTACCACTGTATTACTCATTGCCACAGGGGAATACTGCTTATGTTTGACCATTGATTGAAATGAATTGGTGGAGATGAATACTTTGATACTGTACTATACTTACCACTACTCTTGGAGACCTTGACTTCTAAAGTCCCCTCAGTCCCTGGTTACCAGGGCGAATTTTTGTGAGATGGACGCTACTAGGTGGATGCCATAGGGGACCTGGATCCCAGACATACCACTTGTAGTATCCCTCTCCCTCCCTTTCCATAGTTCCATTCGGGATGTTGGTCGTTATATTGTATTCCTAACCTTATACTCTTGGGATCGCTCCTTCCTTGCAAACTAAAAAAAATGTAGTGACTTGGGTCTAAAACATACATCAGCTCTGTTGAATAGCTCTTGGATGAAAACGTTTTTGAATCGACCCCTTTATACTGTTATTCTGGTGTAAAGAGTTTTTAGGAGATGACTGTTCAATGCAAAAGACAGCTTGATCTAAATTGGGCACACAGTATATTTCACACAATCTTATAGTCACGGAAGAAGACATCCAGTCCCTTTTTTGTAGTGGGTTCTAGATAGGAGAGTTGTAAAGGTTGAACCAGTTATAATAGGAGTTATACCAGTGCAGGGAAAGAAAAGGCACTTATGATGAAACAAGGTATTTGCTGCTTTTTTAAATGTTTTTGAGAGTCAGACACAGTTTATTAGTTTTAATTTTTAACATATTGTTGTAATAACAAAAGTCATTTTAAGAGATTTCCGGTTCCGGCGCCTGATGAGCTAGCCGCAGGCAGCTAGAGCTCCGTCTCACCGCCGCATCCCCG
>CM070038.1:51198862-51219772 GCA_036250615.1 Ptychadena robeensis
CCAATCAAATCCAACATGAAAGAAAACTCATCATAAGCAAATATATGTTTTTTTTTAAAAGGTTAAGCGTCAAAAAGGTCATTTTGTCCAAATGGTTACTCCCCACTATGGCGGAGGTTCACAATAGCCTCCACTATGTGATGTTGATGGAACAACTGTATGCTCATAGTACTACTGATAAACGGACTGAAAAATCTCTAAAAAAAGGAACAAAACTGAATGTAATTATTCACACTTGTTGGACATGTTGTCCAATTCTTGATTTTTTTCTATTCAATACTTTAGGGTTGTATTTTTAATTTCAGTTGATTTTGGGGATAATTGGGCACAGTTTTACATCCAGACACATTTTCTAACCCATGCTGTACAGGTGGGCATACCTGGTTAGATTTTTTGCTTGATCGACAACAGACTTAAAATACAAAGTCGATTGTATTACTTATTTTACCACGTTATGTGATAAAATGAAAATAGATTGATTCCTTTTCTAAGCCATACACACATGCTCCATAAAACCATTGGATACAAATTTATTAAAATACCAAGAAAACATGAACGATTTTTTCAATTACAATTCATTAAAAAATAGGAATCACTTTTCAAGTGATCGGCTTAATACAATCATATTTTAAAGCGCACCTAAACTCAAAAAAACCCACAAAAAATGTAATGTCATTTATTTACCTCTAAACAGTTTCAGTCTTGAATGTCAGTGGACACCAAGTGAAAGCAGAAATAAAAACGTGAACAGCTGCAGAAGCAATGTCGGGTGCCAGACACTGTGAGGAGCTCAGCGCCGCGGCGATCAATTCACAGATAGGAGGCGTGAGGGGGGAAATATACATACATCTCCTCACAGGTAAGGATTTTTTTTATATTTTATTTACAGATTGCTCCAGTAATGGGTTGGCTAGCTAGGGGGAAAAATCTTGTGGGTTTAGGTGCGCTTTAAATCAATCCAATGGAAAAATCAAAACATGTATGCTCATCTTTAAACTACATAATGTCCTACACCCTAGGACAGTAAGGCAGCTGGATGACCATAGAGGAAATTAACCTAAACAAACCAAATATTAGTGCATCTAAGGATGTAGGGAATACTTTTATAAATTATATTTTTGGATTTCAGCTTAAAGGTCTGTTAAACTGTGACAATCTAAACACTTCTGTGAAGGTTTTTTTTTTTTAAACCATTTAAAAGTGAAGGTTTAACATGGGTGTTGCTAGGGATTGTCAAGGAGCCTAAACTTTTGAACATGTCATGGTTTATGTTTTTTTCCAGTCTGTTAATTTCAGTAAAAATAACTATCAATCGTACATTAAAATTTCCAGAAATAGGTCAGGTTTAATATGTTCCCTGCAGAGGTTGTGTGGAGCTATTAAGATTCACTCTTCATAAGAATCAGTACAGCACATGTCAGCTTTGCCAAACCACATTACTTAAACCACATCATAGCTCTGATTAAAACCGTTTTTATTTTCCATGAAACAACTGCTGCTCTTCAGCTTCTTTGTAAGATCTAAAGCAAAGGCAATGGTTGCATGCTCTTTGGCTACTATAGGTCCCAATACACCTTACAATCTTACCATACAATGACTGTTCAATCAACCTTTGTTCTACCAATACCATGTAATGAGGACCTTTCTAAAAATTCAATGGAGTGATCTAAAGGCGTATGGTGGGCTTTAGATTCGATTGTGATGATATATAAATATCGATCATCAGTCTTACATCCATCGATTGTACCACCACACAGTGTGATCGATTTAAAAAAACCTAGAAATAACAAGAAAACCCATCAGATACTTGAATGATCGACTTAAATTTACCAACACTTTTTGATCGATTAATTTTCGTTCCTGGTGGGCAGAAATAATTTTCCATACGATCAACTTAAAAATGGATAGTTTAATTCGATTGAAAGGAAATGTCAAACCGCGTATGGCCAGCGTTACCCATTCGGCACCCCCCCCCCCTTTCCCACCACAAACTTACATGCTCCTTGGCTTAAAGGCCCAGCAAGGTAACTCATTTAATTTTTGCATTCATTTTTTTTCATTACCCCTCCTTTCAGTGAGCACTAGAGTTCCTCTTTTCTTGCTTTTTTAAATGTGGCACATCATAAATTGCAAATATAGAAAACATTAGAATTTGTGGACAAAAGTAATGAGTTCCAAGAAACAAGAGACAAATACTGCAAATTAATGGAGTACTGAGACATGCTATATTTGCCCCACCTAGACCACCTAGATGGGACCACATGGGATATACTTTTCTGAATGCTTTAGGTTTCTGAAATCCTCCTGTGAAGAAATTTAATCTATCCCAATTTTAGTACAGAGGAATAGTTTCCGGAGAGCTGGAGCATCGGAGACCCCCATCTAAGCCAATATGTAATTACAGACATCCCCTAGCCCCAACCAGTCAACACCAGGTGGAGTGAGGGCTAGGCCAGAGATGGTTGAGATGGCTGTACCTGAGGTAAGCTGTTCCCAGTTGACCCCTGAAGTGGAAGGGTGTACAGCTGTGATGGAGGACTGACGGGGCAACAGTGAGTACCCATTCCTAGCGGTCTCCCTGTTTAGCAAGGAGGCTGCAGCTGTGATGAAGGGCATTTTAGCATATTCTGCTAAAACTTCATTGGCTGGCATATATATATAAGCCAAACAAATTGACAACTCATGCAAAACTCATGAACACAATACAATACATGCTAAAGATGGAATATATATAAAGATGGAACGTATTCACAACGAATCACTTTTTCCACATTTTGTTATGTTACAGCCTTATTCCAAAATGGATTAAATTCATTTTTCCCCTCAGAATTATACACACAACACCCCATAATGACAACGTGAAAAATATTTGAGGTTTTGGCAAATGCATTAATAATAATAATACATTTATTAAAAACTGAGAACTCACATGTACATTAGTATTCACAGGCTTTGCTTAATAATACCCCTTTGGCAGCATTTACAGCCTCAAGTCTTTTTGATACCACAAGCTTGGCATACCTATCCTTCGCCAGATTAGCCCATTCCTCTTTGCAGCACGTATCAAGCTCCATCAAGTTGCATGGGAAGCGTCAGCGCACAGCCATTTTAGGATAGAGATATACAATCAGATTCAAGTCTGGGCTCTGGCTAGACCACTCAAAGACATTCACAGAGTTGTCCTAAAGCCACTTCTTTGAAATCTTGGATGTGTGCTTAGGGTCATTGTCCTGCTGAAAGATGAACCATCGCCCCAGCCAGAGTTCTAAAGCCCTCTGGAGCAGGTTTTCATCCAGGATGTCGCTGCAGTCATCTTTCTTTTTATCCGGACTCCCAGTTCCTGCCGCTGACAATCATCCCCACAGCATGATGCTACCACCACCATGCTTCACTGTAGAGATGGTATTTGCCCGGTGATGAGCGGTGCCTTGTTGACTCCAAATGTGATACCTGGCATTCACACCACAGAGTTCAACTTTGTCTCATCAGACTAGAAAATTTGGTTTCTCATGGCCTGAGAGTCCTTCAATTGCTTTTTGGCAAACTCCAGATGGGCTCCCTTGTACCTCTTACTAAGGAGAGGCTTCTGTATGGCCACTCTACCATACAGGCTTGCTGCAGAGATGGTTGTCCTTCTGAAAGTTTCTCCTCTCTCCACAGATGACCTCTGGAGCTCTGACAGAGTGACCATGGATTTTTTGGTCACCTCCCTGACTAAGGTCCTTCTCCCCGATCAGAAGAGTCCTGGTAGTTTTTGAACCTCTTCCCCTTAAGGATGATGGAGCGTGCTCGTTTGGACCTTCAAAGCAGCAGAACATTTTCTTTAAACTTCCCCAGATTTATGCCTCAAGACAATCCTGTCTTGGAGGTCTACAGATAATTCATTTAACTTCATGCTTGGTTTGTGCTCTGACATGAACTGCCAACTGTTGGTCCTTGTGCAGGGTGGATAAAAATGAATCATTTAAAAAAAAAAATCAAACAAATCAGATTTTTTTGATTTCAATCAGATTTTTTTTTAAATAAAATGCTTTTTGAGGAAAAAACATTACCATCCCAAGGTTATTCCATTATGAATGGAATATTCCATTATTATGAAAGATTCATTTTTTAAATATGTAGAATAAGGCTGTATATGTTTAATTCCTCTATTCGCAATGTCAGGCTCTTCCAGAGGTTTTTGTAAGATTTTATAATCAATAAAACTACTCTCAGATCTATAGTGGCCAACATCCCAAAAACAACAGACAGAAGTTGATAATGGCATAAACACATCACCCCAAATTTCACCTTGAATAGACAAGGGTGAGGGGACGGGCCCACTCAATATGTAAAAGCAATACATGTATTATACACAGAGCAAACAATGAAGTAATGACCATCTTATCAATCAGACACAATGCACAATGTTGCGGATGTACACATCTCTACACGTGCTTAGACAATTAAAATAGTCCAAATGGCGCAAATTTCACCCCAACGCGTATTTCGTTGAAGACTTCTTCAGGGGGTACGATATGTCATTTCATAGGCCAAATCTGCTTTTGTGTCCCCTCACCCATGTCTATTCAAGGTAGATTTTGGGTGATGTGCTTTTGCCATCAACTTCTGTCTGTTTCTGTAAGATTAGTGGGCAGTTTCTCTGCCTACAACATATTACCACAGATGCTTGGTTTACTTTCTCAGTTCTCAAAACTAAGTGCAACAGAAAAGTTTTCCAAATATGAATGATAAACCTAAACTGGGGATAAAAAAACGAATATGAAAAGTTGTTATTCTAAAAATCTTCATCTACTTGCATTTTAAAGTTACACCAGCAAGAATTATTGATTTAAATCAGCTTGATTTAAATCAAGCCTTACTGACTAGTGATTTAAATCGTGATTTAAATCATGATTTATATCGGTTTGATTTAAATCAAATCCACCCTGTCCTTGTGCCTTTCCAAATCATGTATAATCAACTCAATTTACCACAGGTGGACTCAAATTAAGCTGCAGAAATATCTTAATGATGATCAGGGGACGCAGGATGCATCTGAGCAAAATGTTTAGCTTAATGGCAAAGGCTGTGAATTTGGCTGTGCTTTCTCAATTTTAAATGTCAAGTAAAATCTCAAGTAAACTTTTTTTCATGTTGTCATTATGGGGTGTTGTGTGTAGAATTCTGAGGAACAAAATGAATTGAATCCATTTTGGAATAAGGCTGTACCAACCAAAATGTGAAAAAAGTGTTGCCCTGTGAATATTTGTAAGGAAGAGATATGTCAAATGTACGATAAAGCCTGCAGTATATATCCTTCATATTTTTACTTTAAAATTTGTTAAGAACAATGTACATTTTCAAAAGCCATTTTACATGTGACTTAAATCTCTAGCAACAATCAAAGCTGTTGTTGAACAAAATGTGTAATATATAAATTAAAACTGGGGCAGGGAAGTGGAAGAATTGCATGACATAAATGTAGTCCGGTAATTTGCTCCAATACACTGTAAACAAGTACATTGTTGTAACTTGCACAATTTAGATGTGTCACTGGGGAGACTTAGGCATGCAGTCAGCTGCTTTAATGCACAGCTTTCTGCAAACCTCCCCTGTGGTTCCAAGCTCATATCGATTTGTATGGAAAAGTATCGATTTCACTTTCAATGTAATTAGGTGTTTCATTGATACCAAAACAAAGTGGCTGATGGGAAAGGGAAAAAAAGACCACTGCAACAAAATTGTAGGGTGGGAAGAAATTAACATTTAATGGCTGCATACCATTTCTGCTATACATTGAATGTTCATGCGGTCATGCAGGGAGATGTGAAAGGAAGGAAAGCAATAGCGGCAGCTGGTGTGACTGGCCAAGCGTGCATAACACTGCAGTCATTCATAATATTACAGCAGGTAGTAGAAGTTTATGATAAAGAGACCCCTGCAGTCTGAAAGGCTTATGCACCAAGATCTGCTGGTGGATTTCAAAGATGCAGCTGGGAATGTTGAGGGACAACTTAATGCTGAACTCCATGGGAAAATGTTATTATATGTTGCAATAAGCACCTCACTCTACTGCAAAAGTTACATTTTCTTCAGGGTTCAGGTGAAAAGCATCTAAAAAAAGCACTTATCAAATACTTCACTTCTTTGTTCCTGCTCTCTAAAACTAACCCCCCAAAAGTTTGTGGTCTGAGGCAAAGATCTTACCCCCACTTCACCTTGTAAAGCTTATGGCTCTACAATGTAATACAAGAATGCTAAGCACTTCATCAGATTGCGGGATGTGAGATAAGTACGGTATATCTCCCCACCAAAACCTCCTGGACATTAACAACCACAAAAATAGAATATAAATATATTTTTATATGGTCATTATCCATACAAATTTTCATATATATATACCTTAAATATTTGAAGACTAAGAATTGATATACAGAACATATTGTAAATCATAATACATGATGAGATATATTTTACCTTGTAGATGTTGCAGGTAGATGGCATTGAAAGCATGTGCCATTGTTGGATCCCCCAGTTATCCTCTGGCCATTTCTATTGGGGTAGCTATCTTGTGTTGGATCCTCCTTTCCATGTCACGCACATTACAAGGTAGGAGCTTTTCTACTTTGTACAAGCCTATACTGGAAATGTACAAATTGCTCCAGACCAGGGGTGTCTAAAGCTGGTCATATGCACATCAATTCTTTATAAAACGATGTTAGATTTGATGGTCCTGTGCAATAGCAAAATCTGCTGCCAGTCTAACATCGATCTAGCGTATTACCACACAGCACGATCAGTTGCAAACTAAACGATTCCTTTCCAAAGCCCGAAATACAAATAAATATAAATCAAGTTCCAGGATTATATTCAATTAGGATTGGATGTTGACACTATCAAAACACGTTGTAACAGCTTAGTCCACATCATTTAAATATGCCATCTTTCCAACAACAACTATAGCCCCCCATACACGTTCCGATTTTTCGTACGAATTTTGCCCGACCGACCAATGTGGTTTCTCAAAATCGGCCGAAAAATTGGTCGGGACCGCTTCGGACCTGTCCGTAATTTTTTGGTCGATCTGCTGTTAATAAATAGGGTCGGGCTGATGGATCGGTGATAATTCGAATTCCGATTTTTCGTGCCAGCCGACCGACCGACCATAACATTTTAGGTGAAAATCGGGTGACAGGATCGGGAGAATAATCGGAACGTGTATGGGGGGCTTAAGAGAGACTTTGCACAATTATTTGTATATATACAATGGTTGCCAAGTATTTTCCTTAGGGTCTTACAGGCTGTATTAGCCTCCAAATACTGTTTCTATGTCCTTAAAGGATTGAATTCAGAAAGTGATTGAATTCAGTCTTGCAATTGACGAAATCCAGACAGTCCTCCAATCTAGTGTGGTTCAGTTTAGCTTTGTAAACTATCTGCTATAAAGATACAAGGATCCAACGCGTTTTGCCTATTGTAGGCTTCTTCAGGGATTTCATTTGGACACCACTGTATATACACACATACATAATAACAGTCATAAAAATTATCCATACTTAAGTTGATTACCTCTTATTTATGGTTTATGATGTAATACATACCCTGACCCTCAATCATGGAGTCTTGGGTATTTAAAAATGAGTAAGGAAAAAGTCCTTTGGATCCAGGACAACCACCATTGTAGTAGATGTAGTACAAAATACATTTATTGAATATCACAAACGATTTATGTTAAAAACATCCAAAGGGGAGGGTGACCTCACAGGTCAAGCTTAATAGTTACAGTTGATCCATAAAGAGCAAAGTTCATAAACACAAAGATCCCTTCCAAGGGGTAACCTCAACGTTTAGCCCGACTGGGCTTCCTCAGGAGGTGTATAGAGAGGATCTAATGTTCAGAGAAAAACATACAAGCATCAGTTTCAACATATTGTATTATTCATGACATCATCAAGCATATCGTGCATTCCTCTCGACATTCATAGTGAGACATCTAGTGGTCTTACCAGTGTATTTGTCTGGTTAGGTGAAAAGCCCAATCCTTCAAAGTATCAAAACGAATAAAATCAACAATTTGACAACCTCCTCAGATAAAGGGGAGAGACAGCGACAGTCCACTGGGCAAGAGGATTATGGCAGATGTGTAGGATAAGCATCGTGCTAGCTGGAAACAAACATTTCCTATTGCAAAGAAAAAGGCTATGATTATCTATATATCCTGGTTACTGTTTTGAGGGGGAGTCAGATAGTTTTGCCAATGTTGGGGGGGACCATCAGGGAATCCTCCACATTGTGTAAATCAGAAGCCAGCCACTTACATTTAGTTGAGAAGTCTATTGTGCCCAAAAACGCCAGGATACCAAGAGCCTAAAGTGTCCTACCTTACATTAAAAACCCTCTGTATTTATGCCCAGGGC
Source organism: Ptychadena robeensis (assembly GCA_036250615.1). NCBI lineage: Eukaryota > Metazoa > Chordata > Amphibia > Anura > Ptychadenidae > Ptychadena > Ptychadena robeensis. The sequence goes on from CM070038.1 coordinate 51,207,262, forward strand.
TGGCAATTGAGTTTCGCGCCACCGCGACGAGCGCCGATTAGCGTAGGACCGGAAGTGATGGGGCCGCCGCGCTGCGCACCAATTAGCGCAGGATCGGAAGTGATGGAAATAGATGGAAAATGCCTCCGCCATCTGTCCCTGCCCCACCTCCTGTGGATGGGAGCAGGGCAGGCCAAGCGGCGGAACGCAAACCCACACAACCAACGGTCAATTGGCCAATACAGCAGCGCCCACAATAGCGCGATGACGTCAGCGCATGATAGCGCAACGTCAGATCCGACGCTCCTAAAGAAGGCGGAACGTCAATCAACCCTTTTTGCCAGCCTATGTGGGCGGGAACTAGTGTTTGTAAAACACTGGGCTCAGCCCTCCTGTCTGAAGTGACAGGTGCCGAGTGTGGGGACAGCAAGAGCCCCAATAATGGAGCAGCCATCTCTCCCACTTTTTCCGCCCACACATGGATCTGTCAGGTTTCAAGTCTGAAAAAGATATTTTAAATATTTATTTTAAAGATTAGTGGCAAAGGTATTGGAAGAGACCGTTGGAAATATAGGGCTTTAACAAAAATCTGTGGAGACCCGTCTCTACTAAAGGGAAAGAATGTCGAAGATGTGCACGACTGTTGGTAATATCATTTACATTCAATCATATTGAAGATATTTAGGTTTTATAAACAATTTTTACAATAGTGGGATAAGACAAACATAAAAATAATACAAGATCATTTCTTTATTTATTTACAATATTTGATCTGCCCTTCCTTGTTTTATTCATCCAAGTGTTTACATAGACGTCGACAAATGGAATCATTATTATAGATCACGGGAAGGAGGCATATTATCGTTTGATCAAGGTCGGATATGAGGTCAAACACGGAACCTCATTGTTATATTGATGTGTTGACTTTACGTCTCCACAGGTTGAGATGGGACTAATATAAAGGATTATTTTTGTCCCATAGGGGAGCGGTGTCGGGCTAATGAATGGACACAATCTCATCTCGCCTTTCACTTTTCCCCGTTTTTGCACAGTGATCAGTCTACAAGTTTGATGACATATTGTTGGAGAAGGTGAAGCACAAATAGTTAAAGTATAGGCAAGCACGTCATAAATCCAAGCGATCTAAAGACAGACATACAGATATAACAACAGGATGGCAGAAGTATATTAAAGGAACGACTTAAAACTCACCATCTCATTTAAGCCAGGATATTTGGATGCGTTTAGGTTAACAATCCATTTATCCATTTCGTTAACCTAAACGCATCCAAATATCCTGGCTTAAATGAGATGGAGAGTTGGTAATATCATTTACATTGTTTTGTGCTCATTTCTAAATGCACAGTGTCTGATCAAACTTCACTGTCATATTGAGACACCACACAACAGTGCACAACAGTTTAGGAAAACTGTGATTGTTAGCTACTGCAATTGTATAGAAAAAAATTATGACCTCTATTTTCTGATCTATATTTAAGTCTTAATTTAAATTAATTTAAATTCATCTTAAGCACAGCAATGGAATTCAGGAGGTTTTCCATACATAGTATTTATGAACACCACTAGAAATATGAGCAGCTGAATTAACTATATGCATAAGTTCCACATCTGTCAAAAGTGATTTACAAAAGTATGTTAGATGTAAGTCATAGTCTTTAGTCCATATTAATCCAACTCTTATATAAGACAAACCTTGACTTTTAGATATTCTGTTACTACCCTGAAATAGGTTTGCAGAAAAGAACTTCTGGCTGTCCTCTGACTTTCCTATCTGCATAGTCATTTCAGTGCATTTATTCAGTGTGAACGCCAAATCTGACACATGCCAGGAATGGTGTGTTTGTGTCTTGTACACCAAAGCGATATTTCCAGTTAAAGGTTCTACCAGGACTTGCGGTGCCCTCCCATAAGGTAAGTCTTTAACAGTAGTTGACATAACAGGTTCACTTTTATGTACCAAAAAACAATGTTTCAGTAGCAGTTGCTGTGTTCATGCTCAGTGACAGAATCAGCTGTGACAGTGACAGCAATACCCAGGAATCATGGATTTATTGCCTCCAGGCAATCATGATTCATAAACTCTATGATTCTGCATGCATATATTCAGGAGAATCAAAAAAAATGTATAAATCGCCAGCTTGCCTGGTTTTCTAAGTGATTCACTCATCATAGACCACAGGTGGGTAAAACATAGATTAAACTCTTTTACTAAAAAGCCAAAGACCCAGCTGACTATGGAAACCTTTCTGGAATTAAGGGAGTAGGTTTACCTTTTCAGAGGCAGAAACAGACTGGTAATATGTATATTGCCATGACATTATTGTTATTTCTGAAAACTGTCTTAAGGCAGGCCCATGCTCAAATAAAAATAGTTGGTGGGCAATAAGCAAATACTTAAACTGGCTGAAGAAAGGGGTGGCACATGCATCATCTCACATGCTCATAGAAGCTTAGGTATTTCATCTAATAATCAATCTCTGATCATATGATTCAGCAAAGCTGGCCATACTCAGGCCGATTTTACATTCTCGAACAGCGACAGCGCGTGTTCGCAGCAATCAATCGTTTGGTAATCCATGGCTGCCCACCTTGAGGGATTGACGATCGTTCAAGGAATTGAAAGAACAGTGATCCGACATGTTAGTATTTTCTCGGTCTCCATCTAAAGTATCAAGTAGAAATCGAGTCCCCAAAGTGGTTTGCACTGCGATCGCTGTACAATCTATTGTCGGTTTTGCGATAGCATGTTATGAGCGCCCAGCGATCTCAGGGGGAATCGCTAAATGTATAGCTAGCTCTCCTGTTATCATAGCAAGATATTTAATTTTGCTGTTTAACCTCCCTAGCGCACTGCCTGTACCGCACCATTTTTAACAGTGTGGTACAGGCAATGGCAGCAGTGTACGAGGTACACTGCCTGCCATTTACTCCCTCCCGCCTCCACCCTCTCTATACAGCCAGTGTCATTCATGACACCAGCTGGGAGGGCTGGAAAGCAGAAGCCCCTCCATTAACATGGAGGTCTATGGCACTGCTCACCCTCGCCCCCTTCCGTGTCACCGCGACGCGATCAGTGAAGCCGCAGAACCCCGGAAATGCTGAAGCTGGAAGCAGCATCGCCGTAGCTTTCCAGGGATATGTGGCTCATGGGTTCATGGGAGCCCAGCTCATCCAGAGTTTGTTCTTCACACAAACTCTGGACGAGATGGGCTCATCATGAACACTAAGAAGGTTAAAGTATGTGCAGTCATCACCCAAATGTACCACCAATGAACCTTCTCCCCATCTAAATCATGTATCAGAATTCTTATTTTCATTTTGTTTCTGAGCAACAAACCATTATTGCTTCCTGATATGTTAAATTCCTTAAGAGCAGTTGCTGCTGACATTGGCACATTCTTTTCCTATATACAATCCATCTGTGAGCTCTTAGGAGTCAATAGAATATGTATATGGTAAGTAAAAGATGGGGGCAGGGGGATGACATTTTGTAGTCCAGCAGGCAGGGCAGGGATAAAACATTGGATTGTATGGATGTACTTCAAAGTTGTACTGTCTACTTTGCTCTGACATACGTTTTAAAGGTTTCGTAAAAGGAGAAAACACCCACTAGTAATGCTTCACAAATTAAGGTAAATTTAACTACAGGGCATGGAAAAATATCTACAATTAATGCTGTAGTCAAATTTTAGCATTTGATCAGGAATTTGCTACCAATAAACTAAACCTTTGCACATACATACATACATACATACATACATACATTCTAATGATAATTGGATTCTTAATCTTAAAAGGACTCATAAAGGGATTGGACTGCCGTTTGCAGATGTAACAGCTTCAATTCTTCTGGGAAGGCTGACAGCAAGGTTTAAGAGGGTGTTTACTGTAATATTTAAACTATTCTTCTAGTCTTCAACAAGGATTGGCAAAGTGTGGCTTGTGAGCCATCTGTGGCTCTTTAGCCCCTTCAGTGTGGCTCAGTGTCAGTGGTGTAGAAATTTCTATACCAGTCATAACGGTGCTATGGTGCCCATAGCCACAAAGCGGCCCGCCGCTCCAGGCTGACTTTCTTTGGTTCCGACAGTTAAGCTGGCCATACACCTTTAGAACTCTCTGTCAGATATGTAGTGTAGGGTCCTCTGCAATTGAACACAGGTAGACTTGATGGTTTAGAAAGTCCCTCATATTATATGGTCTTGGTAAAACAAAAGGAGATCTAAATGAAATCGAACAGAGAAATCTAAAGCTGGGCACACAGGGGTAGATTTCGAAATAGATTAGAGTACAATAAAGCGCCGTGCACACTGAGGGAGCCCAATTGTGCTATAATCTATTAAGAAATCTACCCCTGTATGCCTCAGTTGATGTCCATTACTTCAGAGGGAGAGCGAATTCAGATAGCAGCCGCACAGCCTACAAGCTGTTATCAGCTCAGCTCCTGGCTGTGACAAGGGGGTGGGCCTGTCACGACTCTGTGTACGAGGAGAGGGGGGGGCCTTGATGGGCTGCCTTCTCTCCTCATGCAGTTCTCAGCCCATGTTGTGAGCACAACATGGGCTGAGAACTGTATGTTCTGCATGTGCCCCGGGTCCCCTTTGGTGCACATTGATTACCCTTCGACTGACCCGCGATCAATCACAGCATGGGGACGTCACTGGACTGGAATCGGCTGGTGAAATCTAAACATGCCCCATCTTGTGGGGAGCTTTCTAGACATGGAATTTCATTTTTCCACATCTGCGAGTTAATCACAAAGCCCCTGAACATGGTATCATCCAACAAATTGCTGAAGAAATAGAGAAGGGTGGGAGGAACAGTACACAAGTAGCACTTAAGTGTAATTTTTTTATAAATAAAGTTCAAAGTCAAGTTGAAATGTTTGAGTTACATTTTCAACTTTATATTGAATTATTAATAATATAAATTAATATAATTAATTAAAGAATATCTACAATCAACTGCAAAAAACTATTGTTTGTGGTTCTTTTCAAATTTGGGTCTCCATATTTATGGAAACAATTTTTAAGCATGAACTTTATCAAGAGTAAATTTAGAAGTCGTCTTAAGCCCCCCATACAGGCAGACTCCTCCATACAACTTTCATGAGACTTACCAACAACTATGTAGTATAGTGACCTCCCTGATAGAATACATAGTGATTGGAAGGTGTAGAAAGGTCCTCCTATTACATGGTTTTGGTAGAAGAAAAGTTGGTTGTACAGAAGTTGCATGGAGGAGTCTGCCTGTCTATGGGGGGCTTTATTGATGAGAAACTGGAATTGTGCCTAAAATTTAAAACTACAACATACAAACCTGACTTGCCCAAACATCCAAGGAGATGCAAAGCCATTGCTCACATTAGTGGTTGACAGTCATTGTTAGTCATTGTCACAGTTAATTGTAAGGAATCTTATTTTTTTCAATAAATAATATTGTTGTAAAGTATGATATCAAGTTATATAAGTTTTGTTTAATGTATTTTTTTAATATTAAACCATAACAATAGAATAGAAAATGTAAAATGTATTGTACATGTGTAGTATATAAAATACAAATGGGTACATCAAAAAGCAGTCACATAAATTCAGTGCAATAGAAACAGTAATCATTAGTCTTTGGTTGTCAGATTGTTATACCACCCTGAGGCCTTTCAGTCACTTCATGGGGAATGAGGTAAATGTACATGTCTCTCTAAAAAAAGAGGGAAAAGAAGGAAAACCTAACAACAAAAACAATTGGTGCCGTCACCTTTTGCTCCCACAGATAAAAGGTATCATACCCTTAATGGCTCATGTACGTTCTTAAGCCCTCATAGATCTTCTCTCTATTCCACCATAGCAAATGCATCTAATTTCCTTGCAGAGAAAAGAAATGGATGCATGTGGCCCTTGTGGTGTAATGTTGGTAAAACCGGTCCTCTCTAGTGGCAACAGTTTCCTCTGCCTCCATGATCTCAGAGACCAAGCTTAATCTACCAACAACTATGTAGTGCCGGGTCCTCTGCGATTGAACACAGGTATACTTGATGGTTTAGAAAGTCCCTCATATTACATGGTTTTTGTAAAACAAAAGGAGATCTAAAGGAAATCTTACAGAGAAATCTAAAGGTGTAGGGCCAGCTTAACACCCCTTCATCACATGCTTTTCATTGCACTTGGTGAGGTAAAGCTTGGATGCAGCTGGATGGCTGGAAGCCCACTCCATGAACTTCTTTCTACACACTGTTTTCTCTATGCAGGGTTCTTTCTATGCACTCTGTTTTAAATGTGGGGTACTGCTCTGTCACTTGAAGCATCCATTGAATATCAATGCATTGGACACAGTTTCCCCTTATGAATACCATTAAGGCAAAGTTTAGAATTTTGTAGCTTCAGAAGACTTTGCAATGTGCACCTCAGTATGTGTTCTCTCTACTGGTTTTATGAGACCTACAACTTCAAGGTTGAGTTACAATTTTCCCAATTGTTCCTACTTAGTTATAACACTACTAACAGTTGAGCATGCCATATTCGCAGCAAGGACATTTCACAAGTATACTTATTACGCACAGTACCATGCTGGAAGTCTTTCACAATATTTGTAGTCTGCAGTCTGGATGCTGAGGTGCTTGTTCCTTTACAAATGTGGCCATAGAAATGATTGGAATGAATTCAATGATTTGGCAACATAGTATATCTGTCCTCAAAAAGATTTTACATTCATTGTACTAGATTATATATACTGTTATTCAAAGCATCGAAATCCATTGCCATTTCGATCTACCAGCATGGCTAGCATGAATGCAAGGTGTGTACACTGGCTCTGTGTTTGTATTTGTCTGTATTTGTAAGGGAGATGAAAGCGCACCACAAACACGCTAGCATTACGGCTTGTGTGTCTGTTACTGGACCAAAAATGTGCCACAGCACTACAAGTGTGAAATAGTCCTCTGAAATCTCAAAAAGCTTTTTCATTTTAGCTGACCATCCCTGCAAAGACTGCAAACCCATAATAGATAGAAGGCGTCAATGACTACAAAGCTGCTGCACTATAATTAGCTCACCTACGCCATCATGTGGCTGTATAAGGTTGGAACAGGATTCAGACTTTTCTAAATATTTGTTTAGAACATTCCTTCTTTTCCTTTTTCATATAGTGCTAGGCAAGGCAACTGCACAGACATAAGGTTTTTTTTAACAATAAACACAATAAATAAATATATATATTTAAACTGAATGTTGGACCTAATATTCAGAATTTCAAATTGCTCTTTTCTAAATATACAGTAAGTATAAATGAACAATAGCAGTGAGTCTCGCCATTTAACAACAGTCCAAGCACATCAGATAAGCATCAGTTAATCAATGTGTGTATCATTTAGTTTTGGCAGTTTGGTGGAGAGGCACCCTGGAGCTGTCATTATGCTTTTGCATGCTTTTTGAGTTAGTTAGGGGCTATTGAAAAGGTATGCCTTCCCTCAAAGTTTTTAATGCTATATAAAGAATATCCAATCCAATAACAAATGCCAAATCAAAGTGATGGTGATGACCATTTACATGATTTGGATGATTGGCCTCCTGTCAAAAGCCCTTCTTCACTGCCTTACCAGCCTGAGGGACTCTTTCCTGCTTTTGGTGGACTGAGTGTAACCATGGTCTTGAATATTCTTGCCTTGGGCGGTAGGCCTTAACCTCTCGAAAGGATTCCCTCGCCTTCTGCTGACCACGAAAAGGCAGCCTCTGGTGTCTCTGCTCCTGCAGGATCAAACCCAACTTGCTCCCTGAGACTCTCTGTATAGCCTCTTCCAACGGTTTACTAAGCAGTAGTTTACCTTGAAAAGGCATGGAATCTTCAGGGTAAGAACATATACTTAGCTAGGCGCTGCAGAGAGGCATGTAATGCTTTAACATGTAATGCTTTTTAACATGATGCTGGAGGCTCTGATGCTTTCCCAGCCTTGCCCACTCCTCCTCAATCACTTCCTGAATCTCTAGCATTAGTGGAAATTTCGGTGGCTGCATTTTCAGCCATGGATATTATTTTCTCTTGGATGGAGGGGATGAAGGTTTCTCCTCCCAATTGATGGCCTGTCTTACTGACATAACGAAGAAGCCAGAGCCGAGAAATCAAATGTTTTGGGGATTTGCCCTATTGGCCATGGAACCCAAGACCACATCCTCTCCTGGCGCTTTGCGCCTTGAAAAATGCGCTGGCCTATGGCCAACTTTCATGACGGATATAGTCGCGAATATCCTGTATTCTCCTGCACTGCCTCTTTAGAGCAGGCATAACAAAGGTTTCGCCCCAGCATTGCTATACATGACCAGCAGACTCTGACATCCGACCAGTATTTAGTTGGACCCGGTATAGCCTTTCTTTTGCAGCAATAAACCTGGTGGATAGTGTGATACATATACACAGCATCGGAAGTGCATATCTGGAAAAATTTGCACACAACAGTGCACAACCATTGTTTTTGGTCTTTGTACTTGACCGCCCAGGCAGAAGACATGACAACTTGTATGATGTTTGTGCACATTTTAGTAAAGTAAATTACATGTTCATTAATTATTTAGCATTTAAGGAATTACATATTGTTGTTTTCATCTTTCATCTCTTGGAGATCCTTTTACTTAAAGAGCCTCCACATTGACAGCAATAAGGAAAAATGGTCAGTATGTTGTAGAAGAAATCTTGAAGTTTAGACAATATAGGCTAAACTTATGACAATTTTAACTGACATAAAAGGAAGTATCGTACGTGCTAAAAGTTTTTACACTGGCCCAAAGTACAGCAAAGTGAAGCAATTTAATGAATCAATTAATTTATTGGGCTAGTTAGGCCATCATTGGTTAGTGGGATTGATGCGTCATGCTAATTACAACTATTGTTGTATCTGCACAGATATGAATCTGCTGGTTCTATTCACGTACTATTTTATGTCAATGTTTTATTTCAACGTTTCTCAGATCAGGAATCAATTGGCAGATTTTAGGAACTTATGACATCATCTACTTTTGCAGTGCTTACAATTTTTCCAGAAGGAACGTGACTACAATTACATATGAAGCTGAGACTTTCCTGTAACTCTTACTGCAGCTTTCCTGGACTGGACAGACAGGAGCGAAGACTGCATCATATGTGGTTTTCAAAATGTTAGTTCAGTTACATTTTTCAAAATGACAATGCTTTAATGTTTAACAGTGAAGTTTATTCTGCCTACCTTTTGCATTTCTTGGTTCATCTCATACATACTAATGAAATCAAATAATGTTTGTTTGTTTGTTTGTTTTGTGACTGGGTTGCTGTACTTCTGTATGCAGTGAAGACAGATATGGGCCAGAGCCAACCAAGTACTCCAACATAACTTTGGAAAATATTTCAATTCTGTATCTTTCAGTACACTACTTATAGGTTAAAGTTTTTCTGCTGCTCTGTCAACAGAGGTATCTCCAAGTGATCTGACAAACTGGGACCTGGAAATAACAGAGGTAATTAATATATTTTAAATGACCAGCTTTTTAGGTAACCTGGAGGTTCAAATGGTTATGGCATTGCTGACTTGCAGTCATCTCAAGAACAAATACACCTAAATTACCAGTTTCTGCACCTACATGAACTTAAATGCATTTTGTCAGAAATCAATTAGGAGCAACTGATGTCTGAACAATAACGTTTTGTGGACTGTAACTCTGTTATTTTGTATGTTGAGCACTAAGAAAATCCCACAAACTGGCACATAATGTTCTAGGCTTATTCTAATGATTACTGCTGCAGCCTTTTAGTTCTGCACTCAGATAATGGCAATGCGTTTGATGGGCCCCTAGGGCTCCACTACACCCGAGATTAACATCTTGTCATCATGACATTTAAAGGTGAACTGCAGTCGCTCTGAAGTCTTGAAATTACTAAAAGACAACAGGTCCTGTTTTTTTTTGCTCAGACATTTGATTATAAACATTTTTGTCTCTGGTCACATGACCCGTTCACTTGCTTTTCACAGCAGGCCCCTCAGGTAAAGCTTCAACTCTAGGAGTTATTTTTGCCATCATGTGCCAAAGTGTCCCATTTGCACAATCACCTTTACTTGGTCCTCTTCTAAGTTTGGGATCTTCCGCCAATGTGATGAAACTTATGTGCAAAGGAATTAAATTGCCACAGCTGTACACTGAGTTTCATATGTGCAGAACAATATGTTTCAAGTTTCAAACACATTGTGGGCTGCCCGATTTTTTTTGGAGACATACATATTTTCTTTGCAATAAAAACCTGAAATGTTTCTAAAAGGACGCGTTTAACAGTATTTTTTCTGTTAGCTAAAGCACTTGCTATATAATATTTTAAATGATTTGATGAACAATGTAGAGTCTGCATGCTTTGGAGAGTTAAGTGTGCATAACTAGCATAGCTAACCTTGTTTGGGGAGCGGAGTGTATCTGTCAGTCTGCATATTGGAAAGAAGGACAAGCTTGGCTGGCAGTTTTTCCGCGGTAGCCTGTGTACACTCATACTTTAACGGCAAGTTTAATTGCTATTAATAGTTTGGGTCACAGTTAGGAAATGGTTTATTCATACTACATACAATATATAACAAATACAGTCGATATCCTTAAACCAATTATTCAAATGCAATACATTATACTGTATAAACAGATAAAAATCGGATGCTATGCAATTCTGGCCTGTGCTAGGTCAATCGTCCATGATTGGCTCTCGAAGAGTTTAATCCTGGACGACTTCCTCAGGAGAGTTTAGTCCATATGAGAGTTTGTGCAATTAGGCCAAAAAAGTGCTTCATGCATGAAGTTAAAATACCTACCGTATTTTTCACCATATAAGACGCACCGGCATATAAGACACACCCAGTTTTTAGGGCAGGAAAACCAGAAAAAAAAGATTTAATAAGTTTTCACATCAATTGGGATAATGCAATATTTTCAGTGAATGCAATATCCAATTCAGCCAGCAGGTGTCACTAGCAGCAGTAAACTCAGCTACACGACGTCATCTCTACACTGTACACAGGAGGAAGAGATGGTGCCGAGCTGTCACTTCTCACTGTGCTGTGTCCGTGGGGAGTGATTGCTGTTCCCACGGACAGAGAAAAGAGAAAAGGTAGATGCAAGTTCATCTATACTTTTCTCTTCATTTCCTAAAAGTATAGATGAACTTGCATCTACCTTTTAGGAAATTAGACAGTTCAGATGTGAGAGTCGGCATCTCGAATATGAGAGCTTCTCTAGCTCCCCCAGCTGATTTCCATACCGGGGGAGCTGGCGGGCAGCCAAGGTGCGACCACCGGCGGCCGAGTGGCCGCGGGGGTCGCGCATTCGGCGTATAAGATGCAGACACTTTTTGCCCCAAATTTTGGGGGTGAAAAAGTGTGTCTTATATGCCGAAAAATACGGTACATGTCAAAAGAAATATAATCTGTTAATTAATCAATGGTTATAATTATCAATTAATATAGAGGAATCCATTTCACTTAAATAAAGGGGAATATCCATCCCAGCACATTGTGCAACATAACATCATCTATCACATCGATTTTCAGGTCCTTACATTGTGAGTATGGTAGGCAGGGAGGAGGATCAGGCAAGCCCATGCTATGAGCCCACTGGGCACGGGATGTCCTCGCTGGCTTTGGGATGGGTTGGAGGAGTCTGGTAGATAGAAAATGAAGAATGTGAACACCAAATCCAGCCGTGTGAGGTCCAATGGTAGATAAAGATGTGTCCTTCTCCACTCCTGTCATTTGATAATGGGGAGGAAGATGTTCCAGGCAAGTTGCCATGTGCCTTTTTCTAAGGAGTGGCTTCCATCTGGCCACTCTACCATACAGGCCTGATTGGTGGAGTGCTCCATTAATGGTTGTCCTTTTGGAAGGATCTTCTCTATCTGGCTCTTGGACACATCCCTGACTACGGCTCTACTCCCCCAATTGCTCGGTTTAGATGGCCAGCCAGCTCTAGGAAGAGTCCTGATGATTTTGAACTACTTCCACTTACAAATCATGGAGGTCTACAGACAATTTCTTTGACTTTATGCTCGGTTTGTTCTCTAACATGAACTGTCAACTGTGGGATCTTATATAGACATTTAACTGAATTTACCACAGGTGGACTCCAATTAAGCTGCAGAAAAATCTGGTGGAAACAGGATGCACCCCAGAATGTAATGCTCCAGACAGGGGACAAGAAAGATATTGTGACCCACTTAGCCAAGCTGGTGCATTCCTCAGGGGGCAGGTCAGAGCCAGGTTCGCCCGGTTCTAGCTTTAAACTTACAATATTTACTATGATTATATACAATACAATGGTTGATATACATAATCTTTACTTATAACAGTTTTAAAAAACATTCTCCTACTAAAAACACGCTATTAAAACATTGTCATTAGCATGCTCCCATAATTGTTCAGTACATGTATTTCACCAAATAAATCAATCCAACTTAATCATACAAGACCTGGGGGCGTGGCTTGGCGATGGCCGTGTGAGGACGCATATTCAGGAGCTCCCGCCAGCCG
>CM070038.1:51312036-51336342 GCA_036250615.1 Ptychadena robeensis
ACGGGATGTTGGCAATATGCTTGCTACTCAGAGCCCAAACACACCTAAACACTTGAAATAATTGGATAAGATACTACCGAGAGCACATAGAGCCAATATAATGGACAAAGACAATTTAGAATGCATGACAGAGGCCTGCCCCCAAACTTCCACCTTTTATGCACTCCCGAAGACAAATAAGTCATTGGTTGAACCGCCGGACATTAACTGAAGGAATTAGTCGATTTGTAGACGCTTAATTGTGCCTGTTGGTAAATAGGATTCAGTCCTTTCTACAGGACACATCAGACATTTTGAGTTTTTTTTTTCGAAATTAAAGTGCCTCATGGCTGTCTGCTGGCAGCCATCGATGTGGAGGCTCTGTACAGCAGTATTCCTTATGAGAGGGGTACTGCTGTAATGAGGGACCTCCTCGATCATTCCCAGAGATTTTCACTGAGAGTTTAATTGACTTTAGTTGAGTTGTTACAATTCATTCTGTTCCACAATGTGTCTTTTTTCATGGCTCCCACTACCTCCAGGTGCAGGGGGTTGCTATGGGCACTTGCTTTGCGCCCATGTATGCCAACCTGTACCTGGGGGAATGGGGGCGGGAGGTTGAACTGGATGAAGAGTTTTTGATGTACCGTCCCTACATTGTATTATGGAGGCAGTACAATGATGATATCCTAGTTATTTGGAATGGCCCATCCCATTTACATCCAAGTTTTGATGCCAATTGTATGACCACAGTGGTGTAGATTATGGTGTGTCACTGCGGTATGTTCTAAAGTGGCAAAACCAAACCTGAGTTCCGCGTAATAGTATGGGAACATATTAGTGCTATCACAAATGGGGACCTAACAGTCTCCCATAGCAAGACATGGGTTTACACCACAATTATGATACCCAAGTCGTGTCCTTTTATCTATAAAATCGAATCGCAATTAACATATTAAATATTGGAAGAAGTATGATGTATCTTTGGTCTTGTTTTTTATGTTATTTTTATTCTGAATATTTTTCATAGGAATGGAAGTAGATTGCAGGAAGCAATGGACAATTGACCTCCCAGCTAAGAGTATGACAGGGATTCCCCCCATCTGGGGGCACCCTCCAAGCAAGTCTAGTCCCCACTGACAGGGCGGCGTGAGGGTTATTATAACTACTCAAGAGCAGCGATTCTGCATGCATATTGCCTCCCCTTAGGGAGTTGGCACACGCTGGGCCGCCAGGGGGGCGGACAAAGAAGTCAGTGGCACAGTAGAGGTGTGGAATGTATTTGCACTTCACACGCTCTATGATTGAGACGGGTTGTGTCACTTCCGGTTATAAAACCCGAAGTGGGGCAATCCATTAACCGCAATGGTGGAATGCTCGACCAGCGGGCTGACAGACCCAGATCCTGCCGGGGATGACAAAGTGGTAACCCTGGACAACCCGGTGGATCTTATAGGGCTGCACCACATGCAGCCTTCAGAGGGTTACCAATGCACTGTGGTTGTCCCTCATACCTCCCCTTATTCCAGATGGTTGTTAACCCTAATTAGTTGGGTATTTAAGTAGCCTGAGTTGATGGGGAAGTATTGCTACTGCATGGCATGCAAGAGAGGACACATTACACACAGACATGAGTGAGTACTGAGTGAAAGTGAGGAAATCCATGGTTATAGAATCATGTATTGGTTTATAGGATTGGGGGTTCCTCCAAACGGAGCATAGCCCTGAAAAGACCTCCTTAAAAGGGAGGAATTGTGAAACTTTGCTTTATAAGTAATCTTACCAATGATCTGGTTGTAGACCACACCTCAGGTTAATAACAGTTAAAAATATTTTTCTGGTAGCAGATGGCCATCTATGTTAATAGAATGGCGCTATGTAGGGTAATGCAATGTCCTCCTGTATCCGCCAGGTGTACCCAGCAGACTTTGGGATAAGGTGTGGTGATCCTGGGCACTACAATAGGGGTCCCAGGTGATCTGACGCCAATAAAATGGTTGGTGCAATTGATTCATGGGCTTCCCTCTTACCATTTAACATTAAAATTAAGCAATCAACGCACAGTGGCAAATATCTTAAGCAACAACGTGAACGTACATCTGTGCAAGTACACAATTTTACCCTTTCCTACCATTATTATTATTATTATACAATTATTTTACATTATTATGTTATTGTACAAAGAATAACTAAACAAATGACCTTTTTGCTTAACAAGGGATGATAGAGAGTGGGAGATTATGGTGACACTAGAACCACATAAATATAGATATGGGTCTGCCTGTGTATGTATACAATATAAATCAAAATGGATGGAGATAGGTTAGCATGATAAGCATACTAATGGCTCTCTGGGACTGCATGGCCAGTAGGGTCATGGAGGACAAAGAGGCTTAGATACATTGATAACCTTTTCAACCAAATTGATTGGCGAGAGGTTGGGGAGGGGTTATCAAATGGATAGGTATTTTGAAAAGTGAGAAACATACTAACTTTGACATATCGGACATTAAAAAAGTGGTACTGTTGCATATAATGTAGAGTGTAGATTGCATGTAATGTGTAGTACAAATGAACTGTATCCTATATTATGATGAAAGTGTAGGATGTATCAAATGTATACGATGTTGATATTAGTATGTATAAAATGGAAATGTTATTGGATTTTATATCTTTTCTAGTATCAATACAGTCTGTCTTTATCGCCTTTCCCCCACTGATGAGCCCATTAAGGGTCTAAACACGCCGGCAGCGTTAATAAGACATGACGGTGACACAATGGATGTTTAGAAAATGCACATTTTGTATGACATTTTAACATCTGTGTAATAGTGTTATCACTAAGGTCCAAACTGTATTAAAGACCTTTTATGATTATTTGTAATGGTTGTACATGATTTGATTAGTGCCTAAAAACCCTAATTAGCTGTGGTGACCATATTGGTCAAGGGAATTACTAAGTACTGAAATCATATTAAAGAAGCGTCCATGTCTGCATCAAGGAAGCAAGTACACATGTCGGAGCAATTCAACACTGTTTCGCTCTATGCAGATCTTTCGCAAGCCATGATACAACAATGCAGGCTGAGTGTGTGAGTGTGAATGGGGTGTGGCCACCACGTCTCTGTGTGAGGCTGGCTTTCTCCAGCTCACAGCATTGGGCTCGGGCTGCGAGGTGGGGATAACTGGTCCCCATTGAATGGGAATCAATGTCCCCATGTGGTGCACATTAATTTCCGTTCAATTGATCTGCGATCAATCACAGAGTGGTGACGTTACCATGCTGTGATTGATCGCAGGTTGATTGCACGGGAATCTACCTGTGTATGCCCAGCTTTTCTCTGTATTAGCTTAAAAACAACGCATTTCTCTGATTTAATGATCAGACCCCCCAAATCAATTCTAGGACCCTCAGGATTATGCTGTATTGATGGGTACTCCGAAGTTTACATGAATATGCTTTTGAAGTTAGTTATATATGATTTTTCAGTCCTCCTATGGAAGCTTTTGGCTCTTTACTGCAAAAACTCTGTAGTATGCATGTGCTAGTGAAGATGTGTGCTAGCATCCATCCAGAGTCTTTGTCCATGCAGCCCCTCACCCCCCTCACAGGATGTGCATCCATTTAGTTTCGATCAAACACAGTAAATCTAGTCATCTAAGAATGTGTTCATCAAATACAATTGACTCGACCAACAAACAAAATGCTACAATTTAAGTTGGATCACACCATGTCAACGATTTAAATTGGATTGATGTAAACATTGATCGTTTTTAGTCATTCAAACGCTAAAATCTGACCGTGTATGCCTAGCTTTACTGCATTTGGAATGCGGAATTGCTGGTGCAATGCCACATCCGCATTCCAAATACTAAAAGTGACACTCCGTGACATCACTTCCAGCACGGTCATGTAAGTGTAATGTCCTCTCCCTTACATTTTATCACTCCGCACATTATTTGCATAAGCTCTAGGAGTTTGCTTTAATGCTTTCAGTGAGCTCAGTGAACCGTTGTTTGTTTGCCCCCCAAGGGGGTCCTGATCCACAGGTTGAGAACCACTGGTATAGTCCAAGCCCAGATCTCAATTAGATTTATAGATTGCTGTTCACAAGCGCAAACCATCAAACTCGCAGGAGCTTGAGCAGTTTTGCAAGGAGGAATGGGCAAAAATCCCAGTGGTAAGATGTGGAAAGCTCATAGATACTTGCCCAAAGCGACTTGTGATTCGAGATGTGATTACAGCAAAAAGGTGGCTCTACTAAGTATTGACTTTAGGGGGGTAATTAGTTATGCACATAAAATGTTTCTGCTATTTTTTCCTAATTGTTGTTTTCTTCACAATATAAAAAAAGTTGTGAGGCACCAAAATACAAAAAAAGTCAAGGGGGGGGGGGGCGAATACTTCTGCATGACACTGTATCTTTCACTTACTTGTCTGTGTATAAGGACATGTAGTGTCAGAGGCTAAACTAGCCCCCAAAACATTTCTCTCGCACACACTTTCTTTGTGCAGGAACGGATATATGTATATGGCACGACATTTATCTGCAGATAAACTATGTCCAGCAAATAATTTTCTTTGGCCATAGTAGAAGGAGATCTGTATCACTATAAACAAAGAGAATGCACAGCCTTCTCTAGGGCATAGAGTGAAGAAGACACCATAGCAAGGGAATAGATGTGATATATGAGAGATGTGAATAGCTAGGTAGAGATTTTGGGGAGGAAATAGAACAGTAAAAACGCAGAATGCACTACAAAGCCCAAAGGTAAAGCCATTACAATGATAAAAGTGAGGATCCAAGATTTTATTAACATGCCTTTGAACTCAATGGCCTTTGGACTGCTCACAGCCTCCCCCGTAACAGTGATGTCTACCTTTCCAAATCTCCATTGGCCCATCAGCCAACAGTGTTGCTGGATTCAGATCCTGATTGGTGAAGGGAGTGAGATCAGTAAAGTCTCACTCCACCAGTCAGAAATACTGGACAGAGTTGGGATGGCGGTGCAGAAAATGAAGAGGGGAAGGAAAACTAGAGTTAGACTTACCGGTAACTCTTTTTCCATAAGTCTTTTCCAGGACAGCAAACCTGAGAGATAGGACTCCACCCCAGAGGGAGGAAACACAACACCCACCAAAGTTTAAATAGTCCGCCTCCCAATCTCTCGGCAGTCTAAAGAAGAGTACTCAGGAGAGGAAACCCTGCACCAGTATAAAACACCAAAGGCGTCTTTTCCAGGACAGCAAACCTGAGAGGATAATCGACCACTCACCAGACTTAGGGTGGGATAATCGCCTGCAGGACCTTTCTACCGAACGTTTGATCCTGGGCTGACAGCAGGTCCAGTCTGTAGTGCTGCAGGAACGTGCTGTAGGATGACCAAGTGGCAGCCTTGCAAATCTGCTCAGGCGAAGCGCCCGCCCTCTCTGCTCCAGAGGTGGCCCAAGCCCGAGTGGAATGTGCCATGACGTGGACCGGACATGGTAACTGAGCTACTAAGTACGCTCTTGAGATGGCTTGCTTCAGCCATCGACTGATGGTGGCCTTAGAGGCCGCCTTACCTTTCCTGGCACCCGAGTGCAGGACAAATAGGGACGAGGAAACTCTAAACGACTTGGTACACTCGATGTACTCCAGTACCGATTCCCTGACGTCCAACAGGTGGAAGGCTGCTTCCCCTGGGTTAGAGGGATTCGCACAAAAGGAAGGGAGCACAATCTCTTGTGACCTATTCACATTGGACGCCACCTTGGGAAGGAACCCGGGGTCAGTACGCAACACTAATCTGTCCGGGAAAATCTGGAGATAGGGCTGTCGGATTGAGAGAGCCTGGAGCTCGCTCACTCTCCTGGCCGATGTAATGGCCGTCAGGAAGACCGTTTGGGTGTCAGCAAGGTCAAGTCAGAGGGATGGACAAATGGAGCCTTGGTCAGGGATCCCAGGACCACTGACAGATCCCACTGAGGGAAAGGAGCCCCTGGAGGCGGTCGGGACCGAGCTACCCCCTTCAAGTCACTAGGGGTTGGTCCGCCAGTCTGCTGCCCAAGAAACTGCTCAGAGCAGAGATCTGCACTTTAAGAGTGCTTACTGACAGCCCCAGCTCCACTGCTTACTGTAAGAAGCTCAGGATGGCTTGCAAACTGTAACCTCCCTGGTGATTCCTGCAGTGCCGACGGAACACCTTCCAAACCTTCTGGTAAATCCCTCTTGTGGAAGCCTTACGGCTAGCCACAATAGTGGCAATAACCTTGGTGGAAAATCCCTGTCTAGCCAGGATCAGCTCTTCAGTAGTTCTGCCTGGCCTGGACCAGGCCCTGGCATAACAAATCTGGGCGGTCCGGTAGCCGAACCGGTGGCTAGACTGCCCATTCCAGTAGCCTGGAGAACCATGCCCGTTTGGGCCAATATGGCGCTATCAGTATGAGGAACCCTGACTCGTTCCGAAATTTTTGCAGCACCCTTGGGAGAAGAACCAGGGGAGGAAAGACAAAGGCCAGCTAAAAAGGCCAAGGATGCGCTAGGGCATCCAGTTCCAAGGCCCGATCCCCCTTTGTGATGGAGAAATATCGAGGACACTTGGTGTTGATCTTGTTGGCGAACAGATCCACCTCTGGTGTTCCCCACCTGTCCACCAGTGACTGAAACACTAGTGGATTCAGACTCCACTCTGCCTCTGTCACCTCGTGTCTGCTGAGATAGTCTGCTCTGATGTTCAAGACGCCCTTCAGGTGAACCGCTGTGAGGGATACCTGCCATCTTTTTGCCCAACGGCAGATCAGATCTGCTGCCCCTGACAGGGACCGGCTTCTGGTGCCTCCCTGTTTGGCTACGTATGCCACGGCTGTGACATTGTCCGATAACACCTGCACATGCTTGCCTGCCAAGGCCGTTTGGAACGACCTTAGAGCGCAGAGCACCGCCAGGAGTTCCCGGAAGTTTGACGAACGCTTGGTGTTCCTTCTGGACCACTTGCCCTGGGAGAAGGCGGTCCCCGAATGGGCCCCCCAACCCCACCCGCTGGCGTCTGTCACTACGGGACACGGGTCGGGAAAAGTCCAAGTTAGCCCTTGGGTGAAGATCCAAACCTGTCTCCACCACCAAAGGGAACGGATCACCTTTGGTGATGGAGAAAAAAACCCCTCCAGGGCTGACTGACTTCCGTCCCAGACCGCTAGGACCTGAGCCTGAAGAGGTCGCATATGTGCCTTGGCCCACTGGATGGCTGGTATGGCCGATACCATCAAGCCTACCACTCCCATTGCCTGCCTGATGGTGACCCGGTCTGCCCTCTGCAGATGGATCACCGCTGAGGTTAGTTTCCGTTGTTTGTCCTCCGGGAGGAAGATCTTCCTGGAAACTGAGTCCAGTTGGTAACCTTAGAATTGGATGGACTGAACTGGACGGAGGTTCGATTTGCCCCAGTTTACTAACCAACCCAATCCCCAGGAACTCCAGGGCCACCACCAGATCTGCGTGGAGACCTGCTGCCGAGTTGGCAAAGAACAGCAGATCGTCCGGATACGGAATGACCGAAACCTGCTTCAGCCTGAGCGGTGCCAGGGCTTCTGACATGATCTTTGTGAAGACCCGTGGGGCTGACGATAGTCCGAAAGGGAGAGCCCTGAACTGAAAGTGGAGGACCCTCCCCTTCCAGAGAATCGCCAGCCTCAGGAACTTCTGGTGGCGGGCGTGAATTGGAATGTGTAGATAGGCGTCCTGCAAATTTACCGTAGCAATTTACTGTAGCAGTTTTGATACAGGAGGTTCCTGGATGTGAATATGGTCTCCATCCGGAAGGTTTTGTAGTCCAAGTGCTGATTGAGCAGGCTCAGGTTTAGGATAAGCCTGAACTTGCCCAAGGGTTTTACCACTGTGAACACATGTGAATAAAACCCCCTTCCCTGTTCTGCTACCGGGACCGGAACTATGACCTCCTGGTCCACTAAATCCCAGATGGAGGACATCAGGGCCCTTGCTTTTACCTGGTTTTTTGAGGGGGAAGTGAGAAAAAAATCTGTTGGGGGGAGGGGAGCTGAACTCCAACCAATACCCCTGATCTATAAGCCAGAGGATGTACGGCGAAGGACTTGGGGAGATGTTCCGCCAGGCTTGGCCAAACCTGCCCAACCTGGCTCCCTCCCTGATGGTGGAGTCAGCTAGATTTCTTACTCTGGTTGGGGCCTGAAAACAGGGAGCCCGTTTTTCGTTACCCTTGCCTGCCTGCCAGGGCTTCTTCCTTGGGGGTTCCTTGAACTTAGGATCACTGAATCTGCCCCCCCGAAAGGGCCGCTTGGCCGGGAATTTAGATTTTTTAGCTGGAAAGGCCTTCTTCCTATCCGCTGTTCTATCAAGGATGCTTTCCAGCTCTGGTCCAAAAAGGAGATCCCCAGAGAATGGAAGGCCGCACAGCCTAATCTTAGAGGAAGTGTCCCCTGGCCAAGTCTTGAGCCAGAGTGCCCTTCTCGCCGCCACGGCTAAGGCCCCTGACCTGGCCGCGAACCTGACCGACTCTACCGAGGCATCCGCCAGCAAGTTAGCCGCCTTGAATAAAGTCGGCATACCTTCAACTAGCTGGTCCCTAGCGGTCCCTGCCTCTAGATGTGCCTGCATCTGGGTAAGCCAGAAATCTAGATTGCAAGCCACGCAGGATGAGGCTAATGCAGGCTTGAGCCCACACAGACTGGCGTCCCAGTAGACTTAGACACCTGCGAGAACGCAGCGTCCAGTTTGGGACTTTTGTTCCATGGCAGCTCGGGCCCGGCTTCAAACGGAAACCTCTTCCGCAGACTGTTCCCGAAGAACGGTTTACGCTCCGGGAGCTGCCATTCCCTCTGAATGGTATCTGTCAGCAGGGAATGGACCGGAAAGACTCTACCCTTGTGGGTTCCCAGTCCCTGATACATTCTATCATGGAGAGTGGAGATGATTCTTTCCTCCTGAATGTCCAGGGTCTCGTAGATGGCTTTGATGAGCTCATCCACACCCTCCTGTGCAAGCTTATACCTAGGGGCTGTGCCGTGGTCACTCCATTCCTCCCCCCCTGACTCTGCTGCTGTCAACTCAGCCAAAGAGTCCCTATCCTCATCCTCACTCTCCCTGACGGAGACGACTGAGGAGGATCCCGGGGTTCTCTGAGAACGGATCAGCTGGAGGTCCTGTTTAAGAGCTGAAAAGGAACTGGCCAGTTCCTCTCTAAACATGGACAACATCTCCCTCCCTGCTGCAGCCGCAGCTGAGGCCCCCTCCCCTCTGGCTAAGGCTTCAAGGCACTTGGGGCAGAGGGACTTGGTGACATCAGCCAATCGGGCACTACAGGCGGCGCATTTCTTTTTAGTAGACGAGCCTGCCTTGTCCGCCTTTGCCGAAGTCTTGGCCTACCAAAGAGAGTGTAAGGATCAGTTAGCATAAGGTCTTACACCGTACTTTCCAAATCAAACAACCAAGGGAAGAGACACCTACCCAGGACTAGGGCACTGTAGCCTGGGCTGGTCTATGCTAAGGGGACCCGGGAGAGGGGCTCACAGAAACACAACTAGCTCTGTCCTCCCTGGGCCCCCCCCCCCCCCGGTAAGGGGAACACCGTACCAGAAGATCCCTTACCTGGCTGCCGCTGCTGCTCATAGCCTCTGGTGTACCTGCTGGCTCCATGCTGTCAGCGCACACTGCTGGCGAGGATCCTGCTTGAGCAAGAAGCAGAGCTGCTTTTGAATCAGCAGCCTGCTCTTGCAAGGCTGCGCTCTGCGGCTAGACTCTCGCAGAGCGCAGTGAAAGGGGACCCCATGCCTGGCCAAAGCTCACCACGGGCTGCATGTTAAGCGTTGCTCTAATCTTTTTAGTCCTACTGGACCGGACACCAGGGAGTACCGGGTGTTGGTTCCCCTCCAGAGGAAGGAAACACAAAGACTGCCAAGAGATCGGGAGGCGGACTATTTAAACTTTGGCGGGTGTTGTGTTTCCTCCCTCTGGGGCGGAGTCCTATCTCTCAGGTTTGCTGTCCTGGAAAAGACGCCTTTGGGAAAGTAATTTTTTTATGTTTGAGGATCAGTTTGCCCAAATGAAGACTAAAAAAAGTAATACACATATGGCTTTTTTTTCTTCTAGTTCAGAACACTATACTGGAATCTTATCAGGGCAGCACATAAGTGGTACGCTGGTACGCAAAATAAACCAAAAACTAGCTATGCATACCTTAATTATTCCTACTAAGCGCATCTGCGTACTAGCCAGAGAGAGGAGAGATCTGCAGCATCCCCCTCTGCCCTGAGAGAAAGTAGCTGGTGATTTGCTCTGTACTTTGCCAACAATTATTCACTAGTGCCACCTTGTGGCTGAAGTTGGTATTGCAGATTAAAGCTCAAACACAATAAATAGCTGTACAAACAAATTTCCTTGTGTGATGTATACACTACTGTAAACAATTAATGTAATTTGGATAACCACAAGGAAACAATATTAACCATGAAATTTAGCAGTTAGGGGCGTGAATGTAAATTAATAATCCAAAAAGAAAATTGGACTTTTAAGGGTGTTGGGGATCTGGGGGTTGAAAGTCAGAGTAGGTATATGTAAGAGTAGAATCTAACAAACAGAAAAGCAGTTGGAAGGAAAGATTGCCATTTGGTCTTGGGTTCATAACTGTCGGGCCTTTAACCTCCCTAGCGATATGCCCGAACCCAGTTCGGGCAAAGGGACGCTGCAATTAGCGATACGCCCGAACTGGGTTCGGGCACATCGTGGGGGCTCACCTGGTCCGCCGCCATCGCGATCTCCCTCCGTCGCCGGCTTCTTCCGGGTCCCGGAGTGACGTGTGACGTCACGGAGGTGGGACCCGGTCTAAAGAAAAAAAAATTTTTTTTCTTTTTTTAAATCTTTTGAGCTGAAATATAGAAATGTCTTTCAAGATTTGGAAAGGCCTATGATATCTGTCTGGGTGTAGAATATTGATACTTAAAATTCTTAGTTACTTTAACAGACATGTGATTCATCCTAGAATCAAGCAGGCATTGTTCACAAAATACCTACTCTGAAACATTGTAACGTGTAACACCTGTTGTTGATTTCTGTTATATTTTATATTAAAATATTATTTTACTATATAGTTTATACCATACTGTCATCCAGCAACTTAATGGTGACATTACATTATTTTGGCCTAAAAGTTTAAAGGTTAGATTTTTATTATAATATGGGTAGCTGTCCGAATATGATTGGACAACTTTAATGTTTTCAGGGTTGTCTGTTAGGTAAAGTTTTAGCTAAAAAGTGATACACAGGGATACTCGGGAATCCAGCCATCACAACACCAAAGAAAGATGCAGCAATTGAAACATTGCCCACTACCTTGGTAAAATATAATTTTATACTACATTTTTCAACAAGCTGGCGTGATACTTAGAAGTTCTCTACAAACAGCAACAGACATCGGCCATATTTAATGGTCATGTACGATATGGCTGTTTTCGAGTGGGATTGATTGGTCCCCATAATAATTGGATAGATATCTGTGAGCGAGCACGGCGATCAAAGCAGCCATCGATCAGGCCTATATCTGCATGTCTGTACCCTGCTTAAGTTTCATGTATTACCTGTGTGTGATCTGTTATAGAACAGTTTTTTAAATGCCTCGCCTGCATTCAGCCATGACTCCATATTCTGTATATTGAGTTAATTACATGTTGATTTGTCATTTTGATATCTGACTTTCTGGTCATATATATCTTGCTGTACTATTGTATTTTATTATATGTGTATATATCTCCATGTATGTTAAATAAATGTATATTTTTTTGTGATTATTTTGATGAATGCACAACCTAAATCATATTCACTTTATTTGAATTCTTTGAGGTGTAATAACGTAAATCTCAGGAAATTTTTTCCTGTGATTATGGTTCCTAAAGGTTATAAAGCTGTTGCTAACATAGCCCCGATATAACTAACCTAGAATATTTAAATGTTGCACTACTGAGGTATGAGATCTGGGGGCTCAAATGGTGTTGTACTGTGAGAGTTACATGTGACCCAAAGCCAGCTAATGCGAGGATCAATCAAAAACCAGGAGTCCCATCTGCAGAATTTGCCATGCAGGAAGCTGATGCATCAGACAGTGAGAGGACTGCGCTTATTTAAACCATGCTACATATGGGGTGCGTAACAAACACATCTCCTGTTACTAATCTGAGTAACGCACTTAAAATGTTATGTGCACCCCTGCAGTATGGATGTTTACTGGAATGTGTTGCCACTACAACACTTGAATGTGGATCAGACTCGCTACCTGGAGACAGGAGGTATTTCAGAAAACTTCACTGGCTACTTTTTTACTTTACGTCTTGGATAATTATAAGTGTACAATCTCAATGTTCAAATTCATAGATTTCATCATCTCCTGAAGAAGTGGTTACAGACCGTGAAGCGCGTCGAGAATTACGTGATGAATTTGGAGCAATGCTGTGCTATTCAAATTCTAATCTGATATGATATAATTTACTAGATGCCCATATGTTTGTATGTTTGATGTATGTACAAGTATTTTTGATTTAACTAAGCACAATTTTATGTGTACCATGTCACTCTGGTTTATGTCAGGTCAAATAAACCGTGGAATATCATTTTGATTGCCGTTTTAAAGTCCCAATTTTGTGTGTACCAGTCAACCGTGTAAGGTTGCCTGGACAGGGGTGCCACAGCACACATTGGTTTATTACCAGGTGTATTTTTTCTTTTCACTGGCTACTTTTGCTGCCTAAAGTGGATCGATTAGCCCACCTGGTGGTATTCCAGGTTGTGGATTTGGGTAAAATGTATTCTACAAAACTGGTAAGTCCGAGTGCTTGTTTACTTCCTGCGGTATAAACATCGTGGTCAGTTCCCACGCTCCCGACCTAATTACGGACATACAGGAATGTGGGCTACCCGAACTTATGCCTTATCCAACTGTCCTAGGCGTACCAGGTCTTCATATCTACTGCAGTACAGATGATGCCAGGGATTTGGGAGGGGGCCAGAGAGGGTATGAAACGTAAACAGATTACTTTGTAATCTGTAAAAACTTTGGTACCACTAGCAGCTAAAAAAAATACAGTATAGTAATGCCAAGGATGTTAAAATTCGCTTGTCATATGACAAGATGGCATAATTCCCTGCTACTTGGTGTAAAAGAATTTTTATACATTAGAAATGATTTTCATTACATGTTTAGAAATGACACTTTTTATGCATAATCACCCTTATTTCAGGGCACCATAATTTGTAGTACAATTAATTTTACAAAGGTTTGTGATTTCTTAGGTATGTTCCAATCCTTCTTTAATAAAGGGGAGATACTCTGGATATAAAAATTGCACATACCTATTAAAATGCCAGGTTCATGTTATATAAAAATCTTTCCCACCTTCAACAACTTTTAATTTTATTAGTCCCTCTTCTTTGGTAGGCGTCTTTCAGGATGCGAGATCTTGACTTGGAACAATTTAGCCACTCCTCCTAGGAAACAAGGATCTTCATGTCACCCCACAGTTTCTCTGCTGTATTCTGCTCTGGGTAGGCCAGTCCAACACTTTACCTTTCCCCTGCTGAATCTATTCTTGTTAATATGGATGTAAGTTTTAGAGGATCATTGACATGCTGAAAGGTGACATTGCTGGTAGAAGGAACTATTCAGAATACCCATCAGCTTGACAGCTGAAAGAAAATAAAACCCAAACCTTAATACTGACAGAACCATTCTTCAACATAGTAGGTGTTTTGTTGTTGAAACTGCCTCTATGGTGCAACCCTACCTAGACCAAAAGTACCAGACATAAAGAATACCGGAGATTGCAGTCATATTAATAGCAGAATTTCTGGTATCGCCTTTAGTGTTGCTGCAGATCTATTGGCAGATACCCTGAACAGTTTTTTTAAGTAACTTATTACATTTTGAGGACTATCTTTACGGTGTTCCATTGTGTATCCAATGCTGTGGAAATGCTTTTGTACCTTCCTCCTGACTAACTTTCAATAACCATATCTGATTTCTAAGCTCTCTCTGATCCCTGCCTTTTGATGTAGTATGCAAAAGTCAAAAAAATCTTACTAGGGGAGCTGAACATATTAAGGTTTAATCAGAGTCTTTTGATGGTAGGTATGCACCCGCAAATAGTGAATGCTAGAATTCTAACAGAAGGTGCTACAACAATGTATGTGTGCATACCATTATACATTTTTACCCTAACAGCTTTGTTTTTCCTCTTTATTGGATTCTAGGTGTCATAGGCCACATTAAAGGTGGGAAAGGTTTTACATTTTTTATTGTAGTCATTGGAATTATTTTACATGAAGAAAGCAGCTGTGACAACGTAAATCAAAGAAGCCACCAGAACGCCACAAAAACACATCAATGCTTAGAATTACAAAACTCATCTGTCTGGAATAGCTTCAAGACGAAAGAATGAACTGGTGAGTTCTTTAATCACAAAGGCACTGGTACCCCAAGAACAACCTGCAGTGCTGATGACATAAGAATCTTCATATGGCAAAACAAGAATCCTGAAGTTCCTGTCCAACATATCAGACAATTGCCATGAGTAACGTGTGTCTAACTCAGTGAGTATTAGCTTACTATTAGCTTAGTTTACAACGGCGCAATACGGGCAATCGAGGCAGTATCTCTCCGGAGCTCTTCACACAGCTGGTGTCATTACTGACACCAGCTGCTTGAAAGGGAAAGCCGGCGCTCCCCCATTAATATGGAGGTCGGGGCTGTGCCGCAAACTCGGGAATGCTGCAGCGATGAAGACCATCGCTGCAGCTTTCCGGGGAGGCATAGGGTCTCTCCGCTGCCGGCTCCCCCTGCGGTTGAGAGGACCCTGTTCAGCGAACGAACAGGGTTCGTTTCAACCGCTAGGGAGGTTAACATATCAGAATAATAGAAGAAAGTGTGCAGATAAAAATGTATTTCCCAAGATCCATAGCAAACATCCAGACAATTCTAGTGAAATGCATTTACATTGTTTACAAACTATCAATGGACATTTCAGATACCTTTTTCAGCCTATTAAATCCACAATTAAAAAGGTTTTGTTCGATCTTTGTGAAAAGTGAAAATTACCTATGCATCCAATTCAGAGTTGTCCTACGTATTCTGAAAACGCACTATTAGTTTTCTTAGTTCTTATTCTGGACTACCAGATAGTTGTAGGTAAACGAAGAGTGGGCATGTTTTACTATATGCAGGAGTGCACATAATTGGTACTCTGGTACTCAAAAGGGGGTCAAAAACTAGCTATGCGTAACCTGTATTATTGTTGTTGTTACAGCTCATATGCACACTAACAACTTATGCCTGGCATACACATGCCGATTAGCGGCCGATTTTTCTGCTGACCGACGGGCGTGCGCACTCGCGCCGTCGGCAAAATCAGCCGCCAATCAGCGTGTGCCCACATGGGGCGACAGATCCCTGTCACCCAACAGCTTGACCGGCCAGAGAACGGGCATGTCGGATGATCTCTGGTCAATGCCATTAACTTTAATGAAGAACGGCGTAATGGCCGGCACACAAAGGGTGCCCGGCAGATTAAAGCAGCCCCAAAATGCAACATGATGACGTCATCACGTTGCATTTCAGAGCTCATCTGTCTGCACCCGTCTGTGGGTGTATGACAGGCATTAGAGGCACTGCGTGTCTAGGCGGCCGCAGTTAAATGTTACGTGTATACAATTTATGTCACTTTGATAACTGCTGGGAAATCTGAAAAACTATGAAATGTAGCAGTTAGGAGTGTGAAATTGGGAATGTAAATAATAATAAATAAATAAATAAAAAAAAAGAAGATTGGACTTCAGGAAATGTCAGGGTTGCACTACTGAGGTATGAGATCTGGGGGTTCAAAGGTTGTTGTACGGTTAGAGTTACATTTGACCCAAAGCCAGCTGGTGACCTGTGGATGGAGACAGCTAATCAAACGCCAAATAAGGAACAGGGAGGTCCATCTGCAACAGAACATACCATGCAGGAGGCTGACACAGAGGACAGTAAGGGAGACCACACTACATATGGGGTGAGTAACAAACACCATCTCCTGGTACTCATCTGAGGAGCTCACTAAAAAAAGTTATGTGCACCCCTGACTATAAAAAGAAATGAAACTAGGCAGGCATGACAACAGTCTACAAAAATGCGCTGTGCAGTCATCTTAGAATATAAAAACAGAAGCAGAATGTATTTCTGACCAATCAGATTGTATTCGCTATACACTCTAAAATACAACATAATGTTTTATTTTAAAGTTAAACAGTTTTGGGCAGTGCTAGAAAATTGTACTGTATTTTTCAGAAAAAAATAAAATAAAATCAGGGAGAAAAATGTGAGCATCTTATATTGCAAATGCACCACACACTCGCAATATAAGATGCACTCCCCACCGTCGCTAAGCTCAGAGCATAGGTGCAGCAGGAGCCCGCTCACATACAGACATCTGCAAGTGGACAATCCATCAATGGATGGGATCATCCATCCACAAATCATCACTGCATCTTTATGTGAGCAGACTAAAGCAGCAGCTCAGATACAGAAATGATGATAAACCAGCAGGTGTGGAGCAGGTGTAAGAGATGAACACTTCTAAAATATTACATATTTGTGAAAGCAGAAAACTTGAAAAATAAGGATGGCAAATGCAGATGCCTTTATTGGCTGATATTTGAAGCATGTTTTTTTTTTAAATGTAAACTTTTAGTTAAAATAATTCCGAGTTTAGGCATTAAAGCACATAATTATTTCTAAATAAGACAACTGATTCCTTGAGACATTGGTGGCAAAAAAAAAAAAAAAACTGGAGTAGACAGAGAACAGCTCTCACCTCAGCTCTACTGACACGCTTGGGATGAATTGGAATGCCAACTGCAAACCAGTACCTGACCACAAAAAAAATTAAAAAATATTTAAATAAATTCCCTTTTAATTGAGAATTCATAGAAGTGTGATCCGTAGGTGTTCACAAACATTTATGAATGTTAACTACATTGTTCCACATAGTGTAGGATAACACATGACATGGTCCTGATCTTACACATATTTCAGAGCAGTCTGTGCATCAAATGCTTTATTAAGTAATGGTGTGGTGTGTACTGTGCTACTCATCTATTTTTCCAAAACCCAGACAACAGTTGGAAGGAATCTCAAATGCTTAGAGGGCAATTTACAGCAACGGTGTCATTATCTAGTTAAGTCAGTCCTTGGGCCTCAGCACTAGTAATACACCATGCAATTAAAAACCATATTGGCCATTATAACTGTGGGCAACGTTTTATCACATAAGGGAGTAACAAGAATTGGAGTGATAAATTCAGGCACTAAAATAGAAACCTATGACAGCATGAAAGGGACGGAGGTTTGTCTTCCACATTAACATGTTTACACAATCAACTAAAACAAAAAACTAACAAAAAAAGCACAGGGAAAGTCTCCATTCACTA
The DNA here is from genome assembly GCA_036250615.1 of Ptychadena robeensis. Lineage (NCBI taxonomy): Eukaryota > Metazoa > Chordata > Amphibia > Anura > Ptychadenidae > Ptychadena > Ptychadena robeensis. The sequence goes on from CM070038.1 coordinate 51,329,481, forward strand.
AATTAAAGTAAATAACTAGAGGGTTTAATTAAAATATGCATTTCAACAAGGTGTCATTCTGGAAAGACATGATTAAAGCAGATTGACAGCAAAGGCTTATCCTTGCAGAATAAGCAGTTAGCACACCACACTCTACCCAACAGATACATCTGAGCCCTGGTAAGGTCTGGGAGATTACATGCGGTTCCTGGCGTTATAGACAAACAAACATTTAGGTTCATAAGGTACCAATCTGAATGTTCCCCAAGTGTATATTTTCCACCTGCAAAGTTTCAAACTGAATATCCTGCACACTTATGGCGCTGCCTTCCGGGAAAATTTCCACAGTCTCTATAATAGGAATGGTTTCTACAGTCTCTACTATTGCCACAGTGCTGGAGAGGTCTGAGGAGTGGGCCTCAAGATCTGGTGGTGGTAAAGCCTGTTCGCGGTGCAGCTTTCTGTGCTTCCATAGATTGGAGAAAGAACGGTAAGCACGGCCACATTCTGGGCAGGCATGGGGCCGTTCACCTGTATGAATACGTTTGTGCTCCGCTAGACGAACTGCAATGGTGAAAGCTTTTCCACAAACATCACATTTGAAGGGTTTCTCACCTGTGTGCAGACGAACATGGTCCTTAAGATGGGTGGACTGTCGAAAGGCTTTGCCACAAACTTGACATGGGTAAGGGCGCTCCCCAGTATGAATTCGTCTGTGAACTTGCAAAGATGTGTCTGTGCTGAAGGTCTTATGGCAGTCAGGACACTCCAGGTTTCTGGAGCCTACTTTAGGCTTGTTCCGTGCTGGCAGGGGTTGCTTATTTTTGCAACCAGCATCTTTAGTTCCAGTGTGCTGTGCTGAAACATGTGCATTGAGCCGAGCATCAGAATTTAATTTCTTACCGCAAACAGGGCACTCCAACTTGTCTTCTGTTCCTCCTCCAGTACGGTTACAACGGTGATCTTTCAAACGCTGAGAAGATGGGTAATTAGCACCGCAGTCTGCACATTTGAAAGGTTCTTCACCACGATGGCCAAGTTCATGAACCTCCAACAACCTCTTCAGCAAGAAAGAAAGGCCACAAACCTTGCACTTGTATGGGTATTCCCCAGTATGATGATACTGGTGCATGAGGAGGCGGTAAGGACGATGAAAGCTAACTCCACATTCTGTACACTTGTATGGGTAGGTCTGGCTGTGGACGACCTGATGCTGCTGGAGGGTTGAAGACTGACTAAATGCCTTTCCACACATCTGGCACTTGTGTGGTTTTTCTCCAGTATGGGTAAGTTTGTGCCGGAGCAGATTTGCCTGAGCATTGAATGACTTGCTGCAAACACTGCAAGAAAATGGTCGCTCTCCTGTATGCGTCAGCATGTGGCTGTGAAGATGGGAGCGCTTCTTAAATGGCTTACTGCAAGTAGGACACTTGTATCTTCTTTCCAGAGAGTGTACAAAACGCTGGTGGCGCAACAACTGAGACATAAGTGGAAATGCTTTACCACAAGTAGAACACACAAAGCCTCCAGGAGTGGGAAATGCAGATTCTAATTTCTTTTCTTCCTCTTGCACAGGCTCTCGTGTTTTGGTGCTGTGCATTCGACGATGGTAAAGAAATTTTGTCATATTAACAAAGGTCTGGCCGCATTCACAGGAATACAGAGGGTTGGCCTGGTGGGTGCGTCGGTGATTAACCAGGACAGCTTCACTCGCAAATCCCAAACCGCAGTCCACGCATAGATAATGATGTTCACTTTGATGTGACTTAAGGTGCTCCCCAACTTCAGGGTGGGTAGGAAACACTTTACTGCACAAGGGACAGCTGAAAGGCCCGGTACTATGGGATAAGGAATGAGTTTCAAGTTCTCTTGAACTTGTAAAAGATTCTTTGCATGCAGCACATGACAGCAAAACATTGTTTGGAGCTGGTGCTTGCTCCTCTTCTATAGATGCAAAGACATCTGTACTTACTGGTTCAGAAAGAACAGGAGGAGTGGCTAGCTGTTCAACAATGTTTTCATTAGACAAAGGCTGAGTTTCCTCAACTGACTGACTGTTAGATTCCAGAGTATTTTCCTGGCCTTGAAAATGGGCAATTTGGTGGTCAAGGTATTCGCAAGGTGTTTGAAAAATCTGAGTGCACTCAGAACACTTATACAATAAAACCTCCACTGCACACTCATCTGTTATGCCCTCACTCTTTTTATAGGAATGTTCCACTAACACTTGGGTATGGGACACTGCAGAGGATGAGGTCGGGACATGAAAATGCTGCTGACCAGCAACAAGGTGGACTTCACCAGGTGTAGAGGTGTCACACATAAGCTGTAGTGAGTTTTCTACAACATGATCCTGTGTTTGTAACATCACCTTTGACTGTGGAACATTTTGGGGTCCCATGTGAGTGTATCTATGGGCTAACCACATATCTTGGCTGTTAAACAAGGCTTTGCATTCCTGGCATTCATAGTGGATTTCACTGCGTGATGGCCGTTTGGCTTTTAGGGGTTCAGGCTTTGAAGGACTTAGTAACCTTATATGCAGCTCCTGGTGGGCAAGCAGGTCACCAGGTGTCATCAGTAACTGCCCACATTCTAAACATTGATATTGATTCTCCTGGGAGCCAAGATCCAGCACCTGGTATTGAGTTTCTTGAGCAGCACCTGTGTGGCTTTGTTGGTGCACCACAGCATCTTCCAAATTTGGGAACTCCACTCCACACTCTGAGCACACATAGCGGTGCTCTATGTACAGGACTGTCTCTTCTGACTCGGTCATTGCAGCATCGCCACTAAAACAAGACCAGAGACTTAGCTGCAAAGAGAAAAGTTATTTATATAAGTCACTTCAACAAATTGGAAAACACAAAACAAACAGGTTGTATGTAGTTCTGAAGAGAAACTATACTCAAAGATGTAGGAAAGTGGCCATTTGCGACCTCCTTCTAAAAGCTAGTCACTTGTGCCACACAGTAATAAGTGATCTGCTGAAACCAGTAACAAATGTGCAAATGAAGTTTATTCCAAGTTACTGATTTTGGAAAGTATGAGGTCAGGTGATCACCACATGACTAGGACACTAGCATTTATTAGTCTGTCAAGATGGGAGATATGCTATAAAAAAAATCAGGTTTTCAGGACCCCATTTGTGAGAGCTGTGCTCTGTGGAGAGCTTTAATGTCTACACACCTGCTATAGCCAAGCTGGATTTTCAAACTGTTAAAAGGCGGAACAAACAAAACAGGAATCTATGCCATGTGGCAACGAAGTCAGGAAACACAGCGAGATATTACTGCAGCAGCAGGAAACTGCAAAGCAGTGTTCAACATGGTGTTAAACTATTTACATGTTACAGTACCTGTAGCTCACCGGTTCAGTAAAATCACTGCCCGTGTGGAGCCAATGTAAAGGCTTGTCCAAACCCTTATGTTACAGTAACACTTGGTAGACATTTTGGCCTTAGGAGCTCTTATACCCTAAACTACTGCGGCCACCTACTATATAAAGGGGTTGGGCATTCCAAACGTTAGCATCTAAAACTGTTCTTGCTGAATCTTGTTGAAAAAGTAACAAAATGAAAAGATTACTTACTAGAGATTTTAAAAGGAGTGGATCAAGGATACTTCAGATTTGTGCCTGGAAATTACCTGAAAAATCCAACATTTCAGGTTAGATAGGTTTGTTCTTTAATAGTATTAATAGCCTGCAGTATTTTGCCTCACAAGTATCCTCATATCAGTAGCGACACCTTTATTAAATAAAAATGTAAACCTAATACAACCATACAGAAAGCAAAGAATCCTCCTTAGCCTCAATGACCTGTACAGGGATTTCATTGACTAGAGAGTGAAGCCAGATTTACAAATATTAAATGTTAAGGTCTTTCTAAACAACCCATTTCATTTATATCCAGCACAGCAAGTCTGCACTGCTGTGGTCACACATATACATTAAAGCCCTAAAACATGTAGGGTAAAAAAAAGATAATGTATATACTCGAATAAAAGCCGAATTTAAAAAGAATACAGTGCTCAGAAGTGGTATTTTGATGTTCCACCCACTCAGAATGCTATAAGACATGGAAGTGTTGGGTTGGTAAGTAAACCTACTTTTCTTTGTCCCCAGAACACAATGGGAAGGTGAAGCAGGTACCCCACCACACTGCAATGATCAATTGCCAATCTAAGTCTAAAGATGCAGAAGAGAAGATCTACTTACCAACCCAGCTTCTGGGAGTCTAAGGGCATGTTTCCACTGCGTTGTGTGATCTGTCAGGACCAGGACCCCTACGTTAAGCGCAGTGCTTGGCGGGGTCCCGACGGATCACATACACTGTACCTGCTCGGTGGATGCTCTGTTCAGACATCTGCTGATGCAGGGGCTAACATACTGCACAACGTTAACCCTGCATCGGCGGTTTAGCTCAGTGCCGTGAGAACAGAGCATCCACGAGCAGGTACCAGTGTATGTGATCTTTATGTCGGGGACCCCCACAAAGCACTGCCTTACTGTAGGGGTCCCGACAAGATCACATACACTGTACCTGCTTCTGGATGCTCTGTTCAGACATCTGCCGATGCAGGGGCTAACATACTGCACAAACGTTACTAACCCTGCATCGGCCTTTAGTCTCAGTGAGGTACAGTGTATGTGATCCGTCAGGACCCCCGCAAAGCACTGCGGGGGGTCCCGACGGATCACACAATGCAGTGGAAACATGCCCTTAGACTACCAGAAAGCTGGGTTGGTAAGTAGATCTTCTCTTCTGCATCTTCAGACTTAAATTGGCAATCATTACAGTCTTAGGCTATGTCTCCACAGCATTTTGTGATCTGTAGGGATCCCTACGTTAAGCGCAGTGCTTGGCGGGGTCCCGACGGATCACACAGTGGTAGGTCAGCCTCAAAAGGCTCATGTGCTTACTGCGTATGCTACGCGAAACAAGAGTACTGAGGACCAAGATTTAACAAGATGTCACCAAAAGTCCAACAACCAATATGCGACATCAAAGTCTCACCCTTAATATTAAACATTTAGTTCCATCACAGAGCCTGAAGGGAAAGCGTCTGGAAACACGGCTTCAAGCACAAGTGTGCTGTCAGGGACAACCCATTCTGGAGACACCCCAATGCCATACACACGCTCGTCCAAATGATTCAAGTGAATGACCTTTATTAGTTACCCAAGACCCAGTCGGATAGTGTCAGCTTTGGGAGTCAGGAGCCCAGTGTACCCCTCCCCTCCGTCAGCTCCCCCGGTACACCGCCCCTCTCTCACCTACACACCGCGCCGCTCTCTGCATGAGGAACCAAGGCGGTCGCACGTTGGTTGGCTGTAAGAGACAGCAAACCAATCAAAAGCGCGGTTCTTCCGGATGGTTTTATGAAGCGACGGCGCGTGCATGAAGTCACGATGTTCCAGCGCCATGTTTGTTATGGGCAAAAATAACTGTAAATGGATTTTCTTTTTTTGTCGTAGTTTGTGGGGTTTTATCAGTGGCTGTTTTTATTTACGTTGAATGAGATGTCGTAGAAGAGAAACATAACACGGCAGTCCTTTTCATATAAATTATATTTTGTGATGTCCAGGCTTATTTCTTTAGTCCCTCTTGTGCCTTATAAAGAACTGATCGCTGATAATGGGTAAACTCACAAGGTTTAGGGGTTGTTTGTTTGTTTGTTTGTTTGTTTGTTTGTTTGTTTGTTTGTTTGTTTTAAGAAGGTAACACTTTAGAGATGGATAAAGGGGTAAAGATTATGCAGAGCAAAAATATTTGTATAGTTTTAGATAGAGAGCAGGAGCTTATATTTCTTGTACTATGGAAAATACTGCTTATCTGTTAACAGGAAGATAGAAGAAATTTCCTAAACTGGGAAATCCTCTAATTACAAGTTGCCCTTGGAACATTTGTCCACCTTGAAAGCTCTCACCCTTTATATTAGTGTCAAATTCTAAATTTTAGCTTTAACAAACAGAAGTATGAAATTACCAGTCTTAATAAATGCTGTTACCTCTCATTTTGATTACTGCAACATCCCAGACTTCCCATCTGCTGTTCCTTTCTGCAAAGCCATACACTGGCCTTAAACGGTGTTGGCCGAATGGGCTTTGCCTTTAAATTACTTCACATTTCCAACTTTGTACAAAAACTTCCCTAACTCCTCCTGACCTACAAATTACTTCATTAAGCTGGGAATAGATGGTAGGATGTACCGTCTATTCCTTATGCGATTCTTTGCGACTCAGCCTTCCCCAGCCTTATGCGACTCAGCCTTCCCCAGCCTTATGCGACTCAGTCCAGCCTTCTGCGACTCAGCCTTTCCTCAGCCTTATGCGACTCAGCCTTCCCCAGCCTTCTCGACTCAGCTTCTCCCAGCCTTCCTGCACCAGCCTTCCCAGCCTTCTCGACTCAGCCTTCCCCGTCTCTGCGACTCGCCTTCCTCAGAGCCTTATGCACTCGCCCTTCCCCAGCCTTATGCGACTCAGCCTTCCCCAAGCCTTTTGCGACTCACCTTCCCCAGTCCGCTGCGACTCAGCCTTGCCTCAGCTATGCGACTCAGCCTTCCCCAGCCTTCCTGCGACTCAGGCCCCCCCCCCCACCCCCCCTGCTTCCCCAGCCTTCGCGACTCAGCCTTCCCCAGTCTTCTGCGCTCAGCCTTCCTCATCGATGCGACTCAGCCTTCCCCAGCCTTTCGACTCATCTCCCCAGCCTCGCGACTTCAGCCTTCCCCAGTCTCCTGCGACTCGCCTTCTCAGCCTTATGCGACTCAGCCTTCCCATTCTTCTGCGACTCAGCCTTCCTCAGCCTTCTGGCCGACGCACCGGCCCCCAGCCTGAGGCACGCAGCCGGCCCCAGCCTCCGGGGGGGGGGCCACATGGACCC
>CM070038.1:51344391-51415886 GCA_036250615.1 Ptychadena robeensis
TTAGAGAGGGTTAACTGCAAATGGGCACATCTGGGGCACCAGAGACTTTATTTGGGCCATATTTAGTACATAGCAGCATAGCTTTGTTCCCTGTTTTTTGTGTTTTTATATTAATTTTATTTAAAAAAAAAATTATTTTACATAATTGTTTGTTTCAAACATTATTATATTCAGGATGTCTATTAGACCCTTGTACGGACATATTTTGGGAAGTTGCAGGCCTACAACATAAAGAAAAATTTACCATTGAAGTCTATGGTACACTTTTGGTACAGAAATCTGGACCTCGGCAGTGCGCTAGGGAGGTTAAGAAGAATGAATTCTTCTAACAATTAGGTGATCGGAGTATACCAACTATATCTGAATAGACTTTTATATTAGCAATTTCTTTGAATACATTAATATCATTACTGAGGCCAGCGGTTCAAAGGGGTCTACCATACCCTGGATAATGCACATTGTGTACCTGATTACAATTATGTTGGAATTATGACTTTTTCCTTTCACCTAGGCAGGACTCCCTAAGGGTCTGATCCCTATCCATCCAGTTGTCACTCACCCAGGACATCATATTCCCCTCCTGAAGAGGCTCATAAGGCCGAAACGTGTAGAGGGGTGAACTACGTACTTGGACATATGGACAAGATAAGAGTCTACCAACCAATCATTTAACTTTGGACGTTTTTAATTATCTGGTATTAATGACCTTTTGGACTTGATCTGACTGAAGAGGAGGTCACATAACCGCTAAATGGCTTGTTAGCCAGTGACCTACCCTTATTGGTTTCTAATGTTATTTGAAATTTAATAATGTAAACCTTTGTATCTAACCCTTTGGTTTTGTCTATCCTTGCAGTTGGTCAATCTCGATCCCGGTCACACCAAATCCCCACCCCTTGGGTTCAGGGCGTTCCCAAACTCCCACCTTGCTTAGGGAGTCCACTGTATTAATGCCTTTTGAAATTTGTTAATTTCATGGGGACAGTGACCAATACTCATGCCACATCGACCTCCAATTCTCACTTAAATTTTCTTCTAATTTATCAAGTGTTGGATGTTGACGAATGAAACCTTTGTTTGGTTTTAGATTTTCATCCATACGATTAAAAAAATAAATTTTTTGAGTCAATCGAACGAAAAAAAAAGACCCGTGTATTTCCACCTTAAGGTGAAGATGGCAGTGGAGATTAACCCCCTTAGAGGGTGAGATGAACCTAGTTCGTCCAGAGTTTGTTTTATCAAAACCCAGCAGAGGTGATTCTCTATCCAGCCACAGCATTTCCAGGATCCTGGGGCCGCACCATAGACCATTATAATGGTGGGATGTATCGGGTGCACCCGATGCCCCCTGACCTAGCGGTTGGGACGAACCCAAACACCGAACGAACTGAGTTCGTCTGAACCGCTAGGGAGGGTAAGCATCACTATAGGACACACATCAAGCCATTTTGATGAAACATGTTCTTATAAGTAAGTAGAATCCATAACAGATTGCAATATGATTCCAGTTATAGAACATAATCATATTTGTAGATACAGCTCTGGGGAAAAAACATGGCAGAAATGTTCATAGCAGCTCAGTTCTTCAGGTGTTGTCTTTTATAATGACCTGAACAGCTCTGCCTTAGGAACTACTGACATATATTCTCCTAATGTCAAAATAAAAATTGTTTAGCACTCCATCCCGCTATGTCTTCTATCTGTCAATGCTGAAAAGCCGTTCGACAGACTGTGTTTGACCTTCCTTTTTGCAGCCCTTCGCCAAATTGGCCTCTCCCTTGATGCTAGCGAGGATCAAAGCATTATATGACAACCCGGCAGAGCAGGTAAGGGTCAATGGCGCAGTCTCCTCCCCCATTCAAATTAGAAACGGGACCCGCCAGGGACCTAGCCAGAAATAATTGGCCCATAATGTGCCCCCCCACCTTCAATCCCTACTAGCAGCCTCCTTCCCCTTCATTTGGTCATCTTCTGCCATATAATACCTGGGACTCTGTATCCCAGCTAACCTATGCAATCTTTATTCCCTGAACTACTTGCCCTTCTTCAATCCACTCTCCACAAATTAAAAGCCTGGTCCTCCCTGAAACATTCTTGGTTCGGCCGCATGTCCCTTTTCAAAATGGATGTTCTCCCCTGCTTTCTGTATTTATTTCAGATGCTCCCGATCTCTGTGCCCCGTGCCTTCTTTCGCTCCCTTAAGTCGGCTGACTTCTTTGTCCCGACCTTCCTTAAAGTCTGGGACTCTTTCCAGCGCCTTTATAAATTGTCCCCAGTCATCAGCCCTCTGACTCCAATTTTAGGCAACCCGGCTTTCCCTCCGGGCAGTGACTGTGATACATTTCTCTGCTTGTTCCGCAGCAACTTCACACCCCTCTCTAAACTTTTGCTCGGCACGTCGCTCTGCCCTCTGGTGGAGCTGTTGCCCTCTCACCCCCGTGCCCCGGCAGTTGGCTCCAGTATCTCCAACTTCAACACTTCCTTCAGGGGCTACTGGCCAAAGGCTTTTGTGCCCGACCTACGACTCTATTTGAAGACCTATGCCTGTCAGACTCTAAAACGCCTCAGGCGATCCCTGTGCTGTACTCTCTTCTCCTCACCAAGGCCGCTTCTGCCACACCACATTATGTCCGGGCTTGGAAGAGTGGGTTGAACCACTCCCTGGACTCGGGAGAACTGCAGAAAACACATTGACTCACAAATCTAGTGTGGCTAGCTCTACTCATGAACGCAAATTTAAAATCCTCTGCAGGTGGTATAGGACCCCGTTGTGGGGCAGCTGTGGGCACCATGCTCCATATATGGTGGTCTTGCGCCCCCATCCTCCGCTTTTGGCAGAAGGTATTTCTAATCTACTCCGAGGCCTTTTGGACCACTCTCTCTCCAACACCTGAAATTGCCTTGCTGTCTCTGGTGCCGGGCTCCCTGAAGAGTGCCAAGAGGGGAATGTTGCGTTTCTTCCTAATGGCAGCCAGGGACATCATCCCTAGACACTGGAGGTCCCGGACTACCCCAACCACCTTGGAGTGGTTAGCTGAACTCAATCACCTTCAACGTTTGGAGGAGCTTGTTGCCTCTGCCCAGGAAGCCTAACCCAGGTTTGTAGCTAACTGGGGCACCTGGATAATTTTTAAGGATTCAATGGTGGGGCGGGCGCTTCTCGCCACTCCCTAGATCTGTTATAGGCTTTTATCTGTCTGCCGCCCTGTCACCATTCCCCTTCTAATCCCCCCCCCCTCCCCCCTGCCCTTTCTCTCTGTTTTTTATCTGTCTATTTGGGTTAGGCGCCAGTGCCATTTTTTTATTTATTCTGATTGAGCCAGGGCTGTCTCATGAGAGTGGAGGATTGACATCGTAGCTCTCTACTGGCCTTCTTTACTGGCTGTATTGCTAGCTCTCAGCGATCCCGGGCTCGGGGATAGCTCCCTTGGTTTAGTTAGTAAACGTGCCTTGTGCTTCTCTTTATCTGTATTTTATCTGTTTTCTTCTTCTTTTGGTGCTTGAACTATGTTGTTAAAAAGTTCAATAAACATTTAATATTTAAAAAAAAAATAGTTTTTTGTATTTTTTTAAGTACAATTTAAAAAGGAATAACAATACATAGAAATGTGTTATTTTTGTCTGACTGATAAATTATGCAATACTTGCAAAACTAGAAAAATTCAAAATAAACAAATCCTTGTTCGCTTTTGCTGGGACAGGTAAGTGATCCTGAGTATAGTATGGGGTAAGTATTTGGTGAAATAACCACAACTTGCAGCAGCTTTCATGGGTCTTGCTCTCCACCAGTTGTTCACATCACTGGTAACTTTATACCATTTTGTCTGGTTTGTGACCATCCATCTTCCTCTTTAGGTAAACCTATACTCACCTTATGTACTCCATGTCCCTCATAGTGTAACCAATTAAATGTACAAGCTGTAAAAAAAAAAAAATCCTTAACTGTAATCAGTAAATAAATCTTGATTGAAGACACCTCCATTGATCATCAATGGTGTTGTCTCCGGCTGCAGTGCGCAGTGCTGCTATGAAAACATGGCCGTCCACAGCTTCAAATCAGCACCATGGGTGCGCTGCTTAGAATACGCAGAGTGGACACTGTTCCATTTATCAGACGTGCATCCGCAGCGGGGAAGGAGCAGCAGTGGACACAAGTCCTAATTCTCATCATTACAAATCACTTTGTTCCACGTTTGAGGCTTGTCTGTTTTTTGGCATATTGTATGCAGGATACTTAGTAGCATTTGCATTGTAATGGCTTTCGTCTGGCAACTCAACCATGTAGCCCAACTTAATCAACTGCCTCCTTATTATGCATCTTGAAACAGCCACACCACATTTTTTCAGTCCTGTTTTTGCACCTGAAATTATTTGTGGGTTTTTCCTCGCATCCCAAACAATTCCAATTGTGACTGAAATTTTTGTTGATCTACCTGACTGTAGCTTGGTTTGAACAGAACCCCTAATTTTCCACTTCTTAGTTAGAGTTTAAACATTGCTGATTGGCTTTCTTATATCCTTTTCCAGTTTTCCTTTTTCATTTCAACTATCTTTGCCTGCAAATCCTTCAACAGTTCTTTTGGTTTGCCCATAACTTAGAATCCAAAAAGCATCAGTGGATGAAAGATGCAAGGGTCTGTTAGGAATCCAGAAAGTCATTGACACATCCACTAATTTCAATAACCTCAATAGCCATTCTAACCATTTCGTGCCAAATTGTATTTATGTTGTCAGGCCAAATCACCAAGGTATGTAAACTTTTGAGCAGGGTCATTTGGGTAGTTTGTGTTGCAATTATGCTTTTAAAAGAGAAAATATAGATGTTTGACAATAAATGGTTTAAGCCCACCACTAACCATGACTGAAAGAAAAGTTTTTGCTTTATCATGTATATTCTCTGAAAAATGGTTAAGAAATCATAACTTCCGCCAGGTTGGTCCAGTAAGAACATACCAGCTCCCTCTTTCCTACCAGCCATAGACATCTAAGGACTTCCTGTTAAATAGTGGAATGCCATTCAACTTCACCATTTTCAAATGTCCCTAAAAAATGTTGCTCCACTAAGCTGCACTTAATCATTCAACAACATGTGCTCAACATTGGCCCTCACATTGCTTTATCATTATCTTACAAATTGCTAGTTTCCCCCAGCCCCCATAAACAAATGTCCTCCCCTTTCTGTTGAAATGGGAAGCTGATCCCGTGGCACGATTAAATGGCCACGGTTAAAAACCGCATCTCAATTATAGAGATGCAGTTTTTAGTTGCGGCCATTCACCTCTATGGCCAGTGTCAGGGGCGGGCGGGCCGCCGCATGCGGCACGTGGTCAAAAACGCGGTGAGCCAAGTTTTTAGGTCGCGGATCGGGCCTTAGGCATCTCCCGAGGGAATAGCCCATTGAGCAATATGGGCGTGGTTATATTCGCGCTGCGGGTGGCCGCACATGTGGAAACAAGCCCTAAATCCCATTCCTAAATCTCCCCAACCCAGTGGTCTCCAAATGAGGGGGAGGTTGGGTGCAGGTGTGGAGGTATTCCAGATGAAACTAGCTGCAGTGCATGTAATGTGTGTATGTGTGTGTAAAAAAGGGAGTTGTATTTTAAATAATGTTTGAGGGCCTCACCGCTGTGTGTACACACTATGTGAAAAGACTTGGAAGTTGAAGTAGGTAGTCTATAGGATGGAGGTCCTTGCCTTATAAAAAAAATAAGCCTGTAATAAATTAGTTTGAGTCAGTCAGAACCTCTGCTATTGCCAAAAAAATCTTAATGTTTTAAACCTTTGGTCTTCATTAATAAGTTGGGTATTACTTTTCAAAAGCCACAGGAGGAATGTCAGGGTTTATCCCTAAAGCCCCCTATATACGTTTAGAATTCTTGTCAATCTCCCGGCAGATCGACCACACCTGATGTGACATGTGCGGTTGTACGAAGAATCAGCCTGGCACCGTTTGTGTGCCGGCATTTACTTTGAATGGAGACGCTTGTCCCCATCTAAAGAAAGTAGATCAATCTAAAAATTACGGACATGGACATAATGTTTTAGATCAATTTGTAGGCTGATTTAAGTATGGCAATTTCAGCACCTGATTTCCCGGCAGATCGATCGCTGCGAGTGTGCACGGCGGTCGATCAGCTGCAACTTTAGGCATGGCAAAAAAAACATGCAGACTGTTCCCTCGTCTCAAGGCAGACAAAGTTTGAGGTTTTAGAAAACATTTGGTTTTATAGGGGAAAGAAAATCATAGGAACTGTACATTTTCTGGTCCTTTATTCCAAGTCAGAAAAATACAACACCTTTATGTCTTCAGAGGTGGTTGACAAGTCTTACCAGGTTTTGACTCAACTTGTCCAGTTTCAGAAGATATTGTCAGACAAAGCAGGACACCTGGGTTCTAAATACTATCTGGTGGATAGCCCCAATTTACACCTCCCAAAAGATTTCCAACAAAACAAAAAGGAATTTCAACATAACTTTGAACTTAATTTATGCAAAAACTACATGTTCTAGAGCAGAGGTGTCAAATCAAATGTTTTGCCCAAAAGATTGTTTTTTAAATTTGATTCATAAAATTCAACAGATACAAAGGGTGCCCGCCAATGCTGTGAGCAACGCAGTGCAACGATGACGTCATCATGTTGCACTCCATCGCTGATCTGTGGGCCCCACACTCAATATGTGTGTGGGGGCCCTTACACTTTGCTTGTTCCAGATCCAATGTTTAACCAAAACTTAAGTTTGTTTACATATGAAATGTTCCACAATTGTAGGCATTTCAATAAATATCAAGGCTGCCCAAAGACAAATGTTGAGGGTTTTACACACCTGAGGAAGGGATGAGGTTTTATAGGTGAAAATATCACAGGAACTGTACATTTTCTGGCCCTTTATTCAAAGTCAAGAGAACACACCACTTTTTGTTTTTAAACATAGAGGGGGTTGACATAAGCCTTACCAGGACTGCCAGGTTGGGACCAGTTTCAGAAGATCTGGTCAGACAGGGTTCTTAAAACCATCTGGACATTTGTGAAAAGTCGAATTTTACACCTTCCAAAAGTCTCCAACAAAACAATATTCTGGACAATCCAATGCCAAGACTTGCCTCATGCATGTCCAATATTCGTCTGTGATTCATTGGCATTTACTTTCCCTTATTCCAAGTTGAAAGCATAAATTGAACAGTTAAATCCATTCAAAATGGAAACCCTCTAGACATGTCTTCAAGGTATATATCCAAAATATTGGCTTTTATCAATCAATAGTGATGGCGCGAACCCGGAATTTGATGTTCGCGAACGGCCCAACCCGGCGAACCCGCCATTGACTTCAATGGGGGGGGCGAATTTTAAAAAACAAAGGGACCCTTTCTGGCCACAATAGTGTTGGGGAAAGTTGTTTCAAGGGGTTTACACCTGGTCAATGACATTACAGAGGGGATCCATGGCAAACTCCAAGAATTTTTTTTTTCTCACAATAAATCCCGCACCAAGATTTCTACAATGATGTCAATGGGATTTGAGGGCTGGAGAGCACTAAACAACTGGGTGACAGGGAGTGGTCAGTTTGGAGGACACTGGTGGTGATGGTCAGTAGGGGGACACTGGTAGGTGTGTTCAGTGTGGAGACATGGTGGTGATGGGGTGGTGGCGGAGGTAGGGAGGAACATGGTGGGTGATGGTCAGTGTGGAGACATGGGGTGATGGTCAGTGTGGAGGACAGGTGGGGGTCAGTTTGGAGGACACTGTTGGTATGGCGGTCATTTGGAGACCCATGGTGGTGATGGTCAGTGTGGAGGCACGGGGAGCGGGGGGGGGAGATGGTCAGTGTGGGGACACTGGGGAGTGTAGTGTGGAGGACAGCTGGGGGGAGGGAGGAGATGGTGCAGTGGTGTGGAGGACCTGGGAGTTTTCAGTGTGGAGGACACTGGTGGTGTGGAGGGGAGGGGTCGAGTCGTGTGGGGACCTGGGAGATGGTCATGTGGGGACATGGGGGAGATGTCATGGTGGAGGACACTGGGTGCAGAGTCAGTGTGGGGAGCACTGGGGGAGATGGTCATGTGGCGGAATGGGGGAGATGGTTCAGTGTGGAGGACATGGGGCAGATGGTCAGTGTGGAGGACCACTGGTGCAGAGGTTCAGTGTGGCGGACCACTGGGGGAGATGGTCAGTGGCAGACACTGGTGAGATTGGTCATTGTGAGGACACTGGTGCAGATGGTCGTTGTGGAGGACACGGGGGAGATTTTGGTTTTCAGTGTGGCAGACACTGGTGGGACGGTGGGAGTTAGTGTGGGGACATGGGTGGTGGAGGGTCAGTGTGTGATCAAGGACACTGTGGGAGATGGTCAGTGTGCAGACACTGGGGGAGATGGGTTTGTCATGTGGCAAGAAATGGGGAGATGGTCAGTTGTGGAGGACACTGGTGGTGCAAGGACAGTGTGGAGGACACGGGGGAGATTGGTCAGTGTGGCAGACACTGGGGGAGATGGTCAGTGTTGGCAGACACTGGTTTTGACTCAGAGGATCAGTATGGAGACACTGGGGGAGATGGTCGTGTGGCAGGATGCGCTGGGGGAGATGTGAGTGTGGAGGACACTGGGGGGATGGTAGTGTGGAGGGAACACTGGTGCGTGAAGGATGGCAGACCTTGGGCAGGTCAGTTGTGAGGACCATGGGGGAGAGTGGGTCAGTGTGGGGACACTGGTGGGGATGGTCAGTGTGGAGGACACTGGTGCAGATGGTCTTCGAGTGAAGTGTGGAAGGACACTGGGGGGGATGGTCGATGTGGAGACACTGGTGGGGAAGATGGTCAGTGTGGGACACTAGGTTTGCGAGATTGGTTCAGTATGGGGAACAATGGAGTGGCAGATTGGTCAGTGTGGCGACACTGGGGGGTGCAGATGCAGTGTGGGAGGACCATGAGGGGGACAGTATGGTCAGTGTGGAGGACCCCAAGATGGTCAGGGGAGGACCTGGGGGGATGATGGTCAGTGTGGAGGACACTGGGAGAGTGGTCAGTGTGGCACGGGGACAACTTGCGGGGAGGATGTGTCAGTGTGGCAGACACTGGGGGAGATGTGTGGTCGTGTGGAGGAGCACTGTGCAGTAAATGGTCATGTGTGTGGAGGGAACTGGGGGAGATGGTCAGTTGTGGAGGACACTGGTGGGAGATGGTCAGTGTGGCGAGCACTGGGGATGGTCAGTGTGGAGACACTGGGGGAGATGGTCAGTGTGGCAGACACTGGGGAGATGGGTCAGTGTGTGGATGGACACTGGTGCAGATGGTCAGTGTGGCATGGGACAGTTGGGGGGAGATGGTCAGTGTGGCAGACAGGGGGAGGGTCAGTGTGGAGACACTGGGAGGGTGGTCAGTGTGGAGGAACTGGGGGAGATGGTCAGTGTGGGAGGCCTGGGGAATGGTCAGTGGAGGAATGGTGGGTTGTGGTCTTGTGGAACACTTGGTGGATGGTCAGTGTGGAGAACACTGGGGGAGGTAGAGGAGAGGTGGTGTGGTCAGTTGGCAGACACTGGGGATGGCAGTGTGGAGGACCTGGTGGGTGGTCAGTAGGAGACACTGGAGATGGTCTGTGGGGACACTGGTGGTGATGGGTCATTGGGACATGTGGTGATGGTCATGTGGAGGACACTGGTGGTGATGGTCATTGGAGGGAGGAACGTGGGGGTGTGGTGATGGCGGTGGGCAGGTGGTGGTCAGTTGGGGCGGGGGGGTTATGGGGACACTGTGGTGATGGTCCAGTATGGCAGACACTGGGGGATGGTGTATGTGGGCAGGGTGATGGCAGAGGGACATGGTGGGATGTCGTGTGGAGGACACGGTGGTGATGGTCAGTGTGGAGAAATGGTGAGTGTCATTGTGAGGCCACTGGGGGAGATGGTCAGTGTGGAGAAACTGGGGGGAGTGGTAGTGGTGGGACATGGTTGCAGATGGTCATGGGGACACTGGTGCAGAGGGTCAGTGTGGAGGACACTGGGAGATGGTCGTGTGAGGAACTGGGGGAGATGGGTCAGTGTGAGGACACTGGGGGAGATGGTCAGTTGGGGACACTGGGGAATGGCATGTGGCAGACACTGGGGGGGGAGGGGAGGGTGGTGCAGTGGCAGGGGGGGGACCGGGAGCTGGGGGGGGGGTGGTGTGTTCAGTGTGGAAGGACATGGTGGCAGATGGTCAGTGTGGAGGACCTGGGGGAGTGGTGTGTGGCAGTGGGGGAGTGGAGGGGGGACCTGGTGGTGATGTAGTGTGGAACAGGTGGGTTGTGGAGGATGGGGTGTCAGTGTGGAGACATGGGGGAGATGGTCAGTGTGAGACATGGTGAGATGGTCAGTGTGGAGACACTGGGGGATGTAGTGTGGAGACACTGGGGGAGATGGTCGTGGTGGCAGACACTGGGGAGAGTCAGTGTGGCAGCACGGGGGGAGATTGTCAGTGTGGAGACACTGGTGCAGATGGTCAGTGTGAGGGACACTGGTGCAGATGGTCAGTGTGGGGACCACTGGGGAGATGGTTCAGTGTGGCAGACACTGGGGGGATGGTGTGTGTGGAGGCACTGGTGCAGGGGTCAGTGTGGGAGGACGGGGGGAGGCGTGGGGAGGTGGTGGCAGGGGAGTGTGGAGGACCTGGTGGTGATGGTCAGTTGGTGGAGAACTGGGGATGGTCGGGGGGAGTGGTGTTTGGCGGCGAACTGGTGGTGATGGCCGGTGGCGGGGGGGGGAGGACACTGGTGGTGATGTCATGGGAGGAACTGGT
Source organism: Ptychadena robeensis (assembly GCA_036250615.1). Classification (NCBI taxonomy): domain Eukaryota; kingdom Metazoa; phylum Chordata; class Amphibia; order Anura; family Ptychadenidae; genus Ptychadena; species Ptychadena robeensis. The sequence goes on from CM070038.1 coordinate 51,355,155, forward strand.
GGTGATGGTCATAGGCAGGCACTGTGGGGATGGCATGGGAGGACACTGGTGGTGGTCAGTATGGCAGACACTGGTGGTGATGGCAGTGTGTGAGGACACTGGGGGAGATGGTCACGTGTGGAGGACACTGGGGGATGGTCTTGTGGGAGGAACTGGTGGTGATGGAAGTGTGAGCACTGGTGGTGAGGGTCAGTTGGAGGACGGGGGAGCGTGGGTGGGTGATGGTCAGTATGGAGAACTGGTGGTGTGGTCAGAGTAGGGACACTGGTGGTGATGTTCAGTATGGAGGACACTGTGGGGGATGGTAAGTATGGAACGGTGGTGAGGTAGTTGGGACACTGGTGGGGATGTGGTTCAGTGTGGGGAGGGGCCCACCGGTGGTGAATGGGTCAGTTGTTGGAGGACACTGGTGCCAGAGGGTCAGTGTGGGAGGACACTGGGGGAGATGGTTCGTGTGGCCCAGGACACGGGGGGGAGAGGGTCCAGTTGTTGGAGGGGTGACATTGGTGCAGATGGTCAGTAGGAGGACATGGTGGGTGCAGCCCACCACCGAGGGTCAGTGTGGGGACACTTGTTGCAGCTGGTCAGTGTGGGGGACATGGGGAGACATGGTCCGTGTGTAGAGGACACCTGGGGGGAGACTATGGTTTTCGTGTGGCAGGGACAACTGGGGGAAGATGGTCAGTGTGGCAGGACACTGGGGGGGTGGTCTAGTGTGAGGACAATGGTGCAGGCATGGTCAGTGTGGAGGACAATAGGGGGCGAGATGGTCAGTGTGGGGACATGGTGGTGATTAGCAGTGTGGAAGGGACATGGTTGCAGTGGTTCCGTGTTGGAGAGACACTGGGGGAGCATGGCAGTGTGGCAGACCTGGGGGGCAAGCTTGGTCAGTGGTGGCGGACAACTGGTGGTGATAGTTTTCAGATGTGGAGGACAACTTGGTGGAAGGTAGCGTCAGTGTGGAGGACACTGGGGAGCATGGTTCAGTTGTTGGATAGAACACTGGGGGGAGTACTGGTTCTGTCGTGGACGGACACTGGTGCATGGATGGGTCAGTGGTGGAGGACCACTTGGGGGAGATGGTCCAGTTTTGTGTGGGCAGACACTTGGGGAGAGGGTCAGTGGGGAGGACTTGGGGAGATTGGTTAGTTGTGCAGGAAAATTCTCTGGGGGAGATGTGCATTGTGGAGAAATCAATTGTGCAGATGGTCATGTTGGAGGACCACTGGTCTGCAGATGATTTTCGTGTGGAGGGACATGGGGGAGATGGTCATGTGGCAGACACAACTGGGGGAGATGGTTTCAGTTGGGGGGAACCACGGGTGCAGGGGTGTTGGGTCAGTGTGGAAGGAACACCTGGGGGAGATGTTCCAGTGTGGGAGGAACTGGTTGCAGGTTGGTTCAGTGTGCCGAGGACGACTGGTGGTGATGGTCAGTGTGGCCAGGGGACACCCAGGAACTGGTGTGATGGTCAGTGTGGAGGGACAGGGTGGTGATGGTCAGTTATGGAAGGGACAAATGGGTTGGTTGATTGGCCAGTTGTGGAGGACACTGGTGGTTGATGGTCAGTATTGCAGACACTGGTGGTGATGGGCACGTGGGAGGGACACTGAGTTGGTTGATGGTCAGTTTGATGGAGACCCTACTGATGGTGATGGTTCAGTGTGGAGGCCACTGGTGGTGATTAGGGTTCAGTATGCGCAGACACTGGTTGGTTGTTTGGACAGTGTTGGAGGAACCACTGGGGTGAGAGGTCGTGTGGAGGAACAAGGGGGAAGATGGTCAGTGTGGGGGACACTTTGGTGGGTGCAGGTTTCAAGTGTGGAAGGTACATGGTGGTGATTGGTCAGTTCTGGGGAAAAATAGGTGGTGATGGTTCAGTATTGGCGGCATGGTGGTGATGGTCAGTATGGCAGACCATTGGTGGTGATGGGTCCAGTTATGCATACACTGGTTTGGTGTGTGGTTTTCAGTATGGAGGGAAAATTTGGTGGTTGATTTGGTCAGTATGGCAGGACAATGGTGGGTGATGGTCCAGTGTGGGGAAGACACTGGTGGAGATGGATATTTGTCCCCTGTATGGATGGAGATGGATGGGAATTCCGTGAAGAACTGCAGATGACATGGCTGAACCAATGGCCCTAGCTAATGGTTCCCTCTAGGCAGCAGCAGCAAGCCCTCCTCTGCTTCCGAAATATCCTCCACTCTCTTCCAGCAGCATGGAATGGCGTCTTCTATTATACTTGCTATTTGTATCGGGGGGGGATGTACTGTGTTTGAAAGTGGGGGGTGTCCGATTTGGCTGATAGGTTTGCTGACTGTTGACGTCACAGGGGTTTCAAAGTTTCACCCATTTTTTAAAAAGATAGGAGTGGCGGGTGGAACTCGCCATTATGTTCGCGAACACGTGGACGCGAACATGCAATGTTCGCCGCGAATAGTTCGCCGGCGAACAGTTCGGTCTATCACTATCAATCAACTTGCAAGATGCTAACTTGCATATTAGAGTAATTAAAGATGATCAGCCTTCTCTTTTTCATCGATAGCTGTCATTTCCAATTTGTATTGTCAATCTCAACATTCAAACAGATGTCATTACCAACATTGCAACAATGTTCTGCTCCTAAAGCATTTTTGGGCAATTTAGTTCATTCAACAACCTACAGCAGAATTATTGACTACAATACAAAACCTTGTCTACCTCTGGGCCAATATAATTACAATGATCACATTGTCCTTGCCAGAATAAATTATTTTCTGTAGAAGACAAAGGATGCACAAACCCATCACTGAGTATATCCTGTCCACATTCTAATTATAGAAATTATATTCATTAATGTTGAAGCCATTCAGATGCCCAGTAAGCCCCAATGGCATATGGCATTAAGAAAGCCTCCTCAAACATGAGTCCTTCAAATCTTGTTTCTGAAGATGAGAGAAAGCATGATGTTGTTGGGCACATTATCCGAAGGGGAAACGGCGCTGCCCACATTTAGGTTTGGTGTCCAATATTGTGGTGCTTCCAGCAGTTTTCCAAGCCTTTCACCATAGCTATTCAGCCCTCCTGTGAATGGACAATACAACAGCAGTTATGTCAGGCATATGCACACGTGAGTAAGAAGTCAAACTAATAAGAGGTTCGAAACAGAATCTTGAAGACATCGGTTACATTCTGGGTCACCAAAATCTGTGAAACATTAGTCTAGCACAAACAAAAAATCTGATCTGGATCCAGCCTCTCGGGCATTTACCCCAAATGTAGCTCAGGCTTGGCTTAACCTCCATATTAAGGAAGCAATGTTGGGTTTCCTCCTCGCAGCACTGGTGTTATCGATGGCACCGGAACTGGGAAAGGGGGGAGGGGAGCAGGGTGGTGAAATTTTAAGATCGTGTCAACGATATGCCTAGACATAAGCATATTGTTGACACCATCATAGACCTTTGGCTTTACAAAAATCAACTGGACTGAACACAAATTAAATATACAATCATTAAAAAGGAGTGATTAGACTGAAACAGTGGTTTCCTCAATGGGACTTGACATTAGCACTGGACTTTCCGCCCTTAACAAATTTCTAGGGAAGATAATTTATACAAAAACAACATGTGCTGGAGCAGAGGTGTCAAATCAAATATTTGGCCCAGGAGATTGTTTTTTTATTTGATTAACTGAATGCCACAGATGTGGCATTTGAATCTACATGTGTATTACAGCTCGAGAACCGACAGTGCGCTCCCACAGCCGTGGGAGAAATTACTGCCTGTGATTGTTTGCGAAATAGTGCAGGTGATTACAGATTGTCTAATTAAGGACCCCATGAGGGCTTGTTTCCACTTTTGCGTTTCTTCACGTTTTTTCGCGTTTCTAACTGCGCGGCCGCAAGCGCAAACAACCGCATCCATTGGAAACTTCAATATAGTTTCCACTGGTGCATTTGTGCGCGTGCGGATGTGGTTTAGGGTGCGGTTGTGAACACTGCCTGCAGCGTTTTGAAATGCATCCGCTTCCCAACCGCATCCCAAAAACGCATCCATAGGAAACCATTGGATGCGTTTCAAAAAAACACGCAAAAACTATGCCATGCGTTCTCGTGCAGACGCGCTTGCGGTTACAACCGCACGAGAACACAAGAGTGGAAACAAGCCCTGAGGGACTTTCTAAACAATCAAGTTTACCTGTGTTAAATCGCAGAGGACCCGGCAGCTCTAAAGGTGTATGGCTAGCTTAACTATTTCCATCATATGAATTTGGTAACCATGATTATACAGACTTTGATGTATTTCTGGGGCACAATTTAATGTAATGAGGATATAGGCACTTTTACAACTTTACTGCACAATGTTTATTGCTACTTTTATTATTGTTTTTATCAGTTATTCCTCCCTAAGGAAGCCCCTGTAGGACATTCATGACATGTTTTTCTAAAGCTTCTGCCATCTTGGATCATATGTAAATGCCACTCAATTGTTGTGTATTTGCAAACCCAATGAATTGCCTTTTTTTTACCATATTTATGGTCCAGTGTCTATAGTCTATATAATATAGACACTTAAACTGATTTATGTTTGTGATGTGTTGAATGTGCCTCTTAGTTAGGGTATCTATTTGCTGCAGTTTTCAAATGGTGTGGCACTTGAGATTCAATGTTATACCCACAGCATCATTATACTTACAATATGTGTGTCTCTGTGCATTTGCCTCTATGTAAATGATTCAGGTCTCTGTATGAATGTGTTTTTATGTGAATAATGAATGTTTCTTTATGATTGGTGGAAGATCCAAAAGTTGTACGAGTTGTATTTCAATTAAAGTTTGAGGGCAACTTCACAGTAGTTTGAATGGGGGGGGGGGGTACAATAATGCCCCTATCTGAAAAAGGGGGGCCCTGCAGGGCAAGTTTGGAAAGCATTGGTTTAAGCAAAACTAAAGTTTGTTTACATATAAAAGATTCCTCCATTATAAAAATGTTTTCAATAAATATCAAGCCCCAACTTTGTCCATGTTTTAATTTTTTTTGTTATGCTCCCCATACCAAAAAATATTGATAACAACATGTTAAGGGGCTTTGCAATTTACTATTTAATAAAACTAGTTGATATATTTCACAACTGACTTTAGTTATGAGGGTAAAAAGTCCAGTGCCAGCGTCAAGTTTTATTGAGAAAACTGTTGTTTCTTTGGTGGTTTCTGTTTGATCACTTCTTTTATATATTGCATAATTATCCGTCTATCTGAACAGGGCTGTTATAATTCCCAAGTCTGACTTTGTAGAAAAGGTTCCTACAGCAATTCAACATAATCTGGGGATTGTTCTTGAACCACAAAAGACATCAGAGCGAATGATAACTACAAGCTCGGGGTGGAGGAGAATAATAGTCTAGAAAGTTTGGAATCTAAAATAGTGCCTAGTGGGCTTGGGGAGGAAAACACCAGTGTAATCACCTTGTAGCCTGAAAGTTTGAAGGAGGTGTCCCATGATGCTACTCTCTCCTTTTTCCTCTGGCTGATGGAACTACATCGGTTCAGGAAGGAAACCACTCTGCAAAAAGCTGAATGCTAGAACTAGAGATTTTACAATTGCTGGCATGGCTAAAAAAGGAAAATAAGAGATTTGAGTTCAAGTGCACCTCTACATACACCTAAAGACTCACGTGTGACAGTTTAATCTACTACCAAATCCAAATTACTTTGCGATATATATTTCTTAAAAAATAAAAGAAAGCTTCCTTTACAATCCATTAATCAAAACCTCTATCATTCACATCTTACTTGCCCCCCTCCCCCCATATTGCAACGTTGTAACATTTTAATGTAATATGCTTGATGTAAAGAGAAAATAGCTGTTGGACATACAAGTGATCTCCCCAATTCTGTGTTACCATGCTCTGAAGGGTTGCCACCAATCTATGAATGTCCCAGTTGAATGAATTTCCCAGAGGAAGCCAGATGGGTTTATTGACATTTTAAGTACTATATACAGAATATACTGTATTTAAGTACCAAAAGAACCATTCTAAGCTCATATCTCATGATGGGAAATGCAAACCTCATTGACACAGAATCTAGTGCTTATTTGTTGACACAGCAGGTCCATGTCTTTTTCTATTGCGGTTGGCCGAGTGCAGGGAAAAAGACGTAGTGGAAACAAATCCTTAGTATACAAGTCAACAATGTAGGTTATATCAGTTGTGTCAGTTATCAATATTACATTACAATAATATTATTTTCTATTTTTATCTCTGCAACAAGTAGCTTTAAATTTGAAAAAAGCTGTTCTCATTTTATCTTCATACATACACACATTTGTAAATGTAATACCAGGTTTTAGTAAATTGTCCCTATGAGGCCTTTTTTATAAAAACACAGCATCATGTCATGCTTATACTGCACTGGAAATATAAAAGAGAAAATACTCTATAAATAATGGTTTTCTTTATATCTCTTAAATGCAAATTTTATTGCCATTTAAAGGACTAGCCATGCAAGAAAAAACAAGCCTGGGCCATTCTTTTTAAAACCATGGCATGTTGTGGTGTGTAGTGCCAGGCTCTTGGCATTTACTATACATTATACGTTATTGGCAGAGTCCTGTGTATTATTTTGTATTTTTCTTCACATTACTGTAGAGCTGAGCCTGAGAGTTTTATACATAAAGGCCAAGACAGCTTCCTAAATGAATAATAGGTTACAGTTTTGGTGACAGATCTTCTTAACTGCGAATTGGTAGGATATATTAAATCTGTCACAGAAAATGGATCTTTAAATCTATATTGTTTTCAAAATAATATTTTAGAGCAATGTCTAACTGTGAGTGTAATAAAGCACTATCAGCTCATCTTAATGTTCTCCAGCTTCGGCATGTTACAGAAACGATAATCTCTATTTAGTCAGCAAGTCATTTGTGAGAGTACGTGAGTGAATTTTTGAACTTGGTGATAAATTTATATCTTTGTTAACAGTATTAGCAATTTTGAGGCAGCAAGGTCAAGCAGTTAGCGTATTTCATTTCTTATCCCCAGTTATTTCCATTTTCACAGACACAATAAAGGATTTGAGTCAAGAGGCGGCTTGCAGCTGGAGAATGACCTCCTGTTTCATGATTTAAGATATGTTTAATAACTTTTTCAGATGTAGGCTGCACAGGCCAAACTCATAACAGAACAACGACAAATACCACAGAATATACAATACACATTGCTTTCTTTAGGGGCTAGAACATTCACTGAGGAACAGGTGCTGCATTGATTTCCTTGGCATGGGGACCAGGATCATGATGGCAGAAAGCAGCTTTGGTTAGTCAATCAAAAAAAAAAAAAAAGAAGAAAAAACCAAACAAAAACTAAAATAATTTAAAAAAAAAAAAAAATTACCACCTCCTACCCCAATTTTTTTTGTTTTTAACGTAGAAAAAAAAATTATCAATTAAGAGAAAAAGTATTTATACAAAAACAGATGTCAGGCAGCACCAATGAAGTGTACCGGAGGCCCACACCCTGCAGAGGTAGCCATTTTATGGGTCCAAGCAGCTCACCAGCTCACAAGATGGCTGCTTTCACAGCGTGGGGCCACAGGCACACTTTCACTTTGCCTCTGCTACCAAGGCTGTGCTTTACAAAGTGTCGCAAGCCTCAGAAGCAAAAAGTCAAAAGTTAATTTGGCAAGTAACGACATTTGTTGACTTTGGTACAATTGAACACCTTTGTCCATCTTAATATACAACCTTCTGCAGTGTCAATTCTGTCAATTTCCAAGTTCATTCATGTTCTGTAAAATCACCACTTCCTTCTGTTTAATAATACTGAAATGCATCTTAAAACAATCAATCACTGAGCTGATTACAGACCTTATGCAGTTAAAATACATACATAACTTTTAGTTTTAATATGTCTAAAATCAGATCTTAAAATATACAGGTGTTTGTAATCATTTTTTTTTGCTAATCTATTGCAAAACGTTTTAGATCTTTTTAGCACATCTTGTTGCAGGCTGACAACATTAATACATGTGGACAGAAAATGTTAATACTCTTAATAGTAGGATCTCAAAGTAAACAGCTTTACAGATTACAAAAAAAAGGCTAAACTTGATTAAGAATTTGGATACAATGAGAGCTGGTGGCAAACATACTGGAAATATAGTTTTGTGTATGCATACAGTTTCACGTGGACAGGTGAAGCATCAATCATTGAGTATATATTCAATAGATTGTTTGGGATGAATCTGTTTAAATGAAAGTTGAGCCATGTAAAGGTCCTCAAACACAGGTTGATTTCTTCCTAATCAATCGATTCAATCGTTCATAGTGAACGAAAACAATAGACGATCGATCGATCTATTAACGCCCCACCTTGAACAATCAATTCAACTTTCCCAGATTGATTTATAGAATGTTCTGGATTGAAAATTATATCATTGTCATACTAAAAATGGTACGAAGCGATTGATTGCCTTCAAAGTACGTTAGTGGTGGCAATCAATCGATTTAAAAAAAAGAAAAAAAACGACATGTTGGATTCGTGTACAATCGATTCTTCGACGATTTCAACCACATTTTGATGGATCCTTTAAGGTGGACAGTGAACAGTGAACGATTCTTGATAGATCGACGTGCACGACGATCGATCAAGAATCAAATGAGAAATTGACCCCTGTATGGGGACCTTATGTCCAACAAGTGCGTGTTATACTATGGGCCTAGTCGCATGAAACCTATGAAAAAGTCAGTACGTGTAAAACAGGTAGGTGTGAACCCAGCCTGTAGAATCTGTCTCTTAAGGAAAAACTTTTGAAACAAGGAGCATTATCACCCATTGCAACCATTAGGTCACATTCTAGTGCAGCTTTGAAAAGCATTTCAGACCTGTATGTGGTTGCTATGGTAACGTGTTATGTTCCTTTCATTTTCATACTTTGGTCACGGTCTATTTTAAAATGCGATCTGATCATTCCTGGACTTTGCTATGGCGTCTTACTCTTATGTTCACACAATTTACAGTGAAACAGTTTTTTTGTGTAGAATTTACCAACATGTACATATTTAGAACAGTCTGTGATTGCTGATGGCACCTAATTTTACAATCATTGTTTATGTCATGCTTTACCAAGTGCTTGAATGTTAACCTGTTTCCAAAAACACAAAAACATAAAAAAGCAGATGTGAATTCCTATACACAACACATAAAGGCTAAAAAAATATAGAGGTCAAAAACCCCAAAAAAGTCAAAAGTCACCAATCAGTAACCATAATAAGCGACTTCAGCATACTGAAATCTAATTGGTTATTTCAATCTAGATGCTTATCTTAAACATCAAAATGACACTTTGAGATTACTAAACATTGATGCTAGACCTTCATGTATTGTTATGCTCTACAACTCACAGCATTCAAGCCTACAATGGTTTCAATACTAAAATTAGATTTTTGGTAACAGCATTGAGAACTCTGTAGACTGAGTGAAAACAGCTTAAAATGTAATGTAGACTGCAGGCCGTAAAACATACATTCATACATGCTTGGTAAAACATACATACACAACGTCCTTTGTCATGTGTAAGTACACTCACTTACACATGTTTTAAGTAGGGTCATCCTATATTAATAATAATTATAGCTTGAAAATTGTACCATGCATGGCTATTCTGCATTGACCAAGTGACTTTTAACCCTTCCCCCCTCCTCCCCCCCCCTAAAGCTAAAGGTTCATCCGTTTTTCAGCCAATACCTTCACTAGTGACCCAATGGCCCTGAGTGACTGAGTGGGCATGACTCCCATCATGACCGTTGTGAGCTTCCTAATTTCTGCTGAATGGATAAGATGTTTTGTTTCAAATATCAGTTCCTCTTTCAGTTTTTCTGTTACCATGTTAGGGTGACAGGTACCCTTTAAAACTTGTTTGGCCCAAGCTATAAAAGGCACATATTATTGTAGACAGTAGAATATGTTCAATCTCATTCATACAGTGCGTTTGTTCATATACACAACTATGGAACAGAGGTGAACTAGAAGAAATAACAGCCATTATATTCTAACATGGGTATAAACCAAGATCCCTGCTGAAAGCAAGTTACAGCATGAAAATTGTGTCCTGAAGCTTTGGCCAGTGCATTAATAAGTACTTAAATTAAAGTTTATTTCACAACTATATCCATCTTGGTTTAATATTCGTTAATGAAATGTATTCAGCAAAACTTGAGCAAATATCGGGCAAAAATTTATGCAGTGTTGGGATATACAGAACCACCAATTACTGTGTTGCAGACCAATGTGTAATGCCATTGCATTGATAATATAAGATTCAGAATATATAGTCCAAAACTATATAAAAATTTATTTTATAGGGTTAGAGAAGAAAAGCAGGTCCCCTTAATTATGCTTTAGAGAGAAGGCTTTGCCGATAACCATATTATCTACAAAAATCACGAGTGCCAGCTATAGAGCTCTTCAGTCAGCAGGACTGATTCCTCAAGAGTTGAGTTGGACCTCTACCTGAAAACACTTTCTACTCATACTGCGACTGCATTCTATATTAAACGGTTATTCTTTGTACATGTTTAAATGTGCCTGGGATATAAAAAAAAACTTATTTAAAAGAAATATTTAATTTAGGCTTTAAGTTCTGATAGATACATCACAGTACATCCTAAAACATAAAAAATATATGAATTGGCCAATGTGACTTTCTTTAATTTGCAATGACAATGAAAGCTAAACAAACCATCCATACTTGCTATGGAAAGCCCATTGCTAAGGCCTGACAAATTACTGTATATACTCAATGTTTTTAAGCTTTTCTCCTGTTTCAGTAAACCTGACACATTCACAGTTACAATCAATGTGTCGGCAGAACATTTTGTGGTCATCCAATGTCCTTCAATTTACAAACTAACTACAGACTGTTCCATGTCGAGGAGATCCAGTTTTAGCGCTGCAGTATAAGGATTACAAATACATTAAAAGACATTTCCACTCATTCTATAGAACTATGGAGCAGGTAAAAATATCAGTTAATGATTCCCTATGCAAAGCAGGTGTACAACATGTAGTGTAGCCTGTATTTTAAATCCACACTGCAAAGAGAATATCTAGGTGCAATGACCAAGTCTGTCCTGATGATAAAAGCAAAAAATTTTGACTTTCTAAATATACCCTTCATAGCAATAGTAGAGTGTTGTACCGTGTTAGCCATCGATAAATACAGCAAGTTTGGAGTTCAAGTGATACCGTTTATTGGCTAACTGAAGTCATTAGAGAAGCAAGCTTTCGGGATATCGCAGATCCCTTATTCAGGCTAATACAATTCTGGTCTTTGAAACTTACATTTATACACAAAATAACATGGCCATAAATATTTGAACAAAAGAAACAGTTTTGTCTTGACACATGTGTCATGTGTGTCAAGACAAAACTGTTTCTTTTGTTCAAATATTTATGGCCATGTTATTTTGTGTATAAATGTAAGTTTCAAAGACCAGAATTGTATTAGCCTGAAGAAGGGATCTGCGATATCCCGAAAGCTTGCTTCTCTAATGACTTCAGTTAGCCAATAAACGGTATCACTTGAACTCCAAACTTGCTGTAAATATACCCTTGAAACAGCATATGTGCCTAAAGATTATGCAAACTGTCTGATACCACGCTCAAACTGCTTCCAGTTCTTTGATTAGCAACTATACAAAAATATGATTTTTCTACATTCAGGCCAGAGTTGGCAGCATGGGGAATGGGGAAAGAGAAATCAAAGGTTACTAATGAAGTACCGTACTTGCGTCACTATTCAAATGAGTAGATTTCAAGGAAAGGTCTTCGGAAAAACCTCGGTGTATTACACACATCTATCTTATGGAAAACTGACAGCAGACAAGGCAAGAAAAGGAAGGAATACATTTTGGTTGTGTTACATTTTCATCTTTCACAGATGCCTTCTGCTAAGGAATCAAATAGCAGTTTAGATAAATGTACGATGTGGATGAACATGCATCTCTTATTAAAGGATTCAGGTTATGCACCAAAACAGCTTTATTTAGCTGAATGCAAGAAAAATGGGTAATTGGCCAGTAAAACTACTTATTGGGTTCCCTGTTGATGACCTGCTAGGTATAAACCTGGTGCTGTAAGCCATATGTAGACAAACCGTGCTTTCATTGTTTATTGGTACTTTGAACTGTACTGGTACTTTTCTAGTGTTAGGACTTTTAAGCTCAACACTAATATGTTTTGGATAGTATGAAAAGGTTAGAATGATTTTTATTGATATAAATTTAGGTAGATTTCTCTACCCTTCCTGTCCATTTGAAAAGTATGTCAAACATAACATAAATTATGTCTTTCTAGATATTTGCCACTAGGAGTGGAGTCACACCTACCAAGAGTTAACTTGATCAGTGAGCTGTATGATAGTAGGTGGAGGTAAGCTAGTTTACGGGTCAGAGCAACTGAGCCCTTTGTGAGAGTGATTCGAGGAGCAATGTAACATGCTATTTTTGCATTGTGCCAATTTAAAAGACTACACATCCAACAAGCACGCAATTAAATTAGACACACTGTAGGTTGACTACATTTAAAATATTTGTATGTTAAACTTTCCTTAGCACACATAATTATTCATTAGCTGTGCTGCCAGAATAGAGGAATAGAATGCCTTAACACATAAAACTGGATTCATAAAGGGTCTAATTTATAAAGTCAGATGCTACAAAGTTTTTACCGTTTCCAGCATTGGCCAGGAAAGTCTGGTATGACACATTTAAAGTACTAGAACAGCCATTTAAAGTAAGAGCCAGACTTTCAAGTGCGATTATATTTAAGATCATTTGAGGATTGTTATATGAAAGGGACTACTGAGATGCCAAACATTAAATATTAGCATTAAAATAATATTCAGATTGAAGCTGAGCCCAAAATGTGCAATAGATGCAGTTAGTTTCAGACTGCATTCAATTTCCATGTGGATATCAAATTTCAGCATCAACATAAAAGTAAAAGCAAAATGTTTAATTCTGATAGGATACATATTCCATTGCTAGGCTTTCAGGAAGCAGGACTATCAGGACTTCAGCATAAAATGGCTAATTATCAACATTAACCGCCAGCTGAAACATTTAGGTTTGATGTTAGTTAGATCAGCTTGAATTCTCTGTAAGGGGCACCAATAGAATAATTGGTAATCAAACGCATTAGGCAAGGTTTCTGTCCTTAGAAACAAGTTACTGAAAAACGCTAGCATCCAGAAACTTTCTTCTACCAAACCAAGATGGAGTCACACCATGCTACAGGAAATGTATGGCAACACAGACATACACAGCTGTGAAAGAAACAAACAGCTTTCTCAATTAAGATATCACCTATTGAAAGTGTAGTTAACACAAAAACGTCAGAGCACCTACATTCATATTTTATCTGATATAACTGATTAGTTATTCACAACAGATGAGAGCTGGTTAAATAACCACAGTCATTGAAAGGGGAGTTAACACAATTAGGCAGTCAATCAGTGATTAAATCTGCTGACGTGAATAAAAGGTAAATGGCACCATCATACAAAGTTCTAAAGCAATGAGCTCTTCAGCGGCATTTAAATTTAAATATGGCATTCTGCATTTGATAAAAAAAACTTTTATCAGTTCAGTATATGAAACATTTAAGATTTTACTTTTTTTAGTATCTGAAAGTATATGAGAAGAACAAAATACCACTTGAGTCACTAAATAGTTGTCAAATCAGTTAAACCTGGTATATCACTTTTGGATGGACTGACCATTTCAGGTTCACTTATCCTTTACAATGTGAGCATAAACTATATGGAAGCAGAGTTCTACAGTTACTAATATCTGCACCAAGCCACCAATATTTTAACCTACAGCTGCCACACAGGAGTAGACATAAGATGAGATCTGCATAAAATCCCTTTTTTGGTTACTCTACCCCAATGGTGCCACAATGGTGCCCTTGTCACTGATTGAAAAAAGAGTAAGGTAGAAAAAAAAAAAAAGTTAAAACATTTGGTCAACCCTTTCACTCCAAGAGATTCTGCAAGACATTTCAAGGCAATCTTCTTTGGCAGCTAACAGGCCAAACATATTTTGGTAAGCATCCCTTTCACAGTATCATCTTTCTTTTACCCCGATAACAAATCTTAACTTTAATTCCCCATCACGTCTAAAGCTAAAGCTAGAATGAGGCCCATGTCCCTTTAAGAAAGTTCAAAGTTCACTTTTCAATAAACAAACAAAAAAAATTATGAACAACAGCTAAAAAATTTTTTTAAAAAAAAGGATAAACAACAAGGAAAAAGAAGAGTGTGTTTCTTTTTGGTCTTGTTTGGTTCCTCTTTTTTGTTTTCTTTAATCCATCTTTCTGATAAGTCCTCCACCTGCTGTGGAAATTTTTGGTATGCGGTTTGTTCCCCCTCTCTCATGTCGCTTTCTCTGAAGGTTCAATAAGTCTATAGGGTTTTTTTTTTCAAAAACACTTTGGCACAGAGAAAAACAAGAGAAGAACTTTCTTTGTAAAACCCACAAATAAAAATTACATGGAAAAATAAAATGACAAGTCTTTAAAGAGGCCGTTAAAGCTTTTGTAGATGTGGATGCAGGAGGGACAACCTAAGCTCCTTGCACCTCACTGAAATTTTAAGTTTTTTTTTGGTTTCAACAACATTCCCTCCTTGAGTTTTGTTTCAATAAGATCGGCTTCTTCAGATGAGGTATATAAGACAGAGAAAGACACGCCCCTGCAGCCCTCACCCTTTGACACCCCATTTTATCATCACCCATGGGTGTGAGGGGCACAGAAGGAGGGGGAACGTAAAAATTTTTGGTAACACTATTTCTTGGTATATATCCTCACTCTGCCAACACTCAAATAGTCTGTACTTTGGCACAGCGTCAGCAAAGATCAAGTTTTTGTTTGGTTGGTTTTTTTCGGCTTTTTTTGGTATCTTGGTTGTGTTTTGGTTTCATTTTTTGGTTTACATTGTTTTTTGGTTTTTCTGTCCATCCACGGAAACACAATCCTGGATTTTTATCCCGTGAGCCACAGGTTTAAAAAAATAAAATAAAACCCCACTTGGCATTAATATAAATAAATAAATACAATTAAGAGCAAATAATAGGGGCAAAAAGCAATGCAGCTAGAATAGGACAAGCTTTTGTGCACACAGAGGGTAAAAATACATAAATAGATGTTTCTTAAAAAAAAAAGAAAAAAATGGTTATTTGGCAAGGAGGGAAACTTATTACAAAAGGGGAATAGAATGCAAAGTGTAAATTTTACAAAAGTAGTTATGGTAAAAAAATTTACTTGAATTTAACTAGGGAAATGGTCAATCTATTTAGGTTTGTAAAATTGTAATAGTCTTCTAAAGAAAACCTGTAAAGATTTTAAAAAGTTTTGGTTTGAATAGTATTTGTTGGAAAGGATTTATAAATAAATTAATTTAAAATGTGTTGATGTGTTGTTGTTTAAAATGATATAAATAAATCTATGTGTGTATTTTTGAATATGGACAAATCACACATATACACAGAGTTACTCTGAGGTTCTAGAGATACATTAGGCTTTGGATAAAGCTGTCGTTTTGGTATTTGGTGTAGAAAAGAGGAGGGGAGGGGCAGTGGTGGGCATACTGGAAAAAGCACAGTTTACCCTGGCTCCTATATGTCACCCATGCAGCCCACCTCATTGAGCGGACACTCTCCCGCATAGGCTTCAGCCACTTCCTCCTAAAATATATAAAATATATTCCCTATAATAAGAGAATTTAAAGCAGGAGGAAGAAGGTGGATGGGGGTACTCCCTGCCCCCTGTTTTTAGCTCATACTCATCTGTAACTAAGAAAGAAAAAAAGTGACACAATTTGACAAACAAGATAGAGCAGAGGGGTTCAGTCTTTGGGTATTCCTTTGGTAGGGGAGCTCTGTACACCCCCGCTGGGGGTGCAGCATATTTTTGGTTTATCTGAAGTATTTCCGAGGTTTTGGTTTTTTTGGTTTAGGTTTTCAGGGTTTTTTGGTTCTTCTTTTGAGTTCCAATCCACCCCCCTCCACATATATCACTTCTCTGCTAGGAGAAACAAGGAGCAAGAGGCAGCGCCTTTTGAAACACACTGGTGCCTCTAACTCCCTGTGGAATCCAAGAGCCTCTAGATATGTAGAGACTCAGCATTGGTGCTGGTGGAGCTTGAAAGGGGGAAAGAAGGTTCCTTGTTAGTCGCTCTCCCCACTGTGCTGGGAGCCTCCTGGGCTATGCTGGAAGGAGGTCATGGCGGGATCTCCAGAGGAAGTGGTGGATGCTGGGGAGAGGCTTGGGGTGCCACCAGCAGAAGCAATGCGTCCCAGGCCAGGACCAATGAGAGGGAGACCTCCAGGGTTCAGGAAGAGCGGAGGGCTCACTAGGCTTGGCGAGTTGGACATGCTAGAACCGCTGGCAAGGATAAGGTTACCACTGACATCAAGACTGGACAGTGGTAGAGAGCCACCACTGGTCAGAGCTAAAAGTAAAAAAAGAGAGAAGAATTAAGGTAGAAGAATATGCCAAGATGTTTAAAGTAGAACATAGTATTCTATCAAAGCTGCTGCTTTAGTAAAATGTGTGGTTCTCAACTATTATATTTTATTAACTCTTCTAACAATGTCTTTTTACAACGTTTTTACAACATTTACTGATGGAAACCAAGTAAATCAGTGATAATTATGGAAATTGGGCCACAAACCACAGTTTAATAAACTGGTAATCATTTTGAGCCATTGATTTTTTTGGATAACTAAAAGAAGGATATTGTAATGAAATCGTAAGTGTAGTGGACACCAAAAGCTAGTGACAATACAGTTAACATATTTTATAGAATACACCCACATCATGAAGTTTAAAAAGAAAATCACACAAACTCAATGATTACACATAAGACAATTTTTGTTGAAATGTGGCGTAAAATGACTCTACAGCAATGCCTGGCAACATTTAAAACTCCCACAGCACACAGTAAATGTTTAGGGCAGTAGAACATGGGAAGACCATTTTATATCCTGTTTTTGTCTTTCCAAACCCAAATTAAAAGGAATAAAATCTATACTAGCATGATGTAGGATTTATCTGACAACCGATTTCTGAAAATACAGGTTGCTGTGAAGTTATGCATCTGGATCACCCAAATTTGCAAACCAAAGCTCTAATACATTCAGCCTTTTTAGGAGTTGTTGATGGAAAAAGTTTATAAAAAAGATAACTATTTTATTTTAGAAATAACAGGCTACACAACTCCTATCAATAGTTGTTCCTCCTACAAAATACACATTTGACAGATTTCACAGTTGATTCAATATCAAAATAGAATATCAAATAGAAGGACAATATAAGGTTTCACTTGAACAACAATACATTGGACCGGTCTGTTCTTTAGTGTGCCTTTCATTCTACACATATTCCCAAAAAACCTAGCCAGTGTGCAAAGTAAATTTTGCTAAAAAGCTTTTCTCTGGTGCCAGATAGCATCTTTTTTTCAAAAACAATGTTAATGGAGGTAGGATCTATGCAGCTCTAAGCAAACGAACATCAGTGGCTGTTTAGTGGCTAAAGATCACTAAAACACTTATGAAGGGCAAAATGTTGGGATAGGTTTGCCATAATCTGCTAGTATGCTGTGATTACCTTACCATTTAGATTTAATGTTTTTGAAAGAAAAAAGCACTGTGCCTTAAAAAGTTAAACAGAGTGCCACCCAATAGTGACTGCGACTATTTCCTACCTTTAACCTGAAACCGGATGCTCATTTGGCATTTTCAGCAAAAGACCCTTGTGCAGTTGAAGTACAAGGTAAACATAGCAGAAGGTTTAGCAATTAGTTTGTGGGTGTTCCTGCATTTTTTGAAAGGTCTTATTGTACATTGTCCATTCAGTTAGGTTTCTCACAAATCCAGTTAAGAATAAGGGTTAAACACTAAACACTTAAACTGGTGAATTCACAAATGTTTGGAATTACATGAAATGTGGCGATGGCAGTGAACAGCCATTCATGACAATGGTTAATGGGATGAAACATGCCATGGATGGTCATGGACTCTCCGTTCATCATTTGACTCATCCCATACTACAAACCTTGTATGGTGGCCAGTGGGTTTCCAGCCATGAGGGCCTGGTTCAACCCCGGACTGACCCCGAGCACTGTACCCCTGTAAAACCAAGAACAGAGATGAAGGGAAGGTTAAAACTTTAAATTTGCCAAGTAAGAAACAACATTGTGTTGCAACTCACAACTGCCACTGCTGTTATTAGATGCTTTTTGTTGCCCTGAGTTACAGCTCATCAAACAAACTAAAGCTGGGCAAACACGTACCAATTCCTGCACGATCCGATCCCCGATCGGATGCCGTGCGTGCTCCCGCATCTCTTAAGGATCGGGTCGTGCAGGAATTGGAGGCTGCAACTGACGAGGATTGGGCTGAAATCAGCCGTCCTGTTGGATCGCACAGAGATCTGTCAGGACGGTAAATTTTAGCCCAATCTGATTAGTAACTAATAAGCTGCAGATGCAGAGTGCTGGCTGATTCCCAGCACTAGCGGGCGGGCGTGATGACGTCATCACGCTGTCTGCTACTGCACAGAATCGCATAAGGAATAGACGGTACATCGTACCATCTATTCCCAGCTTAAGCCATTAGGTTTTCTTTAACACAGTCAGTTGCTTTATTTCTTTGAACCCTCATATTAAAGCCCTCATCATCAATATTAAACATATTATAGTGCTCAGTGTCCATAGGAGATACAGATATGTCCAAATGTTTAATCAGTGCATTAAACTCCTTTTGTACTCGACAGGCTAAAATAACCAAAATCATAATGGCAGAGCAGCCATTAAATTAGAAGTATTCACAGATTTCTTAATATTAAGAAATATAACCTTTATAGTAAACATAACCTTCCAAGGCCAGCTATACATGTTTGTGCCACTCGAATGATCCAAGTGCCCAACCCTCATGGCAGATTTGAGGCCATTTTTGTTGCCGATTGTCACACAGTTTGCACAGAGCACAGCCGGCCTTAATTTTTTGTGGCCCTGATGTAAGTTTGTCTTCCAAAGAGCATACTGTATGTACAGGAGTACATTTGGATTAATGTTAAACTTAATCTGCAAGGGTATACTTTTTATGAGGTCTATGTATTTTCATTTCTTCTAGAATGATGAAAAATATATTTTAACCAAGCCAGGTTCTGTTTTTACCTGCAATGAAAATATATCTGTGCTCAGGAAGAGAGTTGCATGCTTTCCATGAGCTAATTAAAGTTAAAATGTACTGACAATGCCCAGCAACATACAGCCTGAAGATTACAGGACAACACTGACCTAGTCCCTAAAGACTGAGATTTAGGCACCTTGTAGTCAAAGTATAAAATATGCAAATAGCAGATCTTTGTATTGTCAAGAACCTCCCACGACTATAAATCAAGAAAGAAAAGAGCCTTCAGAGAAATTAAATAAAGCATTAAAACACTACCAGTTAGCATCTAGAAGCGCTGCTTGGTTGGACAGCCTGGAGCTGGGCTGTAAGCTCGCCATAAGCTTAAGAATCCCACTACTTGGCCAAATTGCAGAAATCCTGCCAATAATTTCAACAAAATAAATATCTTTTTTTTCCTCGAGGATGCTAGTGTTTCACTACAACTAAAAAGACATTTTAACTTCAGGAGAAGAAGACTCTGTCCTCAAACATGCTAATCAAACTTATATTTAAAAATTTTACAGGATTAAAAAAAACTGGTTTACATGTAGTGGAGTGAAGCAGCTGTCTTGGGCTATTATGTAACGGTACTATGACATGCCACTAATAAGATCACCGCTCACAGCTACCCGTGCTGTCAGACACATTACAAGATATATATGTGATCCTGCCCAGCTGTTGCCAGTATCGTATAATACAAACTTCTTGCATAGACAATACAGATGCCTTCTATATTAAACAATGCCATAATACAGGAAATATTGTCATTGTTAACTTTCAAGATCTGCACGGTTTGGTATATTTATCATATCACATAACAAATTATTCTGTAGTAAAAACAAAGCATAACTTCTCTAATTTTGGATTGGCAGTACAGTAGAAAGCCGATGCAGAAATGCAGTGGGAATGCAGCTAGTCTGCTGCAAACTGTATTTTTCAGCAGCTTCTTTTTTTATGGTATCCCTAGATCTGCAGCAATTTGGTGACTTGTAATTGTTTCAACGATGCTTGACCTCATTCTCTTTGCCATTACTTACCCTGTAGTTGGGCTAAGTCCTGTCAGGCTAAGACCAGAATGAGTGCTACTTTGGGGGCTGGCGCTTGTGCTGTTGCTTGGTGGGGGTGTGGCAGAGGGGGGCGCTGTGTTAGAAGGTGGACGAGGATGGACTAGAGATCCCAAAACCGAAGGTAAGGTAGTCACTAAAAACACAAAAGCACAAATCAGTTTATTACAAACAAGTTAAGAAGTCCTTATTAAAAATCTGCTGTGTTAATTTAATTAGTGCAACACATATGTTTCCCATACACCAGTAGAAGCGGGCCCACTAAGGAATGCGGTGTGTACTGGCAAGAAAGCATAAAGTGTGAAAAGGCTTTTAGTGCTGTACCAGCTGGCTGCAGTAAGTAAATATTTTTAATATTTATCATATTTGTGTCACTAAAATAAATGCTTTTATTGGGATTAAAAAAACCACACATGCTCGCACACTCACACACAAAATATATTTCTTTTCCATTTTATGAAAATCTGTACAATAACTATTAGATTGAATAGATACAAACTAACCCCAAAATGTATTCAAATATTTAATATGTTCATGCTCTGATGTTTGTGTTAAATGCAAGACTGGGACAAATATTTTGTTATCAAAGATTAACATAGCTATAGCCAAACGGAACTACTTCTCTACACTCACACAATCCTCCCATTTACACAAGCATCCAACCCTCATTGCCTATTCTTTACCTTTGATCTCAATCCTACCACTGCCACCTTTTCTGACCAGGACCTGGCCACATATTTTAAAGACAAATTAGACACCATCAGACTTACTGCACTACACCCACTCCTCCAATCAAATCCTCTTGTAATCCTTCCCTTACCTGCATTTACTCTATAAATGGACTCATACATGGTACGATCCGCGGGCGATATTGCAGGCGTTCAACCGCTGTACGCTTTGGCAGTATCGCTCGGCTGCAAATTGGATGCCTGGATCACCATGCGATCCAACTTCATGGTAATTTCCTGGCAGATCAGCATCCCTATCCAAAGTCATTTCTGCCACACAAAGTGTGTGCTCCGAACCTCTGAGCGACCGGCTGCAGCGTGAAGATGTCATCACGCTGCAGTCAGTCGGTAGAGAATGGGGCGGGGATTGTACCTTTAGTCTGGAGGAAGTTACCTTCTTGCTTTGCTCCTCTCCTTCCACCAAAGGCCTGTGCACATGCTCCATAATACGGAGTACAACAAATAAATTTTCAAAAGATCAACTTAAAAAATAGATTTTAGGTCAATCAAATGGAAAGAAATTGAACTGTGTCTGACCAGCTTATGCAATTAGACCAGACCAGAAATCTTTATCCGTCATCATCAAATCATATAGAAACCTATAACAAGTAGCTGGAGAATAAATGCAAGGTTATTTGCTTCTGCTTTGAGAGCTTACAGGGCAGAGGCACAAATGCTTCTTTTGAAATCTAACCTGTGGGACAAAAAGGAAGCCAGGGGGCAACTCAGGTGTCTACCTAACATACTAAAATATTAGTTTTAGGCGGAGCCTTAAAGTCAAATTTAATGAATGAAGTCAGCATGGGGGTTATCTGGTGTGAGGTAAATGAGTGGCTGGTTACCTGTTGTGCTGAGAGTACTGGAAGCCTGGGAAGTGAGCGTGGGGGCAGACACCGGGGGGGACACCTGGAGCAGATCAAGGAAAGGAGGAGATATGAGACCGTGAAGGTGGATGAGGAAAACAGTAGGAGAGACAGGAAGTAAAACTGAAGTTGCTGTATGGTGAAGGACATGTGGATTATTCTGTGGCTTCCTGTGCTGTACATGTTCATAGTTTGCTTTAATGCAAATATGCATGCCAAAGGACAGGTGGATTTTTTTTTTTTTTTACACATTGAGAAGCTTCCTCTTTACTTCACTTTTAGGAGGGAAAGGAAGAAGAAATATGAAAAAAGTTACCTCAACACTGTACACATAATAGGTGACCTGACATACTATTGGGGCACACCAGGATATTAGAAGAGTGAGGACAGAAGTTACAAGTACAAGAAAAGAACTCTTTGTATACACAAGCTTCTTTGCAAGATACATAGAAAAAAAATGGCAAAGGTTGATTTCAGAAAGATTATATTCCTTCGATCCCCAAAAAGAGGAAAAACATTACTAGATGCAGAAGAAACCCATGTCCAGATTGACAAGCTTTGATTACTCCACATATGATTTTAATGGTGCCTGGATGGAAAACAATTCTGAGGGGCAATTAGAAGATCTTGCATGTGACTAGCTCAGTCCTCGGTAATCAAAAATAGAAGCTGCATGAATATTTTTTTTCATATTATTTAAATTCTTATTCCTGTTCTTTTTGGCACATTTACCAAAAACAAAGAACGTTTTGGCTCTATGATTGTAAATCCATAATTTACCATACATTACAATTTTACACATGGAAGTAAAGTGGCTTGGCATGTCTTAGTTTACATGCACATACATCCACATGAGAATAGAAAGGTGGACCTTATCGGTCATAGCATTAGAACCAAGACACCACATGTCCCCCATACAGCTTCCCCATGTCATGCTGTGAGGGCAGGATAGCTCATTACCAGCTGTGTCCCATATATCTGTGCCTTGCTATGGGGAGGGATGAGCGGCATACTGCTACATGGGTTGATGCGCTTTTCCTTCTGCCGACGGTTACAGAACCACACACGGATCACTTCCTTCTCCATGTTCAGCTGCTCAGCAATCACAAGGATCTCTTCGGAGGTAGGTTTCTGATTCTGTACGACAGTCATAAAAAGATAGGGAATGCAACAAAAATTCATCAAAAAGAAGAAAGGATACCATTAAAGAGAAGCTTTCGGCTATACATTTTAATACTGCTTAAAGCAAACTTGTCCTCTCCCCATGTGGCAATAGATTGCTTTATTAACACACTATTCAGTTTTTGTAGACTTGAGAAATGTACACTCATGGGAAAAAGACCCCAACTACCTTTAAATCTACAACAGAAGAGCTGAAGAAAATATTCACTGCCAATTGCAATGGCCCAGTCAAACTCCAGGTCTCAAACCAACTAAAATGCTGTAAATGAGTTACAATTATTTTTCGCTCTAGAAGATGCACTGGACCATAAGAAGCACCCCATAGTTTTGGAGAGAGAATTAGGAAAGGAAAAAAGGGAGTAAAGAAACTTCAGCATGTATCTATACACTAGCAGTTTCCATTCTCTGAACACACTGACCAACTCATGGAGAGAAACATTTTACAATCTGGCACTAACAACTTACCTTCGAGCTGCTATTTACATATCGGAGGTGGGAAGAGTCTGTGTCACATTTATTTTATTGCAATGCAGAATGTAAATCTAAATACACAGCTCATGCTATCTAAACAGCCTCACCTAACCCAGCTATGTATATATGGGACGAGTCACATATTTGAAGTAATATTGTGCATTGCAGTGAAAATCTCCTCCTATATGTGAATAGCCACCCATCGTTAAAGTTGGCCTTAGATGCTTCGTGACGGGAATTGGCCACCCACCCTTTGTTACACAGGTAGATTGAGTAGCTATGTGATCATGTGTTGAAGGGTCTGCTTTCAGTTGCTGGAAAATGTTATAGTTTTTTCCCCCCAGAGAAAATGTTTTTTTTTTTTTGCATTATCATGCATTAGTTTGAACTTTTACAAGATTTAACTTACCAGGCCCCCAACATTTATTTTAAAAAGGGTAAAAGCAAGCGAGTTCAAGCAGGCCCACGAATAATAACTGTTTGGCTCTACTGTATAAGTTTCCTGCCATTTTCAAAGTTATAGTTACCAGAGCAAAAAAAGTTGTTTCAGGAGGCAGACACTAGCAGGCATGGCATTTTTTACCAGTGCATGACATGTACAGTTGTGTTCAAAATGATTCAACCCCCACTGAAATTGAGTGTTTTGGCCATTTTGACATTGATTTTGATCATTTCAGTCCTCTTGTTTACAATTAAATCAAAGAAGCACGTTTTTTTTGGAATCTTTTTTTAGGGGGGTGCCCACATGCTTCTTTTTAAATTTTTGGCTTACCGCAATAAAACTTTTCTCCAGTGCAAAGCGAACGTTTGTCTCGATGCTGGTGCGTTTTTTGCGCCTGCGGCCAGGGAGCCCTTCGTAGCCTCCCCCGGGGCTGCTCAGTGGGTTGGGACTGGGTAGAGTGCTATCCACAGACATAGATTCTAGACAGAGAGAGATACATACCCGGTAACCATCAAATTGAGCTAGAAAACATATGATCCACGTCCAAGGCCAGTGCATATTACCTGCATCACTCAGCCACTTCTGTAATAGTGGTTTAAGCTTGCACATGTTCTTGAAACTTAGGTTAAGTGCCTCAAATCGGGAAATGGTTGTCTGAGAGAAATCATTGCCATACAATTTGCCCATAGCCAGGCCGACATCCCCCTATAAGAAAAAAAAACAACATCCTTATTATTCTAGGTAAAAACTGGAGAATAGTACTTCCTAAATCAGAGCAGTGCATGTCACTTTGTACATAAAACTCCACAACATCATTATGGGGTACTACACAGCACACAAAACAATTGCTATATTACACAACGCTATGCATGTTGTGAATAAATGTGTGTAAAAAGTTGTGACATTTTATTTTTATTACTTCACTCTCCTCAACAAGTACACAGTATTACATGCATATTACAGATCCAGCATGGCCAAAGCTGTACAACAGTGGTGCAGCACCGGTTATATCTCTGTACGCATAAATCTCCAAGGAAGGGGAGGGTATGGTTAGGGCAAGATAGAGGGGAAAACTGGATAAAAGCTGTCAATTTGAAAATGCAGATCATCTTTAATGCAGTAGAAAACAAAAAGGTTTGCTTTAGGGGAACAAATACTCAACTTTCCCTTCTTTCCTGCATTATGTATTTTAGCTTCTGAAAACAGCAGTTAGCAGTGGTGGAAAAGCTAACATTTTGCTCTTTATTGCATGGGTTAATGACAGCTATGCTGTAAATCCCTCCTCAGTCTCTCCCTTTGCAATATTACACTCAAAACTACACCAGTGGGAAACTGGAAAAAAGAAATTATGCTGGCCTAATATAATGCTTTATTCATGAGTTGTCTCCCACCTGAGTGAATCCCAGCTTGATTCTACGCTGCTTGAAGGTTCGAGCAAACTGCTCCAGCTCCTCCAGATCACTTGGTTCCTCAGGATGAGACCCTGATTCTGTGTGCGACAATATGGGGGGATCCTGGGGCCCTGGACGGGGCACAGCCTGAAAAAGGGAAACAGCACCTTGAAACGAGACCTGCAGAAAAATAAGCCTGTCATTGAAGACCTACTTTTTACCATAAATCATGTGACCAGGAAGTATCAAAAAGCAATGATTGGTATCACAGTTAGCATTTTGAGACGTAGTAGAAGACTGTATGTGAAAATGTATAACTTTCCTTCAGAATCTTGTAGCTAATATGCTTAAACTATTTCTCTTACCTGAGTGGGAAGTCCAGGTCGTTGCTGACCTGGAATAAGATTCCCTTGGCCTTGTTGAGGTAGCTGGAAGAGATTTGGTGCAGATAGGAGGCCTAGAGGTGACAAAATACAGTGTCATATCTTTTTGTTTATAAAGCTGCAGTATGCATACAGAAAGCTTTGCATTACTTAAATAACAGTATTTTGTAACCATTTAGATAGAAACAGTTCTTTGGTATATAAAAGAAACCTTCACTCACCTTGCTGGCCCTGTCCTGCCTGGGGTAGCAAGAATTGTGTAGGGGACTGAAGTGGATGCCCAGGAACAAGAACAAGCTGCTGAAGTTGTAACAACTGTTGTATATCCTGAAAACCATTAAAAATATAAATACACTTAAGGGTCTGTGTCACCAAGCTATGGTCTAGTCTACAACTAAAGCAAGCATTAAAATAGGGAGGTAGAGATCAGTTGGACCAACACTAGACTGCCATTCTGCATGGAAAAATGCAAACAATTTAATGTAATGAGAAATTTTTTAGAATAAAAAAAAAAATATACAGCCATTAAATCAAAAGAGAAATCTTCCAACATATAATAGAGCAACACACATACACATGTGGAAAAGTTTATTGTACAAACGACATCATAGGGACATGAAAAGGTAATAGTAGGTTGCTGAGAGAAATACAAACTTATAAGAAATTTCGATAGTTCAGAAAGTACTACCACTTTTAGTTTAGAAAGTGTCAAAACTCTGCTGCCCTTGTGTTTAAAGCAATATCAGCGTAGATTTTGTATGACCAAATCATGATAATATAATTTTGGCTAACCACAGGCCTTGACCTTAAGGCATTGCAGAGCTGTGCAAACAGAAATATAAAGTCTGAGCAAAAACTTTGACTTTTGAAACAACTGCTTGGATATCATACAGATGTATAAGCACATATGACATCCAAATAACTGGCCTGGACCAGGTATAAACATCAGTTCTGACTTTGCCAGATGCATTCTTGCAGGAATCTCGGATTATCAGAAGGTCAGCAATCACAGCATTTTACAGCAAAGAGCACTTATTTTGTGCACTGGTATTTAGCAGTGCATGGAGAGGTGTACACCAGTAAACAAAAACCACACACACATTTTCAATCCGGTCACACAACTGGTCCTGAAAAACACTCTGTATGTTTGCCATGGCAGTTTGGAAGAGCTCACCTGTGCAGTGAGGTGGATAGGCTGGGATAAAGCAAGTTGGGGGGGTTGCTGTTGGCTGCTGGGAGTAGTCTGAGCATCAGACCCTGACTGGGAGGCGCTGGCGGCAGCGGCAGCATTTGACTGCTGGACAGCAGCGGCAAGGAGCTGGGCTTGCTGGAGAAGCAGTTGCTGCTGTGCAGGGAGGAGGGCAGTGAGCTGTAGCCAGAAGGATGAAGAGGACAAGGTTGAAGGTTTGGAAAAGGAGGCAGGGAAAGAGGGAATTAACAGAAGAAAGGGTATATTTGAGTTGTAGGGGCAGGAAAGGTACAAATAAAAAAAGGACAGTAAAGGCAGTTAGAAAAGGAAGACACTAACAAAAGCAAAGCAGTCAGCAATAAATATAAACTCAAAAACATATCTGTTTACAGTTTGTAATAAAGGTAATTGCAGTGTCAATTCTGCAAAGCCACCAATCATATTTAAGGCAGATTGTAGATTTAAACAGTTAGCTGCACAAAAGTAACTTTAGTTTTAAGTAATACCACTTAATTTGTAAGCTACAAGCATTAACCAACAGTAACAAAAGTCAGCATCTACTTACATTTTACTAAATTGCCTTCAGGATAATTAATAGCCAATAGTTTTAGGTGAAGTCAAAGCCACTTCAACAATATTATAATCTTTTTTACCTATTCTGCTACAGATAAGAAATTTAAGTTTAAAACTGATTTTGTTAAAAGGAACCTCATTTATGGATTTAGAGCTTGACATAACGAAAAAACATGGCCATTATTTGAACAAGAATGGAGAGCCTAAGGCACCTATACAGGATTGTTTTTACACAGTATACAAGCAGAATGAACATTATGTATACCAAGATTTAAAATGGGTTAAATCAGGTAAAACACATATATATGAGACTTACCCCAGCAAGCTGGCTACCGGCGAGGAGAAGCTGTGTCTGTGGGAGAGAGGTAGGTGCTTGCTGTGGGGCAGAAGGAGCCTGTGGGGTAGGTGGGGCAGATGGTGTTCGGGGGACTGGAGTACCAGGGAGAGACGGGGATCTTTCCCCACATTCTTCATCTGTAATCTAAAAGGAGGGACACAATAACTCAAAATGAATCGGAGACTTAATGACCAATGCTAGTATATAGTTACTACTGAAGCGGTATCCTGTACAAATATATGTAAACAGAGCAGACAAAAACTAGCTTAGCTTATAAAAACCCAGGAAAGGAGAACCTTAGGCCAAGGTAAGCACTGTAGTGTGATGGTTAACATTCCTGTCATGCAGTTCAGTTCACATCTGTATAAAGTGTGTATATTTACAATACAATTTAATTAAAAAGGTTTTTTTAGCATACACCTTTCTGATGGCAGCCATGTCTTACAGTATCACATCAATATAATCAATCAACTTCAAGCTTATGGATAGCATATACAATGCATACTACTAAAAATTGCAATCACGACAACTCCATAAACAAAAAGACTAGAAATTCACATTGGGGTGATTTACTAAAGTAGAGGACCGTCTTTAACTTGCAAGGTTATTTTTCTTTAGGACAACCGACCTTTAAGGGCCCTAGGAGACCAGGGTCACACAGAACAAAATGTTGAGGCAGGTAGGATACCATGATGAATATAGCTAAAATCTAAAGCCCAAACATCTTTGTAACTGAGCAAAATAATAAAAAGATGTTGTAAAACTGTGATGTTAAATCATGATGACAACAAGACTGTCAATGTGTAAAAAAGGAAAATAGATTTAAAAAAGCAGATCCAGTCTTTAACAATGTTTAAAAAATGTATTAAAACAATGTAAGTAAAACACATTTTTGCTGTATCTCAAAAGGAGACCTGACCGCCCCCCTTCCCCCCTATCTAAATAAATGAGGTGAAGCTAATTTGATTTGAATTCTTCAATCAAGTGCAAGCAAAATAACCTTTTCTTGCTTTTTATGTTTATTGTTTCAACCATACTGCATTGATAAAAGTTATGTAAAAAACATACGTCTTTTTTTGTAAATGATAATCAAGATTTTAAACCAACATCAGTACCTGACCTCACAAACACTTTTTGGAGAGAGAGGCTTTTCTTAAGACTGAGGGGTCATTTTTGGTCATGGCTCTCAAACTACGGTAGATGTTTAGCAAGTTAGTACAGGCATGACAGTAAGGTTTCCACAAACCTCAGTCCATATACTGTTAATTCCACTTATATTACAGAGGCCTTTAAAACAAAGGCTGCCCCCACCACCCCTAAAAGAAGAGAAAAAACAAGTCCCCTTTAAATGCTGTATAGCATTTTCTTCCTTATAACACCCCCTTCTCAAAAGCACACTTTGGTTACAATACACTAACTTTTAAAACCTGGCTTTACTTTCCGATCCCCGACTATAAATTGAGAGAATTGCTTTATCAATATGAGAGGTGCAAAAATAAGGCTTTAAAACAGAAAATCTCCTTTATCCAAGTGTCTGAAATAGGAACAGGGGTGTTTCTGCCACAAAACAAATTATTTTATTCTTGGGTGTCAATTGGTGCAGATGTAAATCAGGCCGGTAATACTCCCGTTTAAGAGTCTGCATTGTGTAAAAAGGTAGGGCATATGGTATCCAAATCTCTCTATTGCAGACAGAATGAATATTATCAGCAAGGAGAAAGGCGGAATTGAATCCATTGTCCATTTTTTTTTTTAAATACCAATTTTCCTTCACTCTTTGTACTGGAAACGCAACAAGACACGAGAGGGAACATTAAGCAAAATTACACTTTCATTGTTATCAGCACAACTTCAACAAAAGAAAACTTTGGGATTTTCCAATAACTGTAGTCACCCAGGCACAAAGTGACAGGAAATTGTCTGGCTTAAATAACCCAACTACAACACAGGCAAAAGTAAGAATATGACCTTTTTTTTTTGCCCTACCATATCCAAACCACTTTAAGAATATATAAATATTTAAATATATTTATGGCCTAGGGTTCAGGTAAATCCTGATTAGCAGATTTTCCTTTACATCCAGTTTATGTAACAACTGTACAAGCCAGTGTTTTCCCATTTCTTTCTGTCAAACTTTCAGGCAATTTTTGCTGGGAACAGCCATCTTTAGTAAGTAAAGCAGGAGCAGCACAATAGTGCCATCACCAACCACACCAAAACTCCTCCCAAGTCAGATTAGATTTCTCACACTATACATAAAGCCATAGCAGAAAGAATACTATTCATTTTCAAGACAGCTGCAGACAAAAAGTTAGATGTGTATAGTACTCCAGAGGCAAAGATACATTTCTGAATGTTCCCTAAACAGCTTTATACAGGAGGTCTCATTTTGCCAGGATCTGCAAATGTGTTTTATAAAACGTGCCTTTACTTCTGGTTATAGTATATTTTTCAAAAACATTGAAATAAGCTTGGGAAGTTGACTCATTTGTGAGAAAAGAAAAGTTATAAAATATGTTCACAATGATGGTTTGCGGGGAAATATACAGTAAAATTGGCAAATGGGGAAGTAAAAGAGAGAAGTCAAAAAATCTGTCAGATACCGTGACAGGGCCGGGGCTTCCCCTCCTATGTCCCAGATGTATCGCCAGGCCACATCTCCCAATGCTCATTATGCCATTGATTGCAATATGGCTGGCTAGTAAAACTAGCACTTCTATACTGCCAAATTGATACAATGTGCTGTTTTAAAGGCTAATTTTATACCTCCTTGTAAATTAGGTATATGTGTTGTCGTTATTTATTCACATTACAAAAATCAGAAACATGAACCATTCATTATTCCTAAGCATGGCTTGTATTGTCCTAGTATGCATATGTATGTCAACAAGGATGGTGGCATAGGGGATAAAAGTAAGAGGACATTGCTTGTGCAGCCTATCCTATAGAAAACAAAAGCCTTCAGCATCCTAAAAAGTATTTTTTTCTTGTTTTGGAAAGAACATGTTAGGCTTGTCCAGGGCCGCCGTCAGGGGGGGACAGAAAGGGCTCCCGTCCCGGGCCCCATGATTTCTGACGGCTGCCCTGGGCTTGTTGCATTGGCCGCGGATCGTGGGTGCCCACATGGTATCCCTGTCACCCCAAAGCTAGGTTTGCCAGAAAACAGACATGTCTTGAAATCTCTGGCCGATGCCATTAGTTTGAATGGGGACCGGCGCCCCCGTCCAAACTGACGGTGGCCACCCTTTGTCTGATACCCTGAGCGACGGGGTGCAGCGTGATGACTCTCGCTGTGTGTGGGGGCCTTTCAGCTTTTGTCTACTTACAAGAAAAACCATTATGGTAGCTTTAGATGGTTCATTAATTCTATTCCATTTTTAAGTCAATAAAACAAAAATCTATTCCCGCATACCTAGTACAATCAATATTTTAATGCTCAAGTCGATCAAATCTAAAATCGAATGTGCAGAAGTTCAACGTGTATGGCTAGCTTTAGTCTTGATGAAATTTAATTTAGTCTACATACCTTTGGAGAGAGGGAGAAGGGAGATGATCCCTTGTTTTGCTGCACCTGAAATTCATAAAGAACATATTAAACATGCAATTATAATGCACAAAATAAAAAAGGAAATGCAGAGCAAGATAGTTTACCTCATGTAAGGAGTCTGCGC
Organism: Ptychadena robeensis; assembly: GCA_036250615.1. NCBI lineage: Eukaryota > Metazoa > Chordata > Amphibia > Anura > Ptychadenidae > Ptychadena > Ptychadena robeensis. The sequence continues at coordinate 51,386,663 of CM070038.1, forward strand.
CATTTCTTTCATTGTCTGCAGAAGAAAAGAAAAAAAGATCAAAATAGAGCTTTATATGAGGCTAGTAAAATCTGGGGTCAGTAAACCATCTGTCTTTAAACGTCTTATTTAGCATATTCAAGAGAACCTGCCACAAATACGGAGTCTTACTATTAGTTATTGATAAAGCTGCTCCTTATATTAGCTTGTTTGGGTATTGAGTGAATTTATTTTTAAAAAGTTAAAAATGCATTGGCCAGAACAAAGCTAACACAAATACCCTTGCTTTCTTTTTCAGGAGAGAAGAGTAGTATTGTACATACATATGCAGCATAGATAAATATATGTGGTACTGGTTGGCATCTATCCTAAAATAACCCATCTCCAACCCTAACCATGATCTATACAGATGCTTGATATTTGCCAGGGATGACCATGACAGTTGTTCTTCGGTGACAATTAACTATCCAAAGAAGGGTTATGTTAATATGAAATGGAAGACTGTGTGAAAATGTAATTTGCAGAGCACAGCTGGTGTATTCAGCAGAATTGTATCACTCAGTGGAGGAGACTTCCTCATCATGTCACAGAAAAAGGGGGATTCCAGAATGATGAACAGGACTTCCCTTGCAATAAAACAGTCTTATTTTACAGTAATGGGGTTTCCTTAGTATGTGAAGAAGGATATAGCGGTGTGCGAGCAGGACAGGCACATGGGGAAGTAGATCTCCAAATCTCACAGAAAACAGGCTCACTGTAAGGTGTGCCTAGATTTGTTAAATTGGACATTTCAATACTCTATCTGCAAAACATACTCTAATGCTCATACATACATGTAATATATATATGTATTAGAAGCTGTGTATGGTCATACATAGTAATTTCAGCAGGTTATTGGTTTTAATTGTGGAAACAGGCAGCAGCAAAACCAGCAGAGAACATGCATTTTAAATAGGGTTTGAGTGAGCTACATATAAGTACAGATGGTTGTGAAATGTTATCCAGGTGACTTGTGTATCAATTGCAAAACCCCAGAACATGGTATGACCACAATTGTATGGCATGTAGTGAAGGGTTATGGGGACATTCGGGGAAAAATAGAATTATTGCTCTAGCCAATGTGGTTTTTCAGTTTAGTTTTCGTCAACTAGAAATATCACGTGCTAGAATAATTTGAAAGAAGAAAAACCAGGTTCTTGCAATACGGGTTCCTTCCATACATTGGACAAAATTTTGGTGAGCATAGTATGTTTAGGGGCTTTGAATATTCCATTTCAAAAGCATCTCTATGTATTAGCAATGAAAAAATATAATTGTTAATGCATATTTTTTTTTTTTAAACACCTCCTCTTGCGTGAAGATGACAAAATGTTTTATGCAACATTCATTGCAAGGTCAGTACATTAGATAGTTAGAACAACCCTGTCCTGGGCCTTTATCCCTCATGTACCCATAGGTACACCCCTGTTTGCCACTGACCCCACCAAGTAGACTTAGAAATAGAATTTTGCAGGCATCATCAACAGAGAAAGGCTATTCAGCCAGAACTTAAGGATCTGGTACCAACTTCTACAACTTTTCTAATTGAGTAAGGTTAAGTCTGAATATTTATGTTCATAACATTAATAAAACAACAATCCTAATCAGCCAAATGATAAAGCTGCAATGCCTTCCTTCAAAAGGAAGTCATTAATGCCAACATGTTGGAAGCATTCATAATCCCAATAGATCAGTATCAGGGTGGATTTGATTTAAATCAAACCGATTAAATCATGATTTAAATCACTAGTCAGTAAGGCTTGATTTAAATCAAACTGATTTAAATCAAAAATTCTTGCCGGTATAACTTTAAAATGCAAGTAGGTGAAGATTTTTAGAATAACAAATTTTCATATAAATTTTTTTTATCCCCAGTTTAGGTTAATCATTCATATTTGGACAACTTTTCTGTTGCACTTAGTTTTGAGAACTGAGAAAGTAAACCAAGCGTCTGTGATAATATCTTGTAGGCAGAGAAACTGCCCAATAATATTACAGAAACAGACAGAAGATGATGGCAAAAGCACCCCCAAATCTACCTTGAATAGACACGGTTGAGGGGACACAAAAGCAGATTTGGCTTATGAATTACTTATCGTACCCCCTGAAGAAGTCTTCAACAAAACGCGCGTTGGGGTGAAATTTGCACCATTTGGACTATTGTATTTTCTAACAGCACCTGTACAGATATGTACATCCACAACATTGTGCATTGCTTTTGATTGATATGATGTCATTATTATACACTGTGCAAAAGATGAAGTAAACGTATTGCTTTTACATATTGAGTGGCCCTTAGTCACCTCACCCTTGTCTATTCAAGGGGAAATTTTGGGTGATGTGCTTTTGCCATCATCAACTTCTGTCTATTGTGTTTGGGATGTTGGCCACTATACATATGAGAGTGTAGTTTTATTGATTATAAAATCTTACAAACACCTCTGAAAGAGCATGACATTGTGAATGGATCAATGGAATTTATATACCAAAACAATTAAACATGTACAGCCTCATTCTACATAAACTAATCTTTATTTCATCATGGAATAACCTTGGGATGGTAATGTATTTTCCTCAAAAAGCATTTTATTTTAAAAAAAAAAATCAATTTAAATAAAAAAAAATCTGATTGTTTTTTCTTTTTTTTTTTTAAATCATTGATTTTTATCCACCCTGATCAGTATATTTCTGCAATACATCTATAAAGAAAGTTCATTCTATACCAACATACAATAAACATTTTCATCTATTATTGTAAGAGTTACACGTAAAAGACATAATGCTAATACAATCAATTAATTAACCTTAAAATTAAACATTACCTGCGACACCTCCTTCTGTGTGCAATTTCCCGAGATGTCCCGGTTTAGACATTCTTATTTCTGTGGATAAAAAGAGAGAACATACATCAGAACATTGCGTAACATGCACATTGATTCAGTAAATGTATTTAATTATTTAGGCTGATACCTGCTGACCTGGGAAAAAGAAGTTAGTATGCTAAAACTCTTAATGAGGAAATTCAGATAAACTATGTCAAACGAAGTTAGAGGACACAAGTTCACAGTGGTTAACCACTGTTCATAAAGTGTTGTCATTCAGCCATGTAATCTGAAATCATATTTACAGCATAGCAAAAAGGATCCACGTAACTAACACCCACTGCCTTTCTGGAAAAAAAAAAGTCTATGGAAACCAGTTCACCTTTACATTTTTTTAAAACTAATATTAAATCTTATGATTTACAATGATGCAGTAGGAAGAGCAGAATCAAGTGACAGATGTACATGCAATATTTAGAAAGAGTATTCATCTCTACATTCATGTATTGTTTTTGTACTAATTGTGCATTTAATTTGTTTTCAGTAGCTCTGATAAATGGAGGTCCACATTGGCACCTCCAGTAACTAAAAAACCAGCTGCAAATAACCAACAGAGATTCTAATAGTTCTACATTCTATACAAAAGATTCTGCCTAGCATTCCAATTTTAATGATAAACTCATAGGTTGTTTTAGTACGCTATTGTCCTCTGGCACGATCGGCTGCGGCCATTTCTCATTTACACTGTGGGACTAATGGCCCTCCATTGTAAGGGATACCATTAGTTGCTGAACCATTGCTTTGATCAGCTTTAGAGAAGAGGCTGCAGTAGGCCACCCATCACAAAATGCAGCTTTCCAAATATTTTTAAACAGACCTGGGTGTGACCCTTTTTCTGCCACCCGCCAACTGGCAAATGTCTAGCAGCACAGGTTATGTTATGTGTAAGCAGTAAGAGGTGATGAGATTACCAGTCTAGTGTAGTGAGGAGGTTAGTCAGGGGAAACTTTCACTTCTGCTTTCCCTGCTTAACAGAATTACCGAAATACACTTTAAAAATACATACACTGTGTGCACCACCCCAGGGAGAAAATGAGCAAACTATATACATACATTTAAAAATTTGAGGGAAGTAGGGTTTCTTTTTAATTCATAATTTGTTTTTGTATACTGTATTTTTCAGACCATAAGTTCGGGGAGAAAAGGTGCCTGCTTCTTATGGTCCAATTGCGCCACGGATGGTAGCACCTTGGCCCCCCACCATTATCTTCACTCTCCCGGCAAGGTTAGCCAGGGAGGTGGAGGAGCTATTATATGCCCAAGGATGAACCGCTTATCTCTACTGTATTGTTAATATCATCGGAGCCCTGTTTACATAACCAATGAAGAGCAGAGAGAGATAGATGAAAGAGCTGCCAGCCAGCATCTCTCCCATCTCCCATGTAGCTTTCACACACAGCCATAGAGTGGAGACATCTGCACGCAACTTCGCCCCCCCCCCCCCCCCCCCCCCTCTTCCCCGATAGGTGAGAAAGAGGGCGTGATGTGCCGTGAAGTGCTACTAGTGACATCTTGTGGCTGAAATTTGGTAGTGCATGGGGATTTGTTTCCCCAATTGATTTGGACACTTCAAAGCTCTCACGGTTTATTAACTTACCACCTTTGCTGAAATCTGTTCCAGCCATCTACTCTTTGAGGAAAATAAATACCTGAGATGTTGTATATCAACTTTCTACTGCTAGTCTGATCTTAATTTCATATTGAAAAAAAAGTTGCCTTCTCAAGACAGCTTTGCCTTCTCAAGACAGCTTTTTTAAATATTAGCCCCCCCCCCCCCCCCCCCCCCCCCCCCCCTTTGCTCCAGGCTGTCCATATTATATTCCTGCAATCTTTCTTGCGATGTTTTAGGCCGTCTCTGAATGTCTAACTTGTCAATATATTTTTGTAAATGGGTCCTTCAGAGTTGGATGCGGTATACACCACATACGATTACCATGCAATTTCTGTACAACCAACTTTTCTTCTACCAAAACCATGTAATATGAGGACCTTTCTACACCTTCCAATTACTATGTATTCTATCAGGGAGGTCACTATACTACATAGTTGTTGGTAGGTCTCATGGAAATTGTATGGAGGAATCTGAAGGCGTATGGGGGGCTATCCTGCTGATCCCCTAGTTATGCTTGTTTTATCCACTGCCTTGCCTGTTTGCTTACCTTGCAATCATCTGAAATAAGAATCCCAGTTTACCTTTGTAGTTCTTGTCAATATGAGCCCCTATTACACAGCAAGAGGATTATTCTTCCCTAAGGGCATTCATTTTGTCCCCTATACTTAATGTATATTCAGTGTGGCATCTTTGTTTTCATTCTAATTTATTTCCAATTTTGGCAGTTGCCACTAGATGATTACATTGCAACCCCTTGTTATTTTTAACTGACTGCAACTGCCAGGTGTGAACAATGCACCTTACAGCCAATAAGTAACATATTTCCCATATTTAAAGCTGACTGCACTGTGTATCTTGATCAAATCTAGCACATCTAGACCTCTCAATAAAACTTTTTAAAAACAGACATTTCTGAAACCTCCTACACAAAAACAGAAACATCTCTGACAAGATGTTTTATCATAACATATAATCATTTTATACATTCACTCCACATAGACATTTCTCTCACTTTCATTTCCCATTGTTCACATAGAGCAGCACTCTCGCTTGGCTTCTCTATTTAAAAAGAGCCGCCTGCATCCTGCACAACTCAGGGACAATTTCACATAGACCATCTATTAAAATGTGTTTTTGCATGAATAGAGGGCAGGTAAGTGTTACTAAATCCATTATTTTGTAGTAAAAATGTTGGTTCATGTATTCAATTTATAATAAAGAAAGCACTTAATCTTGAAGACCTAAAGCCAAAAGAAAAATAAGATTACATATATTTGGCTGCCAAGAGCATTGTATTTATTTCAGGTCATTAGCAATTGCAAAGTCTTTTTTTAAGAAGACAGACTTAGGGTCCCCACACACGTAATAAGTGGCGGCAAAATCGACCAATGTGCGTGTGCGCTCGCAGGTCTCCACATGGGGCAACAGATCCCTGTCTCCCCAAAGCTCGGTCGGCCAGAGAACAGACATCTCTGGCCAATGCCATTAGCTTGAATGGGGACCAGCGTCCCCGTCCAAACTAATGGCCGGCACACAAAGGTGCTGATACTGTGAGCTGTGGAGAGCAGCGTGATGACGTTGCTTTCCACAGCTCATCTGTCGGTCCCCACTTACAGTGAGATAACAGAAACATTGGTCATACTGCAAAGGTCATGTGCGTTTGTTCATTACCTGGAATTTCTAGTTCCCTGGTTGTCATGATGAAGCATTGGTCCCAATTTCTTTTGAGTCATGGAGCTGGAATGTGTATTGGTTTAAGAACCCTCACCTAGAGCACGCATATTCAAAGTTTAGAAGCCAAGATACCACACATCTGTACATGCTTTCTTTGAAGCATTTTGGCCTTAGTGGTCATGGAAGGCAAAAGGTGGCAAAGACTCAATGTTTGAAAATATAATTTCCCATTATACAATCTCCATCACATATTCTGATTATTTCCATTAAGTTCCATTCCCCTTTTGTTTTCCAGAAACCATACATTGTTTGTGTGTGATCGACTTTCAGTACAAAACATAAAAGTGTTACCCTATCTGGTCTCATATCCCACATATCATTGATGCATGGCTAGGTTCATGGCCCCAATTTTTCTCTTATTCTATTACAAAACAAAAGTAACAGATTAGTTGGTTGCAGATTGTTATTAAAGTTCCTCGTTTGAAAGCATGATTATGGGTTAAATTGGAGTATTTGCTATCTCTTTGATAACAGAATTCATTAAACTAGATCAATGACAAATGCCGATCCCTCTTTTTTTCCCATCATCAAGCATCTAACTGTCTGCAACATTACAGCATCCTGACACCTGCAGCACAATCACCATTACAACTCCAACACTTTACTCACCTGCCCAATGGTTGGAGATCACCATGATGGGAACTGCAAGCCAGCACCGATCACAGCAAATATGAGAGTAATGAGGCAGAGTCAGGCTGTAGAAACTAACCCACACCCAGCATTAACCCCAATCCTGCCACAGTCACTGCATTAACTCATAAGGGACCAGACTGAAACTGCTGACAGTAAGCTGAACTATGCTTGCTGCTTGTGTAGAATGATTCTCACTTATGCACTCTTGACCTAATGCAGGTCTACCTTTCAGTCTTCAGCTGTATAATCGTTTACTGAATGTTTCCTAAAGCTGTACTTCAGGCTAAAAAGAATTTTGTTAAAAGTTGCGGCGTGTCCTCCCACCCACTGCAGGGGTTAATTGCATGAATATGTCTAGAGGTCACATAAAAGAAAGATTGACTCACCCAATCCTGTGCTCACAGTACCATCTTTTCTTCTGCTGAACAAGTCTATGGGAGAGCCCCAGTTGTCCTCCTTTTACAATGAACAGCCATAAGCTCTGCATTGTATTGGAAATTACAAAATGACTAAAGTGACTGACACTTTGAAAAGCTGGAAAATACTTCCTTTAGTTTTAATATATGTAATTTAGAGAGAAAGTTTGCAAATTAAATTAAATCAGTTTGTTGATGGGCCAGGCCAGGACCACTTCTCACTGACCCCATAGAGTTGTTGCGTTCATCGTTATATCTGATGAGAAGGGAAAACTCCCACAATTGTAGAGTTTTTTTTCAATAAATATCAAGGTTGTCCAAATGTTATATTTTGCATAAATTAAAGTATTAGTGGAAATTTTAACTCAAAAAATTTACTTAAATTTATCAAAAAAACATGTGCTAAAGCTATTTTTTGTACTATTCCTCGAATCCTCCTCTATATCTCCAGCAATTTGGGGGATGATACCAGGTTTGGAGGATTTGTGATTTGTGAAAAATGTTCCATCTCCAGAAAAAAAAAATGAGCAGAACGCTCACAAGATGGCGCAATTTTTTACATTTCACCAGCCGAGTCCAGTAATGTTATGATCCTGAGCTGGCATAGGAACTCACCTGTTCCCCAATCCCCCGCCGACTCGCCCTCGTCCAGGATCTTTCTGTTCTGGGCAGTTTAATTCCTGTGATATTCCCGACTCGGCTGGTGGCATGTAAATAAATGAAGGCAGCATCGCCATCTTGTGGATGTTTTTCATTAGACTACTACACTTAATTAAAAAAATTCCACCATCTGAATTTGTGAGTTAAGTACAAAGCCCCTGAACATGGTATCATCCCCACAATTGCTGGAAATGTAGAGAAGGGTTGTAGGAATATTATAAAAAGGAAAATATTGCTTTAGCATTTGTAGTTTTATAATAAATAACGCCAAGGTTACAAAGGGTTGGATTTTTTGCAGTGTTCCCCCAACCGTTCTCTATATCTCCAGCAATTTTGGTGATGATACAATGTTTAGGGGCAAATAACACACATATTCAGCAAGTCTACTAATAATACCAGACAAACATATGAATTAGCCCTGAATGACCAGGAGAGGGGTGATATGGAATATTCTAGATCAGAGGTGTCAAACTCAAACAGTTAGGGGGCAAAAATGAAAGACTTGAACAACATTGATATTTATTGAGAAAATATTCTACAATTGTGGGAATTTTTCCATCTAATCAAATATAACAACGAAAACAGCAACTCTATGGAGGTCAGTGAGAAGTGGTCCTGGTCCATCAGCAAACTGATTGCCATGATTTATTCTTGCCTGAGCTGGTTTTGCTAGTGGTGCATCCAACAAATCCCCCCCCCCCCCCCCCCCCCCACCCCCGCTGGGCGGATCGTGCTGCCAGCATGGATGTCAGTGTGGCCGTGTGGGGAGGCATGCGGAATATGCATGCGGGGTAGAGCACCAGGGGCCCCGTCTGCATACATAGTGTGAGAAACTGCCCTGTCTGTGGCCCACCACTGGTCCAGGAGGTTAACTATCGGGAACAGAGAGAAAAAAAAAGAACGATCAGTCAGCCAGGGGCAGCGGGTCCCTTTGTGGCTACAGCTTCATAGTGCTAGTAATTTCTACAACACTGCTTGGCTCTGTTTCAGCCTGCATCAAGTATTTGTGGAATTTTTTGTGGAACATCTCATTATTGATCCCTCCTACCAACTGACAGTTGACAGATGCTTTAGGACATCCTGAATTTTAACATTAGCATTCAAATTTAATGCAGATTGAAACCTACCCACTGAAACTCTGCTGCTGTGCTTGATTGACCTAATTTCAGTATGCATGTAATTTGGCATCTCATTCATCAAGTGTTTCAATTCAGCATGTCATTAACCTCCCTAGCGCACTGCTGAGGTACAGATTGCTGTACCAAAAGCACACCTTAGACTTGGAAAATGGAAAAAAGTTTTTTACATTGTAGGCCTGTAACTTCCCAAAGTATGTCCATACAGGAGTCTGGTAGACATCCTCAATATAATTACATGTTCAGATACTTTGTGAATAACTCACAATATCAGATAATGAAAATAAAAAAAAAACTGTATCAGGTAAATTAGTGGTTTACAGTGCAGATGTGCCAGGTTACATAGGAGAGCATTGTTATACATTGAAGTAAATGTATTACATTCAGTTCTGAAAACTTGGTGTTCTGGCCCCCAGAACAGAAGTCACATCGGCAGAAGGAAGCAGGAAGAAGCTGTAGGAAGACATGGGGACACTGGATCATTTATTCAGATGAGTATTTTACATAGGGAATCATATTGAATGGTGTTTTCAATGCAGAAAACACTATTCAATATGATTTTTATTTATGACATCATCACATGGAGGGGGGGGGGAGTGATCCGTTCCCCTGCAGCTGCCTCTTCATTAGATTGGAGCCACCCGGATCAGTGAGTTCGCGCTCCGATCTCTAGGCCAGGAACGGCAGGCAGAACCATCAGTTTATATACGAAATTTCAGCAAAACGTAGTGGAGTTCTGGCCAAAATAGAGTAATTTTCTTTTTAATGAAGAGAACTTGTTTAATGCTGTTACCATGTAATAACAATAACACAGTGCAAAGTATTGTAACACTGAAATGCCATTAACCGCACAAAAGCACAGGCATACTTTGCAATAGATTATTAAATACATCCCAATGTCTCCCCATATTATCTTCTTTTCTTACAGTATAAAGTTCTACTTACATTACATCATAAAACCACATTCCCTGGAGCTCAGTTTTGTCCAACTCATTGATAAATATGCTGCATAATTTATACTCTCCTATACATTTATGAATAACAAGCATGTCATTTTATTGCCATGTATCCACTATGACAGCTAAAGAATGTTAACTCTTTCCTACAACATAGACCCACCAGGTTGAGGAACCCAAGAATTCAAAATATAGGCATCTGAACACTGAGGTCAGGTAAAGTTTTCTTAAAATACTTTGCATTGTGACCTGTATAGGTGACAAAACTGAACTAATGCATAAATGTAAAGGTAGTGACTATTTAAAATGACATAATATGTTCTTGTGGGTTTTTCAATTGGAACAGGCAAAATGTATTTTGGGTGTTTACTAAAATAAATACTTTAGATGTGTTTTCATTTACAGAAAGTGAAGTAGGGTGTGATATGACTGCATCTTCTGACACTTAGGCAAGAGTCACAGCATGATCGTTGGAGCGTGGGACTGTCCCGTAAACCACATCCTGCAATAACACAGCGACATGGAGCAGGTCCCTCCCAGATCTCGGTGGCATGCTGACACAGACAGCACCTGTTATATGGTGACGTACGTTGTGCTGGGCATTCGCTGTACACTGGCAAACAGAGATAAACAGGATGCAATCTCTTCACTGCACAACTTGCTTAGTCTATATTATAAAACAGTTAGGCTAGAGGCCCCCATACACATTACAATCTTACCATACAATTCCTGTACAATCAACTTTTCTTTTACCAAAACCATGTAATATGAGGACCTTTCTACACTTTCCAATAATCAGTGAGGCCACTATACTACATATTCATTGGTAGATCTAAAGCAAATTGTACAGAGTAATTGAAAGGTGTATGGGGGGCTTTACAGAGTTTAAGTGGTGCACTTAAGGGCACATGTCCATTCAAAGTGAATGGGGTGGTTATAGAAGACGATTACGTATAGAAGATGATTACGAAGAGAATACACTTTTGGCGCATTGCGGCAAATCATAATGGAGTCTTAAGCAGGGTACAGACGTCAAGATATGGGCCAGACAGATGGCCGTTTCGAGCACCGTGCGTGCTCAAGGCCATCTATCTGGCCCATATAATATGCGGCCATCGCTTGAAAATCAATCCCGCTCGAAAACAGCCATATCGTACATAACCGTAAATACGGCCGATGTCTGATGCTTTGCATAGAGACCGCTGGTCTCCAGGAAAAGCTGCTGCTGCAGGTTACATCAGACGGCTCGAATATCAACGGCAGGGCTGTGGAGTCGGAGTCGAGGAGTCGGAGACATTTTTGGGTCCCTGGAGTCGGCAAAAAATGGACCGACTCCGACTAAATTTAAATGTGAATTAATTATTTTTTTTAAATTTAAAAAAAATTACTTCAAATGTCGCAATTAACAAACAGTCAAAATGAACATAATGACTTCTCTGCTATAAGAATAAATGCATGCAGTGCGTAACATTACAGCGCCCACTGTGACTCTAGCCTAAAGGCCCCCACACACGTACCGAGTGGGGGCCGACAGACCAGCTCAGATGAGCTCTAGAGTGATGAGGTCATCCCACTGCTCTCCTGAGCTGACAGCAAGACGCCGGTCTTCATTGAGACTACCAGCATCGGCCAGAGATTATCGGACATGTCCGTTCTCTGGCCAGCCGAGCTGTGGGGCGTCAGCGATCTGTCACCCCATGTGGGCTCCCCCGATCGGCATACACACACGCCCATCGGTCGGCAGCAAAATCAGCCGCTGCTCGGTGCGTGTATGGCGGCCTTAACTCTCGCTGATAATGAAGCAAATGTTTGTTGCCGGACTAGAGACGCTTGTATAAGTGAAGGAATGGATCGCCACTAGTTCAAGCCTAAACCGTAAAGCATTTGGAAAACGGCTGTCATTCAGCTGAGGCGACAAATACTTAGATTATTAGCTTCAACTTTACACATGACTATGGGGTTCAAGGGAAATCATGAATCATGTTTGAAGTGCCCCTTCACCCTGCCTCTTCTTGGAGCCTTCCACTGCCCTATCTTCAGCAGAAGATCAGAACACTAAAGCTTGGGACACACGGGTAGATCTGTAACAAGATTTGAGTACAATCTCACGGTGATTAATTGTACTCTAATCTGTTTACAAACCTACCCGTGTGTTCCTTCCGGGCGGGATCAATATAGCTGGCTCGAAGGAACTTGATTGAACGGGGTTCCAACATGTTGAAAAGTCTCCGTTCAATCTCCAATACTTTGCATGGAGATATGAGTCTTTATGGAAAGTATTAAAACAGCTGCGGCTCTTGCCTCCTCCACAGCCATCGGCTGTCAGTGTGAAGGGAACCAGAGCCAGCACTCCTCACTTGGAAACTGTGTGAGACAGGCTGCTTCTCCCCAGCTTGTGGCGTGTTGTAAATCACACACTGCAAGCTGGGGATAACGGGTCCCCATTGAACAGGAATCGTGGTGCCAGCAGCATCTTCTGCCTAACTCCCTTTCTCTGCTTTAATTGGCCATTACAGTGTTGGTTTCCTGGCCAGTAGTTCTGTAGTTAATGTATGTTGCCTTCCTGTCCTTCAATGGATGGATACAATACATTAGCATATTACATACAGAGGAGTCGGAGTCAAGGAGTCGTAGTCGGAAGAATCTGAAACTGAGGAGTCGGAGTCGGCGAATTTATCGACCGACTCCACAGCCCTGATCAACAGATGGAAAACATGTTGAGAAGCCTTGGTCAAAATCCATTACTTTGAATGGGGACAGCGGGTCTCCATCCAATGTAATGGACAGCTGCCAGCTGAACGGCACACATGCTGTGATCAGCTAGCTGCCGGGGGCGAGGCCAGCACGTTTCTATGGGGAGGGAGGTTGGCATGCAGGCCTCTCTCTCTGCTTCTGGCTTCTGCCAGTCACTGGCTGAGGAGAAGCAGAGACCCAGGGGACCATGGGGAAACCGGGGCCCCAATCGAACGGGAATTGATGCACCCATGTAATTGCTGTTCGATTGACCGACGATCAATCACAGTGTGGTGACGTCACCACGCTGTGATTGATCGCCGGTCGATTACAAGGGAATCTACCCTTGTATGCCCAGCTTAAAGCCCCCCATACACCTTTAGATCACTCCATACAATTTCCTTTAGATCTACCAACAACTGTAGTATAGTGACCTCCCTGATAGAATACATAGTGATTGGAAGGTTTAGAAAGGTCCTCATATTACATGGTTTTGGTAGAATATATATATTTATTTATTTTGTCTGCTCTTGCTTTTTATATTCAATTAATTGGTAAAACAAGTGCGGGAAAAATGTATTTTGAACAGGTGTCAAACAGTACCGTATTAGTGTATGTTGCCTTTATGTCCTACAGGACATAAAGGCAACATACACCACATGCTTTGCCAAAAACGAAAAGCAACACACACAACGTGATAGAGCCCTAAGGGCTGTGTTACATGCTCTACACATTACATGGTTTACATTTTTTTAACATGGTGGTCTTCTAAATATTTATACAGACAACAACTTCCTGTAACCAAGACAGGAATCCCACCACAGAAACCAGAACGTCACCACATAAATCACAATGTGTGAGCTTTGACAGACAACATAAAGCCTGAGTTAGCAGGCAAGGCTTCAATCTGTTACTGAAATAGAAAATACTACTGTATCTTTGATCTGGCTTAAGTAATACCTTTATATATTATTTATATTATATTTATATATTTCACATGGAGGTACATTGTGGCTTTTGGGTGGGGTGGGCGGATAACTTCTGATACTGATCCGGTACTGGACAGCACAAACTGTATTACTGAACTCTGGCTCTTTGTACCTATCATGTGTTAGGGTTCCCATACACCTTTAGATTTCCTTAAAATCTCCTTTTGTTTTACCAAAACCATGTAATATGAGGGACTTTCTAAACAATCAACTACCTGTGTCAATTGCAGAGGACCCCATACTACATAGTTGTTGTTAATAGATAGCGGTCTCTATTACCCCGCAACAACCTATAATATTAAAACTTTCATTCTTCCAGTGGAAGCTTGATTTAGATTGTTTTTTTAGGGGCAGCTCTAAAAGTTCTTACCTAGCACATGTTGACTGATGTACCCAAATGTTCCCTAAACCTATACAGCCAATGTGTGCAGTAATTACAAGCCAGTCAATTAGGTATATGTAGTTTATCTTGATAATTGCATTAATCTCTTCAAGCCATGAAAGTGGCTGCTTGTCATATTAACCGCAAGACAGCCATTAGATTTGTAAACACAGCTATCTTGCTCTAACCTCGTCCTTTTGCTGTATTGCCTGAGTGGGCGAATCAATGAAAGGCTGACATATTCGATCTCCTTATACAGTTTTTACTGTTCTAATTTATGGAGATTGCTAGTTAAGCTGCTGGATGTCCGTATTGAAAGAGAAACCCTTTGTGGTTCCCAAATATGAGCAGCTGCCTGTACTTCCACAAAACAAATCACAGTTAATGATTAAGAGGGCGAAGGGGATGTGATATTATTTTTGATTTATTGGCTTGCAATGTGAACTGAATGTTGGTAAATAGCACAGCAGGAGGTAAAAGATGAAGCAGACAGCCCCATCCAAAGCTCTGAAGAATGTTTGCGTGCCACTAGATTTATTTAGAAAACATTGATGTGTGGACGTTTAGTCAAAGCCACATTGTGAGCAATATTTAGTAAGTATTTCTTAGAGAAATTATTAAAGGAAACCTCTTACATGATGAATGCATCAGTTACTGCTGCTCATCTCTTTAAAATGCTGTCATACAGATCCTCTGGATTTAATACTTTTAGTATCATTCACCCAGAACAAGTACGTAGGTCAGTTTACACATTACTCCTGGCATATATGTTCCAAGTCAGTGACTCAGAAAATATGAGAGTTGGAAGATCTTCATATCATCTGGGAAACCTGCATCTTTGCAGAGAATCCTGTAATGGCTACTTGCATATTTTTTCATAATTATATTTTGGATACTAAAAGCAATGTGTAAACTGTGATTCTGCAATATGTAGTCCTTAAAATGCTTTTCTTCTGGCTGTGCAGTTTTCAGTATTGATCCTGACTGACCCACTGAAGTCACATGCAAGTTTAACATTTTTATTACTTTACTATTATTTAAAGTTATTAAAGTTTGGAAAGGACTGAAACCTGTGTCAGGGTCTGGAAACCTATGGGGAGTCTGGAAACTTGTTTTAGGTTGATCTAACCATGTGGGCTGCCATAGATTTTCAATCAATCAACAAAAAATTTGATTGAATTAAGTTGATTGGATGAAAAATCTAGATGTGTATGGGGGTCTTTTAAGCACACCACCAACCTCCAGGGTGCTCTAAGGACACCCTAAAAAATATTCAATATCTTTTCACTTTCTTACTCGGTGAATGTGGTCATTAGAGAAAAAAAAGAGAGCTGAAACTTCAATGGCAATGGACAGCTAACACAATTATGGCAATGGGTCTAAGCCAGAAGTTTCCAAACTTTTTGCAAAGAAGGACAGGTTATGTCAAGTCAAAAGTATCAGGGCCAATCATTTAGCCTCAAATTATTTAAGCCATTAACATTAAATGCAAATGAACGATACCATAGGGGAGATCTCCTTTTCATACATACTTGCCATTATTATTGTAAAGCATAAGCCATTCACTATCATGACACTAATAAAGACTACCCCTAGGTATGCTGGGACTTGCAGTTGTCCTAGCTGTCCAGCCAAATTTCACCTAACCATAGAAGTCCTGACCATTCCCCTATATATGGCATATGGAGAATTCCCCAGCACTGTTCACTTTAATGGGGGTTCAAGCCGAAGCCCCTACTAGAACTTTCACACTGATAATTGCAACTGTGGTTCTCGAGGAAGATGGCAATTCCCTTTGCCTGTAAGCTATGTGCACAAAAAAAGACGCACTGGTTGGGAAGTTTGGTGTCACCCCTGCTCTGGTAGCGAAATGGCTTTGTTAACCTTGTATGCAACATCTGTCCACATGACATTCATGCATGAGACCCATACTTGAAAGTCTTCTCAAGTACAGTTATATCAACTTATATATCATTAGATAAAGATATTCTGGATTTAGGCTATAGCTGGCCATACACCCTTAGATCTTTCTGTCAGATGTCCCTTAGATCTACCAACAACTATGTAGTGCCAGGTCCTCTGCGATTGAACACAGGTAGACGTGATTGTTTCGAAAGTCCCTCATATTACATGGTTTTGGTAACACAAAAGGAGATCTAAAGTAAATCTGACAGAGAAATCTAAAGGTGTAAGGGGGCCCCATGTCTCCACATCACATACACTTTACCTGCTCCGCGGATGCTGTGTTCTCACGACGCTGAGCCAATCCGCCGATGCAGGGGTTAGTGCAGTACGTTAACCCCTGCATTGGCGGATGTCTGAACAGAGCATGCACCGAGCAGTTAAAGTGTATGTGATATGTCGGAACCCCCGCCAAGCACTGCGCTTAACGTAGGGGTCCCGACGGAAAATGAAACGCTGTGGAGACATGGCCTAACTAGCATACCCATCATTCATCTTTTCTTTATTATTTTTGTGCAATGTCTTTTTTTCAATTACTTAAGTGCTGGTGTGTATTTTTCTTAGTTCATTGTTTGTCCAACTTGTGCTTTACAAGTTTTTCTTAACAATAATAATTAATAATTTTACTTAAAACATTGCAGCTGCCACCTTACCATTTTTTTATTCAAGTGCTGAAAAATTGGGTAAGATATTGGTCCATTTACATGTGTCAGCCAAATTGTTAGGAGGGGTAGCATGGCGTTAAATAATAAGTCATAACTTCTTTGAGGACAAAGAGTCTTAGCATATGCTGTTGTCGGAGAGAAGGCCTTTTCAATTGTTTATATATCACATTTGTAGAAAACAATATACAAGAAAAATCTAATTTTAACCTGATCTATTTTTGGTCCACAAAGGAAGGTTAATTATATTGAGTTCTGTGAACCTTCTGGCTGATTTGTCCGGAACATAGTAGGGATGTAGGGAGCCACCCTGTCCTGACCAGGATAGATAGGATGTTCAATTTGAGACTCGTTTATGTGTTGACTTAATGTCCACACTGGTCCTCTTCTATTGAAGATGTTACAGAAAAGCCAGTGACTATATCCTGGTGGTTTCCATAGAGACACTGCTGGCCAATTGCAAGAGAGCAGCTGACCCTTCAAATACGCACACAATGACAAATACAGCCAGAAGATATGACACTGGGATGTACATAATTGCTGCCATGTAGACGTATTCTTACACATAATATAATACCCCACTACCTCATCATTTGTGGTAATGAGCACATTTACATCCCAAGTAAATAGCTATAATCCTCAACAATTATAATAACACATATATACCACATCAATACTGGTGCAGTTTTGGATCTTTATTACCCACCATAGCAGCAGACAATTTTGTTGCTTATGGGCAGAAAAAGAAGTGCCAGCAGCAACTAATGAGAACTAACCTTATATTCATCTAGCTACACCATACAGGAAACATGTTGCCATGGGTTTTCACGGCTGCAGATGTTGTTCAATGAGCAGCACAATAGATAACTGACTTATAGACCTACTTTATTAATATGCTCCTAAAATTTACCTCAATGTATATATGTAACAGTATGCAAGTTCTTTTATATTAAAGGCTCTTACCACGGTCTGATGTAAAAGGATCTATATACTGTATAAAGTACTGAGCAATATGTCAGAGCTGCACAAATATAGGAAATAAATCATTGCCCTTTGTATAACTATGAAGATACTGGCGCTGACCAGCAGAGGGCACTCTAAGACTAGTGAAAGAATCTGACATCTGCACAAAGGAAGATAAAGATTATGGTACCCAGGAACCACTATAACAATGCTCCTATGTTGCTGGATGTGCCAGTGTTTGTCTTTACCTTCCCCTCCCTCAATTATTTTATACTCATTTCTATCGATTCTTTACAACACTATCTGCTTCATTTAGTTTACAGCACACTTTTTTTTATGTACAGCTACACTGTAACTAGCAGAGACATACAACTAACGCGCAGAGAAGCATAGCACTCACAAGAGTGGATATAGTCTAAGGAGCTGAGTCTGGTACAAACAGGGGTATAAGACCGGAGGATAGACACAAAGTGGATGGATTCTGTAGACACAATGTAATATTGAGCAGACACATACAACATTCATGTGGATCCAGACACCACACAGTTCTCCTGAATAACCCAATGTATAAAACCACGCTAGAGATGTATGAATTCTAGAATATACTACTATTGTAGTCCCGGTAACATTTAAACCTTTTTACATATATATATATACAAAAAACAATGTATACAATGCACTATTCAAAGTACATTTTACACCTTCTATGTAAGCTGGATTAGAGTTTGAAAGGCATGTATACCCAATCATTATTATAGGGTTATGCTAAATCACTGATGAGCTCCTTTTACCTCTAGGGCACAAGTAAATAGAAATGAATATGGTCATATAGTTTTTCCTTATGTGGAGTTTACATCAAAATGCATGCAAATGCCGTTTAAAACGGAGAGGTGTAAATGTGCAGGGGTGGACAAACTTTTTGACACTCCCACAATGGCTTCTGACATTTGATAAAAGGACCGGACCAAGAGCCTGTAATGTAATGTAATGGCCATAGGTGTTTCAATTCCATGCCTTGCCAGCATCACACTCGCTTATGTGTACTAGGCGAAGTGTGACAGGGACGTTATCTTTTAAAATTTTAAGCACTTTAAAAAAAATGCTCATTCATTGCAATGACCAGAGATAATTACTAGAGACTGCGTGTTGTCATCATGAGGATGTGCCCACAGTGTCATGATCATGCCACTGCATCGTCCACAAGGCAACATTTGGACCTGGCCCCTGGGCCTTTGTTTGCCCACCCCTGCCCTAGTGCGTTTCAAATAACTTAACTGCAACCCAGATATGTAAATCGGTTACATGGTAAAATAGGATTGCTGCTTAAAATATTTTTTATATTTTAAATATAAAAATATTTTTTTATATTTTATATTTATATATTAATATATTTTTAATGATCTCTACAACTCACAAATTAAAAACCACATGACTTCTAATACTGCTTGTCGATCTTCGTGACACAAAACCATGTCCATCCTCAGTGACTGGGAATCACTGGACTATGTCCTATAGATTTTCTCATGATAGCATCCATCCGACACAGAAAATTCCCTTTTGTACCTTAAGGCACTTAATCTGAGACTTTAGTCCAGAGTCTGTAGACTAGTGCCTGCAGCTAAATGTGTGCTGCACCTACAGTGAACCAACAGCTTTTTTAGGATGTGAAAGCACCAATAAGAAACCAGTTTAGACCCACGTCTTGAATTACTACAAGAGTTAAAAGTCATTTGGGAAGAAGTTAAGCAGTTATTTTTGTAAAGCAAGTTACGAAATGAAAGCATATTTTTTGGACACACTTCACCATGGCAGGGGATGTAAATGGTTGCTGAGGAAAGCTGTCTTGTATCTATAGGTTACAGTACAATTCTTCCTGATGTCACTATACATACTGTATACAATATATATGTATAGCCATGACAACATTATTTTTAAAAGCATATAACGGACAGCGAATGCAAATTTATGCCTTGTATTACCAATTCTTCACCCATCATTTCGAAAAAGAAACCTTATTGTGGAAATTTAAATGCAAAACATTTACACAAGAATATATAATTCAAAATGAACATATTCATCCAAGCCCATTTAAAAATTTCGAGGGCCTTATGCAAAGTTATTGCACAGGGCCCCCTGATGGGTTTGGCAGTCGGGGGTTGGTAGTGGTGAGAAACGGCCCTATAACTATCCATATATGTATCAACGTGGATGAAGCCACTACTGACCACAACCGCAACGCGGATGCGGTTCTGAACCCAACCCATGCTGCGCCCGACTGCATCCACGGACAAGCGGTAGGCACAAATTCTGCATCCGCTCGCACAGACGTCAGCGTGCAACCACATGCTAAACCGCATGGGTTGCGGTCAGTTTTTCTGCATCCATCCGTCCACGGCCGCATTAGTGGAAACAAGCCCTCAGTCGGGTTATGTTTGTAAAGAGGAATGTGGTTAGACCCTGATAGTGGGAGTGTGTCCCAAAAGCAGAGGAGAGAGAAGGGAGACCTGGTGTCCCCCTACAGGACAGATTTCTTGGATATATAGCCATGTATTGATTCATGTTTCCACAACACACATGTGTGAATAGAAGCTTAGTGCTTTCAAATATTTTTGTATGGGGGTAGGAAGTTTATATCAAAATTTATTTATCCATTTAATAGATGGAGGTATGAATTTTCAACATCTGACACTTCCTGGAGTGTCTGCTGCCTGGTCCTTCACTACCTGTTGTAGTTCCACCCACCGCCTCCTCCATCACTACTGTGTCCTGTAAGAATATAAAGGCTGGTGAATAAAATCAAAGTGCATGATTGAAATACACAGGTGTCTTCCATACATGGAATAGGAGGCAGAATAGATAAGTAATAACAACACATTTGCAAAAAGTGATAATCACATGACATGAAGGCATCAAGCAATTTTAGAATGTATATTTTTTATTTAAAATGCAAGATCCTCTGCAAAAAGTACCTTCACGTAAGCATTATAATAATGACTGACTGAAAGATGTGCACTGAAAACTAACTCCAGCTTCTCCTTAAACGGTACATAGAAATATCTGAGCGCAATTCAGTCATGTCCCTGAACGCTAACCTCCCAATTCTGTACATAGAATAGAAATAGCCGCCAAACAAATGTTTATACAGTAACAGCTCCCCACAGAAGGTGTTACTGTCACTAAGAAACAGACAGTGCTTTGTGTATTGATGCAGAATGAATGCACATTGTACGATCATGATAGTCATTTATCTGTGTATTGATTGCACTTTATACTTAAAGGATACCTATCACCGAGCGGCAGTGCTTAATGTGCTGTGTCAAATTAAATACATGTCATTAGAGAAAAAAAATAACTTGACTTGCTTTAATCATATTCTGCCATTTGCTCCACAATCACAAACATAATTCATTTTATTTCCTGCAGGAGGCTTTTTGTATTTCAGAGTGCCATCAACCTGAAGAGACACTACAGTGGTTGTAGACGGGTCATTTTGATGTCTTTACAAGTGCTGTCTTAAATTTGTTTATACGTTATAAATAAATAAAAAATATATATGCATCCATATGTATAGTTAGATCCTACCTAGATAGTTAGATAGCCAAATATTAAAAAAAGTATCACTTCCTGTTCTGTGGACTCTGAACTTTACTGGAAAATGTCTCCTCTATTATTGTTCTTTGGTATTTAGATTTCACTGCGCACTGTGAGTTTCTTGTGCATTAGATACTAAAGCCAGTAAGATAAAGTTACCTTTTTGCTGACTGTAAGACATCCGCCATTATCTAGGCATGTCCTCCACATCTTTACAGTGCCTTGCCTGCTTACCTTAATCACTGGTTTTGAGTTCTGTCTAAATTTGCCATTGGTGATGCCATAATATGTAAATATCTCTTCTTTTACAAAGATATTATAAAAGGTTCATGCAGGTGGTTCATATTTTAAGAATAAAAACTAGAGTGCAAAAATCTGTAGTATGGATGCCCAAATTTTGGGAGTCTGGTAAGCCAATAAACTGTTCCAATTTGGACAGATTATTCACCCTATTACAAAGCAGTTATATACCTTTTCAGAACTCCAGGAGAGATTTCAAATTCTAGCTTTTTACAAATAAGAAATTTTGCTCAGACAATGACAAGGGATTTGGTGTTTGCAGACCTTACAGTTTTGAAATGGTCATAAAGATGGGTCCATCAGCTAAGGGTCTTTTGTCCTATATATGCATATAACATACCGATGACCCATTCCAGAAACTTACCTATTTGTTAAAAAGGGAAGCGGCACTTAGCAAACCACTGTCTATAGAGCAATGGAGAATGATAACAGCTCAGACTCGTAGCTACCCAGTTTAAAGAAAATGCGCTTAAAAAAAGAAGCACATCTGAGGCAACTATTCTGTGTGACACTAAGTAACTTAAGACCCTAGAAATCTACTATTTATTCATAGCTACTGGCTTGATTTTTAATGTAGGCTTCTTCTGCAATATGGAGAAAGGGGAGAACCTGATTTTTAGGACAACTTGGATGTCAGACACTTCCAGTCATGAAGCCCACTGTCCCTTGGAGCAGTTACATCTCCTAGGCAACTAACTGTATGCTTTACATTGCTGGGGGCTTCCAACTAAGTGTATCCCACACAATGCCTTAGGCCCATTTGTAGTTTCAAGTGAATGTTGAAGGTCCATTGGTACCTGACACTACAAAATGACTAGCTAAGATCCAAAGAGCCCTGGTGTGAAAATATACACATCCCACCGACATACAATATTATCAATTCTCAAGAAAAGGTACCATCTTCAATATCCTTTCCTAGGATTTTACATAAGACCCATCGTGTATGGATTCTTTATATTCAATTTTATTCATGGGCATTACTTCCACTATTCAGCACTATATCCCTGTAGCTCTAAATATTAATACCTCAATCTATATGTCATTATATCAGACTGCATGTCGTGAAATAGCTTTACTATTATAGTTTTCCCAGAATGCTTTATGTTAATGCATCAACCTGTGTTTTAGAGTTACATACCTTTAGCTCACTCATCTTATTATTGTGTCATTGTTCTTGCTATTCAATGTTTCTGCATTTTCTCATATCACTATGCATGTTCTTATGTTACGCCGTATTGTACTGTATCACTGCTGGTGTTATTATACTGCACTGCATGCTATTATACCTCTCTGCATGCTGTCTGGATAGCGCTCTGTGTTTCGACATATAGACTGCTTTGCAATGCATTGCTGGTAATCTGTCTGTGAAAAGGTAGAGAACTGGGGCATACAGGAAAGGAATAATTATGTTTTAACTCACTCCATCGAACCCCGCTTGTCAGTCTCTGCTTTCTATCTATAGTCATGCCTCTGACTTTCTCATATTCAATTACTGGCTTTTAAATGGCTAAATCCACTTAGGTTTAGGAAAGGAAATTCGTTTATTTAAAATGTAAAAAAGGAACTGGTCCAATTAAAAAGCACTACACTATTTTATAACACTATTGAAATGCCATACAATGCTAAAACATACTGGTAGGATAAAGAAGATCAAATCTAAAACATAAAAATTTAAGCTTTGATCTGATCTGATTTTCAGGTTGGTTAGAATCTATTTAACTTTTATTGGTGCTGTAGGCTAGAACAGGTGTACCACACACAACCAAAAGTATCTGGATACTTAGTTCAGCCCCTACAGCTTACAGTATAAAATTATCTAAAGCTCTGAAGAGTCTATCCCCTGAAAACAGATTGGTCAATTAATTTTTTACATTGCAATAGTAAACTAAACCAAGTTGAAGAGAACATGGTAAGGCCCGCGATCTGATTGTTGGGCCACTCAAGGCCATAGACATGAATGATGGCACGATCAGGCAGGGTGGGACAAGATGTCCTGTATCCCCCCCCCCCCCCCCCCCCCCCCCCCCCCCCCCCCCCCCCCACTTGACTAGCACCCAGCGATCTTCCACGGTCTCCTCCTCCTGTGATTGGAATTGTGGCACAATGCAAAAGTGGGGTCATGGCTTATACAATATCTGTACAATTTTCTTCTACCAAAACCATGTAATATGAGGACCTTTCTTAACATTTTAATCACTATGTATTCTATCAGGGAGGCCACTATACCACATAGTTGTTGGTAGATCTAAAGAAAATTGTATCGAGTGATCTAAAGATGTATGGGGGGCTTAAGTCCTATTTGCTGTGGGCAGTTGAGCAAATGTGATCCCAGAGTTCAGAAACCCTACTCACACTTGCTCTCCCTTCTTAAATTTTTATTCAACCTATCTGATCAGTTTCAACAACATTAAACCTGATGCTATTCTTTCAGTGGTGACTTTCTTATGGTCCAAACTAGTCAAATTATGCACAATTGACTCTAAAGCCCCCCATAGACAGGCAGACTCCTCCATACAACTTTCATGAGACCTACCAACAACTATGTAGTATAGTGACCTCCCTGATAGAATACATAGTGATTGGAAGGTGTAGAAAGGTCCTCCTATTACATGGTTTTGGTAGAAGAAAAGTTGGTTGTACAGAAGTTGCATGGAGGAGTCTGCCTGTCTATGGGGGGCTTAAGGTAGAACTTAATCTATCTGAGGAATTACTGATCTAAAGGAACATAATAAATGTTCCTGAGGATCCTCATGTGTTGGTCTGAAATGTTCAACAGCAAGACACTGAAAAATCAAACCTTTGAGCAAAGAACTTAAGTGTACAACAGTCCTAACACAAAACCACCATTCAACTCTTATTTGCAGTCAAGAAAACTAGTGAAATCACTGATGAGATCACTTCCACACATGCCAGAAGCTTTTTCAGATAGACTTAGCTAGACTGCTATTCAGTATCAGGCTTGCAGCATCTTACCTGTCTATCTGTGCTTATTATCTACACCCCTGAAATCTAACCAGGGAATGCCCCTACTATATTGAAAGAATTATATATACTATATACTATATACTATATTGAAAGACTATTGTACAATGATTCTACCAAACTGAGATAAACTTAAGCTAGCCACACATGGTTAAATTTTGGTTCAATCGATGGTCGATTAGATCGAGGAATTCAATCGTCTAATCGAAAATCGATCTTAATCGCATCAACATACACCCCACATTGAGTTTGCGATTGTGGGGAGATTTCGATTCCAAAAGATTACTTAAATCGTCGATTTTGGTATGGAAACGTTTGAATTCCAGATTGAAGTGGTCTATGTTATTATATCTAATCTAATCGATCCAGGAGAAACACCACAAACATCGACGATTATAAAACGATTTTGGCACAATCGACGATGATTTTCCAACATGTCCGATCAAAATTCGATTAGATTTTCTGCCTTCATCGAACAATTATCGTCGATCGTACCATGTGGGCATTTCTCGATTTTCGTTCAATCGATGAAAAAATTCATCTAATCGAGCATCGATTGAACCAAAATCGAACCGTGTGTGGCTAGCTTTAGTCTTAGCTGAGGTCTCAATACCTTATGCACAGTATTCCTTTTCTGTACTGGTCTCTGTAAAGCATGTTTTAAACATGAATCCGCTTGGCTTACAATTATGTCAAGATTAACTAGATAATGTCTGCTTTAACTCTTTCAGCAAAGGATGGGTGAAGTTAATGATCATCAATTTACAAGAGAGGCAACGCAATTTGCACATTTGCATGACAGCAAACACAAGCCAGAACAGACATTTCAGCACTGGGATTACATGGACAGCTAAGTGTGGAGGAGTAGGCAGAAATGAAGGTGGAAAAAGACCAGCTAGGGGTAGGCAGACTTCAGTTGTTGGGAAACTACAAGTCAGAGTCAACCTTACTAAATATGTATAAAGGAAAAGTGCTGTAATTTTGATGGCTATAGGCTGTGACTACTATTATTACAAAATTTGGAACTAACATGTTAGTGCATGTATTCTTGAGTATAAATTCATCAAATAACTTCAATTCAATTTGAATTTACTAAGATGTTTAAGAAAAAAAACGCACAAAGCTAAGATTGCATGCATAAAATTCTAGGAGCATTTGTATAATGAAAAAAAAGTCAGTAATGGTAAAACACAAACGAACAACATACAATAAAAAATGGACATACTTACACTTAGGCCAGGTTTATTGCACGCTTGCCAACAGGTGCGCTGAAGTGGCATTCATTCTGAAAGGCACCCCAATTCACCTTGTATGCAGTGTTGAGTTGCACAGTACACAGTTGTGTTGCACATGCCGTAGCACAGGATATCCCACTCCCATTATGTAGTGCACAGCAACACGTGTGCATTGTCATACCACATAAATGTGAACCTGTTGTTAAACACAGAGAATGCAGTCATCCAAGAAGTGACTGCAAAGAGGGAAACTATAAGTATACAGTTATGACTGTGACTTGAATTTTGAAAGCTTTGGTACTGTCATCCCTAATCGTGCTTTATTGATGAGTGAATCACTGACCTGAAACAAGCACTCAGCCAGTGAAGTCAGGATTTCTGACCTGCATACTTGTTGCAGACCACTGACTCAATAGACAGGGGATGAGAACAAAATCTCTGAAGCTTTCAGTCAACTCTAGACAGGTATAAAACAACAGTCACACATTTAATAAATATCACAATAGATCATCTTAGGTGAATATCTAATGTACCTTAAATTGTCAGAGACAGATCTCTGAATAACCTAGATGTCCACTGCCCACTGTTCCCCTTGGATGAGGACATCTTATCATATCTTCCTCCTTCCTCTCAATAGATCAGAATGAGCACTGAGTTTTATTGCGTATCTGTTCCCTAGTCCATATTATTTGATGTCTGTACAAGCCTTGTGAACACAGCTTTGTATTCATTAGCATATCATTAAAAAAATTATTATTTAGTAAACCCTGAACTTGAACTGATATTAGCAACTTTTTTCTACAGCAGACCTGAAAAGCCAGATCTCTGCATCCAGATATCCTAGATAGAGGGTCTAGAGCAGAGTTTGTTAGCGTGTTTAGGGGTAAACAGATCAAATCAGTATTTATAGCTCATTAGGCAATCTAAAGCAAGAGACAAATATGATGTGCAAAGTATTCTACAATAGCCATAATCAGGCTTGAGTCTGCAAAATGATAAACAATCTCTTTGCCTTGGTGAAGAAGCTCATTCAAGTTCCTTGTATATACCAGTAACTGATGCCTGACTTTAAAGCGCAGAGAAATGTACACGTACACAGTTCAATAGACTGTATATGCAGTGGAGGAGATAACTGATAGAACTGGAAGAAGACCACACTCACTGAAAAAGAAAGGCAGCAGGAGAGAGAGGTCAGGCAGCTTGAGCAGACAGCTTGCAAAGTTTGAAACTTACATAGAGCACAGTTTTCTTTACTAACAGAGGTGCTTGCAGTAATAATAACTTTAGGGTAACTGCCTACCCAGGTTCAGGCACACGAATAGTTAAATTGTACCAACAGAAACCATGAACATTTCCAAATTATGGTTGGGATCTGGTTGCTACAGGCTTCACGTTTGAGTATTTATTGATTCATAACAAGTTTGAAGTTGGTGAATTTAAACTGTTAGCATGAGTACTCATGACTGGTCAGTTATTCAAAAACTTCATTTGTAATGACTAAGCTGTAGGTGTTGCCAGTAGCCTCTAATACGTTTCTGCCTTTCATTCTCTGAACTGAAATAGGACATAAAGGTCATATTTATGACCTTCAATAAACTGTAATAGTTTACTTTATGTTTAAACAAAACTTTTATGAAAGTGATAATTCAGTAGCAGCAGAAAATTTTCTCTACATGTATCAATGTAAGTGACCCCTCAATTTATAGATTGCATTAGGCTATGAACATTTGTCAATTTGTGTGGCAGAGAATGGATCATAATAAAGAACAATTCAAAATATCTGTTGAAGCTGATCATCAATAACAGTATTTTTTTGGTTCGATCTTTTGTAACCTATAAATCGTGCGTTCCATCAGTGACGTCTGTGGCTAGTTTTAAATTGCAACAATGAGAAAAAACATGAAACATTTGCAAGATAAAGAGCACAAAGAGAGCACAGATGAGAGAGCGGACAAAAAGATGAGACCGCAGGTGATGACAGTGCAGGGGTGACCGGATTAAATTGGCTGTTCGCAGGCCACTCTCATTCTTTGTTTGCTTTCTCTGACTTTCTCTGTTTGAGCCTGTGTATTTTGCTCTCTCTCGCTCTGGCTCCTTCTCTCGCTCTCTCCCCCGGGTCTCTGCTGATTGTAACTGACACACTGACTCCATTTCACACACTCATATTTCTCGTAAGATCAATACTTTTGACTCCCTACAAGACAATAATCGTGCGCTCGCCGCCACCAGTCGATCAAACACATTATTAGAGCTACGTCCCGAGGGAGAGAGGCACAAGGGGGGAAAACAGAGCAAAAAGTGGGGGCTCAGAGCTGCAATATGCCCCCCCAGTGGCACATGCTGCCCTATACTCCTGTACCCTGCTCCTCTGTTTTATTTTCAGAAACATCGCAACAGTGATTAATGCTACTAAATGTTACATAAGCTGAACCGACAATTGTAGTTTAAAGAGAAATTCTCAAAGGCTTATTCAGGAAGGCAGTGCAAAGAATGACAATGATATATAAAGATCAGGTAAAGAAAGACTCAAGGATAAAAAGAACTCTGGATAGGGTGGGGTAAATCTAATGATGTGCATTACATTTTCCTCCAAACCAACGATCCAGAGATCTTTCAGGTGTAAAGTTCGAGAGTCGGCTTCTGTTCCCAGCGTGGCGCTCAGCAGGAAGCCAGAATTATTTGTTGACCCCATGAGAAGTCTGTGGGGATTTTCCCGACAAGGGGGCAGCTGCAAGGCGACACACTGGGAGCGTAATAATGTTGGCTCCCGAACTTTACACCTGTAGGATTGGTGGTATGAAGGTAAATGTAATGCGTATTATTACGGCTCATTCTTGCTTGCTGCACCACAATGCACTTTTCTGGGATTTCTAACACAGGCATTAAAGTACATTGTTTCCAAAAGGACCTGTTCCCAGCAATTTGTTGCTATAAAGTTATATGTGCCACATTTGTTAATGCAAGCAGCTCCAAAGTCACCATAGACTCAAACACAGCTGACCAAGGTAAGGCTGCATTTACTAAGAAGGCCTGGGAAAATTGGAATCATGACTCCATCTCTTGGGTCATGTGACTATTTTAGTAACAACTATAAGTCCACATTGTAAGCTGATCTTCTTTTCAAATGTATATCCACGAAACAAGATAAATTATTATGTACTTATTTGAACACTCCCTTAAACTGTCTTTTCACTACAGATTAAATGTTGGTTTATTAACAAGAGCACATTTTTCCCTATGTTAAGAGAATCAGGTGAAGTCCAACAAAAACAGGATTTGTAATTGCACATGACTAAAGCTGGCCATAGACATATACATGGGGTGCAGAATTATTAGGCAAGTGGTATTTTTGAGGAATAATTTTATTATTGAACAACA
>CM070038.1:51415986-51439703 GCA_036250615.1 Ptychadena robeensis
CAGGTTAGAGAGGGTTAAGTGCAAATGGGAACATCTGGGGCATCAGGGACTTTTTATTTTAGAGATATTTAGTACATAGCAGCATAGTTTTGTGTCCTAATTTTTGTGTTTTTTTTTCATTATTTTTATTAAAAAATGTTTTATTTTATTTTACATAATTGTTTGTTTCAAACATTATTATCGTCAGGATGTCTATTAGACCCTTGTACGGACATATTTTGTGAAGTTACAGGCCTACGACATTAAGAAAAATTTACCATTGAAGTCTATGGTGCACTTTTGGTACAGAAATCTGGACCTCAGCAGTGCGCTAGGGAGGTTAAATAAAATTAAAGAAAAAACAAAAAATCAGGGCACAAAGCTATGCTGCTATGTACTAAACATCGCCCACATAAAGTCTCTGGTGCCCCAGATGTGCCCATTTGCAGTTAACCCTCTCTAACCTGGTGTGATATCACTCTGCTAGGCAAGCCAAAACGCAAAAAAATTTTGCACAAAAAGTTATTGTCTAGATGTTCCAAAAACAGTTTAGTTCAGCTACTAGCTCTTTTAAGGTATTGTTGACTTGTAAATTTCAGATATCTGCAACACCCACCCCCAAAAGTTACATCAAAGTCTGGAAACCCAATTTGCCAGAGGTGTTCTACCCTGTAAAGATTCTCTTAGATGAAGGGAAATAAAAAAGAGTCCTCCATGTATTCATCTCTTCTAGCTTCTAATGCTTTTCAATCCATTTCCAGTCTCTAGTCTCCCCATTCACACCTTGTGCCTGTTAACATGATTTTTTTGCTTTCTGCAATTGTCATATGACACTGTAATATTCAGAACATCCTAACACCAAATACAGAATAGATACTTGAAAATTCATTTGCATCACACAAACATTCATTCCTTTTCTCTTTGGATGCTCCTCAAGCTAAGCCATGGTGGCATTTAAATCACCGCAGGTTATGAATCAAATGAGAGCTAAATAGCAAAAAATGCTCTGTCTCTATTTATTGCTATATATTTATGTTTTTGTTAGAAAGCCGTGTAACTGGCAAATCTGAATGCATCCTATATGGTCAATGTTTTATCCTCACTGTTTATAGCCTCATCGTCCTAAAAACACACTTAGATAAGCTTATTAGCCATACCATTGCAAAACCGTGACAATTAATATAGAGTTTCCCTTAATACACTCCTTATGGACATAATGGCCTTAAATTCTTTTGGGGAGGACTTTTCAACAAAAATTTGCACCGAAGATCATTTACTAATTTGGTGTAAAAGATTTATGAAGCCCAGTATGGATGTTTACATTCATAATTCATAAAATCAGACAGGACATGGCTTTTTTCATGCATGCCATGTTGGAGCCAAATGCCATGCATCTACAAAGAACTGCATTGCAGGAAGAATGGGTAAGAGTCACATGTCCCCTATACTTGGACATAAAATGTATTTCCCTTTGTTTGAGACAGTTTTAGAAAAGTCAGGATCCCTTAAGGGCTAATCCACAAGGCCATCAGGCACGTTTTCCAGAAATGGGGCACCAAAAACAGCAGCCATGGGGAAAGTGGCATTTCCAGGTAAATTTTCAGGCTAGTCTTAAAAGTAAGGATAATAGTCCACATTATAGAATGTTAATTTACCATAATATTATAACTATGAAAAAACTATAAAACAAGCCCCTTCTCTCTATTTTTACTAATGGTGCCCTTCTGCATTTGTGCCACATTTGTTAATTCTGCATAAATCTGCAGAAACCACTAAGTGTGGAAAGAGTGCTGGGGTTACTTACTAGAAAGCCCAGCATGGTCTGCAAACATTGAATCAAGTCAGCTTTTTTCTCCTTTTGTCACGTGCCGCTCCTTAACGGTTCTAGTCACTTACTTGAGTGTTTTTGTTTCCTCCCCAAATTTATTTTGGGGTGACTCCATACTTTGGAGTACAATTGACAGCCATCACTCCATTTAATCAAGAAAGTGTTTCATTAAATGTTTAAATGTAATAAAAAATATAAAAATGTTTATATTAACAGAAATTAGAAAAATTACCCTGTTACAATATAGTTTAAATGTTATAATGAATAACTATAAATAAAAATAGTAAAAACAGCATTCACACAGCAGGGTAGTGGGAAGCTGGCTGTTATAAATAATAGAAACACACATAATGAACAACATGCAATATGCTATGCTACTTCTTAGTTGGGGGGAAGAAACAATGGTCTGGTTTATTCCTTGCACAGGAATTGTTAGCTTTTAACATGTGAAGTGACCTATAACCTGGTTCCTGTAGTTATTTTCCATTTTCAATTCAAACAAATGTCATAATTCCTTCTGTAATTGAAGTAATATAAAATAAAAAATGTTTATCTGAAGATGTGACTTATCAGTAAACAAGGTCAGTTACTCTTTAGAGTTAAGTCAAAGGCAGCAGTAAGTTCTCAAGTTTTATCTCTGTAAAGGGACCTTACAGGATTTGAGGGATATATAACATAATAAATATATATAATATAGTAAACAAATGTAGAATGGACAACAAAAAATGCTGAACACAGGTTTTGCAACCACAGAGAAAAGGAGAGGCTCAATAATGGAGGTTTGAGACAAAATTATGTGTGCAAGGGCTTTTTCCCACTAGATCGATTTGTTACTGCGCCACATGGTTTTTGATCGCATGCGACGATCGCGGGTGTTCGCACCTGTTCATTTGCATAGGCTTGTCCCCACAAAGAGAAACGGGTGACGACTGTGGCCAATCACCCCGGATCCCGCTCATAGACATAAATGGACATGATCATAAATCGCACGTGGCCACGATTTTGTAATCGCACCCTTTCATTCTTTATGGGCGCGATCATGGGCGATCACGTCACTCATGACTGTTGCATTATTTAAAATCGCACCGTGACTAATTGCACTAGCGGGAACAAGCCCTAAGGCAGTGATTCCTAAATGGAAAAAGGGGACCCTACAAGGAAAGTTTGGGAACCACTGCCCTAAAGGATAGGAGATGCTAGATGTTCTGTAGACTAGTTTCAGTGTAATGGTTCAGCCATGGACAACATTGAAGTTCTGAAGGTCAGGTTATGTAGGAAAGAATTGTGTTACTTTAGATTGTATGTGGGGTCTCAATGATGGATGGGGATGAAGGCTCTGAACTCTAGATTCTGTGTGGGGCATAAGAGAAAAGACGGGTATCTTTTAAACCCTTGCTTTTGTGTGGAGGCTAAATTTACAAAAAAAGCTAACTGGGTGATGGCTTAATGAGAAGGGTGGATATGAGAATACATGGATGGTTACTCTGGACAACATAAAACAGTTTTCCTTTCAGACACTTTGCATCTTACAGCCCTCACTCAAAGAAGAGGTTTAAGGTGCTGACACATTTAATCACAGACAAATGTTCAAACTGTACCACATAAGAAGCCCATTTCGATGATTAATCCCACTATTAATGAGATAATTCATCAGCTAACTTGTATGTGACACAGGCCATTTACAGCTCAACCAAAACCACATAAAAATGAATATAATTATTGCTACACCCACATACAAGCAATACATCCCTCCATGGTTTAATTAACCTCCCTCTAAACCCAGGATTTTGTGCAGTGTTCACACCTAGAACGCTACCTCATTAAAGGTCTATCTGATACATCGATCAGTTTGTCCTGCACATTATTTCTGAGCCATTTAGGTATACAAATTGAGATAGGACTATAATAGAACAAAGTAAATGGCTTGTTTTGTTCCACTGCACTTTATTTTATTTATAGGAGGGAAAAAGACTCATTACCTATTAACAATCTTACTGCGCCATAACATTTCCCACAGTACACGGAAATCCCCAACAATACTTTGTGTTAGCTGTCTATATAAATACCTTCACCTCCTCTATATAAGTGTTGTTTGCCTCTTGGCAAATAGCTCTATTAATTGTTATTAGTAAAGGCTAATAATAGTCTCTATAAGTGTCATTATTGCAAATGTCACATTCCTCCTATTGTTCCTTTTAGCAACCAACCAGTAACATAGTAGTGTGGCAAGCTCAATGGTCATACATTGAGAACAAACCTCCCTTTTCTTGATTACAAATTGGTCCTGTCCTTCCTCCTAGTATTAAAAAAAAGAAAAAAAAACATTCTATATCAAACTCACTTAGCACCAGTTTAATTCTGTGGCTTTATCTATCCCAGAAGAGAACCATTGGCTCTACAATGTTGAGGGAAAACACTGAGGGGCCGCCCACAGACTGGTGCCCCAGAAAAAAAAAATCGTACATATATATGGCACCTAGACAATATAGGAGCAATAAACCTATTTAGTGGGGTGGGCCACCTACTTCAAAGGTAAATGTAGGTTGGGTGACCCCAGGATCGCAGTAAGGGCTTGTTTCCATTGATGCGATCCCGAGCAAGCGCAAACAACTGGTGCGGTTGTGCGCGTTCGGGTGCGGATGTGGTTTGGGGCGCTTTTCTGAACGCTAGCTGCAGCGTTTTGAAACGCATCCCAGCCGCATCCGAATCTACATTAAAAAAAATCGTGTCGCGAAAACGTGCAACAACTATACCATGCGCTGCAGACGCGCGGGATCGCATCAGTGGAAACAAGCCCTCAGCATAGCAAGAATGTTTGTCTGCTCTGGGGGAGTGATCTGGTCCAACCCAAACTACTTTTTGTCGAAGAATTATCCCAATTTGCCTAGTTTTCTTTTGTTCCTCCTCACGGACTTCCTCATAATGGATAGTTTTCTTTTCCCATACATCATTATAAAAAGTCCCTAAGAAGGATGGTGAACATGATCAGACAACCAGAGACCAATCCATTTACAACAGGTTTAAAAAGAGAACTGTAAAGCCCCCCATAGACCCTACAATCTTAACCATACAATTTCTGTACAATCCACTTTTGTTGGAAGGTTTAGAAAGGTCCTCATATTACATGGTTTTGGTAGAACAAAAGTTGATTGTACAGGAATTGCATGGTAAGATTGTAAGGTGTATGTGGGCCTTAAGACAGCTTTTGACCTGCTTTGTGTTTCTATGGATCCATCAGGTCCTTTTGGGATCCATTCTTGTTGCCAGTAAAGCAGATCAAGCACAGATGCATTTTCCATATAAAATCGGGAGCTTAATTAGAGGCAGTAACCTGCAGCAACCAATGAAATGTAAGCCCTTCTAGAGAGACCCAAGTATTTGATCTTTTGATCACAGTTTAAATATATATGACCATCCCATGTTGCTCTCCTCTTATTAAAATCAGTGTGAGGCAAACAACTGTGATGGGCAGAGTTATTTAGTAATTGTGAGTTATTAGAGAGAATGTTTATTCTTAGCTGCCAGATGTGCATAAGCCATCTCTTCCACCAGCCACAACAAACAAAATTCAAGTGCTCCCATTTCCCTTTGATAGAGAGACTATATTTTTATTTATGGGTAAACAAAAAGGAGCATTTGTCAAACTAGAGATTTAGCGGTTTAAAATATTGAATGATGAAATGAGTTCAAATCTTTGCGAGCAGTGATGAGTACTTTATTATGAGGCCTTATTAATTGTGATTTAACCTTCCACCTTGGTTGTCTTGCTCACAATATAGTGGGCTGCGCAGAACCAGAATTAGCCTGCATTCTCCCTATATATTGAGCTCAGCAGGGGTTACAATTACTAACTGTAAATAGCTCCAAATTAAAGCTTCACCTGCTCGTATCTGACAGTTATTGACAAGACATGGAAATTTATCTGTGAACATCCAGAAGCAGTTAGCGGAGGACAAAAAAAAAAGGATGCGTCTTAATAGGCAAACAATAAATAAGAAGATAGCAGATGAAAGAATGGAAATAAAAACTATGAAGAGTTTTGCGACAAAAGAAAATGAAAGAGTCAGTTATAGGAAACTGGGGAACAAGAAGGAGAGCAAACCAGGCAGGCTAAAATTAAAAAGATACATTTGGGGGGTTTATAAAGGTATAAAATAAAATGGGGGAGGCAAAAGAGAGCCTTTCCACAGAGTAATAAAAAGGTGCTAGCTGTGAATTATTGAAGAGTCGGAAGGTGGAGGCTCTAGGGGTGGGGGATGGGGGGACAGTTCTAAGGTGGGGGGGGAGGCAAGCTAAGGCCTTGAGGGGGGTGTTCAAGCTGCGAGCAATCATCTGGACTAAGATTAGGTGGAAAAAGGGGGGAGAGCAAGGAGCTCACACACCGATCCACATATGCAGGGCCCCAATCTGACAATAAAATGCTTTATTGTCTTTAGTCTTGTAATCGCTATCGATCGGGTGACGAGGGGGGGCTCAAGGGGGGGGGGTTGTTCTCTGCTGCACTGCACAATCCACTACTGCTTCCCTGAGCCTCCTCCACTCCCCCCACACCTCTGCGTCTCTCTCCTCCACACAGCCCCCACTGCTTTCCATCCTCTCCCTCTTCTTCTATACACACTCTTGCTTCTCCATCCACACTCCAACTCGGTGAGCCTTGCTCAGCCTTTCTCCCTGCCTCCTGTCAGTTTGTTTTCTGACTTTTTTTCTGTTTCCTCATCTCTTGCAATTACTCTTCATCCTTTTATCACAGTATTAAAGGAAATGTATTTCACTCACCCCTCTCCCTCCTCTTCTCTATCCACCCCAGCTGGCTTCACCTATTTTATCTCACACTTCCCAATGTGTCACTAATACCTAGCTCAACATCTGTGGCTCTCTCCTCTTGGGTGAATCTCCCTCTCTGTGCTATATCCTTTTATTTGTTCCATGTTTTCTGTTATTTCCTAATTTTTTCTCCATCTTATTCATATTTACTATTCAGTTTCCTTCTATTTTCTCTCATATTTCTCTCTCTCTCACTGGTGTTCATCATTGTTTATCATCATTATTTGTTCCTTTTTTCAGATTTTTCCTTTTTCTCATGTTTCTCTATCTTTTAATCTCTCCGTTCCATTCTCTTTTTTCTCTCTATTTACTTCTCTCTCAACTTCCTTGACACTGTCTTTCCCTCTCCCTATTTCTTTCTCACTGCACTTATTTATCTCCTACTCTCTCTCCTCCTTGTCATGCTTTCCTCCTCTAAACTTCTGCTTTGCTTTCTCTGTCTGTAAATATCTTTATTTTCAGCCTCTACTTTCATTGAACAATCAATGTAAAGTATATGGCTTCCTAATCATTGCTCATTAAACTAATTTAGCTGCCAAACACTAATCATGGCTACCTTTGCCATCCTACCTGTATAGAGCAGACATTTCTCATTCTATAATCCTCTCATCCTATTTCATACTCTTTAATCCTATTTTACTTTCTAGCTTTCTTTCGAAAATTCTTCCTCCTCTCATTTCTCTAGATTTTAAACTTCTGCAGTCAAGGCCTTACACTCCATTGTTACATACTCTGACTTTATTTAATAAAGGTGGAATACCAACTATTCCAAAGTAACCAATCCAATTTTAGGGAACCAAAGCTGGATTGCTGAAATGTTAGGCTCCTGTGCATTGCATAGCCATTTTTATATATTTAAAAAACAGAATATGAAACGCAACCTACAAATACCCAATGTGGGATTTTCATTTATTTGACTTTTTGATGTTTTGGTGTCTTTTTTCAATCAGTCGTGTTAGATAAAAATATGATAATGAAAACATGTCGCAATACAATTCAGAACAACTTGAACAAATTATGAAAATACTAAAAGGTTCAGATTATTTAGAATTGGAATGTATGTACAGTCTTTGTTATGTCACTAAATAACTATTAAGAATTAGCAAATGGCATGCTATACAATTAAATGAGAGTTTGTTAATTTACAGGGCCACTGCATTTTTTTAAACACAATAAAGCACATTAAATATTTTGTACTGCTGACATTTTTTTTTTAATTCCACTTTTTTTCAATGGATATTAAGGGGACACCAGATATTGGCATGCTTGTTCCTAGTCGGCATTGACAGTTACCACAACAACACTGGTTCAAACAAATGTCAATGACTTCCCACTCAAGTGATTAAAACAAGTTGCTAAAACATCGATCTTTGGAGACTGGAAAATGACATTTTATAAACCTTATGCATACCTAGAATTTCTAAGATGGTTACAACTACAATATTCTAGTATGTCCAAATGATTCAGGATTAGATCATAATAGACAGATATCTCAGGGGCCCTAGAGCAAGTAATAGGACTATGTTTGCCGTGCTAAATAGATTTTAAATAATCATTGATTAATGCAGTGATTCCCAAACTTTCCTTGCAGGGCCCCCTTTTCTATTTAGGAACATTATCGAGCCCCCCTCCCTATTCAAACACATGTGAAGAATGATGGCCAGCGCATACCCCCCCCCCCCCCCCAATACCTTTGCGCTCCCCAGTTTGGGAACCACTGGATTAAGGAATAACTGTAAACACTCCAATGATATGACAATATTTATACAAAAAAGCAGTTGATACACAGCAAATTTCAAATAGGTAAGTGATTACAGGCCTCTTACTAGCTACTCTGGGCCCACAGAAGACAGTCCATTTGCCTTCTTTCTTGCAGATAGCGATACCCATCCCAATCTTCTGGTGAATACAATATCTACATTTTTTCCTATTAGCTTGTCTCTAAGAGTAGCACTAATATAAGGACATTTTAACAAAGCCGATAATGTGAAATGAAATGCAAAAAAATTTTTTCATTGTAGTATGTATTAGTTCATCATACAAAAAAAACTGAACAAGGCAATATATTCTTAAATCTAAAGTATCTGGCTTTTTACAACTCATTATCATGAGGAATAATTTCGAAAAAGTAAGAATGATAAAAACAAAACATCAGACAAATTTCAGTAGAGGTGCTTGAATGATTGAAAAGCACTGCAACTAAAAGAGACAGCTCAACCAAAGACAATGCGGAAGACAATGTGACGGCAAAAGGCAGAGATCATGCAGGAAAGTTACAGACTGGTTCCCTCACTGAGAAGTAACTGTGTAACATGTGAACATGTTACACACACACAAAAAGCTAAACTTTCTTCACATTTTGAAAAATTATGTCAAGGGAAGAAACTTACTCATTATACTGTCTTATAACAGAAGACATTTTATCTTCTAAAAGGTAGATAAAAGCTAGGCATGCATGGCACGATTTTTTAATAGATTTGAGCACCGTGCGCATTCATGTTGCATGATTGTGTTCAAATCCACCACAAAATAGAGCTGTCCAGCCTCAGTTGAACAGGGAACCAACATGTTGGTAAACCCTGTTCGATTTCAAATACTTTTGATGGGACCGAGGGTCATGACGTCATCGTGCTGCGCTCAAATGACCCCTCGATCGTATGGCCTTTGAGCCTAGCATTAGATTTAGAAAGAAAAAACCTGTCCTGTTTTCGTAAGAAAGGGAAAACTGTTTCAAAGAAAAAAAGAATGATATAAGACGCTTTAATACAAGCTAACTCTAAAAAAAATATTCATTGGCATGGCTTTTATTACTACATCATACGTTCGGTCCAGCTTGCCCAGACCAGTGATACATTTACTTGGAGCCAAATGGTTTAATACATGAAGAAATATGACATGAAAAAACATTAAGAAAACGATGGGTTCATTGAATGCTGAATAGTGTTCACATTGCTAAGAAGATATTTGTACTGTCCATTGAGGTCAATGCTGCCCCGGATGACAATGACAATGGGAAACACGAGACACATATTAGTTGTATCAGCTATATGGACCCAGTCCATTGTCTTGCTTTTGCATGTTACCTTCAGTTTGAGAAATAATAAGCTAGCATTAAACATAGCAGACAATTCAGTCTGCAGGAGTAGTACACAGCGACTTGACCTATCCAAGCTGTTTATCAGGAGGGAACAAAATCCTGAAAATATCTTCTATGTAGCCTATGAACCTGAGCCATTCTTCCTAACAAAGATCTAATCACCTAGAAAGGAAATAAGGGGAAATCTCCCCTAGGGGAGCACAGACAGAATTAGATCCTGACTGAGGCTCCTGATCTTTCCTGCTCTACTACATAATTTAATTTTAATTGTTGTCTGTGTTCCCTTTGGAGGGATTCGCCTCACACTTCATCTTCACTCCTCTTCCTCTTTACTATCTGTTTTGACACCTGTCACTTTGGAAAGAAACCAGTAGAAATGTCCCAAATGATACAAGCACAGTAAATGCAAGTTGGAAAAGATTTTTAACACTTTATTAACTGCTAAACACTGTTTTTACAACTGATCTTTAAAACAATCACTTGTGCCATAAACTGATTCACTTTAAATATTTGATAAATGCCCTAATGAAGAGTAAATAAGGATAAATACCCTACATAAAACTGGGTTAAGTAATATTGCAATTTTTTTTATAAAATATGCATGAGATGTATCTCCAATATAAATATCCCTTTTCTTGTTGATCATTGGTACTTTAAGCTATAAGGATATATGGAGTAGACTGTAAGTACCCCGTGTACTGCCAGATACCCGTATATCGCATATACTCAAGTATAAGCTGATTTTTCTGTGTTTAAAAATGTTAATTTGGACTTTGCACGTTGAACATAATTTACACAAAAACTTAATGTGCTAGAGCAGGGATGTCAAACTCACGTACACAGTGGGCCACATTTAAATATTACAGTGGGGGCCGTTTTGGTACTTTGCCTTCCCCCAGACCTATCCTGTAACCCCTTTTCCCCAGCTCTTCTTTCCCTGCAGCACCCCTTGCCAGCTCTTTACTCTGTTCAGGGCAGTGGGTGCCCACCGCAAAGCAGCCCGGACGTTTTCTACTTCTAGGGTGGTGGTGAGTACAGCTGAAAGCAGGGCTGCGGGGAAGGCAGATCTAGCAGATCTGCCCTGGGCCCAGAATATTTGCTTGGGGGGCCAATTTTGACACCTATGAAAGAAGAGGGGTAAAAAACAATTCCCACAGCCCTTCTCCTACAATTTTCAATTGTAATTTACAACTCACAAATTTACAACTCACAAATCACGTAGTAAAAAATTTACAACCATGTCTAATAACGAAATCCTGAAACAAAACTATATTTGCTGTGTGCTTCTTAGCTTTAGCTACTGCATTTACCACCCTCAGCTTATACTCAAGCCATTCAGCTTTTCCAAATTCCTTAGATAAAAT
Source organism: Ptychadena robeensis (assembly GCA_036250615.1). Classification (NCBI taxonomy): domain Eukaryota; kingdom Metazoa; phylum Chordata; class Amphibia; order Anura; family Ptychadenidae; genus Ptychadena; species Ptychadena robeensis. The sequence continues at coordinate 51,427,079 of CM070038.1, forward strand.
TAGTAACTTTGGGCCTATATTAGGATTGGCTTATACAGTAACCTCATATTTGCTTATTATTATTTAAATAGTTTATCAGATTTTCCCAACTGATTCTATCTATGGTCAGCCAAAAAAAAGGACATGTGCAATCTTTCTCAGTCTAAAGGTAGCCATACATGGGCCGATTTGTTACCAATTGATTCCCGATCCGATCATTTAAGGCGATTGTGGATTCGGCAATTGATCGGATCGGGAATCGATGGCACACCATCTTGGACATCCAATTGATGGCTGATTTGCACATGGGCCGATTCCACAAAATCCATCGATCAGAAAGCTGCTGCATAGGGAGCTATGGTATACAGTCCACCAACATACTTCGATTGCCAAACTATCGACCAGAAACCGCAAACCCAATGTCCGATCGGATTTTTAGTTTATGATAATTTTGTTTGCTCGATCGTTCAGGGTGGGCAAAACCCGATTGATCACCGATCAATCTCGTGAACGCACACGGTGATCGATCAGTCAAAAATCTAGTGAAGAATCGACCCGTGTAAAACACCATGTATCTTATATCTACATCTAGGCCAAAATTTTAAGTGAACAAAGCCTCAGGCTGTTCTTTTGTTTATAAAGCCTAAGCTTCCTTTCATCATTTTGCAGCTGAATCCTTCATGAGAATGTTTTTGGCAGTTATGGCAGATACAATTTGTATAGCTCTATTTTAATATTAATTTATCAACAAATTTTTTTGGTATTTGTATTTATTTATTTTAAATTAAGAAACACTATGTTTGATCATTAAAGCCAAGTAAAATTTTAAATTGATGCCAGGGCCTTATCCTCTGTATATGTACTATCCTTTCATTCATCTGCCACTTCTCTTGGACCAGCAATATCTAGATCAGGGGGGCCCATACTTTTTTGACCCTTGAGCTACTTTTAAAATGATTAAATGTTAAATGATCTGTCAACATAAAAAATGGTAAAGATATTTATTTATATACATACTGAGTATACTTTATATTTAAAATATTTATTGTTTACCTTGCATAACTGCATGAACATGTATGACACAAATAAAATCAGGTATTTCTTGGCCATTAAGGCCTTGTGTTGAAAAAAAAAAGTCAGGGCTCCGTGCTCTACTCTCACTGCTTCAGTGTTTTACCAGTAGATAACAATCAGGAACCCCTGATCTAGAATATTGTTTTTAACCATACAGTAATGGTTGCTTTGCTGACATGCAAATTGCTTGGCTTAAATACTTCACAAGTCACTTGGGTTGATTTAGTTAAAATACAGACTGTTTACTTTACAAAATTAAGTCACTAAGTTTAGCAAGTTTAAATTTCCTGTTTTTAATTCCTCTTTTACATGAATCTGTATATATTTAAGCAATGCAAACTCATGTTCTCCTCATGTGCTACTATATAAATCCCCGGGTGAACACATACATTTCAATGTGACCTAAGTGTTAGCCTATACTCAATTAATCAAATCACCAAACCTCCTTTAAACAGAAGACAGATTATGACCTTAACTTTTTTCTTATTTTTAATTGTCATATACTTGTTCTAGGTCTTTAGTCCAAAAGTAAAAAAATGCCATTGGACAAGCATCTTCAGGCAGAGATCGGCAATGGCACCCCTATATTCTCCTCATGACAGCTCTACTTTAATTCAAAGTGTTGCTGAGCAATGAAGCTCTAGGTGTCTCAGTCTTCTTGTACTGCATTCCCTGTAATGTAAAATAAAGGAAACATCCAAGAGAGCCAGCATCCCCATTAAGGTTTTATCCAACATTTGGAGGCAAACAGAGGAAGAGGCTGTGAGATGATAATAAAACCTAACAACATTTACCTAAAACAAAATTGTCAGACCAATGATAATATTATTCTTAATGATGACTATATCACAATCCAAAAAGAAATGGAAACTTCTTTTGGAAGTATATATTTTTGTTTTATATACAAGCTAAAGCCGGCCATAGACGGTTCAAATCCCTGTAGATTGATCATGTGTGAAGTCATCATGCACGTGCCGAGAATCAGACACACACCCTTTGTGTGCAGGCATTTACTTTGGATGTGGAACTAGAAAGTAACGAAATCAATCTAAAAATTACAGACAGATCAACCGCCATAAGTGCACACGGTGGCAAAATCAGCCACAATTTTAATAGCCATTAAAAGATATATAGCAAGTCTTGTCTTGTCTGGATCAGTACAATTGACAAATGGATCATTGATTAATCTGTAAATCGAAGTATAGAGGAAATATTCTGTAGAGCAGCTAAAGCACTCTACTACTATCTGGCTAACCTATAAGAATCATATATATGTATAGAAACAATCACTGTAGCCGCTAGCAACCAGATTTGTCCTTTTAATGATTAACCTGTGAGAGAAAGATGACAGCTGGAAATAAACTGGTTACTACAAGCAACACAAATGCTTATCCTTTCAAATATTTTTATACGCAGGATCAACGGTTCACAAACTCCTGCAGGCATTTGCTCTAAGGCAAACATGGCATAGCTAAAACTTCTTCTGACCCTAGTGAAATTACTAGTGGTTTGGCATAACAACATCCTATAGTGATGTCATTGTAAGAACTTCCTTCATCCAGAAGACTTTGGGACCAGATATTGATGTACACTTTTATCCAAAGCTTTGCATGGAATGCCAGGCCAACTAGATAGGACGATGCATATACATATATATATATAGCTATATAGAAAATACAAATACTGATCAGATCTGCCAAAAAATGCAGTAAGTCGTATAATGTATACATGATAATGTTGAATTATATGTAATGAAAATCTCAATAAAATGTATTACTGTAAAAAAAATTTAGTAACTCAAATAAAAATGTAATCAATTGTTTAGGAAGCCATTCCTATTAAATAGTTTTAGCAAATCAAATTGAATTGAGGTGTATGTGACACAAAACGTTCTACAGAACAAATTTCTGGACATCTGGTTAATTAATAATGGACAGCAAATAAGATTTATGAGGCCTCATGATGTAACTTGAAGCAACCAATCAAATATCTGTTTTCGATTATTTGTGTTAGGCTGTTAACAGATTTCTGATTGACCACTATAGGTAACTGCAGGAGATTGCTCTTGGTATATAATAAGATTCCACCTACACATCTGTATTATCCATTTACTGGGCCACCAGCTGAATAGTTATAAATTAATTTGGTCTGCAAAAAGCTCCCCAACCCCCTAGCACAGCGCTTCTCAAGGGATACCCTGTAATAGGCTGTATTTCTGGAAGCCCCTCATGCTGTAAGCGCTGCATCTGTTTAGCTTTGAGGTACTGCTGATCAGTTAAGCCTTTATACAGTGTATCACTGAGTAGACCATTAGCACTGTGTAATGCTCCTTTTCCAGTCAGCTTGCTGTATCAGTGTATTACCCTATAGTGTCACAATCACAGCAAAGCAAAAGAATCCAGCGTTATATAGAAAGCTTGTTTTAGGAGGGTTTTTTAAAAAATTTTTGGAATCACCTCTCATTCTAAGTCACAAGCACATACTGTGGAAAAATGTTCAGGAATATATTATAATGGGTGAGTAAGTAAAGAAAATACTGAAAGCTTTAGAAACAGTGAATGTCTCTTTTTCCATGAATGTGTAGTCTGTGTAGTCTGCTTCTAACAATGACTAACACAATGCCAGTCTTTTTTTATTTTGACCACCAATCTCCTTCTATAGCTCTAAAAGGCTTATAAGTAGACCTGTGTCTGGGTGAATTGTGTTTTTTACAGCAACAGGTTGAAGATATACACTGCAATTAACCCTTCCTTTTATCTTGGCCTACTTTGTGATTTTCTAGTTTTGGAATTCCTGAAAATGACATGCCAGTTTTTTGCAATCCATAGAAGGTTATAAACATCCCATGCTGTAGTGTAATATAAATAGTAAAATATAAAAAATAATGTGTTTAATATGTCATACTTAAACTTTACAAACTCTGCTCCCATTTCTTCTAATAACAAATGCTGGGTTTTTATGTTGAGGAGGCCCCCTCCTTCCTGGTCAGCCAGATAGCATTACTTTTCTAGATTCATGGCTCCTTTCATTCGCTGAATTTAATTAGGCAACACAACAAGTGTCAGTTCAGTTCTAAGTATAAAGATCTCAGCATCTATAAAGAGGGTCAAATTGTGAATGCTAGAAGGGGTGGATAAGAGCATTTCCTAAAAAACAAATGGCAGGTCTTGTGGGGCGATACCAATATGCAGCAATTAGAACTTACAAAAGTTGTCCAAGAGAGTAAGGCTAAGTTTACACTGGCGATTCCCGAGCTGCTTGCAGCTCGAAAACCGCCAGTGCGCTCCCGCAGCAGCGGGATAAACGACTCCCTCTAGTCATCTGCAAAACAGTGCACGCGATTACAGGGCGTCTAATTAAGGCCCGAAAACTGACCTAATGTGGCGTCTGCCGGTTGGTCACGCTAACAGTCGTTTACCTGGTGGTAAAAAAACCGCCAGTGTAAACTTAGCCTAAAGCTAGCCACACATGGTTCAATTGACTGTACAATCAATGTAATTCGATCGATTTTTTTAGTCGGTCGATTGAAAATTGAAGCATGTCCACATGGTACGATCGTTGAAATTCGATTTTAATTGTCATTTTGCTCGATCGAAATTTGATCGGACCAGTTGGAAAATTTTGATTGATTGTCCCCACATTGTGTCTCATTTTTTGTACTGTTGTTTGACCCGTCTAATTGAGATTCGATTCAATCAATGAGCATACTGTAACTTCTGGGAGGAGGGAAATGCAATACAGACATTTAAACCATGCAAGCATGCATTGTAATGGCTTGTGTGTCTGTTCACTGACACACAAGCATGCAAATGGCGATCTCTGTGAATACATCTCCTAATGTAATGTGTGTCCCCCAGTGTCCTTTTGCCACGATTATAATGTACTGGATTAAAATGCAAAGATATGACCTATGGGTTTTTGATCCCTCTGTGGACATCATTGGTCACTTTTTGATCACTGTGACAATTGCTTTTTGATTACTCTACGTTTAAAAACGATTAAATTCAATCGAAGTCGGGCTTTGATTGCATACTCAATGTGGTGTGTACTTCGATTCAATTACAATCGACATACGTTTCAATGATCGAAAACTTCGATCGAATTGATGATCGATTTGATGTCAATTGAACCATGTGTGGCTAGCTTTAAGCAAGCAAACAGCTTTTCAGATCCAAGGGCAACAAGGGCTTATTAATGCAAGGTTGAAGCTGGCCATGAAAGAAAGATGCCGCAGACATTAGCTGAAAATAACATTTCAATACATTGTGGCAAAATCAGGTTGCACTTGTGGAGGCCAAAGAAGGCCCTATACAATTGTAGTTGTGTTTTTAAAGTTGTTTCTAATCACTGTTTATTACAGTGCTTCATGGATTGCATAAATCAATTAATCAATTTACATCAGTCCTAACCCTGGACCTCCACACTCACCCCTTAAACAATTCCTCAAAACATTCACCAAAACATCCACCTATATTTTTACATTTCACCCAAGCTTCACCCCGGGCCATAAAAGCCTAATCATACCTCTCTAACTCGAAAGTGGACCTACACCTAGCTTCCAATAACTGCATATGCACACACAGTCTACAGAGTAATATATTCATTTAGGAGCAGAATGCTTCCATAGACAAATACAAGGAAATAAGGTATGTAGAAAATGTATTTTAAAGTGCAAAGAAACACATGAAACCAATACAAGTGTAAGTGTATGTAAATTTTTTTATATTTTAACCAGAAGGTTCAATAACCTTTTTTTTAGCATTCATCTTAACACCCAAACTAAAGATCTAAACTTTGACTCCTAAATATTACCAAAGTAATAACCAAACATCACCAAAGTAATTTGATAGCCATCACTGCAAACATTTGTCTCCTAATGTTTAATCCAAAATCACCTGAATTTTACTCCTTTTTTGCCACTGTGCTCCTCTTAGGACGCAATGACTTCTCCAGGGTTACATTTTCCCCTTTACCCCCTCCTCTGTCACCTCCATAGGGACTTCTCTTCTCCTCCTCATTTTTCCCCTGGGGCTTCTCACACAACCTTCCCCCCACATTTTCTTTTCCCTGCCCTTGTGCAATTTGAGCGATGGGCGAAGCTGTCCGTCACACGGCGTCTGGCAGAGGGACACAAGCTGCGAGCCTGGGACACAACGTGTCAGGAGGGACCATGAAGGAGGAGGAAAAGATGTCAACATATATAGCAGAGCGGCAGAGGATACAGGATGAAGGATGAGGTGTGTAAGACATACACAGACTGTATCAGTCATTATTTGCAAACAAGCATACAGACACGTTTTAATTGTACACTTACTAAAAAAAAATCTAACCCATAGATCTTTCATTTGGCCCACATTATTTTGCCTGGTAGGAGACGGATATACATTGCACTCCTAAATAAATTTTTGTGTCACAGGATACCTTTTCTTAGTGGATTCATACAGCTGATAGAATACAATACAATTATCACTGAATCCACCTAATTAATCAATTTTATGCATGACTTTTCTGCCAAAGCATTTCTAATAGGGGGATCTCTGTAACACACAAAGCAGATATTAAATATTGGTCTGGAAATGTGCTTATTAATGAAGAATGTAGAATATTTGTTTGTGAATGTATGTACATATTTATGGACTGGTAGCTTCAAGTCATAAACCCCAAGTACACCATACTTAACCTATTTACCTATATTAGAATAAAGTCACATCAACTACCAATCCATTTTATGATCAAATCAGTCCACCAACCAATCCATTCATACACCTATAAACCCCGAATTAAAATCAGGTAGTAATAGTGAGGTCTAATAAGTTCCAAGTTGTGTACAGAAAATGGAACTGTCAAATGAAAATCTATTGTCTGTTTAGGAGGAGGCCCTGTCTGTATAAGCATCATTATTAGCAGTCTGATATGCAGTTCTGGAACAGTAATCAATAAAAGGCTTTCCAGTTCCAACTTTAAAACAGACTTAATAGGAGTAGCTTCTTTTTAAGAGTTACATTTTAAAAAAGGGGTAAAACACCAATCAGTTACAAACCAAATACAACCATATTAAAGATCAGTAAGACACATTTAACCTATTAGGAGGACTACATCTCATATCTACTGTGTTTGATCTCCATAAACCAATGGAAATGGGAAATTACTTTGGTTTGCTTGCCATTATGTACACTGGACAAATGCCCTCTTCACACAATTTTGGGTGGGGTAAACAATAAGGGGCTGATTTACATGCCCAAAACCACGGCCGTCCACCAAACGCAGCAGGCAGTTTTCATGCCCTTTTCTTATTTCTTGGGGGCAGCCAGTCAACTTTGTAGTCTAAATCACCTCAGATTTCAGGTAAAAAGTAGCAAAGTGGATTACTGGTGGTTACTTTATGGGCTCTTTCTCAACTATGGATCACTTTATATGATGTGCTTCTTCCCATTAAACTTAATGAAGGGGGTCAAAGGTCAACACAATTTGCAAAATGTATTTTCAGAACCACAGCATAGATTCTGTTATATTTGGGTTGCCTTAACTTATACTGGCACTACTGAATGAAACCATGGTGACAATGCACTGTCAAAATGTGATCCACGTTTTACCCATGGATCACATTTTGTCTGTGTGAAAGAGCCCTTTTTCTTACTCTATATGTTGATAAATTTGCCCTTACTAATAATGAAGTTGGCTTAACGTACTAAAACATCTAGTGATATATCCATTAAGCACCCATAGTAGCTATATATATTTCTTCTTGTTGCTGGAGGACAACATTTACTCACAATAATGGAGAACCTTACCTGTATGTGGAAAACCAACCCAGACTAGGTATAGAACTTTCTAACTATCAATTCACATTTAGGTTAAGTCACTCAATTTATTAATTTAGTTCAGTCAATCAATCTATCAATTTAGTTCAGTGTCAGTTACTACCTGTGTCAGACCTACCAATACAGATTAAGATTAGGTCTATCAACACACCAATATACATTAAAGTCAGGTCACTACATCTATCACTCTGTATCACTGTATTAGAAAATGGTCACCTACCAATCCAAATAAAGTCAACCAACACAGACTTAATGTTGGCAATTGCACCTAGCAACCATTCCACCAAGGTCTGGTCACTCACTCAAAAAAACTAGAATAAAGGGTGATTTAATAATCCAACATTTTACCTCCATACATCCATACTGCTGTTGGCTTTATTGGCTACACCTTTTTATAGTTACGTGTGAGCAATTTGCTTTTACTGTTGAAAAGATCACTGGTGTCACTTGGAATGTCACCATTTTAAATTGCAACCAGAACAATAATGTAGAGGATATTCTCCAATGGGACAATTGATCTTGTAACACATCTTTAGGAGGTAATAGCCCTCTTGTTGGAAAGATCCTTTAAGCTTAGTACACAGGATGGGACAGGTAGAAAGATCAACCTAATAGGGAAGCATATCAGGTCTCTTATATTTAGCATCAAAATGGAGGTAATACTACATTTCAAAATATCTTGCACACAGTGCAAGACTTCGAGTAACCATCTAATCTGAAGGAGGAGAGGATACATCATACTATACTTGTAGTGTCAGTTCAGTTACAATCACCCTGGGGCAAGCACAGTTTGCTGCCAAGGGTTCAGGTCACTCTTTTTTAAAGACCCTAAAGCAAGCCTGTCTATCTCCACCTCTGCTCAGTGTTACTGGGTATGTAACTGTTACAACAGAACTTTTTGTATTTGGAATATGGACTTTGTATTTATTTTATTTATTGTTTAACTTCTCCTAGATATTTCATTTTATACAGAAGACACTGTGCCTTAAAATACAGCATTATGTTTAAATAAACCTGTATTTGAAAAAGAAAAAGTGTAGTTCTTTTAACAGGAGTAGTACCACCTACATTTGTACATAGACATATAGGTTATTTAATTTCTGCCACACAACCCCCACCATACAAAGATCTACTGCCTCCTTCCTTCCCTCCTCCCATAAGTAAGCAGATTCAGGAAACGATTAGTAAAACTATCCCTTTAACCTTTTTTACCTTTGTCTGCTGACTCTGCAATGAGGTTCACTCTCTCAGTTCTGAGTGTTAGATAGGGTACATTAATAACTGCATGCTTTACTGCATATGGGGGTGACAGCGGCAGCTCTTCCCTAATGGGCCAAAGGCCAGGAAGTTGCCAGGCAAGCGAGCTGTCCCAAACAAAATTATTCGTTTACCCCGCCCATGCTAAGAAAAATCCATGGATATGTGTTCAGCTTGTGATTAAAGTTTCCAGTTGACAAAATTTCTGGATAAGATCAATGTAGTAACTTGTTTTATATAACGGTGTAAAACATTTCCTAACAGTAGATAATGTATTAAATGGTAGAAGTAAATTCTTAGAGGTCATTTTACCTTTAGATCTCCTTTTGTGTGATTGTCATCAGTTGACTCGATTATATGCTAATACATATATACATACATATATATACAGTTATTCTCCTTAGCAATTGTCTAGGTCTGTTAACAGCTCTCAATTTTGGCTATTAAAAGTATAACATAGTTGACCTGTTAGATAGGCCTTGTCTTCCTAGCTGGTGTCAAACACAGATAACTAATTTTATTAATAAATTCAAATGATAATAAAATAACTTCAATGCATTTCTGAAACAAAACCTCTTGGGACTTCTCTTGTGGAGACAAATACAACTTTTGCTCATAATCTGTCATTGGGACAAAAATGGAACAGTAAAGTAATGTTGAACAAACTATGCAAGATGTCTCTTGTCCATGAAGCTTGGTATAATGCAAAATTAATTTACAAACTTAAATTTTGTATTCATCCCTGTTACTACAACCAATTATAGGTGGCAGCCAGCATATAATTGCAACCGTCAACGTAGCTAAAGCAAACGGTCATTTTAGTTATTTGGCTGTTGTTTTTGCTTTGCCATGGGCTAAATATGACCTTTCAGCAAATTTCTGTGGCAGATCATCACAAGAAACCATAAATTCTTTGTATTTGTTTGCCAATATGTATTAAAGGCCAGCAGTTATCTTTACCAGCCATGGCCAACCAGCAGCTCTCCAGCTGAGATAAAATGCCCAGAACTGACAAACTACAAAAAACAAGGTTACCCAGTACTGAATTAAGCAAAGAAATGAAAGACATAAGGTGATCCAAACAACAACAAATAGCAGTAACTTCAAGAAAACCAGTGTCTTCTGTTACTTTCAGCTTTGTAAGAGATTTATTATAAATGTAGAAAAAAATTAACAACAGGCCTAAGCAAACCTTAGCAGCCAAATGGTCAATAGTCCTACAAAATAGATCTGGTGTTTGAAATGTTTAAGATGTTGAGATTTCCTCCAGTGGTAGTATGTCCTTTACAACCCTATAGAGGAACACAAATGAATCCTTATATTGCTGACTACTTTTTAAGATACGTCTTTAGGGCCTTATTACTATGCATGTCATGTGCAAAATAAAATGAATAAATTAATACATACTGCCAGACTGGTGTTATGTTTATGGCACACAGAATAAATGCGGGGTGTGATTTTTAAAACATATAACTTCCAACTTTCCAAAACAGGGAACATGGCTGCCTCTTATGCCTGCCATACACATGGCGATAAGCGGCCGATTTTTAACCTGACCGACGGGTGTGCGCACTCGCACTGTCAGTCAGCGGAAAAATCGTCCGCTAATCGGCATGTGCCCACATGGGGCGACAGAACCCTGTCGCCCCACAGCTCAGCCGGCCAGAGAACGGACATGTCCGATAATCTCTGGCCGATGGAAGCCGATGGCATTAGCTTCAATGAAGACCAGCGTCTTCATTGAAGCTAATGGCCGGCACACAAAGGGTGCCGGCCGACTAAAGGGCCCCCATAATGCACCAGGGTGAAAACGTGATGACGTCATCACGTTTGCATTCCGGTGCATATCAGAGTAGGTCTGTCTGCACTCGTCGGGGTGTATGGCAGCCTTTAGTGTAAACTAATCTTATTCAACAAATCCCAGTTACCGGGACCCAAAAGAATATGCAAAATATTATTCAATTAAGCTCAAAAATTCATGTTTGTATCACTGTATTCTTCTATTTGGCTCCTAATCGGCTTCTGAAAGCTGAAAAGCTAATGTGTAACAATGTTAAAACCAAATCTCTCTTATGTAACATCCAATACAGCTGCTTACTAGTAGCTACTGGTGCTAATGGTACTACTGGTGATAAATGGTGCTAAACAATCAGATCCAAGCAGTTGAAGACACTTTGGGTCATTAAATGTCAAGTTGGACAAGATGGTCAAGATGGACTATGGAACACTCAAAATGACCAGTAGGAGCCACACACTTGGTTCCCTATTATAAACCGTTGCATGCCATATTGTAACAGCATCCAAGATCCTGAGCTATAGATGTTAAATGGCCACATATTTTTCGAGGGAATCTCTAACAGTAACAAGTTCAGAAAACAACCACAATACCGGTCACTATATTTAGCCAGAATGGGCAAGAATCTAATGTCTTTGAGGTCCACAGATAATCACATGTCCACCAATATAATAAGGGGCAAGTTAGTGTACTGATGAACTTCATGTCCATAATTCTAGTGCAGGGAGTAATTCATCTAAGTATGGTGTTTTTATTAGATAAATCCAATTCTTAATTGTGTATTCACCTTTTAGGTAACGGGATCCCAGAATTCTCTTTGTAGAAGACCAGCATCTCCTGCCTGTACCCTGTTAAGTTGGTGAGCATTCTCCTTGTGCCAATTATCGAAAATTGGGTATGTGACAATAAAAGGGGAATGATAAGAATCAAACATCAACCATTAATATCTACATAATGGAAATACAACACAAATTTGAGATACTGGTGCCAGTAGAACCAGGTCAGAACTTCTCACTACATTGGTCTTGGGAGCTCTTCCATGTGCATTATACCGTTTAGCTAAGTGTGCCAATAGCACAATGGTGTAGAGGAGTAATCTTTCTACAGACCTAGTAAGTAGGCCTTGACTGCATTTAGAACATATCTCAGTTGTGATATCTCATAAGCTTGTCGTCTTGTACAAAACAGGCTGAAAGGGAGAAGGGGTAAGGTATTAAATGTAGAAGTTGTCTCCAAAAATTAGTAACTTTGTGGTAACATCTGATGGAGATGGAAGGCAAAAAGGCAAAGCCAAACTTGGTGTGTGGTTAAGTGGGTAAGGCTATGTATATCACTTTGCCTCACTACTGTCAGTCTAATATTGATCAATTGTACTACTTTGGAGTTTCATCAATGCAAAATGAGTCCCTTAATGTGATTGTTTTCCTGTTATAAAGAAAAAGGTCTATATAAGGTATAAGTAAAATGTGAACACTTCATCCCCAATAGGCTAACATATTATTATTAATATTATCATTGTTTATTTATAAAGCGCCAATATATTACGCAGCACTGTACAATAAAATAGAGTTGAGACAAAACATAAGATAACACACAGGTACAGGTTATGACACAGAAGGACTAGAGGACCCTGCCTGGACGGGCTTACAATCTAATTGGTTGGGGAACAGAGTATACAATATGTGGGGGGGGGGGGGGG
>CM070038.1:51442170-51453603 GCA_036250615.1 Ptychadena robeensis
CATTATGACTGTTTGTTAATTGCGACATTTGAAGTAATTTTTTTTTTTATTTCAAAAAAATTTTTTTAATTCCCATTTAAATTTAGTAGGAGTCGGAGTTGGTCCATTTTTTGCCGACTCCAGGGACCCAAAAATTTCTCCGACTCCTCGACTCCGACTCTACAGCCCTGGTTACTGAACATTCATTCGCTAAGCATTTAAATAGGCATGTTTGTTAAAGCAAACCTTGTCATTAATCATCTCACAGATGAAAGATTTGCCCAGATTCTATAAATCCGCTGTTTTTAACCTTAATGAAGTCCCTTGTTTCCATTTAACATCTAGCACTATCATCATTCTACATTCATTGTGAGTTTTAAAAAATACACGGTCATGTAACAGTTTTAAAAATGTATAAAGATTTAAGCCCATCTTCCTGAACAACAGTAGCAGGAGAAAGGAATTGATATTGGATTTCTTCTGGGGCAAAAAAGAGATATACCAATAAGGGTTGGGTAGCTTCCATTACAGCTTTTTATGATTAAAGTAACCCTATTTTTAAAATACACATTTCTTGTTGATCAAGGTATTTGTCAGTATTAACAAATCACATAATTCTGCATAAGAAAAACACACATCACATCCTGAAAGTGCAAAGCCTACAAAAAAAGGCTGCATGATTGGTGGCTGCCATCACCAATGTGTCACATTACTCCAGAGGAGGAATAACAACATTTTACACAAAAAAATTAAAAACATTCCCTTCCTTAACATGTTCATGCCAAATTGAACCATGCAAATTATGGCATGATACTACAGTGAAGAAGAAAGTGGGTGTTCTCAAAAAGTATTTTATTCTAGTAACACCTCTTTTCACATATGTTAGCTTCAGCTTGCTTTACAGCTCAATACTGTGTCAATTGACACCTCACAAACACAAAGAAGTCAGTGCTTAAAGCTGGGAAACTTCCTACTAGCAGCTGTGATTCTAGGTCTAAATGAGATGCATCTATGTAATGGTCAGCATGTGTCTGTGGGTCCATAGACAATCCATGCCTGAATGAAGCCATAACCAATCCCTGGAAGAATAACCCCTCAAGCATCGAGCCCAACACACTTACTAGTTCTGACCCATAGAACAGATGCCCCCCCCCCCCCCCCCCCCCCCCCCCCCCCCCCCCCCCCCCCCCCCCATACCCAGCTCAGTCCTCCCCTAAGCAAAAGTGTAATAAATGTCTAATAGGCAAATATGGCCACCGTAAAGAACATGTCTGATTCATATCTATACATCGAAATTGTATAGAACATATACAATAACAACCTTATATATATATATAAACAACCAACCAGTATACAGCAACACTGTGATCAGAGTTGTCACACTATATGTCTCATGATAAGTAGCCCTGTATACGCCAATTCATAGACTACATAGGAGTTGCCTCCGAATCAGAATAGAAGCCTAGGGTGACAACACTGCAATGCCAAGGTCATTAGGTAATAATAGAAACAAAGAGGACAACCATATCTTAATACTGGATGCTGCAATATATTTGGTTTTCAGCTTAATTAGACTCTCCTTTGTTTATTGCATGCTTAAATATTCCTCTGCAGCATCCTCTAGGGCAGAACTCAAATACAGAGTGTACAGCCAATTTTAAAAGCTTGGACGAAGTCATGGGCCAACCTTGATATTTATTTTATTCTGCAGGCAATTTCTTACCCATGGGTCAGAGTTTCACACCCCTGGACTACACGATGTACACAGGGATAAAGCACACATGGACAAAGTATAACCTGTACAGTGCATACAGTGTGTCCCCATCCCTGTGTGTACAGTTTGTTTACTTTGCCTTCCCCCTGACCAATCCTGGTACCAATCCTGGTACCATTTTCCCCAGCTCTGCCTTCCCTGCAGCCCCCCTAAAAGCTGCAATTATCATGTCTTTGTCCTCCAACTCTGGGAATAGAGAACTTTAGATCCCAGAATACTCCAGGCAGTGGGCACTCACTGTGACATTACTGGAACACCTTGCTGAGCAGTCAGGACTCGTAGTTCTCTACTCCCAGAGTGGAAGGATGCAGGAGCGGTAATTGTAGATTACAGGGGGGGCTGTCAAAAGGTAGATCTAGCAGGTCTGCTGCGGGTCAAAAGTATTTGCTTAGGCAAAAGATTGACAGCTATGCTCTAAGGACTAGGGACAGTGTGAAAACCTCCCTGTTTATAAGTAAAATGCAAGTCAAACATCTATAATATTGTGATTGCTAAGTAAATTTCTAAGTAAACCCCCCTATAAGGGACATTCAGATCAATAAAAAACCTTTACCTTTCTATTCAATACCTAATGGTGGTTTTGGTCTCAGTTTTATTTGGACATACAGGACAATTAAAACTGAGCATATAATTAAATCATTTTCACATTTACTCTCCAGTAAAAGTCAAGCTTGACTCTACAACGTCTTACTTTCCAAGCTGAGGTGTTAGTCACAAGGTCAACTTACCAAGATAACAGTTTAACAAAAAAAGGAAAAAGTTTGTGAATTCAGAACTTATACAGAGCTATGGTACTCCCCTTGATTAGTTCATTGGAATAAGTCATATGATCTTTTATTGCTGAAAGTACTAGAAATATAGCATTGGACTGATCAGCAGGAGAGTGAAGGAAAAGCAGGAAATATGCTGCTAGAGATGGGGGATTAAAGAAAACCGGTTACTTTATCATGAGCTGTCAAAGCATGGGTCCACTTTAAGTCTACATGGATATAATTAGACTGGTGGCTAACTGTGCAGCATGGCTTTCACTTCATTATTACACGCATAATTAGATGTATATTTTTAGCTGCCTGGTAAGTGCTGGCGAGCCGACCGGTGTCTGCTTCACACGCAACAGCCTTGCCTGTCATTGCCTCTCAATTTACATACCGCTAGATTTCCATAATGATTAAATGTTAGGATATGATTAAGGAAGGTGATAATGCTGATCGCTTGTGTCGTTTGAAAAATGTGCTGTGTTTTGTCAGGAGTTCGATACATTCCACATGATTTTTGTACCCGTTCTATTTTATAGCACTACAGAAAGAAGCTTTAGAAGCTATATTAAAGAGGTTTATTAGTTTACAGAAAGGGAAGGCGATTGTGGAAGGGGAGCGGAGGGCTGAAGGCTGAGATTTGTGAGGCCCAAACGGGAAGCGCCAGGAAGATTAAGCACTGAATAACTTATAAGTGAAATAGTAGATAACTGTATAGTTATGTTTTACAACCTGAGCTAGCAGACTTAAGACTGGAGATAAGCTGGAGGGATAACTAATTGCTTACATAGTATAAATGGGGGGAAATGTATAGCATGTTTGGAATGCTATCGTGATGCCCAGAGGTGTGGGATAATGTGTCAGTAATATGTGTAGATTTCTTGTAAAAGGATTGTATTTTGCAGTGTACAGTTGTCCAAAGGGGTTGATTTATGAAAAAAGCAGCACAGAAAAATAAAAAGTGCTGTTGCCCATAGCAACAAATCATATTTTACCTTGCATTCCCTAACCTGCAGCAAAAAGAGCTCTGAGTAATGCAGTAACCTACAGCAGGAAAGAAAACCAATGGCTTTTCTTAATCTAGGTTTCACTCAATGTTATCAATTTTATATAAAATATAAAACTGTGAAAACGTTTCCTATGTTCGTCATGATGATAGAGAAAAAGAACATCACAAAATGGAAGTTTCATGATAATGGCAAAATGTCACATTTATGCTGTTAGCCAGGGTTAGTAATTATGCCCTTTATGGCTCATCCCCACGTGGGCATCCTCTGGGCGGTTTGAACCGTGGCAACCATGGGCGACCGCTTACATTAATTTACATACCCCTGTCCCCACTCAGGCGGGCGGGCACGGGTTCCAGTGTTTTTGGTCGCGAGCCGTGGGGTGGCTGCAGCCAATAGCCATGAATCTTGCCCATAGAGAATTAATGGATCCGTGGCAATCGGGGCAACGCTTTCACTCTGTATGACGTAAAAAAAGCTCGGCCCCACGGCCAGCCGCCAAAGTGGGGACAAGCCCTAAGTATTTATTTTGTGAAGTATAATACTTTTTTTCCTATTTGAGAAAAAAAGAGTGGGAATAGATTATATTAATTTCTTTTGGGTTTTAACTGGTATCCAGAGCTCCATTAGAAGAATTTACACTTACTTCCTGTCTAGCAGACAACATGTTACTGGGAAGTAAGAATAGCTTTTAACCAGTAGCAAAACAAGATATGTTTTTCCTTGCTTCTTGTCTAATGAAATGTCATGAGTTTTACAGTAATTCAGTAAAATATTTTTACTTGATAGCAGTAAATCATTCACGAGTTGTAATCTCTTACAAGACAATCTGAAACTAGAAAAACGGTTTGTGATTTAATTAAATATGTGTATATATTATTATAGTATAAAAGGTGATTTTAAATTGCCTCAAGAAATTAACACTAGTTCACATTGAGGTTTACCTACAAACTAAATTATTTTGTTTTAGATGCCTTTAGAAAAGTGGTTCTCAGCCTTTTTAGATCCTCGACCCCAGAAGTGACGTCGCAAAGTGGCACTTCCTGTACTTGGAACACAAAAGTGCCCCCCTCCCTTATATTTTTCCACCCAGCTTGTGCAAAACATGTGCGGGGTGGGATGTTAGGAGGGAGAGTAACGCCCCATCCCTCCTAAGTTAGGAGAGAGGGGGCATTACTGTCCCTCTTTGCTTCCCACCCCGCTTGTAAGCAGCAGCTCTGATGCTTTCAGTAAACTCAGCGAGCCCTGTAAAATGGTCGTTCAACCCACAGGTTGAGAACCACTGCTTTAGAAGGTTTCTACAAATATCTGTGTCTAAGTTCGAAGATTTCTCTTTTCTTCCTGTAAAGAAAGGAAGTAATAAGGCGGGGGGGAGGTCAGGAGCTAGGAAATGAATATAAACAGACATTTTATGTAGAGTGGGAAAAGCTTGGTACTTCTCAATAATGTATTTTATTGTTGTCCTCTCTTTTATATTCCAGAAACAACAGAACGCTCCAATTTGTTGTAAAGGAATCAAAAGACGACACTTAAACAGAAGCCTGTACCTTGCATTTCCTGGCTGTCACAATAGACTAGACATGCAAAAATTGTTAGCCTATGATTTACTGCTAATACAATGTATTGATGATATTACACTTAAACATATTTCACAGCAACCAATGCAGTTCTACACATCATATTATAGCAATACAACTATGGGCCAACTGTCAATAAAAGAACTGCCCCTGTCACAAGACTGGTACTCGGTGGTTACTGTAATTAAAGAATGTCCTAAAAATATTCTCAGTTTGCCAAAAAGGCCTTTTAATAAAATAAACCATAAGGAAAACAGAAATGATTTTTACAAATGGAAGAGACAAGCAGTATATATGCACTGCAACAATGCTATCAGTACGGACTGATAGCAGAGCCTCTATTAACACGGGGCTGCAAGATTTTATAAAGCTGAAATTTTTTCATTGTGATCGAAACGCACAAATGATACTCAAGGAAAGAAAAAAACAAAACAGATACCTTGAAGCATTTGATTATGTCAAACATTTGACGTGCCAGATTACATTATTTACATTATATAATGTCTATTCATGAGGATTACACAAAGAAAACATTACAGTGTTATTGTTATTATCCACAACCTATGGAATGGTATAACAAATAGTTCTACTGGCATCAATAAAAGATAGTGTGCTGCTTTTCCTTATTATATGTCATACTTGATTAAAATGCATGCATAAAGATTTGAAATAAAAATAAAATTGACTAGAGTAATAGTAACTCTATTTAAAATAAATGCATATTCCAGGGATGGACATTTTTAAAACTAAAAACAGGCACCATAGCAATTCTAAAAAAAAAATTAACACTTTACAGGTAAAATTTGCATTAATACTAGAGCACAGGAAGGGACAAATTCATATTAGGTTATTCAAAACAATCAATCAGATCTCAGATGTTTCTCAGACCTGCTATGAATGTAAGTGGTCCCTATAGTTCTTGAAAAGTCATTCTTTTCAGAGTTTCTATATAGAGGGCACACTACTGTCATTCAGCTTATATCAGGCCTGTAGCTAGAGGAACACATTCTGTTGTCCTAACCAACAGCAATCTAAGGTATTCATTTATTTGTTCAATTCAGTTCAATTGAATAGTACAATCCTCCACCTTTTTTAACACCTTTGTTCGGGTGTGGTTCTTGTCTACTTTTTATTTTCATCTCCCTTTGTTGTTAACAGTGCCATTCTCAGCACTAGGACCATGACAAGGAGCTTACAGTCCAATGTGTCTAAGGCTGTTATATGATCATGTACACACAATAGGGTCAGAATGGAGAGGCAGCCAATGGGCCTAATCATTTCTGTCTTGCATGGGGAAAATTAGAACTCATTAAAATGTAGGAAGAGCATACTGAATCAAAGGCACTTAAGCTATCAGTTCTTACTTTAAAATACTTGCAATGCATTATCTTCTTTTTCACAGGGTCAAAAAAAACATATTACAATTGTCATGTATGTTATTTGCTTTATATGGGCCTTTAAATAAACATACATTGGAAAGACATTAAAATTTTCACAAATATAGTGATGTGCCTGCAAACCACCCTGGAGGTAATGTTGTATGCTGTAACTTTAAAAACAAGTTACCAAAATCTACATAACACACAAACACACATGCTTGTACTGGCCTGGTGTACTTCCTAGGACATTGTCCATGGTGCTGAATTTCTTACAGTGCATGGACACCAATCGAACCATATATGTTATATATGCTAGTCCTGAATTAAGACTCCTGTTTACCCTTTCCAGGCGTTTTATACCTAAAATGCATATTAATATTATATCAGGTATTATGCATTATAGATATGTTAGATACATTATGCACAATTGGTATAGAGATCTATCCTTATATTTATCACACTGTGTTTTTCCTAAAGACATTCTCTTGCACGTCATTCATGGCCATATCTTATGTGCTTGCTTAGGGCATGAGTGATAACCAATAATTGGTTTAATTATCTATGATATAAGCATGAAAGTGAGTTAGTGAGAGAAATTTCTTACATTATACCAGTCACATATAACCACTATGAATAGCTAGAAAGGTGCTTCAAATTGTATGTGAATGATGCAGATGAATAAGAAGGCAAAAAAAATATGTTTACCTTTTGCTAGTGTAACAGTTTCACTATGTATTAAAAAAAAAAAAAAAAAATATATATATATATATATATATATATATATATATATATATATATATATATATTCTAATATGAATATATGCAATGCATGTGTGACATAGGATAACCAAATATCTATATTCTATATTGTTCATATAACACAGGATAAGGTAACAGCCATAGTGAAATGCATCTGCCAACATCTTACCGGTCTAAACTACATACTTATAAAATTTATACCAGATCTTTAAAAATCAAGTATTTACTAAACCGTGTCTTACATACAAGCAGAAATGTATATAGATAATAATGAGGAATCACTGTATAAAACAGCTAAAATTGGCTATAGAATTACTTATATAGGTTCATTGGTACTATAGGTGTACTGCTTTAAAGTTATTATTGATTATTATTCTGATTATGCATATGTACATATGCAGAGATGTATTTGAAAGAACAGGTCACTGTTCCCCTGAATGTCAATGTAGAACACAATGACTGGATAAATAAATAGTGCATATTATAACAGCCAATTAATCTAATTCAAAACCAAAAAATATAGAATTTACCGTCCTGCAACATTTTACATTTGTGTTGGAGTGAAAGGGCCAATGTTACATGTATCTAGCTCGTACATTCACCACACACATTGAAAAAATATATGTGTTTATTGATTGGTTAGCAGCCTACGGAAGAAAAATTCTACTACAGTGAATCCTTTCCACTTGATGTGGGCCCAAAAATTTCACATATTCCCTAGAGGTTTCTACCACATTCCCAGGGTCGGCTACAAGGTGTGAACGCTGATCTCAGGTTCAGTTCTGGCGTGAGAAGAAGCCATTTTGTGTCTGCGCTGGAGAAACCTTTTCAAACCAACACGGTGGCTTCACAATCTTTACGTTGATCTGCTACCATTCGTATCTTCTACACCCAAATTTTTTTTTTTTTTTTTTTTTAAGATGGCGACACACATTTGTAAAGCTAGAAAGCAATTTAAAAATGAATTTACAATAATTTTTACCCCAGTTTGCTCTTCTATTTCTCATTTGCCTATATGCTTGGCATGCGCTATTCATGATGATCATGTACTTGCTAAACTTCTTCAATGCAAAATTCCCCAGAAAACCATGACTAGAAACCTGGTATAGTAAAGTACTGACGTTAATGTTACTGACGTTCTAAGACAACGAGGAGCAATTGTTAATTTGGGTAACAAAATGTATATTAATAATTTGGAATTCATAAAAAGCTTACAGACGGCTTTAGAATTGTTGCCACAAAGAACCGTTTCATAAAAGCTTAATTATACCAAACTTTTTTATGTCTTAGGGGCATGACAACATATGGCTGAAGGCTGAGAAAATGGCGGTTTTGACTGAAAATTCACAGTATTATTAAAAGGATTTTTTCAGTCAGATCTCTTCAGTGGCAGCTTTACACCTTATCAAACATTCTATGGTATGTGGTAGGGACAGCGAGGCTTCCAGAATGTGTTTCTGCATTTACTACAAACAACTTGTTTATCATCCTTGGCACATACAAATGCTTAATGACTTCTATTTACAAATAAACATAATCAATACAAGTATAAGTCGTCCCAAGAGGATGCGTGATGAATATACACTCTTTAGACTAGATATTTTCACACAGTTATAAAGCAAAGAATTTGCAATGAAGAGCGATCAGCTCCCAAGAGCTGACAATCCACTGCGTCAAAATGAGGGTATCGATCTGTACTCTAAAAACAGAACTGACCTCCATTAAAAGGTTCGCCTTTTACTTTCTAAACATTATGCTGCTGTCACTGGCACAAAATCGCTGTACAGTGAACCCACACAATACGCCATCTTAATACCTCGAAAATCCTTTAAATGTAAGAAATTGAAAGGGGAAACTTTGATCTATAATCAAAGAATATTTTTTTTCAAAAAAGACCATATTTTTGTGCCGAAACCCTGAACCCTCACCAAAATGTATTTCTGGTTATAAATGAGGGGGGGGGGGGGGGGATTAAAGAAACCTTTTAACTAAAACCCTTTAGTAGAAAGGCCCTATCTAGAAAGCACTCCTAAATGAAATGCAATTAGTCTATTAAAAAGCAATTTGAAGATGCTGGTGTGCAGATAGGAAGCTTACTGTATAGGGTGAGCCCTGCTATTCCTAATGACTTTAAGCCCAAAATAAGAAATGTAACACAGGAAATACTCATATGTGCATGGGCACATCTATACAATGTCATGCATTGATGAATAGATAAATATATGGTGATAAGCAGACTGCAGGTAGACTAAACTGCTAAGGTAGATAGGTAGATAGATAGATAGATAGATAGATAGATAGATAGATAGATAGATAGATAGATAGATAGATAGATAGATAGATAGATAGATAGATAGATAGATAGATAGATAGATAGATAGATAGATAGATAGATAGATAGATAGATAGATAGATAGATAGATAGATAGATAGATAGATAGATAGATAGATAGATAGATAGATAGATAGATAGATAGATAGATAGATAGATAGAGCTTAGAAAAGTGCATGAAAATACATACTTACAATCTATATATGCATTCAGTAAGGGCCTTATAAACTTGAGCAATGAATTTTTAAAATATAGCCAAATTTATCCCTAAACACAATAATGTCTCATGAATAAATGAGCAATGTTATAACATTATATTAATATGGATTGTGTATGTTGTATAGATATATAAGAAGGTATAAAGTCATTCTTTTTGTGTCAGCATCTTGAAGCATATAGGCACTTAACAATGAAGAAATAAAATGACATGTCACATGGATTATTAAAAAGCATACATAAATACACACATCTGTGTGAGTATGTGTATATTTATATATATATATATATATATATATATATATATATATATATATATATATATATGTGTGTGTGTGTGTGTGTGTATATGTATATATACACACACACAAAATTATTGTCAGTACCCTCGACCTTTCTTGTGTAATGCCTATTCCAATTACATTTTGGCACTTTCATTAAGTCACTTAGGGTCATCGTTAATTTGGTTCTTGCACTATTAATACATACAACTTTATCAATACTACACAAATATATATATATATATACTTTACAGTGTAACATTTCATATAGCAGTAATATACACATAAACATATAAGTAATTCATAATTACATTTGTGAAATATACTGCATATAGTAAGTCTAATAACATAATAGCATAACTTCCACAGTGTGCCCTGACAGTTCTAAAGGGATAATTGAGGGGTGCTTCTATCCTCACCCACAAATAGAGTTGAAAGATTCTGTGGGCACAGTTCTAGAAAGGAATCTTGGGGAACAATACATCTTGTCTATAAATGATCCCCTTGAGCTACCCTGGAAGTTGGGGTATCACTAAACACCAGGTAAACTTTGGCTACGGCGGAGAGAAGAATTGGCCATCACAGAGCCAACGCTTCGTATTTTCTCTCTTTTTGTGATTAAACATGAGATTATTTCACCTACTGCTTCTCTCCAACCAAATGCCATTCTGAACGTGCCCCTCCTGTCCTCCCACCCATGTCTCTCCCAATTAAACTAATAAGCCTTAATTATTCTAAAAGCTTGGAACTCCCACATCAGAAGACGAAAGGGGGGAGACACCTTCAATCTGAACCTAATTGCCCAAAATTTTTGGGGGGAGGGAGGGTGTGATCTGATAAAAAGAAACAGCTGGAGCAGGTAAGTGTGGGGTATTTTTTGGGATACCCCCCTAAAGGGAGAAAAAAATGTTCCCTGTATTTTTTAAGCATTCCAGTGTCTCCGAATCGGAGCTCTCGTCTCTCTGACTCTCCCTCTCCCTCTCTCTTTTTTTTTCCCTGTCTATCGACCAGAGGAGCTGAATCCGCTGCCTCTGACAGCCAGAGATCAATACAAACATGAATAAAAGGCAGCAGCGGGGTTTGGCAGCGAGGCACACTCTGCCTGCCTCTCCTGCTCGCTAGCACTGGACCGCGCCGATGTAGCTTACCGTCAGCACCTGCCAGGGACAGAGGCGACTTAAAGGGCCATGTGTGTTCGGAGCCGGCTCGCTGAAACAGAAAGGGGACGGAGAGCGGAACAAACATAGCAGCGTGCAGGCAGCTTTCATAACCCGATGAATTAG
Source organism: Ptychadena robeensis (assembly GCA_036250615.1). Taxonomy (NCBI): domain Eukaryota; kingdom Metazoa; phylum Chordata; class Amphibia; order Anura; family Ptychadenidae; genus Ptychadena; species Ptychadena robeensis. The sequence continues at coordinate 51,453,513 of CM070038.1, forward strand.
GCCAGGGTGCGTTGTGAGATGCGAAGAGTGAGTGTGGGAGGGTGTGAGTGAGTGCGTGTGTGTGTATGTGAGTGGGGGGGGGGGGGGGGGG
>CM070038.1:51552724-51576566 GCA_036250615.1 Ptychadena robeensis
TAGTCTACCATGCACCGTCCCCAACCTCTAAGTCTAAGGGGGCCTCCATCCTCATTCACCACGATGTGGACTTTGCACTGGAGGACATCCTGCGGGATGAGGAAGGCAGATTTCTTTGCATTAGCGGCACACTACTGAATACGCCAGTGACCATTGCTAATTTCTACGGTCCTAACAGTGGCCATGCTTCGTTTTTCGCCGCATTTTTTAGGAACCTGCTAGACTTCGCTAGGGGCGTCGGGATTCTTGGGGGTGACCTCAATGTCACTCTGGACCTCCTTTTGGACACTTCCAGTGGTCACTTTGCCCTGCCGTATCGCACCCTTAAACACATCAAACGGGGATTGTGTGACCTGGGTCTTATGGACGCCTGGAGGACCCTATACCCGACGACTAAGGACTTTACGTACTACTCTCATGTGCACGATAAATACTCGAGACTTGATTACCTGTTTCTTACCCAACGTGACTTACCGAGACTTCAGTCGGCCTGTATAGGGACCATGGACATCTCCGATCATGCCCCCATCACCATTTCCCTGGATTGGGGTAGGAAAGAATTTAGAGGTACTTGGCGCCTGGATGACAGCTTATGTGCAGATTCCGCCAATGTGGCTACCATCTCTCACCACCTCAAGGAGTACTTCGCACTGAATGAGACTGGGGAGACCTCCCTGCCGATGGTTTGGGAGGCCCATAAGTGCAGTGTCCGGGGTCGCCTCATATCTATGGCTGCAACGCTCAAGAAGACTAGACAGGAACACATCCTGGAACTCCAGCGTTCCATACGGAAACATGAGGGCCAGCACAAACGATCGCTAGCTCAACAGACGGCACATGATTTAGCCAAGGCTCGACACGAGCTGTTGCAGGCGATTAATTTTAAAATACGTAGAGCGTTCACGCTGCGCCGCAATACGTATTACGAAGGGGGTAATAAGACAGGCAGACTGCTCGCCAGGGCTCTGAAAACGCAACACAATAGAGCGCTGATCAGAGCTATTAGGAACAAAAGGGGCGTGGTGGTGTCCTCTCCGCCTGATGTGGCAGATAGCTTTTGCGATTTTTACCGCTCATTATACAACCTTGACGGCGGCCAACGCCCTGTTGCTGCCCCGAAGACCCGCACCGACCTTATTCAGGAGTTCCTCACCTCCTCTGGCTCGCCTTCCCTAGACTCGGACGCCTCCCAGACTATGGACTCCCCCATTACAGACCTTGAGTTCTCAGCGGCTCTCAAATCTATGAAAAGTGGTAGGAGCCCTGGGCCCGACGGACTTACCACGTCCTATTACAAGACCTTCCTTCCCCTCTTGGCCAGTCACTTCTCGGACACGTTCAACAGTCTGAACGGGGATGTACACCTTACTCCGCAGACCCTCGAGGCCCACATCGTAGTCATCCTATTTCCTTATTGAACGTGGACGTCAAAATCTTCGCAAAGATCCTAGCACTCCGGCTCTGGTCCCACTTGCTTTCCTTGATTGATTCCCATCAGGTGGGTTTCATTCCGGGTCGTGGGGCTCGGGACAACACCATCATTGCGCTCAACGTGGTTCGGTGGGTGCAGCGACATGGCGGCCCACTGGTGTTGGTCTCCACGGACGCAGAGAAAGCGTTCGACCGGGTAGACTGGACCTACATGTTTGGGGTGTTATCACACATTGGTCTCCCCGGTCGGATGCTCCAGTGGATCGAGGCCTTGTATCATGGCCCTACCGCCAGGGTTCGCACCATGGGGATAGTGTCAGACCCATTTCCAATTTCCAACGGAACGAGGCAGGGGTGCCCGCTCTCACCCTCCTTATTTGTCCTGACCCTGGAGCCCTTCCTCCGCAAAGTCTAACATGCGCAGGCCATCCATGGTCTCCGGATGGGATCCCACCATCTGAAGGTGGCGTCCTATGCGGACGACATGCTTTTTTTCCTCACCCGCCCAGGGGAGTCCCTGCCTGCCCTGGTGGACCTGTTCTTGGTTTTCGGCCCATTGTCCAACTTGAAGATCAATTACTCCAAATCCACTCTCATGCAGATAAGTCCCTCCGGTCCCGCGGACTACCCCCTACCCCCCCCCCCCCCCCCCCCCCCCCCACCACCCTTTCCAGGTGGCTCCGGGCACCTGAAATACTTAGGCATTCACTTACCCTCTGACGTCTCCAGACTGTACGACCTTAATTTTCTTCCAGTACTTACCACATTGACTCAGGACTTACGGACTTGGGGGGGGGGAGCGTTTTCCTGGATGGGCAGGAATGCTATCCTGAAGATGAACCTCCTTCCACGACTCCTCTACCTCTTCCAAGCACTCCCCATCCTCCTGCCACCTCTGTTCTTTAAGACTTTGGAGCAAGCATTCTGTACATTTCTGTGGGCATGCAAACGCCCCAGGCTGAGAAGAAGGTTGCTTTTCGCCCCCAAGTCTCAAGGGGGAATGGGTACGCCGGATGTGAGGAGCTACTATCGAGCCGCTCACCTTATGCGTGTCCTGGACTGGCATGTCCATGCAGATTCGAAACCATGGGTGGCCATAGAAAATATGGACACCAAACTCCCTCTCACCTCGTTGGCATGGATGGGTGAGGTTTCTCTCCGACGCATAACGGATTGGAACCCCTTCATAGGCACCACCATCGCAGTGCTGCGCAGCCTTCGTACCCACCCAAAAGTGACAACTTTCCCGGGCCCTTTGACTTCCCTACGGGACAACCCGACATTCCCCCCGGGGTCCACGATGGACTTTCTCAGACTTTGGCCCTCAACGGACCCGTTGCAAGCCAAACTGTTTTTTCTGGGCGGCATCCCCCTGCTCCGTGCGGACATAGCGACCATGACGACTGATGCCCACATACCTTGGTGGTCCTACTTCCAGATGAGGCACTTTTTGACTTCCCACGGGGGACTGGCAGTTTTGGTAGAGCTTGCATGGGAATGGGGCCAGATAGGCACCTCGTTTCCTGGCTCTATGAACTGCTGCAGGATTCCCCCACACCCATCTCAGCACCTCAGAAAGCCAAATGGGAACTGGCTCTGGCGATTCAGTTTTCGGACGCGGAGTGGAGGGAGATGTGCCTCACGGCCCACAAATCCTCCCTTAGCAGCGCTATGCAAGAGATGAAATAAAAACTCCTGACCCACTGGTACAGGACTCCCGACGTTTTGGCGCATTTCTCCACTGAGAATGGGGACGAGTGTTTGAGATGTAAGCAAGAACGGGGCACACTGGCCCACATTTGGTGGTACTGCCTGGCTATCCAGCCGTTCTGGACGGCCGTCCATGAAATCCTGACAGTCAAACTATGCCGTAAACTCGCATTCGCCCCAGAGGTCTACCTCTTACACTATGTTCCTGACCCTAAAGGGGTGAAATATAAGTCCCTGCAGAACCATTTAGTCAACGCAGCCCGGACGCTCGTTCCCCGACACTGGAAGAGCGTGGAAGCCCCCAATGTGCAGGAGTGGAAAACCCAGGTCTCTTTTGTGTGTGAAATGGAGCAGCTGCTGCACATGAAACAGGATAGACTTAAGAAATGTAACAAAACTTGGAGGCCCTGGTTCCTGTACACATCAGATCTGTGATCCCATCAAATTTTGCTGGTGCTCCTAGGGGGTATGAGGTGTCTGGTGCTACAGGAATGACTGCACGGACTATTTTCAGGTGACGCGAGACGGACAAGGGACCCTTTTCCATTTCCCCTTCACTACTCCTATCAGGTAGGAGACGGTGTCCCCCCCCCCCCCACACTGCCCTCGTAGTTGGAGGAATTCCCCGAACACCTACCCACTTCACTTTCTGCTCTTCCCTTCTATTTCGCTTCGGGTGTTCCTTCCGGCAAAAGATTCTATAGACGCTGGAGCACTCTGCATGCCAACATTTGCCTAACGACTTATATGTTGGTAATCTATCCCTATTGTAGTTGGATTCAGTTCTACCTTCCGGTTCAGCCGGGGGGAGACACTCGGTGGGGAGTACCCAATATTATGATGATACTGATGTTATTCTGATTTTTTGTATGTCAACTGCTATTATTGTATTTTGTATCTCTCTTCTATTTTCTGTTCTTTTTCTTTCTGTATTGATGTCATTGTGTGTTATTGTTGGTCTGTTACCAGACCTTTCTGTGTGTTTTATATTCTGAAAAATTTCAATAAACTTCTTTTTGGAAAAAAAAAAAGACACAGTAACTGTTGTCCCCACTAGACATTGCTCCAATGTAGTAAGGAGTTGTTAGTAGTATCACCAGCTCTCAATAAGGCTTAGGGAGCAGCCATAGCAATAAAAAGAATGCATGTTTTATATGCTGACTAAAGATAAAAGAAAACATACAAACTGTTGTGCTAAGGGTTGGGCTTTAATATGTCATTAAAATGTATTTTTTGAATTGCAATCAGCATAAATACCTTCATTTGGCTTGGTATCAGTTTCTTAGTTCCTTTGCAGCAAAGTTTAAGAAAAAAATTAGATAATAAATAGTGTTGCCCTGTAAAACTGGGCATGCTGGCTTTGTTTTTTTTAATCGATCACTTGAAAATCAATTCCTTTTTTTGATCAAAATCAAATTGGATCAAAATATTCGATTGAAACTGAACATAAAAAGGATCAAGCAGCGTTCGGGCATGTTGGTAAATTTCAGTAGTTTGTGCAAGTGTCTGACAATTTTTCTAGGAATTTTGATCGATTTGTACAAAATAGTACTATGGAGCATGCACACAGGGCTAAGAAAAGGTATTGGTTTTAAATTGATTACATTATGTGGTGAAAAAACTATTTAAATGTAATATGATTGACCTTAAATACAATTGTATTTTATGTCGATTGAATGAAAAATCAAACCATGTATGCCCAGCTTAAGGTGAACGCCGATAAGAGGAGAGAACAGATCAGCAAACAGTTGAACCTATCTTTCTGCTGTTTCTCCTTTCAATATCACCATCACTCCTTTCAGCACCAAAATAGTAGGGAGCGAAGAAGAGGTGAAGGTAAGCATTGAATTTTTCACTACAGGGACCGGTTTGCCTGGATCAAGACTCTATGTAGGTACGTAAGTTTTTTTTTTTTTTTTTTATCTTTTAAGTTTAAAACTGATTTAAAGGTACAGAACTATAAATACACAATGGGCCTTCTAGATTACATAATTTAAGGGGATGTTTTTTTTGTAAAGTGGAATACAGCTGAGGTCCCTGACTTCAGATACACCCTTGTTTAAAAAAAATAATCAAAAATTATTTCACCAAAAATATCCTTATGTATATATGATAATACTGGGTGGTACAGTAAATTGCACATTGCAGGGGCAAAGTAAATTAGTGTCAATGATTTTAAATCGTGATGATGGTTTTTGGGCATATAACATCAAGATCACCGAAAAAATATACTATTTTTAATGCTAGGGATAAGGAGAAAAGGAAAAAGCCGAGACGAGAAGAGAGAGAGACCGGAGGCAGATTGACTCTCTCCGTCCCTCCTCCTCTTGCATCTAACTCCATCCCATGCTGGACATCCGCCCATCCCCTCTGATCCGCCCTTTCCTTCCCTCATCCCTCCAACCTCGCCCCTTCTAGCCCTCCTCAACCATCTTTGCCTTTTCCTTTTCTCCTCTCTTACCCCTTTCTCATCATCTTTACCCCCCCCCAATCCTAATATATTATATATAGTATCATTTTATACAGTATATATATATATGATAATATATATATATATATAGATATACATAATATATATAATATATATATATTATATATATATGATATATATATATATTATGTAAATAATGTTAGTTATTGTTAATGTTAAAGTTCAAATCTAGAATACTTAAACATAAACTGATAGGCAGATTAAAAGGTTACAAATTAATGCATTTTTCTGTTTTTCGCGTTTATGATCAAGCACTATTATTAAAATACTAAACCCTTTCCAGTTCCTCTTATGGGCAAGTGCTCACATTAAAGGAGGGGGGGGGGGGGTTGGGTCGAGAAGCTGCATTATGCACGCTATTGGTGTGCACAAAAGTGGGTTATGTTGGATTAGTTGCAGTTCCACTGGAAAAAGACAACGTCATTTTGAATAATGACCATCAGTGATGATATAGCCTTATGTTCAGATAGGAAAAACCAACTGATTCTTCAATTCCAACATAATTCATTCCACATTATTCAACATAATTAAATAAGCTTGCTTTCACGTTGTGATTTCTGTAAAACATTGTGCTTGCAGCCTTTAAATACAGATATTTATAATATATAGATTGTTAAAAATATGGGTGTGTCTTGAAAAGTCAGGATTGACCTTTGTGTATACTTTTACAATATTTAAGAATTTCGAAGCAATGGTTGATTGATATTAAAGTATATATATAAAAATAGCATAGATTCATGTTAGCCTTAATGTTTGTTGTACTGGCGGGTGGGGGGGGTGTGTTGTGTGTGTGTATAATATATATATATATATATATATATAAAAGCACAGAGATATTGTGTATGTGTGTCTCTAAGCATGATCACTCAGGATGCTTTTCCCCCCACCCCTCCCTCTAGCTGCCATTTCCTCGGTGTCTTTACGGCCGCCCGGACTCCGCTCTCTGCCAGAACCGATCGATAAGGGGAAAAAAAAAACAATTATTTTGTAATAATGAAATGTCCTGGGTATTCGGTTGCCGTGACAACAGCACTCTCTACCTCTCTCGCTCCGTCAGTCAGCCAGTGACAACGCTGGCTGGGCTGACCCCTGACCTCCCTCAGCCAGAAGTACCCCCACACACTGGGGGGGAGGATGGCTAGCAAATGCCACAGACCTACATGCACAATGCCTTCTTAAAGGGGCTATAGTTTTCCTTAACCCACTGGCTGCTAGCCGGCCCTGCAATGCTCTGCAGATCAGTATTTTGAAAGATCATTGATATGAAATCCTGCTTACTGCAGCTTGTGGACTGCAAGCTCTTAGCAGTTGCCTGTGCAAAATGGTGTGGTTGCCTTCTTTTTAACCCTTCTTTGGTTGAAGTATAAGCAGCCACTAGAAATGAGGGGTTAATTGCCCAGGGGCCTTAAATGACAGGAACACAGCAAATTAAGAGGACAAAGGGGGTTCATCAAGAGAATGGCAAGATTGCACAGAGACTGAAGTCGTCCCTGCACGGTCACTGCTATATTGTGAATTTAATTTTCACACTTTACGAGCTGACATTGCAGGGTTCCTATCATAACCTCAACTCATATATCAGCAGAGAGGAACTGGGAAAAAAGGTTGGAGGGAGGGTCAGTTTAAATAAGAAGGTCCCATAGTTATCCATTAACAGTCACCAAAATCACCTGTGCCCTTTGAGTGCTGAAGGGCTAAGATAATTGTTCTAACAAAATTAGAAAACAACATTTCCTTTTTCAATTTAGTCTCCAAGACTTCCTGTTTGTTTTATTTTTTGGCTTATAACTCTTTCTCTTGTAAATGTTCACAATCTTTACTGTTATCCATTTGCTAATTTTCAAAGTACAATATCTTTCGGTATTCTAGATAAGCCATCAGTACAGTCCAGGCCTTACTTGACTTAAATTCCCTTTCATTGTACAAGAGCATTTGTTACTTGAATATAAAAAGGGAGATACATCTTCCTTACGCAGAAAGAGGATGCATGGACAGCACTGTTAAAAGACGCCGGGCTTTCAGTAGGACTTACAACCATGTTGGTGGTGGACCATAGTTTGAGTAGCAGATCTAGATCTATGGTGTATGAGGACAAGTATTGACTACTCACAATGCTAAAATAAAATTTTAAGAAAATGGCTCAAAAATTATTAATCACAAAATTTGTATTATTATTGTAGTAATATCTGTATCTCTCTATCTGTAAATAAGGAAATAATGTACACGTTTTTTAAAAATTTGTTTTATATATGATTTTTTTATATTGGAAATATAGAATTTTAAACTAATGCTGTTTTCAATAAAAATAAAATATTTAATTTAGATCCTTAATTAAGTGTGTATTGTTGTATAGGTTACTGGTACATACATTACCAAAGTTAAGTTCATGTTGTATTTTGTTATGGATATGGTAAAAAGGGTAACAAGGGTTTATTACATGTCGTCACAATACTTTTAGGTCCCTTCTGTGTTTTACAGCTGTTGTTGTTTTTTTCACCCTCTTGCCTTGAGGTAGTCATATATTGCTGAATGATTCCGAAGCTGAAATTACTTTTAAGCTATATATAGCCCTGACAATGTATTCAGAGCAATACACAGATATATTTCTATGGAATGAAAGTTCCTAAATGAAACAGCTTGCAATTTAAAGGTTTTTGTCTGGGATAATAGAAGGTGGCGTGACCTTGGATAGGACAAAATGACAACGGACATGGTCTTGTTGAAAAGAACACAAGGCCAAAGTCATTGCCACATACAGCAAGATGGTTGTGTCCTAGTCATCTTAGTTTCTTGCAATATTGCCTGCAGATTTAACTATATATATATATTTCAGAATAAAAATAAAGTTGCCTGTTCAGAAAATTTACTAATAACTTAAAATTGAGTATCTCCTCGTGCTTTAACTGGCACCTGGTGCCTATTTGTTTAAGGATAAAATGTTAATGAGAAATAAGCCAATTAGCTAGCTGGGAATTTCAGTCAATCTACATGCAAATGTATAAATGCCAGTAGAAAGCTAGTAAGTCGGGCCAATTATTTTCTACTTTCAAAGGCCCACTAACAACACAAATGTCTTTGCTTGATTATGTTCAAGACAAAGCTACCAACTGCGGACTGTGTGTTCTGAAAAGGACTGTCACCCATCTGAGGTTAAAGCTTGGCTAAGCCTATTAAATGTAGGAGGTGTAGTCTTGATTTTTGGTGTGCTTTGTGTATTTCTTTAAAATCAGTGCAATACCTGTGCAGGAGCTACCCCAAAAGACCTCTAACTGGTGCTCTCATCCATGTGAAGGATGGCCGGTCTGGTGTCCACCCACCTAAACTAGAGTTTCCTGCTGCTGATCCACAGGTCATATGAAGCAAAAGTGTTTATTTCACTACTATTTATATGTATAGGTACATCTTTACCTGTCCTTTAGAAACAGCAATAATACAAATGAGTCTGAGATACCATAAGCTTAATCTTAGCATCTTAGTATAGCAAATCTTTGGATAAATCATGCTCATGCTATACAACATATCCGTATGTTCCATATAAACCTTCCATCATTCACTTTAATGACCAAAAATTTAAAAACACCTAGAAATGAATTAAAGAACCTTAGCCTACAATAGTGTTTGAAAAAGCAAGTGTCTGTAAAAAGGGCTATTATAAAAATAAAAGATGTAATACTTAACATTTTTTACTTTTTTTTAAATATTTTTTTCAAATGTGAGTTTTGCCTTTTTCATTACAACAATATCTGTGCATGCGATCCTGCCATAATTATCCCTGTCCAAGTATCTCCTGTATTAGGGTGACAATTCCCAATATTATAGTGTTGACAGCTTGTTACCTAGTTATCTACAGACTCAATCCACTTTTGTCACCATCAGGCAACCCAACCAAGCTCACGTCATTCAATGAAAATTTTAGGAATATTTCAGATTAACTATTTTGCTTGATTAAGTCTCACACGGTGAAAGGCAGAACTATAAAACGGAAGGGAAGGTAATAGGAAAAACAAGAAAATCAATATTTTCTATTTCATAATGTGAATATAGTTCTCAGTTATATCCTCAGTTATACAGACAATTCTAAAAGTGATGTTTGGCTAGAAAGGTTTAACTGAACCCAGCAAAGGACTGTTTTGGGGGTGTGATAGTCTGTAATAAAGTACTACTACCATGATACTCTCCATCACATGGGTTATCTAGAAGTTTTAGACAACAGTATAGTGAGCTTGGGGATCCTTGATAACTCTTCAAAAATACCCCAAAAATACAAATGACTATAAAATTAGCAACCAAACAAAAGTCTACACAAGTCTTATAATTCAGTGTACTTGTTTTGTTGCTTATTTAATCTTCAAAACACCTAATATCTGAACAAAATGTTCTATTAAATCATACATTTTCATTGAAATAAGGTGATGTGCGATATACTATAATGTCATCTCAAACAAACAATGAGAGCCAGCGAAGCTAGATTTCTGTATAGCCAACATGGGCCAGGGTCTAGAGCAGGAGGTCGCCACACAGCCACCCATACATCATGTTGCTGACTCCCAGTAACAAATTCCCATGAATAGTAAATGTTATTGTATGTAGCCCTGCCTGTGAGAGCGATCCAGCTGAGTATTAATTTTGCTGCCCGTACACAATTTGTGTATTGTTACACAGCTAAAACCCGACCGCTAGTAGAGGAAAGGTCATGGATTGCCATGCTATTTTAGTTATTGGTTCTAGGTCTCTTAATGCCACTGCACCTATTGCCAGGATGTTACTTGATACATGAAAATGATCTAGTTGGTAAGGCTTTTATGGTTATTTTATGGCAAAAATAAAAACCCAAAACAAATCATTTGTATTATATATTTTACTTAGTATCAAAGCCCAATATCAACCAGTCAACTACAGACTTCTAAAGACCAGACCAGAAATCCAAGATGCATTGTTAGGCTTCACAACATTCCAATTCTTCATTATTTAAGAAGCATTATTTCTGCAGTGCAAAGCCCTAAAGAAGGGGGACTTCCGAGACCGCAAACATGTTGGTTGTACCTTCATTTGTATTTACACATTAATACAATCCTGTACAGAATGTTACAGTAAGAACTGTGGATTGGCGTTTTTGATTTTTGTGTTTTACCTAGCAGAAATAAAAGTCAGACCCTGAGATCCAGGAGTACTAATAATTAGTTGACCTGTGTAAGCTAAGCTAGAAGAAAAAGAAATACTTCAGCAGTCCCATCTAATACTTTGGGCTGTTGACATGTCCTTTGTGTTCTTACTTTCAGCACAGTACTTCTGGTCCTGCATTGTTTGGTGCCTGCAACGACTGAACTGGCTTGCAGAACAGGCTGTAGGGCACTAATTGCAATGAAAGGGGCTGCCAGAGTAAGGGGATAAGATGACTAAATGTGTGTATGTATACCCTAGAAAAAAACAAGCGTTTAACACTTGTAAAGTGAATGGGTGTTTTTAGGGGTGGGGGTGGAGAGAAGTAGTACCCCTGCACTTTTTTGTAGTAAGGCTTTCATTTACACATCCTCCATGCAGTAAAGCTGGCCATACACTCCGAGATTAAAATTACGATCCATTAAAACAGACCAATGTCTCCAGACGGCGGTATCGGTTTGGATCGTAATATTCGGCAAAAAAACTACCACATTGAAAATCCAATTTAGGATCGTATTTTTTTTTTACGAGAATGTCATCGAAATTAATCGCCGTTTATATCGGCCATTGTGATGTTTTTGTTTTTAAAGGGGAAGCCTGGGCAGTAATTGGTCGGTAAACACTATGAAAACAGTATGAAGTTTCCCGATGTTCCCAGACCAATTAAAATTTTTCAACATGTCCAATAAATTACGACCGTAAAAAAACCGGCAATTACGTATTTTATCGGTTGTACCATGTGGACATGTGCGGATTTCAGGCCGATAAAATGCTTTCATTGGTCGGTTTTAATGGATCGTAATTTTAATCTCTGAGTGTATGGCCAGCATAACATCTGATTTACCTCAATATATGTGCATTGTGATTTCCATGGCTGGGTCAGGTCACGATCACCAGCTTTGCAATACTGCCATCTGCTGTGTTAAGGTAGAATTATAAGTTAAATCAACTAGATCAATGTAAACCCTAACACATTAACTAATTTCTCCCTCTGCTTGTGAAATATACCATCAAAAGAGTATCTGATCGATACATGCAAAAATATCTGTTCTATATGGTTCTAAGAATTAGCATAGGTTAGTTTCAGAAATTTACTTAAAATATTATGGTTCAGTAAGCCAATAGGCAATTGATGTGCACCCTCTTCTGGTGGATAGTATCCTCTGGTTGCCACCAATGGCCCGGTGGGATCCTAGTTACCCAATCACATGCCACTCCCTTAAGGTTAGGGATAATGCCAAAGTAAGAGGTCACCTTATCTCTACTCATCACCCAATGCAACCCACCACTCCCTTACCATTTCAGAACGGGAAAGAGGTGGGTATCACCCATCTGCACCAGCTATATGACTTTGGCCACTTTACCTATCTGCAAGAGAAATATCATCTCCCTGCCTCATCCCAATTTCAACACTAAATAGTTTCTTCCTTCCACAACATTGATGACTATGGCAAATTTACATTTTTGAATGTGAAATGTAGGGCAGACCAACACAGCCCAGGCATTATATCAGTGTTTTGCCAATCCCTCATGCAAACCATGGTTGACCCTGACCCTAAGTATAAAGCTCGTTGGTCCAGAGACCTGGCCCTTGATTATGATGAACAAACATGGACACAAATATGGGAGTCCATTAGGCATTGCTCTCGCAACACCATAGCCCAGGATGGAAGTTTAAAAGTGTTATCTCATTGATACATGGTCCCTACAAGACCAAATCCGTCCCTTGCCTTACAAATACGTGCTTCAGAGGATGTGCGGAGGAGGGCTTGTTTCTCCACAAATGGTGGGAGTGCCCCAGAGCACAAGTACTATGGAGACAGACTAAAGGTAGCCATACAGGTTTAGATTTTCCCTCGATAGATGAGGGACAGACTGCAGTGTGATGATGTTATCTCGCTGCAGCCGGCCCCTCAGAGGATCGGTGAGCACCCTTTGTGTGCAGGATATGGGATCCATTAAGTTTTGGGATCGGACAGGAATCTACCAACACCATGCAATCCAACATGCAGGAGATTCCTGGTCGCTTTAACCAGGTGGACACATCCGATGTTCAGCTCGATCTGAGTCGATCAGCCGAAAAATCGGGCAGCAGTCTGCCCGTGTATGGCTACCTTTACTGTCATGCTTCCATCCTGTTAGAACACCCTCGACAATCAGATTCTGGTGAGGCCATGCTTAATAAGAAGCCGGATAGGGTTTCCAGGTCACAATTTGCTCTATTGCTATTTCTTGTCACAGCCATGAAACAGACCATTGTTAGGGCCTAGCTGCACGTCTTGGAGGTTAAAGCCCACATGCTAGGTGCGATATTTGAAAAACTTTCTGCAAAACAGCTAGGATCTCTAGCTTCTTCCCGCCCTCTTTTGATCATACACTACTTCATCTGTAGATTCCAGCCAGTTCCCCACCTGACTGTCCAGTCCCCCTTGCCCTTGCCTCCGGACATCCCGGATCCCTCTCTTTGATTTGTAGAAATCTAGCTGAGGTTTTCTGGCTGATATTAGGCTTTAATACTGACTAAAGAGGAACCTATATTAGATGGACTAAACAATTCAATTGGGCTTTGAATTCAAGTGATGAAAAAAGCCAAATCCTATTCTATTTAACAGTTTACATTTTTTTTATTTTGTTTTTGTTCTTTAGATATTACAAAAAGAAATCCCTCAGGGTGTAGAGAAACACTTTAGTAATTATCCTGAATTAACAGAGGCTTCAGATGTAATTCAAAAGTATGTACATAACATTATCAATAAAAAGATTCAAACCATGGTACAATACATAAAAGTTGACATGGCGCCTTTATATCACTGCATTTTCACTTCCATATAGATAGAAAAAAGATGGTGAGTATCTTCCAAAATTATTGTCAAGCCACCCCGACATACGTTTCATCTTAAATTACTTCTTCAGGGGGTAGAACTGTGGCAGAATAGTTTCTAATTGAGGCAATAATAAGATGGGAGACTAGTTAGTCAAAATGAGTACCAAGATACCCCCAATGAAACATCAAATTCAATTTCCATTATCAAACCATAGAGTTATTCACATATGTAGAGTACCAAAGGATAAAAACAATAGTAGCAGCACCGCATGCCAGGAGTTTCTTAGAGAAGGGAGAGCCCAAAGAAATTTAGACCAACCAAGCCTCTAGAGGGCGACCAACTAATGATAATTGTAATGGGTTTTTTTGTCAGTATTGTGGGGAATCAGCTCAAAGGCGTACTTGCACAGCATCAATCCACACGCTTTTATCCTTTTAAGGGCTCCTGCCCATGTTTATTTAAGCTCACAGTCCAAATAAAGGGTTACCCTCGCAGGGGTTACTAGACATCAAAATAAAGAAAGTTCCTCAAAAATGCCAAGCCTCCTGGCTTGGCCCCGATCAACAACAGTTCCTTTATGGCTAGCAGCCATTAGCATGGGGCCACACACTGCCTGTGTGCCCTGAGTTTGCTGCACCCAGCAGCACTGTCTCCAACCTCATCTGGGAGCCATGACTGACTGAGCCATGACTGAGTGGTCCCAGCTCCTTTTAAAACTTTATCTTCTTTAGAGATAAAGACTTTGACGATATAAAGAAAATCTGATCATTGTGACCACTCCTGCCAGTGGCAAATGGTTTGTGCCAGCCGCTTAGTTTCACTTTGTTCTGTATGCTTAAGGACTTGTCCCCACTATAGCGATCTCCCGCAATTATAATCGTGATCTAGAACATGGGGCACCGCGTTATGGATTGGGGGCTGCAGGTGGTGGCGGCCGATCGAGGCCATAGACATAAATTCATTGCTTTTAGCCTCGCCCATTCATTCTCTATATGCACCATCAGGCGGGGTGGGGGTAGAAGTCCTGTCCCACCCCCCTACTTTCTGCCAGCAAGTGCTGGTGCTAGTGATCTACGTGCCGTGATTGGAATCGCGGCACATACCCCAAGTGGCCTAAGGGAGCTGAGCACAGGCGTAAAGCTGGCCACACACGGGTAGATTCCTGTCCAATCGATCGGCAATCAATTACAGAGTAGTGACGTCACCACATGGGCACATCAATAACTGGACAATGGGGACCCGGTTTCCCGGTCCCCCGGCAGCCAGCTTCTTCGGCTGACCTCCTCTCTTCTGGTAGAGCTAGCTGTTGACTACGCCCCCTTCACACAGACACAGCCGTAGCTGAACACACAGCTTGTGTTTAGCTGCTCTGTGTCTCCGGCTCCAGCTGTCATCCATTGCATTGAATAGAGGATAGCGGGTCCCCTGTTCAATGCAATGGATTTTGACCAAGGTTTTCCAACATGTTGGAAACCTGTTTGGTTGAGGTCCTTTGAGCAGGATCCATTGATCCTGCTCGAAGGAACCGTGGATGGCTCAGATGAAGTAACAGATTAGAGGAGAATCAGGAGCCATAAGTGCGCACGCCACCCGATGTTTCTCTAATCTGTTACTTTATCGAGCCGTGTGGCTAGCTTAACTTACCTGTTCTCTGGTCCTAAAGGCTTATTCAAAAAATCTTTTGCTTTGGAACAATGCCATGAACAGTTTTTAAAAAAAAAATATTCTCTGATGCCTTAATTCATGAGCCGTAGCAACAAGTAAAAATCCCAGATTTTCAAATGACCATCTTGACAGACTCAGCAAGTGGACATATTGTCCTTCTTTTAGTGAACTCCTGACCCTCCGGATGCAGGCCATACTGACAAAATTGCTTTGGAGTGGAAGCAATCTTTGCAGAAATCTAGAAGAGGCCATGGTTCTTTCCTCTCTGAGAATGGCATATTGCTCTTAGAGCTGCCTGGAGAACTCCAAAAGATTCTTGCTTTTCTTTGAACATACTGTATGTTTTCCTGTTTTAGACTACTCACAAACAAGATATTGTAGAAATACATGAATGCTTCCAGTGTTTCCATTAAAAAACAACTGCTAACAGCCTACCCCTCAAAAAATTAAAAAGATCTAAGACCTACAAGAAGTAGCAGCTTTAGAATACATACATTTTCAATAGATGAAACTCAACACTGAGCATATACACTCATAAAATAACATCAGACTGAAGGGCATGCCAAACGTGAAAAGAGAGATTGACCTGGAACACTTTAGATTGACGGGGAATTCGTTTCCAAGGGTTGGTTGTAGGTCAAGATGGTTGCAGGGCAAGACATAAAATAATTTAAATGCCCATAATGCATTCTGAACTACAAAAAATCCAAACTTTTCATAAAAAAAAAACATTTAAAGGTCAGACCAGTTGGGCATCTTTGAGTACAGAAAGCTGCACAGATGCTAGATTGCTGAACCAAAAAAGTTCATCTTGGAATATAATTATCTACCATATAGAATTGGACACTACCCTATAAAATACAAGAGGACTTTATTAGTGGGGTATTGCCTATCCATAGCCCAAAGACACGGGCGGAGCCAGGGATGTCACAAACAAAATCTACTAAGCACCCAATTAAATTAATAGAATTCTGATATTTTGGCAACTTGTCACTTCAATTGTTTTGATATATGGTTTATTGAACATAAATTAATAAATATAAGTGTTGTTTTTTTTTGCAAGGCTGATTTTAAAAAATGTGGAGGAAGGGGGCTGTGTAGGTTTTTCAAGTGTCAAATGGAATCCAGGTGCATTATCACAGACTTCAACACAACACTCTGCGATATTTTTGGTGAGAAAAGAAAAAAATGGGGAAACAAAGCTCTGTATTATCCACAAGTGTCCAATAAGGGGGTCTGCACATGGAACCCTAACATTTGTCTGAATTTGGAACTTGTTGAGCATCTGTATCTGCTTTGTCTCACTGGAACTACCATACTTTTACTTGGTTTCTTCTAAAAATAGACCCCCCCCCCCAAAAAAAAACTGCATTCAAGCTGTTTGTACAATACATATACACCATCAACACAGTTGAACTCCTGCTGAATCATTAGGAATATAGCAATCTCATGTCTAAGTTTATTCAGATCCATAAGCCATGCTGGGGTGTGCTGGAAAAAATCTGCACTGCCTCTATAACATGGAGGTCAATGGCGATGCTCCCCTTAGGTTTAATGAGCAGGAGGTTAATCTCAGTATCTGTCCCCTACAGACATTAACAAGCACCTACACATTGCATTGTAGATCTAAAAGAAATGGCACAGAGAGATTAGTAGTTGTGTGGTGGGCTTAAGACAGTCAACCTGTCCAGTGGGAGGCTGAGCAACTGTAGACAAGAAGTATGACTACTGCAATACCCTCTCATTTAAATTCAGAGGCACAAATTTGGGAGGGGGGCATAATAACAGTTTTCCTCTATGAGGCAGAAGCAGATTAGAATTTCTATTTTATATTGCCTTCATGATGGACTAGAAGGAATTTTCTCCAATGGGTACCCTTGTTGTAGTAATTGTTAGTGTGACTCCCATAATTTAAGCTTTTTACCACCTACTTACTAAAGTGCCATTGGGAACCGAAGTTCAAGAAAATCACTTTGATTGTTGTACAGAAAGCAGTAAAAAACATTTTACCTGTTGCATGTGATGAACCAACTAACTGTTAATAGTTCCCTCATTTTTTGCAGCATATACATGCTATCTTTTCCTTACTTAAGTAGATAGTTGTTTAGTGCAAGGGGTTTGCATGGGCAAAAATGTTGGGCAACTGACGTTGTCTGCAGCAGGGCACCTGTAGATCATCCTTTTATTCATACAACAATACAGGCTGCTCAGCTGAGTGAAAAAAAAATTATAAATAGTTGTGTAGTGTCGTGCGAGTGCAGTGCAAGTTTCAAAGTACTCACGACACCAGGTTCTTTAAGGTTGGATGTCCTCTGTCCACTTTCCAGGCTGAGCTCACACCCCAATAAGCGAAGGTCCACCAAGCCAGTAGGGGCCACTTACAGTTTATTAGGAATATTTACACATGTAGCTCTGACTCCCGAAGGCAGAGAAGGGGTTCAAACATGGGAATTGTGTTACTGCGCTGCGACTGTGGTGCAGGACTTACTCTGCTACTTTTTGGAAGAAAAACGTACTAGTAAACAGTCATGACTCATGGTTAGAGCAGTACGTACACAGCAGGTGTAACCCTTAGGGGGACACACCACACCAACAAGAAATTTACAGCATATATTACAGCCCGTATAAACATAGTTATGTGGCCCTTTCATGGATCACTAAAGTTGCAAACAACTGTTAACAGTGATCACACAGTAGGACAAATGTAAGCGTCCAGAAAAAACATTAGGTAGTGTATGGTGTAGTGTCGTGGGATGCCATGTAGTGCATCTACTCACACAACCAGATTCTTTAGATGGATGCTCAGCACACTGACACAAAGCTCACGCACCAATAAAGAGAAGGGTGCTCAGCACACTGACACAAAGCTCACACACCAATAAAGAGAAGGGTTAGACAGCAAAGGATATTTACAGTATTTACTAGCAGAGGAGTATGTACATCTTCAACACCAACCCAAATGGCAGGGATGGGGTATAAATCTTTGGAACTGGGCCCACTAGCTGCAGGGTAACTTCCAGGGGCCAAAGCTCTCACCAGATTGGAATATAGTAAAGCAATCCTTTCAAGAAGTCATGCTGGCACAGCAGAGGAATCTTGCGTCTGGGGACACATCTGAGGGTGGCTGCAGTTCATCAGGAAGACAGCATCAGAAAAGCCCAGAAGGTTCTCAGGAGCAGATATTTACAGTGGGTACAGAAAGTATTCAAACCCCCTTAAAATTTTCAATCTTTGTTATATTGAAAACCTCAATAATGTACACACAGCACCCCATATTGACAGAAAAACACAAAATTGTAGAACATTTTTGCAGATTTATTAAAAAAGAAAAACTGAAATATCCCATGGTCCTAAGTATTCAGACCCTTTGCTCAGTATTTCGTAGAAGGAGCCTTTTGATCTAATACAGCCATGAGTCTTCTGGGGAAAGAAGCAACAAGTTTTTCACACCCGGATTTGGGAATCCTTTGCCATTCCTCCTTGTAGATCCTCTCCAGTTCTGTCAGGTTGGATGGTAAACGTTGGTGGACAGATATTTGTAGGTCTCTCCAGAGATGCTGAATTCAGAGTCAGGACTCTGGCTGGGCCAATCAAGAACAGTCACAGTTGTAAAGCCACTCATTATTTTACGTTATTTTAGTGGTGTGCTTAGGGTCATTGTCTTGTTGGAAGGTAAATCTTTGGCCCAGTCTGAGGTCCTAAGCCCTCTGGAGAAGTTTTTCATCCAGGATATTCCTGTACTTGACTGCATTCATCTTTCCCTTGATGAAAAACACCCCCACAACATGATGCTGCCACCACCATGCTTCACTCTTGGGACAGATGATGAGCAGTGCCTGGTTTTCTCCACACATCCTGCTTAGAATTAAGGTCAAAAGTTTTTTGGGGTAACCTTGCCACAATTCTGTCTCTGAGCTCTTTAGGCTGTTCCTTTGACCTCATTATTCCTATTTGCTCTGACATGCTGTAAGGTCTAATATAGACAGGTGTGTCTGTGTGTTTATCAAGTCCAAACATGAGATGCGGTTCTTAACTACGGCCATTCAATCGTGCCCCTGGCGGCTGCATAAGTGGAAACAAGCCCTAAGGGTCCTGCTCCAAAACCTAGACAGCAACGGGCATGGCCACCACGTGTACCGTATCAGTTTCAGCACATCCTCTGAAACAATTACTAGACTGTAGAGGATGAAGATTAGCTAATCTTTTAGGGACCATGTATCATCTTGTGAGGAATTTAAAGGAAGATTCTATAAAGGTCGTGCTAAGAGAGCAGGAGATACTGGTGTCCCAGATATGCTGCCACTCATCCTTAGATGTAAGTGATCCCAAATCATTCTCCCATCTCTGAACATAAAGATGTGAGGTTGGGGAGGAAGACTGATCAAGTGAGAGTAGAGAATTGAGATCAGGTTAGGCTGAAAAGGCATTTGGTAGCAGATGTGTTCCAGTAATGTAAATTTGAGAGAGGTGAATGGGGGAGGTTTCATAGCGAAAAGCCAGTGCCCGATTTGTGAAAGAGTTCTGGAGAAGGTGCATGGTGTTTAGATTGGAGTTCCATCCAGGAGATCACCATGGAATTTTCATCAAATTGGAAAGCAAATTTAAAGCCATGTGTTGGCCACCAGTGAAATGCTCCTGGAGAGTCCATCCACACTGGGAACAGAG
Source organism: Ptychadena robeensis (assembly GCA_036250615.1). Classification (NCBI taxonomy): domain Eukaryota; kingdom Metazoa; phylum Chordata; class Amphibia; order Anura; family Ptychadenidae; genus Ptychadena; species Ptychadena robeensis. The sequence goes on from CM070038.1 coordinate 51,572,672, forward strand.
GCCTATAAGGCTCAGGAGTGGTAAATGGGAAGAGATGAAAGCTAAAGAGTAGCGAGTGGAGTCCCAGACCCACAAGGCATGTAGTAGGGTTAGGCTTATTGAGGAGGTCTCATGTTAGGAGGGTGCCAAGGGTGGCTCTTGAGATTGATTGCTGGGCATAGGGAGACAGCATTCATCACCCAGATTGGAGCATCTGCATTTAGGAAAAGTTGGAATACTGTGGCAATTTGTGTGGCTGAAAAGTATTTTGCAAAGTGAGGTACCCCTAAACCACACCCACATTTATGGGGGAGACGTAGATTTTTTGATACCAACCCCCCTAAACATGTTTGTATTAATAATTAACAATACTTCTCATTTAAAAAATAAATGTATTAATATTAACTGGCAACTTGCAAATGCCTACAATCACAATTAAAGGCAAAATCTTCTTAGCTGCAGATTGATGATTTGCACACAAACACTGCTCTTTGCACTCTGGTGTAAATGTGTCAGTATATAACCTTATATACATAAAGCATATTTGTAGCTTATCTGTGAATAGTACGTAACAATGCACAGGGTTCGACATTAGTTACTGCCCTTTTCTCTGCTCCAAGGATAGATCAATGAGGTCAGTAGCAAGTAGATTATTAATTCATAGTGACAGCAGGATTGCAAAATGCTTTCCACAGGTGGCGCAGAGGCCTCGGCTCCTGACTGGCAGAATAAGTACGCTTGTGAGGTCACTCCATCATTTTACATTGTAGCTTGAGGTTTTAATGGGAATGATCATGCATTAAATATCAAACAAACCGTAGGTATATTCAGTTTACTGTATATATTTAGAATTTGTTAGGCATTTGAAAACTTTCTACAGATGTATAGTTTATAATATATAAATATCTGTGAAATGTGCATTTTTCCTTCCTGCCTATAAGAGTGGCTGAGGCCTGTGTTAGACTGACACCTAGCTGTACACAGATAAAATGCACTACTTACTGAAAGGCCTGTGACGCATGCTGCCCCTAACAATCATAACACTGTCTGTCTCTTTAAATCCCAGGTGCCCAACATGCAGCCCTTTGGGTGTTCTTTGGCGGCCCCCCTCAGTCTTCCACTTGAGGCCCAAGAAACCTTGCTATTAATGCATAGGGCATAGGAACTCAACTGTCTGTCGAATCAAAGGTTATGTGCCTCATCTATATAATCAATGGTTTTGAAGCACATAACCTTTGATGATATACATGAAACAAAATGTGCATTACCACACTACAGTGTTCCCTTATGCTTGAAGTATCAATTAAAAAAAATTTTGTTATTTAAAAAATTTTACTTAAGTCAGTACAGATTGAAAATGCTATGTGTGGCCCTTTAGTGATGCCGAGGGCCACACTTGTGGCCCTCCATATCAACTCAGTTGCCCACCACTGCTTTAAATCCACACACGCATTAAAGCATTTGTGGAACTGGGACTGATTGGCACACTGCTGGTGATTTAATATTGGCTGATTTGGCATAGACTTTTCTTGGTTGACCTTGCAGGGCATCAAGTATGACTGATCGCCTGAAACCTTACCACAAAGGTGAAAAACCTCAAGAAGCACCCTGTATAAAAAACTATTTCTAGTGCTTACCTGTAGAGCTGTATTGAGACATACAAAGTAACATTATCATATGTACTCTAGCATGGCCATGTGCACATTAAAATTAAGTTACCACTTTAATCAAGCTTACCAATAAAAGAGTACCAGTTCAAATGAAAAATATACCAATTCAACTGCTATGTACTATATACTCTGCTGCAATCGCCTATACCTTGCTCCTTTGTATACATACATTTTTGTTTGATTTGTAATTAGATTACATACAATAAGTGTGCAAACCAAAAAAAAGTCTTTAATTCAAAAATACCTTCAGCATTCTTTGTTTTAGAGAACATTTTAGTAACAAAAAACATTTTTATTGACTAGATTGCATACAAAATAAAAAAAAAACAACTAAATATCATCAAGAAAGTAAAAATATAATAGGTAGCCACTGTGCTTCAGCTCAGGGTGTTGGCAAACTTCCTTTAGCCTAGGCCAGACATGGGCAAACTACCTGTTAAAAGACAATCTGGATCCCCTCCTGTCATTCTTGCAATAAGAATACATAATGCCTAGAGGTCCACCTCCAAATGTCCAACAATGTCCAACAATGTCAAAAACCTTTTGATTGAAATATGGGAGTTAATTTATAATTTATTTTTGATTGACCTCCCTGGCAGCATTATTGTTTTGTTTAAAGTGGTATAGGAAATTAAAAAATATAGGTTATAATGTTGCTGCAGCATGTCCCCGGCATCATCAATGATGCCGAGGTCGTGAAGAATTGAGATCGCTATGCTGGGGGGCATTACAGGTTTTTGTTCCACCCCCTCTGACAAATTTAAGAACCCATTGTGGCCCACAAGGCAAAATGTTTGCCACCCCTGGCCTAGGCATTCTTTATGAGAGAGTGTGAGAGTGATAGCACCAAATTTAACACACTGGCTTCTCATTCACACCATGAGACCTTGTAACACTAACAAGTCACATGACACATGGAAGGGAAAATTGCTATTTGGACACTTAGGTATTCACTTTTGTTGTCAGAGATTAATAAAGCTGTGTGTTTCGTTATTTTGAGGGGACAGAAACTATACACTGGTATACAAACTGTACACTGACTACAATACATTAATTTAAAGTGTTGTATCTTCAGTGTTGTCCCATGAAAATATATATTTACTATAATGTAAGGAGTGTACGGTGTACCATGTATATTTATTTAATAATTGCAGGCCAATATGAGGTTGTGTGGTTGATGGAAGTTGTCTGTAACCCTTTAATTTGTAGCTACACCGCAATAAGAGAATGGGATAGAGCGGTAACATATATTAGGGGAGTACACACTGCTGGAGGGTACTGCTGACAGCTTTTGCTCCTTCACTGTGTGCCATCATTCCACATTATTACAGAAATTTTTTTATCTGAGCACTAAAATTGGGCAATTGGGCATACACAGTTTGATTTGTCCATTTAATCCAGTTAAAAAATTGATTGTTAAAAAATCGATTCCTGTTTACCTGAATCGATCAAACAAATTTAAGTACATAAAATCAATCGAGCAGTGATCGGTTGGTCGTGTTGGTAAATTTAATTCAATCCAATCATTCAAGTATCAGACAGGTAAGTATTTAAATGGATTTATATCCGATCTTACTATGGAACATGTGCACAGGCTTTTGTAAACGAATCCATTGGTTTTGCACTGATCACACTGTGTGGTGGTTCAAAGGATGTTAGGTCCCCAATACACCTTTAGATTTATCTGTCAGATTTCCTTTAGATCTCCTTTTGTTTTACCAAAACCATGTAATATGAGGGACTTTCTAAACCATCAAGTCTACCTGTGTTCAATCGCAGAGGACCCTATACTACACAGTTGTTGGTAGATCTAAAGGATATCTGACAGAGAGATCTAAAGGTGTATGGCCAGCTTAAGACTGACAGTCAATATTTTATTGCATAAGTCGATTAAACCTAAGATCGATGAAGGCAAAAGTTTCTGTGGGTATGGCTACTTTAACACATCCGCATCCACTGAAAATTATACCAATTACTATTGGTATAACCGACACTAAGAATTTAACACCCACAATGTCATCAGTGTAACACTATTTTTTAAGCTGAGAAAGCATGAAAAGATGGCACACTACAAGCCACAAACAAGTGCTGTCCACACCCAGAGATGTTAGATGAGTGGTTTAAGGTTATTGTTTTGGAAATCAGGGGTGGGGGGTTATGTTTAGGGGTTAAAATTAATATAAATTCCCCAGTGTTCTCCCCAAAGCAGATTGGCCGGGCGGCCCGCCCGGGAGATTTTGGTCCCC
>CM070038.1:51576666-51587696 GCA_036250615.1 Ptychadena robeensis
GGGGGGGGGTTAAGATTAGGGGGCTCCGAGGGATAAGGTTAGGGAACAAGGGAGATTAGTTTCATTTTAACCCCCACAAGCCTCTTATACTTACCCCTGACGCTCACCATCTAAAGTCGCTAACCCCCCAAAACCCCTAACTTTGACACCCAAGGCCCCCAAGCAGTGTCCTGTAAACCCGCAAAAGTACGGTTATCTGCAGTCAAAGGTAGGAGATCTCCACAGGCTAGAATAAATCGTTTGCACTGCGCATGCGCAGTTGGCAGGGTAGAGCAGCTCGGAAGAGCAAAGCTCGGCGCTTGATGTTAATACGAACTTATGTTTTGTAGACAAACAAGACTAAACAGTTCCGGTATCCTGTCTACAGACCGGACCACGCCCCCCAGGCACCCCCACTGACTGCTTTGACACATCACATGACTCGCCCGCCACCCACAAGGAAGTATCTCCGCACGGCGCGCGGCTATTCGCCAGCCTTGTTTTCACTTCCGTCACGTCACATGAAAGTGCTCTTTTTCCCCGGGATGCTGTGATTGGCCGAAACGGGGCAGCCATTCAGGAGAGAGGATGCTGGTGTGTTCCTAGAGCGAGCGCGGCTGAGGGGAAGGCTTAGGGCCGCCGTGTGTTCTGGTGAGGGGACAGGAACGGGGTATGTTATGTCCACAGGATAATAGGGAACCTAGGCGGGGCTCTTATGGTGGCGGGGACTGGGTAACTTATTGCTCGACTCTGACAGGGTGGCTATAGACTTTACTGGGCACTTTCTGGGCTTCTGGCCTGAGGCTTTGGGTCAGGTATTCCTTAAAATACGTGCACCTGTGAGGTTCCCCTGCTGACTGAGGTGCAAATTCCAGGGCCGTTATTCTCTTAGTAGCGCGTTGGCCGGTCATGCAGCTCCTAGGTCAGCGTTGGAACCATCATAAATATACTCATTAACCAGACATTCAGCATTATGACATGAATGGTTGTTTCTCCTCTGTGTGTCCTTTTGGCTTTTTGTGGTCTGTCTACATCAGATTCTGTCTCAAATTCCCTTGTGATGTGTGCATATTTCTGCTCTAAATGCTGGTCTGTCTGTATCATTCTTGATGAAAGTCAACATTCACTCAGTCCGAATACTTTTAGTACTGACATTTTGTAAACTTGTTTTGCAAAGACAAAGCACAGTGTTCTACTTTTATTTGTAAATGTTAAGGCTACGTTGTTAATTTCTTTTCTTTTTCCTTATTTTTTAACAGCCTTTTTGACAGAATTCCATCTCGTTAACCATGGCTGAGGATGTCCAGGCTCCAGTCCTTTTCCAACACCAGTACATGTGCTCAGAGTGCGGACTTCTATACAATACATTGGAAGATGTCTTGGTTCACCAACAAAACCATGTTGCTGGAAGTGTGCAAACAGCAGTGTCCCAGGATGTTTCCTTGGAGCTGGGGGAACTCCAGGGTTTGGTCCAGGAAAGCCAATACCAATGTTTAGAGTGTGGACAAGTTCTTTTGTCACCAGATGAGCTTCTGCATCACCAGGAGATGCACATGCAGGAATTTCCACAGACTTCTTCCTCCCCATCATTGGGAAGTAGCCAAATCCACTATCAGTGCTCGGAATGTAAAGAGCTTTTCAACTCCCCTGAGCTGTGGATTGCTCACAGGCAAAAGCATGATAAAACAGAGCAGCCACCTCAGCAAAGTGTTGTTCTTCAAACTGGAACCAGTATTCAGACCTTACTCAGTCTGCAGAATGTTCTTTTGGATGAGAGGACTTTGAATGGCTGGGGTGTAGAAGTTCCAGCCGTGGTTGCAACTACAGAAGGTGCAGTACAAACTGGATCAAAGGCAGATATCCCATTAGTGACTGAAAGTTTATCTGTGAAGGGAGAAGTGGTACAGATTTTAGAGATGCACCCATATGAATGCTCTGAGTGCCAACAAGTATTCCACACCCCTGAAGAATTTCTTGACCACCAGGGTCGTCACTTTACTGAATCAGAGAAAGAAAGCTCTGCTTCTCCCTTGTACAGTAGTTCAGAAAATGCTGCACCCTCTCCCAGTATTATTGAAAAATTAAGGAAAGACTGGATGATTCATGAAAATGAAGAAGCGACTCGAGAAAGCATGGGATTAGTTCACAGAGTTTACCGCTGCCAAGAGTGCAAGAAAGAGTTTATTACTGCTAAATTTCTTAGGAAACATCGCAAGGAACAGCATAGTGTTGAGTTCCCATGCCCAGACTGTGATCGTTTCTTCACGTCTGCCAACCGATTGCAATCTCACCGTCGTGTGCATGTGGAAGGAAACTTGCAGTGTCCAAATTGCTACAGAGTGTTCAAGAAAGAGACCTCCTTGGAGCAACATATGAGGATACATCGAGGAGAGGCTCTGTATCTTTGTGTGGATTGTGGTTTAGGCTTTAGTACAGAAATAACTTTGATCCTGCATCGTAAAAGCCATACTGTGGACCCCCTTCATCGCTGCCACTGTGGCAAAACTTTCAGTAACATGACTAAGTTTTTGTATCACCGAAGGACACATTCTGGTAAAAGTGGTGTTCCCACCCCAAAGCAGGATAAACCCTCCTTCACACCAGAGAGTTCTTTAGTTATTTCTGATTCTCTCACTACTTCTGCCCTGCCTCCTGCAACTTTGCCATTTTCAAAGCCTTTATCTGAACAGACCACTGTGCTTGGTGTGGCTCATAGTGCTCAGTCACAGGAAAACGGGTTCAACCCACACATTTTAACAAAAGAGCCAAAGGATGGCTCAGAGACTCTGTCTCAGAGCTTCAGATGTCCTCAGTGTAGCAAAGAATTCTCAACCCAAATGAAAATGCTTCAGCACAGGCAATTGGTACATGCCATGGAAAGAAAGCACAAATGCAGTGTGTGTAACAAATACTTTAAGAAGCAGGTGCATTTAAGAAATCACATGCGCACACACACAGGTGAGCGTCCCTTTCAGTGTACAGATTGTGGCAAGACCTTTGGGTCACTGGCAAATCTAACCCGTCATCACCTTGTACATACAGGAGAGCGACCCTACAAATGTGACCTATGTGGTCGTTCGTTTACCCAGAGCTCAAATTTGCAACAACATCGTGCATTACACACTGGTTCCAATCCCTTTCCTTGTAAGATTTGTGGATTAGAATTTAACAGGGCTTCCAAGCTTGCATTGCACCAGATCAGGCACACAGGAATCCTGCCTTACAAATGCACTGACTGCGGCCAGACTTTCTTGCGCAAGAAGCTACTGCAGCTGCACCAACTAGAACATCAAGGTAACACTGTCATTTATTGCAAAGATTGCGCAACTGTATTTCCTGAAGAATCCAAACTAGCTGAGCATACCTGCCGCAGCAAAAATTTCAGCCAGTATAAATGTCCAACATGTGGCAAAAAACTAAACTCCAGTTCTAGTTTGAATCTTCACCTCTTACTTCATACAAGCCAGAGGCCATTTAGGTGTCATGTCTGTGGCAAGAGTTTCACTAGCCAGAGAGGAGTTACGCGACATCAGCAATGGCATTCAGGTGTCCGACCACATAAGTGTGGCATTTGTGGAAAAGCATTTGTTGCATCTTTCAGTTTGCAGTTGCACCAGCGTGTTCACACTGGAGAACGCCCATTTCCCTGCCTGGATTGTGGTAAGAATTTTCGGCAAGCTGCCCACTTGAGGGAGCACCGACGGTTGCATACAGGAGAACGACCCTTTCGCTGCCAAGATTGTGGAAAGACGTTTGTCCAGTCACTTCATTTGGCAGAACATAGACATGTCCACAACAGTGACAGGCCTCATTCCTGCTCTGACTGCAACAAGAGCTTCAAAACTCTCTCCAACTTGCGAAGCCACTGCAAAACTCACCAAAATGTAATGGCTCAGCCACAGCAGACAATCATGTGCACGGAACTGGGAGAACCTATAGCAATTATTGAGAGTGTGGAACCACTTCCTCTGGCTGAGACTATTGAGATCTACCAGGCAGCGCTGGAAGGGAATTTGCAGGTGGAGAATGTGACCTTATAGGGGGCCTTATCTGTTCATGATACAGTGTTATAGGACCGTATCCATTTATTTCTCACATAAATGGCTTATTTTTGTATAAATGTCTGGTCTGATATTTTTACAAGCAAAAAAAATATGCCGTACTGTGCATAAGTTTGCAAATAACTTGGTTTCATGAACCTGAACCTTTCCTTATGCTTTATTTAAAAAGGGTTGACATGATTTATGATATCCACATCAGATTAAAAATAGTTGGACATGGACATTATGAATGTGTTTTCCTTAAATGTCGTGCTAATGATTTGTCTTTTAGAATGTTCTTGGTCTCTGACATGGAACCAATCAAGATATTAAGAGTTCTGAGTTTTTGTATGAACAATATTGGGTAATGGCAAACCAAATTCTCAAAAAGAATAAAATATCTTCTACATCCATACATGTATGTCAACAGGATTACTTTTCCCATACAAAGAGCAATACAATCTTGACAGTATTACTAACCAAAAATAAAATAGTCTGTACAGTAGTTGTACTTAGTTTTTTTCCAAATCTTTATAGCATTCAGGCCTTTGTATACCTTGTTTGGGAGTTATATGGTATTGCCCCTGTACCGTTACCCATTTTTACTTTTAGTTAAGTGTCCCTGTTAGGCATGTGCATAGTAGCCCCATTAACTTAGACCAGAGAGTAATCCCTTAGACATCTATGCAGGTTCAAGCAGCACTGGAGCAATGCCATTCAGATAATGTATGCGTAGGGACCCCCCCCCCCCAAAAAAGGCTCTTTTGAGGTGCCCGTAGGTACCAGGAAAGTGATTTTATTAAAAAATATAAAAGCATCTGAATAGCGTTCTTAGCACTCTCTTCCCTTTTTTTTTGTCCAATTATCCATTGAGATATTAACTCATGGATAGGACTAACCCTTCAATGTCTTCAGGTAATTTATGCCTCCAACGTTTAAGCAGGGTACAGACGGCTCGATATTCGAGCTGTCCGATGTACCCTCCAGCAGTGTGATGACGTCATCACGCTGCTGTCAGATATCGGCGGAGCCGGGGATGCAGCTCTGCTCTCTTCCCGGCTCAGTCGAAGCTTTGCCTGGAGACCGCTAGTCTCCAGGCAAAGCATCGGACATCGACCGTATTTACAGTCATGTCCGATATGGCTGTTTTCGAGCCGGATTGATTTGTCCTGCTCGAAAACAGCGGTGGGACCAGATTATATGGGCCACATCTTAGCGTCTGAACACTGTCAACAAGCTACAAATACCCCTTAAGGAACAAAATAACAAAACAAGTTTTTTTTCATACTATTTAACTAAATTAAAAAGACTTGGATGTTTTTTTGTTTTTGTTTGATGGCCTTTGCCAGCTGACTTTCTGAACCCTTGCATTATGGACCCTCCTCAGCCTGTTACTGAACAGTGAAAGGAGAGGCAGTGCAGTAAACCTCAAATTGTCACCCTTTTTGGAGTTGGGCTTTGAACATGCAGGAAAAATACATATATGGAACGTATACCTTGCTTTTGAGTGAAGGTTCTTTTTAATGTGTTTTGCACTAGTGCAGGTTAGATCAGGGTGAGAATTGTTAACCAGTAATAAGAAATCTCTTCATCTTGCCACCAAAATAAGATGTAAACCTAAATCTTCAAATTATCTTCAAAAATGTATTAAAAGGAAACTTGATGACTGCTTTTGTAGACTAATTCCACACACAGAGGGAGGCTTCTTCACTGCCTGCATCTCTGGGAACTAAACATTTCTCAACACATACAACAAATAATTGTAACTGTTTACTTCTTTACCTAAAATGTAAATACCATATTTTTCGGACTTTATAGTTTTTATAGTCTCAACCATCCTGGGAGCAATAGCAATGCATCCCAGGAGGCAGAAATGTGTTCCCTCCAGCCAAGGCAAAAAACCACTGCCAAGACCACTGCCAAGAGGGAGATCTTATCTGCATTAGCTCTAGCGTACCCATTCTCTAAACACACTAACCAACTTATGGAGAGACATTTTACAATTACAACATTACAGCATGTGTTGTGTATTTACATCAACATCCTCCATTGCAGTGAATACACTTTGCAACAAAGACTCCTATCTCCTCCCATATGTAAATAGCTACTCATGGGTTCGTTGTTCAGTGCCAGATTGTAACATGTGTCTCTTCATAAGTTGGTCAGTGTGTTCTGTGAATGAGTACTGCTAGTGTATAGACACAGAAAAAAAATCAAATCAACTCCTGGCACCATAGAGATAGTGGATGGGTCTCTCCTGGGATAGTCCAGCAATGTCCAAAGACTAGTCGCAAAGTTTGGAGAGGGCGGCCATTAAAAGTTGGAAGCAACAGAAAATCCAGTGTCCGTTTTTCCTCAGGTGATCTGGAAAAAAAACTTACCCAGTAACACAGAACAGGAAAACAAATGTACTAGGAGAATCTCTCACAGAATACAACAGGTGCTTCATGCTGCCCGCTACTCTTGTCCACAGTGTTGGAAAATCACAAAATATCACAGAGGGTGTGGATATGTAAAGCTGCCCATACATGTCTTGATACCCATGCAATCAAGGAACCCTCAAGCGCAGTGTGATGACCCTCAGTCCCCATCCAAAGTATTGGAAATTGAACAAGGTTTACCAACACCCTCCACACTTGATGTTCCCTCAAACATTCAACAAAAACTTGTTATTTCAAAAAATACATTCAGTTTAACTTTGTACAAACAAGCCCCCCCCACCCCTTGGCTGGATTGGTCCCCCGATGGATTGCAGGTCCCAGGCCAGAGCTGAGCAGAAACTGCCGCCTGTAAATATCAGTATTCCTTGCAAAAAAACCTGTTGGACATGCACAGTAGCAAGCAGACTTTTTTCCCATGTTTCTGCGCATACCCAACAGGTTGAATTGGATGTTCCCAGGATGGATCACAGCGGGGGACATTGTTACAACTGTGCAGGTAGGTCCCTTTGCTTTATTTCTAGGATTTTCATTTAAGCCTTTAGCAAGAGGTTCAGGAGAACTCTATACACATTCCATTTTATATGTAATATTTGCATAATCTTCAAAAAATTCATGTTTATATGTAAAGTATAAATTTTTGCATTGAAAAATTCGACTTTAAATCAAAATTCTTTTGCGGTGGTAGAATTTTTGCCGTAGAAACTAATTTTGACCAAGGTTAATTGAAATCTTTAAAGAATTTAAATCTGCAGAGTTTAACCGGCTCTAGTACTTAATTCAATCTCCAAATGGTTTGTAATTTAGCATTAAGGAAAATTAACTTTTTGCCTGATAAGTCATTTAGAGTGTGGTGTTCCCTTTTTCAACTTGTGCAATCAACTTGTCTATTATTTTCTATGCAATATATGTATGCTATAAAAGGTGGACTCCTGTCGCTGCTTTGACTCTTGTTGAGCATCCACCTTTAAAACCATGGACATTAAAACAACCCTGAGTTTTGATTATGTAAACTGTTATTGGTAAGTTTGATTTCAAGAATACTGTTTGATTCCTGTCTATATGCCTTGCCTTTAATAACTTACGAATGAATAACCCAAAGTGAGAATACTAGGCAGCTGTCAGATTATTGCAGCAGGCGTGTCACTGGTAGATTTGTGTTTGTTACACGTGTGATTTGAAGCCAAAACGTTAGGGTTTCATTAGTTCAGCAGCTTTCATAATCTTGGTGGTTTTGTCTACCACGTGACCTGAGAAGGCTTTCCATAAGGTTTTCCTGCATATGGGAAATAGCTACCATATCACTATTTATGCACTCAGGTCATTTGTGGTCATGTACTTATAACCGATAAGAACGCCTAACTTTCAATCAGGTGACTATAAGGGTTGCGGTTAGGGCTTTGTGCTGAGCAATGGAGTTTCTCCACCCTGAACAGTTTGCCTTGTATACGGGTGCAAACAATGGAACAGTTAAGGGGCTGTCTTAAACATTTTTTTTATGAAGGTACGAGAGCAAACCCTCTTGGATTTTTAAGGTTTTGGGGTGGAATTGCTGAACTGGGGAGGATGAAATTCTATACCATGTTAGGGAAGAACCTAGTCATTACTAAAGCTGGCCATAGACGTTTCGATTTTTCTTACGATTCTTGTGCGATTGACCATAGTGATCGCAAGCTGTGATTGATCGTGCAGAAATCGATGCATGCACAAAGTGTGCGATCGGTCAAAACTGCCAGATTTTTCAGGCGAAAAATCGATCGTATAAGTATCGAACCTGTCTGTAAAATTTAGTCGATCGCTCGGGAATCGCAGAATGTTAACGGAGACATTTGATCGTTTCTATTGATTGACCCATGCAGGCCTTAAGCCACTTCCATGATTTCGGATCGCATTGGCGATCTTGATAAATCTCATCGGCGATAAATTGCATCCCGAAAATAGTGCACTTTCCGATCGATGCATGACTTGCCATCGAAGACTCAATCACATGTCCCGATCATATAACAAATCGATCTTAGTGGAATCTAAGCATCTATGGACAGCTTTAGGCAGAGGCCAACCTAGACCTGGAATCTAGGTACACAGTATTGTAGTCTGGTGATTTTCACAGTAATATTGTTTGGGAGTGGTAATAAGTAAAAATGTCATTACTTAAGCATTCATTGTTCTTCCATGTAACCCCCATGACAGGACCTTCCACTTCCCCAGTTTTACAGTTAGGGCCATTTCACACTACCACATCTGTTACTGGTTTGTTACTGCTAATAAAACCCTGTGTTTCTGCATTGTGCTGCGTGTCTACACACTGCACGCCATTTGCAGTCACACTGCCTTTTGCATTGCCATAAAGGAGGCTAATGTTAGGTACAGCTATGGAAACCTGTGTACCACACTGCTTTTGGGTACTGCAATGCAAACATGGCTAGTTTGAAATGGTCCTTATTATTTTTATAATGCTGAGGCTGTGAAGGTCGGGCAATGGAAGAAGTAGAACAGTCTTTCCTCTCCCTTTTTGTAATGTATTACACTTTTATTATATTTACCACTATCTACCGTATTTTTCGAACTATAACATGCAATTTCCCCCCCAAAATTGTCAGGAAAAACAAGTGCGTCTTTTATCCCCAATGCTCGCTGAGAGTGGACAGGATCACCCACTCATGTACATCTGCAATGGATGATCTGTGCATCCATCCACAGACAGACCATCCGTCTGCAGCTGTATATAAGCAGACTTCAGCTGACACTCACATACAGTAATCTGCACAGAGACGATCCATCCATGGACGCATAATCCGTCTATTTGTGAGCTACAGCCACTCACATACGAAAGCAGAGATGATCTGCCAGGGAGCGGATATTCCCCCGCCATACCTGTCAAATACGTCACTTCCGGTATACCTGAGTGCGACCAAGAACCATAAGAGCATACACTGAGTGGAGGCAGCGTAGAAGATCACCTCGCCACATCTTTTTCTGTTTACAAGAGGTTGTTGGCAAAAACAACTTCATAAGTGGAAGGTTTACGCCAGAAACCCAAAAACTAAAGCTAGGCATACAGGGTTTGGTTTTAGCGTTCAATCAACCTAAAACTATTAAAGTTTAAATCGATCAGATTTAAACCATATACTGCACACATGGTTTGATCTGTGAAATTTGTTTGATACTGATCAAAACATTGATCAGGAAATGATCAATTGTATAATGATCCAACTAAAATCGTAGCATTTTGTTTGTTGGTCGGGGTGATTGTATTCGATGAACATGTTTATATATGACTCTCTCCTGTGTTTTGTGATCGAAACTAAAATCGGTGATTTTGGTTGTGTTGCGATCGCACCTTCCATTCCATCCATGGATCTACTTTGGATCCATTTACGATCTGTGTCAGATGAAAATATTATTAGATCTTTTTTTGTTTTACCAAAACCATGTAATATGAGGGACTTTCTAAACCATCAAGTCTACCTGCGTTAAATCGCAGAGGAACCTATACTGCATAGTTGTTGGTAGATCTAATGGATATCTGACAGAGAGATCTAAAGGTGTATTGCCAGACATTACTTCTATGTTCACATCACATCTACCTTTAAGTTTACGTATTGTCTGCTCCTCTTTAGTTTGAAACACAATCGCTAAAAAAGTAATTTTTTGATTTAAATATTGTTTTGCATGTTTTTAGGTTATCAAGGCAGATGTGTTTCTGCCTCATTTCTAGCCTTATAAATCGCTTGTTTTTGAAACAGACATCTTTGTCAATATTAACCTCCCTAGCGGTTGACACAAACCCAGTTCGTGCGCTGTTTGGGTTAGTCTCAGCCGCTACAGAAGCGGGAAAAGCTGATATACCCCCCTAAAGCTGCAACGATTCTCTATATCGGCGCAGCATTTCCACAGTTCTAGAACACCCCCTTCTAATTGTGATGCCGAAGGGGGACACGTGATAGACCTAGGGGAAATTTAAGCAGACTACTATGTATTCTGCTGCCATCGCCAGTAACGTGGCCGTACCAGTGTTAACAAAAAATCCTATAGGTAGCTAAAGTACAATTGTTCTCAGAAATACATTCATGCTGCTTCTTCTGTGTAAATAAATCATAAATAGAAAGGGTTGTTCAAAATATTAGCAGTAAGGAGGAGACCAGAGGGGGATGTATAAATGTATAAAGTGCAGTAATTGATCATCTGTTTAACCTCCCTAGCGCTTCTGACGGCACCATCTCGTCCTGCACTTGCTTATGCATTATTGCAGTTGACGAGATGGAGCCGTCCAGCTAAGCTCAGATCCCCGCAGCTGCACATTCTGCTCTGTGCTGTCCGGGGATCTGAAGCTTGCTTCTTCACTAAAGCAAGCCGGCTGTGTCACCTATCTCCCAGCCTAATTTGCATATGAATAATAAAAACACAAAAACAAATTCCATTAGAGTCTATGGTGCGCTTTTGGTACAGAAATCTGGACCTTGCAAGAGCGCTAGGGAGGTTAAATAAAATGATCTTAAAACGGGGGTAAACTCAAAAAAAATCCCCCACATACATGATATGGACATATTACACACCTGTCAGCAGTATACAT
>CM070038.1:51596467-51609837 GCA_036250615.1 Ptychadena robeensis
AACCGCTCCTCATCTGCTGCTCCTCTCTGCAAATCTCTACACTGGCTTACAATTGTCCAGATTATTTAATTCAACGTTCTGTGCCTTGCCTTCAAATCACTCCACACCTCCTGTCCTCCTCACATCTCCAACCTGGTACACAAATACACCCTAACCGCCCCTTCCGCTCCTCCAGTGACCTACTAATGACATCACCGCTAATAACCTCATCGCACTCAAGGCTTCAGGACTTCTCGAGGGCCGCTCCTACTCTCTGGAACTCTCTCCCTTGTCCCATTAGACTTGCTCCTACCTGTGACACTTTTAAAAAAGCTCTAAAAACCCACCTCTTCAGTCTGGCCTATCCATCTTCTCATTCCTAACATCACCACCATGCCAGTCCCCCCACCCCCCCCCCACCTAGTGTATACATTGTTCCCCAACCTATTAGATTGTAAGCCCGTCCGGGCCTGCAGGGCCCTCTACTCCTCCTATGTCATACCTGTGTTATTGTGTGTTTCTATCTCTAATGTATTGTACAGCGCTGCGTAATATGTTGGCCCTATATAAATAAATGATAATAATAATAATAATATTTAGGTCCTAGTATTGGATGCTGTGGGAATAAAGAACATCCATCCTTTAACTCTGCTTTTAACAAAAAGAGAGGGGGAAGCAGTGGAGGACACCAGTTAGAGGTACCCTGGGAACAGGAAGGGGACAGCTCAACTACATTAGAAGTGAGATTTTTATTGACAAGAGGCAAACTAATCAGATATATATCTCCACAGTGTATTATTCTCCTTAAAAAAGCCACACAGGAGATGTCACATACTGTGGAATCTTCTTATGAATTAAGGACTGGTTGAATCTCCACGGTGTAAGGGTGCGGGTTCCCCTTCCCCTCCCATAGGGATTCATATCGCTTCTTCTGCTGTCTAACATAATGTTGTACAGACTAGCTCACATAAAATTATTTACTAAATGGCTTATGTCCTTTGAATAAACAAAACATTTTTTAATTCAATACAAAATGATTTATGACCTGATTTTTTTCATATTTCAAAATTTGTGACCTTGTGAAACCCCTATTTTTTTACTGTGTTTTTTGTTAAAGGCTCTAATACACCTCATTCGACAATGAGGACAGGGGGGCAAGTTAGTATTAACCGGCAAGGTGATCATATTAAATTATATTTTTGCTCAATGTGAATACTAGCCAATATCCTCATTTAACTTGAGATATTTTAACAAAAATTATCATCAGAGGGACTTGCACATTATCTTTATCTAGACTTTTTTATTGGACCTTTAAGTTGGCCCATGCCGCAGCAGGTCCTAACCCTATTTAGATTGAAAAGTTTTTTTAATTTTCTTCTGTGCACAGATGGCATATAATACTTCAGCAGTTTCTTCTACTGGCAACATGTATTTCAAACAGGAGAGAGTGAGGGCATCGAAGGCAGTTCAAGAGTTTCAAAGGGGGAAGCGATCATTGGAGGGTAAAAACATCTGAGAGAGTGTGCATAGAGAGCTTGAAAGTGAAATGGAGTGTTAGAGCAGAGCAATAGTGTCAGAGAGAAAAATTTGTATTAAAAATATAAACATTGCAAAAAAAGAAAATGGTTAATCGCTTCAACAAACCACTTGTAACAAAATTTCACCTCTGCATCTCTACAGCCGCCTCCACCCCTTCAGCAAAGCAAAACACACCTATCAGTGAGGTCACTGACCTGCTCAGATGCTTCCCCAGGCCTCCCATAGTGTGCCCTGGGAGGCAAATATCCCCTCTCCATGGCTTTTCAGGACGACCAGTTGTGTAGGATGCCCCACCTAAAATGAGATCACTGCCAAGGGAACACTTTACACATGGCACTAGAATCTCCCCGCGACCAGAGAAAGGTCTGGGGCTGTGTCAGACCACCATTCAAGAAGATGTCAAGAAAGGTGTTTGTCTGAAAAAGACTCATAACATGTCTTAAGGTCAGGGGACCGCAAGGGGCTCAGCAGCTGGAGAGGCAGACTGGGTCTAGAAGCTGAAGAGACAATTTCCCAGGTACCTCCCTCCAGGCACAAGTCAGTGAAGCATTCTGGGGCAAGCATTATTATATGGTGATGTTATTGAATGGTCATGTTGCCTTATACAGAAGAGGTGTTTCAACATGCACAATTCCTAATTAGCTCTTCCAGGGAGAGACACATATCCTTAATTATTAACATCCAGGAGTGGCATGGGATTTACCTCATAAAAATGCCTTTTTTTCCATGGCTCTGAGTAGAGATTTTGAGTTAATAGCAAAGCCCCTGAACATGGCATCATCACCAAACTTGCTGCAGATGAAGAGAAGGGTTAGGGGTATACTACATAAAAAAGCATGTCTCTTAAGGTAGCCATACACAGGTCGATTTGTCAGCGATCGATTGCCAATCTGAACTTTCCAGGCGATCAGGAATCGGCAATTGATCAGGAATCGATGCGACACCACCTTGGAAATCCGATGTGTGGCTGATTTGGACATGACCCGATCTCCAAAATGGCCGATTTCACAAAATCCATCGATTTGAAAGGCAAAACCCAATTGATGACCCGTGGATTGTACTCTCTGCCCAGCCATCGCGATTGCGGGAGAAACGGCTTTTCGTGCCATAAAAAATTGTGCAAAAAGCCAGTAACGCCCAGAGGGTTAAACATGAACAAGCCTGGAATCTACAGAGCAACCAACATTTGCCCAAAGAGCTGGAATGCTATTGCATCCACTTCCAGCTCAGCAGATTCTAAAGACCTAAAGATATTTGGTAAATAAGTATTCTATCTATTTAAAGGGGGCCCATGCTTTGGTGGTCTACCCTAGGAGGAGATAAGAAGGAACACTTACCTAAAGGTGAATAAATCTAACTTAATTTTATCCTCCACTCAAAAGTAAAGTATATATATTTTAGGATCTGTGGCCTATGATACACAGGGGCCTCACATATATATGATCATATGTACAAACATATATATGAGTATACATACATATATATCTATGCTGATATTAAGTTGTTTACTTATTGATATACTTTTTTGAAACTTCTTAGTTCAAGGGTGATTCTCCTCCCCAGGTGTCCTTACCTACCCGCTACAAAAACACCAGCTTGGACTGCAATGTTATAAATATCTTGATGAAGCCCACGATGGTAAAGGGCAAAACACGTTGTATACCATTCCATATTACCATCCTGTATTTTGTATGGCTTCATATGCACTTTATGTAAAAACAGAATTATAATGATTTTAAAAATAAATGTCACTATGCTATATGTTGTGATCATGCACTGATTATGTATAAATAAAATTATGCCTTTTTAGTAGAGATTGATAATCCTTGACTTCTTTCAGCCAGCTCCAAATACACCCCTAGGGTTGAGGGTACCCCCTGTTTGGTTTATGTACCAATGTGGTAATACATATGGAACAAACCTTTTCTTTTGACCTAAAGATATAGTACTTCAATTAGTGCCTTTTAATTATTTCACAATAGTTAGGTGCTTGGTACCTCTTTAAGTAGATATACTCTTTATTGCTTATTATAACAATTACATTGTAAAGAGTACAGCTGAGACAAAAAGAAAATTACTTTAAATATTTAATTGTGCTTTGGGGTGTTTATACACAAGACCGAGCTTGCAATTTGATGCAAGGTTTACTTTAAGAAATTTCTCCTAAAACTATTTAGCATCACCAAGTTCTTAAAAATAAATTGCATGTAGATGGTTCCTAAAAATAGTCCAGGATCAGATTTTATGTCCAGTTAGTTAAATTTACATTAGCCTCTTTTGATTTTAAAATCTTATTAAACCCGATCGCCAGAGCAGATGTATCATATATAGTCAAAGCTTTACTATTAAGCAGACTTGCCCCCTTTAACATGTAGTATTTCATCTCTGCAGCTGCCTGGTCTGTTCTCAAAGTTGGATAACTAAGAGAATCATAAAAAATGATATAAATACATTTATATATAAAAAGATAACTGCTACAGTGCTACATACTATTTTACAAACCTTTTGTTTGTGCTTTAGTATGTAGCGTGTCAGATGACCATGTTGAATTCTGGTACATGTAGTTGCAGATGTTTATTTTTTTATTTTTTTTATGGCAAAAAAATATTTTTGCAGCTGATCACAGTGATCATGCATAGGATTAGAAGGGGATTGTGTAACAAATGGTCTTGTAGAAACATGCTAATGACTTTTTACCAAAGAAGCATTCAAGGTCATGGAGCATAAAACACACAGCAATTAATGAACTGGATCAACGGCAATGGTTTGTGTCTGGCAGTGTACCAGTACAGTCATTGAATGGAATGCGTGGGACAAATGCAGAGCCTTGGCACGTGGCAGGAATTAAACATGATTCATTGCAAAATGTACCTGTTGACTATGCAAATTAAAAGCAGCTATTTCAGTATCTGAAGTCAATTACGCATTAATGAGCACAAAGGGTTGCTTTGTAAAACTTGTGAAAAGATCCAGCTCCAGGTTCCTTGATTATATCAAGTCAGTGTTCTTCTGGTCCTTCAGGTGAGCATTTACCCAACCTGCCCAACAGAGCAATTATTTGCATAAAGGTTAGCCTCCAAATCATATATCATAGTATTGGTGGGACCTGAGGACAGGTTTTGAGAAAAAAATGTTCTTCAAGAATTAGCGGCCAGCCAAGGCTATTTCTTCAAAACGTTTTTTGCTGCCAATGCTGAACAAAGCATATTCCTGCACGAAAACCGCCCACTCTTAAGCATGTTGACAGCAGGACTAAAATGAAAAGACATATATAATCCAGAGACAATACTCAAAGGTCATGACTCATAACCTTCAGGCTATCCAAAATTTTTTAGGTGAGCAACAGAACCGAAATACACTAACAGCCGCACCCAGCCAAAAGAAACTAAAAGCAGCCACTACAGCCAAAAAGGTCAATTTATGAACCCTCTACCCATGGCTGGCACAAGAAGCAGCCCGCTGGCTCCCGAGATGGAGGCTCCCGAGATGGAAGTGATTGCAGCCAGGAAGTGAGTGGGGAGGCAGGATATCTGACCCGCATTTCAGATCGTGGCCCATTAGTTGAAGTGGACACAAGCCCATTCAACTAAATTGAGATGATCAGTGGCGATCGTCGCATGCGATTAAAATTGTTTCGGCCCCGCGGCTATGTTTCCACTACAGGGATTGGCCATGATTTTTCGCGATCAGGAGAATTTTTGACTGTGATTTTCAGCTGCGCCCGATCGCCCCTGATCGCGTCCATAGAGAATAAATGGGCATGCAATTTTTTAATGTGTCTATTTGTGTCAATGAGCATGATCTTGGGGCGTGGTCAAAAATGCCGTAGGGTGGTGTTCAAAATCATCCCCAAAATTGCGACCGCTTATGTTGAATCATGCCCATTGATCAGCCGCGGTCACCGTGCTGCGATTAAAAACGCAGCTGATCGTTCTAGTGGAAACATAGCCTTAGGCACCAGACATGGTAGAATAAGACACTCAAGAATGAAGGAATCTATAATATGTGTATTGTCTATCACAGTGTTTTTCAACCTTTTTAGGCAAAGGCACACCTGTTTCATGAAAAAAATCGGAGGGCACCGACGATACGCATAATCGCGACGCACTTAGTACGTCATCAGCAGGTGCCCCGCTGGAACGCAGATGCGTACCAGCAGAGCAAAAACACCGCCCCTGGTCCGATTGAAGGAATGCTAAGCAACCGCATGCTCACAGAGCCGGTCCGTGTATAACACGGATCGGCTGTATAAGGGCTTGTTTCCACTTGTGTGGAAGCCGGCGGCCCGATTTCCGCCGCTAAGAACCGCCGCCGCTAAGAACCGCCATTCAACTCTATGGCCGCGGTCAGTGCTGGGCGGCCGCAGAATAGCGCGGTCCGCCACCTAAAAACTCGGAAGACTTATACTATAAGAGGCAGCTAGATAGGAGGGCCGAGAGTGGGGTCAAAAACCCACGGTACACCAGGCAACATCCCGCGCGGGATGTTGCCTGGTGTGCCGTGGGAACAGTGGTTGAAAAACACTGGTCTATCAGGACAAAATTCTTTCATCCATCCAGAGCTAGACTGTTAAAGTTGAATTGCAGCCCGTAAATATTGCCTTGGGTGGCACCAGAACCGCCCTTAGAAAATGCTAGTCCAGATGATGACGTGGCTGCTCTCCAATACAGGTGTGATCTTCTTGATAAGCAAGTGCACATAATGCATAACAAACTGGAAGACCAAGAAAATCATTCCAGAAGGAACAACCTGTGCACAGTTGGCCTTCCTTAGTCAGCCACTCTCAACTCTGCAGCTCCTCTGCTGTACCTGCAATCCTGGGCCTCAAAGGTCCCTTCCTTGTGGAAAGGGTACTCAGAGTGGGTCCGCCCAAGCCAGAACAAAAATCTCTGTGTGGGGTGATCGAAAGCTACCTGGATTTCACGGTGAGACAGCTATTCTCCAGACATACAGGGCTCAACATCACCCGGTGATCGATGGATCCCTTCTATTCTTCTCCGGAGGTGACAATTCCTGGTAACACTTCGTGTTACGAATCCTGTGGGGAAACAACTTACCTTTTCAATTCCACTGGAGGTCAAGAAATACCTATTTAAGCTGGATGCAAAGCACGCAAGTTTGGTATCCTCCACACAGCTGATCTCTCCTACTCCGTCTCCAGGATCACCGCCAAGGCGATCTCCTCCTATATCCTCCCTAGATGGCCGGACTTGCAAGAAGTGCAATCTCCCCCTTGAGTGGAGTACCCCTTCTCCTTCTATGGAGATTCAGCACGAAGCTCGGTTTTTATAAAAAAAATTTGCTGGGGCTCCATGCAGAGGACAGTCCCTACCCCTATGATTGTTTTACCTAGCCTCTTCCAACTGCCTTTGCCTAGCTGGATCCCGGACAGCAAGTTTGGAGTTCAATTGATACCATTTATTGGCTAACTGTCTAAGTCATTAGAGAAGCAAGCATTCGGAATGTTGCAGATCCCTTCTTCAGGTTTAATAAAATTCTGGTTTTTGAAACTCACATTTATACACACAACATAGTCATAAATATTTTAACAACGCAACAGTTTTGTCTTGACACACATGACTGATGGAGGTGAGAGTGAAAGGTTAGTTTTTGGAGATAGTGATCAGAGTTAGGAAGAGTAATTGGGGGTGATAAAGATAAGAGGTTCAGCCATGATATTCACCTCCTTCAGCAATTAATATGTCCATAGACCAGGAAAGCAGAGAAATGTATCAACATTGTATTTCTTGGAGAAACCTAAATAGCAATGATCTTTAAATTATCAGAGATTAGGCATAAATGGCTAAATGACATAAAGTTAAGGAGTCCAGACACATTATTGTTCAGTGATGAAGAGCCTGTCTTTCTGTGTATTCAAATTTCCCATCAGTACCATAACCCTGAGATCTCTTATGCTGCGGCCAGCGTTGCAGAAATATTTGTTAAAATATTTATGACCATGTTATTTTGTGTATAAATATGAGTTTCAAAAACCAGAATTTTATTAAGCCTGTATATATATATATATATATATATATATATATATATATGTTCAAAAACAAGCAAAGATCCTAGGGAGTGCAGAGCTGGGAGGTCACTCAGCACTATCAGCTTCAGCTCAGATGATATTGCTGACATTCTTAATTCTAAAAAAAATCTTATTCTGACAGCTGGAGGGGAGCTTGTTCTGAGTTCTCCTCTCCCACTGCATAACGTCGTGCCTAGGCAGCCGAAATGGTGTCTGGGACATCTCTCCCAGGCAGGAAATCCTCAGCAGCTGATCCCCCTCTTCACCCCCCCCCCCATGAGTCTTTGCAGCTCCGATAGAGAAGAGACAGGAGGAGAAGGTGGATTGGAGGGGGGCAGTGTGGGCAGAAGTCTGCAGGAGATGCCAGGAGCTAAGATGCAGGCATGAGAACTACAAGCAAGTATAGTGAGTATAGTGTGGGGGTTTTTTTGTGTAGCAGTTTCCAGCATCTGAACTGCTGACAGGTGAGTTTTGTGTCTGTTTAATGTTTAATTTAAGTTTAAAATCGTTTTAAAGAAAAAAAATCTTGACTAGTGGAAGAAATAAAAAAATGTACCAGAAATCTTTTATAATCTTTATTACTGTATAGCGCAGATGCGGGAGACATTTCTGGAGAGGGAAAATAAATCATTAGCATTAATTGCACGGAGCTACAACTCTGTCCATAGCTTACATGACAGAACGTCTTCACTAGAAGATCCACAGCTGGGATACTGCACATGTGAAAAAGGTCCTGAATCACATCAGGTACAGAACTATTGCTCCTGGGCCAGGCACTACCTGCTAAGGATCCCCCCAATTGACAAGGCCTAGTAACCGGTTTCCACCTTAAATAAGGCACCCTTACATTTTAGCCTCACCCTGAAATATAAGGCATCCCCCAAAATAAGGCACCCTTGAAGATACGGTACTGTAACTCTGGACAGGGGGGGGGGGGGCAATCAAAATGACACAGGATGATCAGAAGGGGTTACTAAAATCGTAATCCCCCCTTTTGGACCCCTTTTTCTCCAAATTGTGGCCATGGCTGTGCACCCTGAACAGGATCTATACTACCTATCTTGCTACAGACTAGGTTAGCTCATCCAGATTCATATAAGCCACAGTCATAGTCAGACTAGACGCCATAGGATGATCTTCCAGGAGCACAGTTTACTTCAGTCAACCAGACTGCTTAGAGCACCAGATTGTTGTTTGAAAGATTTCTCCGACAACCAAGCCCCCATTACCAATATGCAGCCCAGGATAAAGACCACCAGGCAAATCTATAAAGGCAAAAATAATCCAACCACATATTGGAGAAGTCTAAACAGAGGACAAAGTCAAGGAAAATTAAGAACAAAAAACTTAAATTGAAAAGGATAAAACAAAAAAATTACAAAAATGGAAGACTGACTAAGAACAATAAGGTAATCGGGGGCCATTTTAAACAAAATGTTTAAAACATTAATTATACATAACAGTTAGAAATACCCCCTCTACCACCATAACGCGTCCACTGAGATGTGCATTTGAGAGAAAACAAAAATCACAAATTTGATGTTTGGACAGCCACAATTATTTCATTACTGGTATGATTATTTACTTCAAACATTTTTTATAAAATGGCCCCTAATTCCTGTTCTTAATTTATATTATGTGCAGTTCAGAGCAAAAAAGATACAATACAGATGTTATGTTTGGCGTGCTTCTACACCACGAATAGCATATAAATGGGGTGGAATGGAAGCTCAATCTGGGATCTCAAAGTATAATAATAAACATGAGATGTTGGATAAGGGACCAAGCTTATTAAATGCAATTGTACTATGAATAGGATCAACTTCAGAAGATCATTGCGAGACTTATGATATTTTCCATTTCGGGATAAACACATCTATGGTCTGGCTTGTTTTAAATGTGTTGGCAAATAGGTCCAACCCTCCCTACCCTTTCTTGGGTTCACTTTGGCAATGGCTCTCCAGATTCTGGATTGCCTATGCTACCTTGTAATGCTGGTCTTGCAACTATATCATTACTGTGATCCATTGAGGAGTCTGATGTAAGCCGATGCTGCAGTACATTGATCCTTCAGTTTTGCTTAGTTTTTTTCAATTTTATGAATTTGTTGATCCCGCTCATAGAAAGGTATCCACGGCTCGATTTGTGTAGATTAGAGCACAATCAAGCATTGTGAACGTGCGTATTGCTCAATTGTGTTCTAACCTATTAAGAATCGAGCTGTGTATGGACTTTATGGTGTTATGATGTATGTGGATTAGGAAAGATTAATCTCTCTGGGGGGAGAATAGGGTTGCTCTGCTACTAAAAGCATAAGCAGAAAGAACCATGCCCTCTTGAACCAATAAGGGGCAACATCATCTGGATCTTCCATAGTGTGCTGGACAGTAAGGATAGGAGTGGGAAGGAGGCCAAAAGCACAGTGCCTTTGTGAACCAGAGAATCAATGACTAAAGACTGGCCTACTGGATCTAGAGAAGAAAAGGTTTACCTGTGTGTTGCGATGGGTAGCGGACAGGTTCACTTGCGGTTACTCTTTACCCCATTGATCTGCACAGCTGAGATGGACAGCAGGTGAGCCTGTGCCCAGAGAAGTAGACATTTAGAGAGCATGGACAGAGATCAGGACTTTATTCCCCCCTGCTTGTTGATAAAGTAGACTCTGGCAACGATGCTGGAGTACCTTTAATAAGCTCCTGGAATTAGTGGAGAGCAAAGACTGCCCAGAATTCCCTCTAATTGGATGACATGTGAGACATGGGGGGGGGGGGGGCGCAAGTCCCCAGGGTCATAGCCTCAGGACCATGGTAGTGACTATTTGAGGGTTCCACAATTGGCCTGCAGATAGATCTTTGGTCTGACCAGGCTTTCAGGACACACTGTTGGAGGGGCCTGGAGTGTCTGTGCCCAGGCATAATTGGGGATGGCCGCCATCATCAGGCCAAGAATTGACATGGCTTGCCGAATGGATGAAAGGAAATCAAATACCAGCTGGGGAACACAGACTATTTACCTAGTCTGTTTCCCCCAACTGGCATTAGATTTTCTCGTCTGTAGGCAGAAAAACTTAAAACTGGAATTAGAGGCAGGTGGTCTAATTGTGGATGGCAAACCTCAAGAATTGCTGGTGGTCTAGGTAAATTGGGACATGAAGATAATGGTCATGGATGTCTAGTGGTGCCATATACGTGCAGGGTGGTAGGTGTGCTGTGTAAATGCATTCAATGCAGAACTGCCGATACTGCTGGGAAGACATTGTATGGAAAGACGGTAAAGGTGTATGGGGGCCTTTGGGAAAGACTTTTCCACCACAAACCCTCTTTTCTTGTCCGCTGATCTTCCAAGGACTCCAATTAATTCCTCCCTGAACAGGCACTTGCCATCAAAAGGTATCTTACATAGCCTTCCTCTAGATGTGGAATTCCATGGCCATGTCGTTAACTTCTTATGGCTGAATTGAAAGGTGCATGCCAACATGCCACCATTGCAGCAGACATATACCAGAAAGGCAACAGCTTTGGAGACCATGTGAGGGGCACCCATGATCACCTTGCTGACACCTGCCAATAGAAGGTAGGTCTTTACCTGTTCTAGCCAGAAATTAATATTCCTGGCTTTGTGGGTTCCTGCAATGGCTGGTTTAGGTGTTTATGTTGAAACCTCCAAAGCTTTCCTGAGGTTACGCTCCATCCCGCGATCCATATTAAAAGCAAGATCACTTTTTTGAATCTCTTCATTGAAGTGATTGAGATGTCAGAAAGAGGCGACAATTCTCTAGCTCTTAGCATTTTTTACTTAAGATATTCTTGACAGAACAGTGAACCGTGAAGTAACTTCACTAGCCATAGTCTAGTCCTCTGTAGAGCCTCGCACCAACACACTGGATATTTTCAGTAGTGGATACAAGCTGAACATGGCTTTCATATAGCTTTTTTGGGATGTCTATGGGTTGGCTGCTGAAAGACATGGCGTTGGTCTAAAGTTCCCCAGAACAGACCTGAAGGTAGCTGCAATCTCATGTGAAAGTGGCTGGGTGCTTAGACTTCTTCTCTAGTCAAAGATCTCATGGGCTTCTTCCATGAGCATAGCCTGTCCCCGCATTTCCACTCAGCTAAGGTTTAACTTAGGCTGGGCCTTGCTCCGTAAGAAAGGAAAGGGACAATAAAATGACCATCCAGAAAAGTTTGAACTTTCATCTGGGGGGGACTGTAGGGTTATCCTAGGGTACCGAGGTACAGGGTATACTACACAGAGGCAAGCGCTTGCATCAGGGGCTACGCTGAATTTCTTCATGTCCAGAAGCCTGCAACAGGGAGTCCCTTCCAGGTTTTAAACTCTAGGAGGCGAGATCAGCATTCTATCCTGCCTACATTCACATTGCTGTTTGGCATCTGGGGACCCAGCCATACATCCCCCTAAAGGACCCCCCCCCCCTTTCCCTAGGACACTTACCTGATATAGGAGAGTGGAAGCGGTGGGGGCATGTAGCAGCCTCTATGTAAAACATTAAAAAAACAGCAGCTGTGTGCATCAGGGAGCAGGAAACACAAACATGGAAGAGGGCCAGCTTTTATATCCTGTCTTTGCATTTCCTGCAGGTGGGGAGTAGCTCTCATCAAATCGTCCTGCAGAATAATGCAGGGAACATTTTATAAAGAGGTTGTCCTGAAAAAGCCCTTTTGAGCTTTTAACATGTTTAGCCCTCATTACAACACTTGCCATTTAACCCCCATGGTCTTTTAATACCTTCAACATATTGTAAGCTTTTATACAAAGTTTGCTGTATTTTAATATTTTGCCATTGGCAACTTTTTGTTTGTGCAAACAATGTATTTGAATTTAATTTTCAATAAGGGATTTTTGGTTTTAACCGGATTTTGTTTGCGTCAAACCCATCAAAAATCACTATAAGGCTATGTCGCCACTTTAGCCATCTCTTGCAATTCATTGGCAAGCGATCAGTAGTTCCTGTCACAATTATGACCGTGCTTGATCGCACCCATAGAGTATGAATGGGGAAGTGTTAAAAATGTTTTTAAACACTTCTATTCATGTCTAAAGCTGGCCATACAGCTTTAGATCTCTCTATCAGACATCCTTTAGATCTATCAACAACTATGTAGTATAGGGTCCTCTGCGATTGAACACAGGTAGACTTGATAGTTCAGAAAGTCCCTCAAAGTCCCTCAAAGTCCCTTTTGTTTTACCAAAAGGTCAAACAAAAGGAGATCTAAAAGGAAATCTGACAGAGAAAGCTAAAGGTGTATTGGGACCTTAAGGGTGTGATCAGGGGCGTTTCAGATCGATGGCAGCACCGATGAGCCATGCAACTGCCTTTTTCAGAGAAGGACTAGCAAAACAAGTCAGGTTGCTCTAACTTAATATGATGTTGAGGTCAATGTTCAGCAGATCCACATAACTTCCCCCCCGACTACGTGACCATAATTATGTGGGTCTGCTGAACATTGACCTCCACATCAAATAGAGCAAACTGACGCTAGTCCTTCTCTGAAAAAGGCTTACCCAAGAAATAGTAAGCCTTACCAATTCTAAATGGTGAAATTGGAGTCCTGTTCTGCAGACATGCAGAATTTTCCCTTGAGCATCCAAAAAGAAATAAAAATAACAAATATTTTCATGCCAATAATTTATTGAAGATTGCTGTACACTTCCAGAAGCCACAGCAGCCCACATAGGGCAGGAGGCTGGAGCTTCTACCAAACTATATTCTGGCTCTTTGTTTTGCTTCTACAACATTACAGTATTCACGTCTCTAAAACAGGAATAGAAAGGGAAGGGACGGGGGGGGGGGGGGGGGGGGGGG
>CM070038.1:51632847-51676982 GCA_036250615.1 Ptychadena robeensis
CCCATGATTCTTGGTTTACGGGATCATGCGCAACGGGTGCAATGTGCTCTATGTTAAAAAACTTTTTTAAAATTAGTAACTTACAATGTGACACCACTATCTGCAACTTTTCATAGCTTTTAATGTTTCCCTGTGGTTATCCAAGTGACAGAAATTGTACGCGTTTAACAACAACAACTGTAGGAAGAATTGTCCTCAGGGAGATGGGAGTCTCTTCTTTCTGGCTGAGCAGGGAGCATGGGTCAGAATCAGGGGCCAGGCTAAAAATAGGTGGCGGAATGCCATTCTGGTGCGTTCCGCCAGAAAAAAAGCCCTGGTTACAATACCACAGAAAGTTGACAAAAGGTTAGTATTTAGACAAGATAACAATTATCCAGGAGCCTCCTTAAGCAAAGGCTGATTAACTCAATTCTAGATTTTGTACTGAATAAAACCAGTAACTCCTCTTATTGTTCCTCTAATCCAACTAAATCCCACTCCAGTAAGGAAACAATTGGGCTCCAGTAGTTGGGGCATTATCTCAAGTTATTCAGTGGTCTCAGTGACTGAATTCCCTCTTCTGTACTCCATGGATCACACAACTTCTCATTTGCAATATCTAGAATCTTATCTTCAGTTATGGTCAGACAATCTCTGCCACCCCCAATGGTAAAATACTCAAAGGTTCTCCATCAATAGATATAGGGCAAAAGTAAACCACAGCTACTTGAACAAGAAGCTTAGTGGTGGGCATAAAAAAAAAAAAAGTTATAACCCCCTATGCATAACATATAAAGATTTATATAGGTTTGAAATGCACAGCAATATATGTACAGCATTTGTTCCTTTGCATTTTATCATAATATTTAACTCCAATCTAAACCCACAATCTATATTTTGGCCAATATAAAGAAAACATAGCAACCCTTCAGGCTCTTTTAATATCCAATCCTTCACTAATTCTCATCAAGACTAAAGTCAGGGATACATTGAACTATGGTACCCTCACTAATTCCTCTTCCTACAGCAACCCGCTCCCTTCACTTGTTAGTGCCAAGGGTAGTCCTTACTCACAATGCAGAGCTATAGTTTGGTGTCTTGCGTGACGATTTCCTCTCACATCATCCTTCAATGAGCTGCAAAAGGATGGATCTAGTAGAAGAGAAACCTCCAGCAAGGCAAGTTCTGGAAACTTTTCCCTTTCTCTAAAAAAAGTTAGTGAAGTAGTAGCCCTATTTAAAGTGTGATATCTCCTCTTTTAGGTTTCAACCTTAAATTGTAGAAAAAGTTAGACTTTTTGTCTAACACCTAAACCTCTAACACCTAAAAATTGAACACCTAAACCTTCTCCCACAAAACTTTAGCAACCCAAACATGCAGGATACATCTCTAAAGCTGGGCAAAGACAAGAAGATTCCTGGCCATTTCGACAGCCGATGGGATGCCGTGCTCGCGCATTCGATCGGGTCGGCAGGGAATCGGGTGCGCCAACTGGTCATATTGACCAAAAATCTGCTATCATGTAAGATCGCACAGTGATCAGACATGACGGATAATTCAGATCGGATCCCATTAGTTCACATGGGGATGGCAGTCCCCAGCGGAAGTAATGGCCGGCACACAAAGGGTGCCTGGTCGATTCTCGGCACTACCGGCCATGTGTGATGACGTCATCATGCCCGCTAGGTCGGCTCGGCAGTCAACGGGAAAGCGTGCCGTCTATGCCCAGCTTAAAGCTGTGCATACATAGATAGAATTTTCATTTGATTGACATAAGAAATTAGCATTTCAAAAACATAAATGTGAATAATTCACAACCGATCATGTCCTTTTCTTGGTACCATGGAGCATGCATACAGAACTATTGGATAAAATTAGATACAAAAAACCCCCCCAAAAACTCAAATACTTGAAAGATTAACTATAACTCACCAACATACCCAATGATTTGGATAACTTTTGGTCGCTTCAGCCAAAAAGGAATTTTAAAAAGGATCAACTTAAAACAATCGTGCAAGGCAATTAAACAGAATAATAAAAAATATAAAATATTGAATAATGTATTAAAAGCTTAAAACTCCCAATCCATCTAAAATATAAACAACCAGAACAGCCATTCTCAACCAGGGTCCTTGGTACCCTAAAGCACCTAGTCTTGAGTAATATGCAGTGGCATTGTCCCTACTGTCAGGATGGTTCTGAGGTCAGAGTCATAACCATGCAACAAAATCCCTTTCTTTGAGAGCATAATGTGGAGATTTCAACTCAATGGAGACTATGTCCAAGGGTGAAATTTGTCCTACCGACCACCAACACTAGAAGCATTTATATCACATATCGTGCTCTCCAACTAGCCACTAATGTAAGCAGGCACTACCATGACCATCAGAAATTGGTCCTTCCACACTGGCCATAAATGCAAGGGGCTGTTTCTGTTGACTTTCAGTGAAAGAAGGCTTCCTTTTTCATATTAAACTATCACTGAAATTAGGTTAAAAACAGCCCACCGTTGCTATTAAGTTACAAACAGAATATTACTTTATCAACAATTTACGGTTAACACTATGATATTGATTTTAACTGAGGATCAAAGACCTGAATATAAATTTCAAGGGTTCTTGTAAGTTGAGAAGGTGGAGGAAAGCTGAACTAGAGTTTCCATTAACTTGGATAAGCCAAAAGGTGGAGCCTAATCCTCATTAAAAATGTTCGTGCCCCACCACTAAAACTTTCCCAAGACAGATATAAATCAAAAACCAGAGAGAATAAGGTGGTTTATCGTTTTTTGATCAACATAACATGCATTTCATGGAGGTTAAGGACATTCAGTATATTCAGATTCAAATCTTGGAATATATACGGAATGCCATTAACCTCCATGAAATGCATGTTATGTTGATTGTTATGAATTGAATGGGCTTTTTGAGGGACCAAAGAACATTTTTGACAAATTAGGAAAATAAAATTGGAGACATCTACAGAGTTTGATTGGCATAGTTTGGCATCTTCATGTCATAGTTTATGTTTTATACATCTCATTAGTCATGGCTATGAAAATGATTAGGTAGATGCAAAACATTTAATATCAGCATGCAGACTGCAACAGAGCCAAATATAACCATAGAAGCTGCAGAGACAGCCTTCCTGACTTAAGGTACCCATACACGTTGCGATTTTTCAGGGACCGATGCGATATTCGACGCTCGATTTTTGCTTTAGTGCTACTTCTAAAAGTCGGTCGGATGCCCGATTTTTCGGCCCCCGATTAGTCACAGCCCGACCAACTGATCGGCTGGTTGGATTGGGAATCTTTTAAAAGTGGCCGACCGACTGAAAATTACAGGCATCCTCATTCGGGACCCGACCGACTTTTCGGAAGATTTTTCTAAAAACAGCATCGGTCGGACTACATTTGCATGTTAGGAATCCCAAACGATCGACCTACCGGATCGGTTGGAAGGGCTAAAAACGCACGAAAAAAATCGCAACAGCGTGTATGGGTACCTTAACTCAGTTGCAGTCTACATGCAAATATGGAGTTTCTATGCATCTCTTTGAAAATCTTCAGTAACTAAGAGTGCCCATACAAGCGTGGAACGATGCATTTGAGCATCAAAAAGGAGGAAAAAAAAAAGTATCTAAAGTGATCAAAATCGAGCAATAACAGAACATGGAACAAATAGTCATGTTGGTAAATTTTGGTCAATCTGGCTATGATCTAATGCATAATTAGGTGTTTTTTTTCGATTGGGGAAAAATTGCATGCAACCACTACCTGTATTAGCCATCTTTTTTGCCATTCATTGTAGTCAAGGTACCCATATGTCAAATGAAGACATTTAATGATCATCCATGTGGCTTCCTTAGCTGTGTCAGCGTTTATGCTTTGGCATAGTGTCTTGTAATGTAAAGTCAGGCTCTGATTTCCAAGAACATGGTGGTAACATATAAGCAGTTGGGACGGAGTGAATCAGTGTAGTGTAATCAAAGCAAGATTATCGTAAATATTGCCCAGCCTTTTGTCAATAGTATCCACCCATTCCAATGTCCAAAGAAATACCATGTCAATTGGCTAAATAGGAGAGTAGTTTATAATAATTATATATATATTTATTAATAGAGAGAAGGAGAGAAAGACAATACAGATGCCTAATAAGATGCTTTGTTTGACAGTTTTATTGGCTTGGTTTTAGTCTGCATGCATTTTTGTCAAAATTCAACATTTCTAAAAGCAACCCATTGCAATTAAACAGTGTTGTAAAGCCATTGTACTAAAATGTCCAGATTCACAGATTGTGTCCTCGCAGCTGCAACAAATCAGCATCACCTAGGCCATTCCACCATGATCTTATGGTCCCTTAATTCATTTACAGGCTTTGAGTTCTTTGGACTGCAACTAAGCCAATCCATCTCTGCATGTTCAGAGTTTGGCTTATTTGTATTCATGGAATTTCATTCATGGAATGTATATATAATATACATGCGAATATGATATTCAGTCTAAAGACATAACTTTGGACAACACATTTATGGAGTTAACTTTTGGACTTGTAAATGGGAAATGAGGGTGGCGAGATCAAGCTTGTTTAAGATTAAAGTTATCTATCCAAACCATATATGCGTCAACCCTGAGGCATCTACGGAATGTTAAGCTTAGAACACAAGATCAGTTGCCAAATTCCCATTTAAAGGACTAATCTGATCGTTAGTCCCAAATCACTGCACATACCTGTGCAATGTACCATACAACTTACTATTAAGGTCAGATAGAAATGACTGGAATTTCAGTTAGATTGATATATACATCTTTTATACATTCGATTCATATCTACCTCTACCTAGTGCAATCAATGTACTAGTGCCAGTTAAATCACCTTAAAGCCCCCCATACACCACATACAATTACCATGCAATTTCTGTACAACCAACTTTTCTACTACCAAAACCATGTAATAGGAGGACCTTTCTACACCTTCCAATCACTATGTATTCTATCAGGGAGGTCAATATACTACATAGTTGTTGGTAGGTCTCATGGAAATTGCATGGAGAAATCTCAAGGTGTATGGGGGGGCTTTAGACGCAACCATTTTATCAGATTTGATAGTAAAAAAACATGATCATGAGTGTATGCCCTGTAAACATTTGGATCATGGATCCTTTAAATGTCCAGTATGACAGTCAGGATAGAACACTTAGTTTACACTGATCCAATATGAGAATAATGAAAGTGAAAAGCATTTTACTTCAAAATTTAACAATCCAATTCACAAAATTCTAAATCATATGGTATAAAATTATTTAAATGAAAACATTTTCACAAGAATAGACATTTATTAACACAGAAACAGATTTTTTTTCCAATTCTTATTTTCCATTTTATATTACGGATTCTTTACAGATGAAGCCAAACAAAAGGATTAACGCGGCCATTTTGCTACACCCAAAGATACACGTGTCAATGGACTCCCGGAAGCTAGTATCCGCCATCTTACTACACCCAGACCTTAGAGCGAATAGGTTAACTTGTCAGGCCTCGCCATAAGCTGAAAATCCGGCCGGAGACATATACACGAACACTACATCAGGATAGGAACGTGACGCTTTAATCACACTTACGGTACAGTCGCTTTCCCCGGTACCTCTGCTGCATATACATGGTTGCTGTTCCTCTTCCGGGAGCACTGGGCAGGGTTTTATATAGAGTATCACAACTACATTTCCCGAAAGCCTCTCCGTTTAAAAGGCTCCGTTAAGGTATAAGTGCGTAATGACGCAATCACATTGTTTGTTACTAGAAGTCAGGTGATGGCTAATTCTGTGTCATCAATACCAGGAGACATCTTGTTGAGGGATTTTGTGCAAGATGCACTTAAAGGGATCATAGATTAAATTACATTATACTTTAGGCCATATAAAAAATATATATATATATACCGTTTTTGTACATCCCAACCTTCTAATTCTCTAGTTTTATAGTCCAATCATTATTAGGGATCTTCGATACCACATGCTTTAAACTTTCTGCAACACAAGTTGTACGATGTGCATAGTACACAATTTCCTTAGTTCACCCACATCCACCCTGAAGCCAACATGCACATTACTGGTAAATGAACACTGCATTACCCCAGTTCTTGGGGCAAAAAAAATAAAAAAACATCATTGCTGCAGTGCGTTATGCTTTAATGCACTGCATTGTACAAAAAAAAAATATAACCCAAGGTACGCATGTGGGCAAGATAAGTTTGCTAAGCAAACCTGTGTACCAAGTGGTAACACTAGCTTGCTGAATTCCAGTAACAGCAGCGCACCTCGGCTAGTGTGAATGGGCCCTTAAATTTATTTTGTTAGTGATATATATTTATTTATTTTTATACCCACAGTATGTGCAAAAATAGACTTTTTGTTTTTTTTGGATAAATGTAATGTAAAAGCTAAAATAAAATAATCATCAATGTAAAAGGTTCAGCGAACCACATCTAACAGGCTAGATAGATATGGCCCTAGGGCTGTAGTTTGCTCATGTCTGGTCTAGACAGTCTCTTGTCCCTCCTGAGATACTTGGCTATACAGGAGTATGTCGAACGAACAGGGTCAGACCTGTCTGTATTTCCCTTTTCGATCACCAAGTATCAGCCAGAGATCGATTCTTGCGTCACTCCATTATGATCAATCGCCGGAGGAGGGGGGGGGGGGGGATCGAGCAATGTATGGCCGTCTTCAGTCTTTGGCTCCCAATTCTCCTTTAATCAACAAGTTCGACAGTTGTAAAGTTCTTGCGTGCTAACAAGGTAAGCTGGCCATAGACATGTAGATTCCATGCCAACGTCGCAACAGATTGGCTAGTTGTTCAACGACCGCACACCCTTTGTGCGCTGTTATTTTAATTACTTTGGATGAGGCGGTCAACCAGCAGCACAATCAGCCGCAAATCTAACCATCCATGTGCAGCTGTACATGCTATATATCATATACTGTCCTTTCTGTCTTGTAGAATAACCTGGAAGGAAGAAAATCTGTGTTCAGGAAATCCTCTTTCTGTTGTCACCGGACCATTTTCTTGGAAATTTTCAAGATGACTATAAAGTGTGGAGTCTTATCACCTTATGAGCAATGGTCACAAAAACTAATAATATACAAATCTTCAACTAGGGCAGCTTTAAGGTTTTCATTATCTCCTCTCCTGTATATCTCCTGGTTCATTAGGTGTATTCATTTTCTAATTCCATTCCTGGAACTGGTATGCAGATCACAATTAATGCAAGAGTTTGCACTGGAGGTATCTGTAGTATTTCAGTAAAGGGCTTTTAAATTGACATTTACCTTACCCTTTTAACCTTTGGATCTTGGAAGCATAGTTCTTTTAACAAAGTAGAGACAGCTCTGTGACTGGACAAAACTATGTAACCTGCTTCTTTCAGCAGACAGAGCTCTATTGAATGTTGAGATCTATAAATTAGACAAATTGTGTTTTGAGACCAGGTAGTGCCAGTGTAGTGTAATGGCAATGAGTTAGTAATATTTCTTTTACATTTGAACTTAACCCAGCCCAGTCAAGAGGTGCTCCTAACATCAGAAAAAAATGACTTACAGGAGGGACTAAAGCTAGCCATAGATGGTATGATTCCTGCCCAATTTTGCTGGTAAACAACCACCATGCATGTTCTCAACGATCTCTCGGCCGATCCACCTCAACAGATCGACCAGCATCCCCATCCAAAGTATCGTCTGGCACACAAATCCGTGAGGTAGTTGTGTGTGAGGCCCCGAGGATAGGGACCTAGGTCCTAGCTCCATCTGTCCCCATGGCCCCCTCCCCCCTTTTAACATTCTTTTTGGGATGTCGGCCAGCTTTTATAATTTTTCATACATCAAAGTATTGAAGCTGCATGACCTAGGATCGCTCCTAGGTTTCAACACAAAGGGTACCTGCCAATCCTCTGAGCAACCGGCTGCAGCTTGATGATATCATCATCACACTGCAATTGGCCACTAGAGAAGCGGACTGTCTATGGCTACCTTAAAGGCAGCTTATCACTACTTCTACTTTCACCTCTTCTGAAGTAGAGGGAGGTTGCTTCATATGCAGAGGGATAAATACACTGTTAGAGTTTCTCCAGGTACATTGAGAAGACATGCCAGCGGTCCGGCCAAAGTTCATCCCACCTACAAGGGATTGTGGAGAGGTCAAGACCAACCCTTGCTTACAGCCTTCTCCCGTGTATTGCATGCATACTGTTTTAGTCACATCCATAGTGCCTATGTGCCTTGCTGTGAGGAACTGCATAGAGTATGTCCAGGCCAGGGATGACGTTTTGGACTTGTGGGCCACAATAGTTCTAAACAATACAATAATTTGACAGAAGGGCCAGACCAAGAGCGGATGGGTGGAGTGTTTTTGTGAACTAATAAAAAATAAAATCATCATCAATGTAAAAGGTTCAGCGTGCCACATCTAACAAGCTAGATATAGCCCTCGTGCTGTAGTTTGCTCATGTCTGGTCTAGACAGTCTTGTCCCTGCTGATATACTCGGTCATACACAAGTTAATCTGTCGATCGAACAGGGATCCCACCTTTTGGGATTTCCCTTTTCGATCGCCAGAAGTATCAGCCAGAGATCGATTCTTGCGTCACTCTATTGAGATCAATCACCAGGGAATCAAACAGTGTATGACTGCCTTCAGTCTTTGGCGCCCAGTTCTCCTTTAATCAACAAGTTCTTCAGTTTTAGAATTAACAAGGTAAGCTGGCCATAGATGTGTAGATTCCATGCCGACTTCGCAACAGGCGTTTGTGCCGAGAATGGACTGCACACCCTTTGTGCGCAGTTATTTACTTTGGAAGAGGAGACCAACTTTGCAGCAGATCGATCACTGCCAGCGTGCATGGCGGTCGACCTGTGGCAAAATCGGCCGCGTCAATGTCCAGCTGAACATGCGGATATTGAAAGAAAGCAGAGCAGCAAGATGGACTCATCGCTCTTCTGCTTCTCTTCCTGCCAAGTCACAGGGTAGGGGGCAGGACAAGCCCTCGAAGTGTCAGTGAGCTCTACTTCAGCTACCTCCCACCTTTTACTAAAAAAATATTTAACAAAAAGACACATCTTTGCCACGTCCCTATTTATATACACTCCAATTCTAAATAAAATTCAAAAACACAAACTATTCATATCTAGAAGTCAAATATATCTTTAACTTGGTCTTTAAAACTGGTACTTGCATTTATTTTTAATAATTTTTTTTTATTTAAAGATCGTTACATTTACCCTCCAATCTGGTCTTTCTTCTGTTGTGATATCCAAAATGTATTAAAAAGGTTCAGCATTAATGTGAATTGTACACAGATTCCCTATGGAAAAAATTGTGAGCCCTTGGTTTGCTTCACAGTGATTACCCACACTGCCAAAATACTAATATCAGGTTAAAGTACCATGGTATTACTGTGCTAGATTTGCTAGCAAAGTTACTTGACCTAAACCCCATAGTGAATCTTCCAGAGAAAGATGAGCGACACCTGACCCAAAGAAGCAGATGAGCATTAGGCTGCTATAAAAATCATCTTGGTTTTCTATAACACCCCAACAATGCTGCCGGCTCATTGGGCCCATGCATAAATGCAGTATTTCATGCAAAAGGACCCCCAATTGCGTAGAAATATACCATGTACCATTATGAAAACATTCTGTAAACATTCTACATTTCTAAAGGCTCCCATACACGGGTAAATTTTTCACTAGATTTTTGAATGTATGTTCACGGCATTCGATCGATCGAGTACTGCCCACTCTGAACAATCGTCCAAACAAAATAGACTAAAAATTTGATCGGACATTGATCATCGGACATGTCTTTTTTTGGGGTCGATTGTTTGGCAATCGAAATATATGTTGGTAGACCCATAGCTCCCAATGCAGCAGCCTTTCCAATCGATGGATTTTGTGCAAGCGGCCTTTTTGGCGATCAGCTCCTGCCAAAGTCTACCACACATCGGATTCACAAGGTGGTGTTCCATCGATTCCAAAATGATCGATCGCCAATTCCACGATCGCTAGGAATGATCAAAATCGGGAATCAATGACAAATCGAGGCATCTATGGATACCTTAAGAGACTGGATATTGGGTTTAATTTTAAGGTCAGTTCTAAAATGTAGACAATTTCCAGCAACAGTTTAGGAAAAATTGTGTGAATTGCAAATGCCACTTGTAACCTGTACCACAAAATTTTATGTTAGGCTGGCATAGCACTGCTGCCCTCTGCCTTGTTTCAATGTGAGAGTAGAACAGTCCCCTGTGAGTCCTGGAAAAAGCAGCTCATGCTGTAATTGTTGCATAAGCCCAATGTCTCCTGTGTCAAGCAGTCGCGGGATTTGCAGCCAGGTCTGTAAGGAGAAGGCTGGGTTATGAGAGGTCAGCAAGGATCAGGACTTTAGACATATTAGAGTATTTGGGATTTAAAACAGGCTAGGGGTACATCTTGAGGATAGCGATGTATTTTATATAACAGGTGACCTTTACTTACTAAAGGGTGATTGAAATCTAGACAGTTTCTGGGTTTAAGATATTTTCCTAAATTACTAAATTAAAACCATAGAATCTTCTCTCAATGGCATTTTAAATTGATGAATGTAGTACCATAGTAGCAGTTTTCCCCATTATGTATAAAGAATACAAAAAAAAAAACAGGATCCATGCATTATAGAATGCTTATCAAGATGTATGCTGGGAAGTGTCCCATTAATAAACTAAACTTCTAAAAATGAAAATATTGCATTGTGTATGACACCATTAAGTCCCTAGATGAGCCAACACGAATCCATTCTTATAACCTCAAATAAAATGTGATTCATCTTAGCAGACCACCAATTTCCTTTGCTCCTCACACCAGTTCTGATGTTCTCGTGCCAATTGTAGGCATTTTCAGTGGTGAACAACAGGTAAAAAATGGTGCACAAATGCACCAACATTGTCTTCCAGGCATGTAGTAGTGGATTGATGCGTTAGCCACAGAGAGTTTGGAATTCGAGTGATACCTTTTAGTGGCTGAAGTTGGCCAATTAATGGTATCACTTGAACTCCAAACTCTCTGTAGGCATGTATGAGTAAATATGAAAAACAGACAAAACTTGCTCCCTTCCCCCATTAAGCATAATAGGTGCTTTAACACTGATACGTCCATGACACTGAATGGTTAAATGTAATGTCATCCTCCCTGGCAGGTCTCACCTTCACCTAGGGCTAAATCACACTAATGGTAAGGAAGAACCTATTTACCATGACGACAGGTTCATGATGACATCTCTTCCAGCCACAGAAACACAATTGACCAGTTCAACAAAAGAACCTCTCAAACTCTGGTGATGTATTTATGTTCCTGTTGGAGGAACCCATTTCTGATGCGTGGTCCTGGGAGGATTGGGAATAAATAGGTTTCTCTGGAAGCTCTTTCAACTAGCAGTACAACTTAGAGATCATTAGAGGGAAAGCCATTTTGGTAATCAGAATAGTGGAGGAAAAGTTCAGCCAAGTATGGCACAGTGGCCTCCTAAATTTTGATTATGATCAGCTGAATTACTGAAAACACTGGGAAGTAACGTATACTAGACATTTGCTGGATGATTTAGAGCTGCCAATATAAAAAGATACCATGGTGGTTTTATTGGTAATAGCAGCTCCTCCCCTTCAGGCAAGTCACTTATTCAGCTATACGTAGATTTCATAGTTGATGGTAGATATTCTCCCTGAGGCAATCACGATAGATGACCTCTGGCTCTTTTTCTGTGTCACAAACTGGGGTGGAAACATCACATAAAAAACACAAATCACAAACAAATTAAACTTCAACTTTTTATTGTTTTAAGATATACATTCTTAAATGTGAACAGACTTTTGCTAAATATATTTACAATCTGTGTGTATACAGGGGAAACATGTTTTGTTTTTTTATATACATATTGAGGTTAAACCTGACAATTCTACCCATCCCAGAACAAGACCACCCACCTGCCCTTGTGCCCACCCAGGTTGCTGGTTGGATACAAAGCACTGCACTTTTTTTTACTGCAAAATAACCCTGGGAGCTTCCCAAACACTCGTTTTGCAGCAAAAAAAGGTTCAAACCTACAAGATTCAAGCTAGTGGAGTGGACCAAAGACCTGAGGATTAGGGGAACTGGTGTTGGAGGCACTTGGCAGGAAAAGAGTTAATCAATCCTTTGAGCCAAATGTTTTTGAAGCACAAGTTTTTAACACAAAATGGAATGTTTTTTTTCTACCCCCTACTTGTTCTTTAAATTAAACACATTTAATTCACCACTATTACAAGCAGTTGGGGTACATACCTGCAACCTAAATGGTGTGCAAATAGTAAATTTGCATGTGTGTGTATATATATATATATATATTTGTAATGTATACAGTCTTTACATTGATGAAAAACAATACAGTATTTATTTTTTCAGATTGGCCTTGATTCATCTTTGCACATGTGTGTAACAAAGGTGTGACGAGTAAAACCATCTTTCTTGAGAGGGCAAGACCGATATGATTTGAACATAAAACACAGACTTGCCTGGGCTAATTTCAGAGAAGTGGATACACCTATGTGTAGTGTTGCAAATGCTTGCACAGAGATCCAGTGCAAGCTTATGTTGTGGTATGCTAAAAACTATGCCGGCACTGAACTTAAATATCAAAGCAAGATGTATATCAAGACCCAAAATGAATAAAAACCACTTAACATAACTTGAGGTGTTGTTGAATGATGCCAACAAGATTAGATTTTTTTGGCTTAAATCACACATTGTAGCAAAAAATAAATAAATAAAAAAACAAATCTATTATTGGTTATAATAGATTACGGAAAAGCCAAATCTCACTGTTATACATTAGGCCAAAATTTTAAAGCAATGTACACCCTGGTGAATAACATAAAACTAGGCCAAAAGGATGCAGCAAACAGGACATTGGTTAACCCGCAAACTGCCAGGAGCTTCATCATCCTCAAGCCCGGTCACCACCTTGTACATCAACAAAAGCAGCCATATAAAACTTGCTGGTTTATTAAGCTAGAAATCCCTCTCCGCTCACTCCAGTGGGGGGCATAAAATAACCTGCAGAATGATAGCCTCACACACAAAAGGAATAATTCTTTGGACTTCTTTTAGACCCATTTACCACAAGTTCTTTTTTATTCTTAAGTAAAAGTCTTACAACTGCATAGGGCTGTCGTTTGGGGCAAACGTGTATTTAAGACTATTTGTGATGCAGCCTATAAGATTATATTTGATAAGGCACATTTGTGTAGATCTGATTGTAATTTCAAGGCATACAAACACTAGAGAGGTAAGGTTACCCCTCCATTAAAAAAACCAAAAACTAATCTGCAGTCCCCTGCGAAAAAAGAGGGAGGGAGACGAAATGTATGAGGTGGGGGAAATATACAAATGGGGCTTTGTTGAAGGAAGAAGGCAAGGGCTGGGTTAAAACTTTGCAGCCGGACCAATAAAACTCAGGACCCACATTCTGAAAAAACAACGTCGAAAAGACTTGTATTATAAAAACATACATATATATTTTTTCCCCTCTTAAAGACACAGTACATAAAACCCTTTTTTTTTTCAATAAACAGATCATGGGAAAACCAACAACAAAGAAAACTGAACCAGGAGAGACGACCATGCTTCAGCTTAGCAGTAAAGAAAAAGTAGAATAAAATAATTAAACTCATGGGGGAAAAGTAGTTGTTTTTTCATTCTGGAAATCTCGACTGATAATGCATCATTTATGTTGATGGTATTAATAAAAAAAAAAAATGGATTTTTGGTTAAATTTATAAGGGCTCAATGGTTTTGGACAGATGTCGGCATACTAAATTAAGCACCAGCTTCATATATGTTTTTTTTTTTTTGGTTTAATTTGCCTGTAGTTGACTTTTTAAGGTAGCCATGCACGGGTCGATTTGTCACTGATGGATTCCCAATCCGATCATTCCAGGTGATTGTGCAATTGATCGGTTCGGGAATCGGTGGCACACCACCTTGGTAATCCGATTTGTGGTCAATTTGTTTATGAGCCGCTCTCCAAAATGGCAGATTCCACAAAATCCATCGATCAGAAAGGCTGCTGCATAGGGAGCTATGGGTCCACCAACGTACTTCGATTGCCAAACTATTGACACCCCCCCCCCCCAAACATTTGGGTTCAATGTCCGATCTGATTTTTAATCGATTCCGTTTGGTCAATCGTTCAGGGTGGGCAGAACTCGATTGATCGCCGATGAACACGCACAGTGATCGATCGGTCAAAACTCGACTAAAAAATTGACCCGTATATGGGAGCCTTTCGTTTCTGAAAGCATAGGAAAAGCTTAGATCTGCTGTCCAGGTTTTGCTGTATTACGGTTGGGAAAAAAAGCAAAATTCATATCTACTGAATACTATAAAACATTTAGTAACAAACCAAGATCATGCTGGATGAATGAACAACACCATAAGAGGTGCCACCTTTCCATCATTCAATTAACAAATAAGCATGTAACTATTCATGGACAGG
The DNA here is from genome assembly GCA_036250615.1 of Ptychadena robeensis. NCBI lineage: Eukaryota > Metazoa > Chordata > Amphibia > Anura > Ptychadenidae > Ptychadena > Ptychadena robeensis. The sequence continues at coordinate 51,647,381 of CM070038.1, forward strand.
TCACATGGGTTCAGAAAGTGGACCGCAAAGGCCAACAAAAGTCACATAATTATATGACCAGTTGAAAATATTTTACTTTACTTTCAGTCCTGAGAATATGCATTGTTGATAGATATATCTGCCTATTTCATTTCCTTACTGAACCAAAGGATGCCAAGTCTACAGCTATCCCAAACTTGTCACCAAGTCAGGGTCAAAAAGTAAGGAGCAAGGTACCCCACAGAGAAAGACAATTGCAAACACATTATCTACCCATGCTTAATTATATTCCCTTTTAACGTTACAACAGACTGTATCTGGATCATCAAGGCTTCTCTTGAAGGAACTGGATTAGAATTCCAGGGCTTTATAATTATAGACAGAATCCCAACAACCTTGTCCTAATGAGGCCAGAGAGACCCTAATATTTTGCTTACAAAAAGGTATTGGGTGGACTGGCCCTTTAACATGTCTCATGAAAAGTGGTAAGAATGGTGGTGAGAATGCCCGGGAAAAAACTAGGGGCTGAAGCTCCCCAAAAACCTGAGAAAGCACCAGTCTAAAACCTGGCAAGGACAGGACCTGGGCAACAAGGGTGGTTATGACTACAGGGTCATTTGGATTTGCCAAGCAATGGATAAAAAAAAAAAATTTGATACGCTTGACATTTTGGTGTCCCATGTCATGCAGAGAGAAAGAACTATTAACATATGTACGAAAAGTAGGGACATTAAAAAGTGGATTTTGTTAAATCATTTAAAGCATTTCTTTTCTTATGTTAAAAATAAAAGCTTTTCTACAGCAAATCCGGTAATTGGTATGCATCGGTCATTTGTTTTTTGTTAAAATTTTCCCTCCCCAATAAAAGAAATAAAATATGGGATTACAAGACCAAAATGTCCTTGTTTTCAGGGAACCTAAGGACTTGATTTGGCTCAAGGGAATAAAATTTGCTGGAAAATTACTCCACTTAAGGGAGTCAAACCTTTACACATGGACTAGGCTACATCTGGTGGGCCCAGTAAGTCCTCCATTAGGAATCCCTACTTTCAAGAGAGAGTTCCTCTGTGGCTCTTTGAAGGTCAGTGCTCACCCTTCTGCAAGGAGGGCCACCTGGCTGTGGTGACAATTTAAGATCCTCTTGATTACTTCTGACCTTCTTGTCGGACTCCTCTGCTCCTCCCTCAGCCTCCAGACGCTGATCCTCACTCCAACGGCGCTTAAAGCGTAACTTAAGGGGGATGCAGCGGCCACTTTCATCGCCTGAATTCATCATTTCCTCTTCCCGGCTATGTAAGACAGGAGCAGGGGTTTTTTGTTCTGGCACTGTTGGGGCTTTAAAGACTTCCTCATCATCTTCCTCCTCCTCCTCACTGATGTCTGTTACTTCCACCATGAGATCTTCATCATCTTCAGGATCAGAGATGGGTTCAACTTTAATCTGAGGGACTCCTGAAGAAGAGGAGGTAGAAGAACCAGGTTCAAGAGGTCGGTCTCGCTGCTTCTTGCCCAGCGGAGGAGGCTGAAGTTTAAATTTGAAAGGAGGCTCCTCGGGAGGCAGATGAAGGGGCTTTTCAGGACGCTGTGGTTGAGGTACCACAATGCTTGGATAGTGCAGAAATGCCCGAGGGCTGAGGTGGTAGTTGTAAACACTCTGGGTGTGTGCTTGAAGGTAGCGTTTCATGTCTTCAGGGTTGAATGAAAAATGACTACCACCTGGGTACATGGGGCTCAAGGTAGGGGATGGAGTATAGTTCATATGAGTAGGAGTCATGGGCAAGGCAGGTGAAAGCTGTGGGGGCAGGAGGCCAGTGGGGGCACCCATAGGTGATACTGGGAACGGGCTAAGAGGTTCTGGCACCCGTGGACGAGGGTAGACCCTGAAGATACCCTCATGAGAGAGTCGAGGGAGTGGTGGACCTCTGAATGCTGGGATGTCAGGCCCAGGGCCTCGGCGGTGCTGCTCCTCACCAAGACTCTCTTCCACTTCAGAGTTAGCTGATGTGCCATCGCTGCAGTCACTGACTGATCCACGTGCTAGCCGCCTTGCCACAGAAGAAAAGAGGGTGGGCGAGCGTAGTTCCTCATTTGGAGATAAAACATCTGATGGGGTGCAAGGTGGAAATCGGAAGTGGGTGCCTCCTGAAGGTATGGGTGGGGCACTTTGAGGTACAGGCCCTCCTAAATGAAAAAGAAAAATATGTTAAAACACAAACTCGATTCCTTCATCACACGAACTATAGCACAAAAACTGCTTTTAAAACTATTATAATGGAAGATTTTAATCAGGGAAATGTTGCAAACATTTAATGTTACACTGGCCAAACTGCAGCGACTCCTCTAACCTAACCTCTACAATTCCAGAACGGCATACCACCAAATCGTATTTTGTGCTAGCCAAACAATTAATTTAACTAAATATTCCACCTTTTTTTTTTTTTTTTTAAAAGGTTCAATTACTGTTTAGGTTTCCTCCCCCATAACTATATTACAGAAGTGCTTGTTTATTTTAAGTATAATTACCTGTCATACCCATATCTATGAATGGGTAGTTAACCAACACGAGTTTGTTGAAGTTAAACTTGTAGGTGAACCGTTTGCCTTTGGTTTTGTGAAGTATCCGTTTATTGTAGTAATACCTAGTAATAGAGAAAACAAAATAAACATTAGCTCATACTTTCATACTTAGAAAGAATAACCAAAACCATTTGATTACTTCAAATGTGACATCCATGGGTATGTTTCCAGAAAAGCAAAGCCAGCACAGGCACAGTTCTCCGTAAACTGAGTTCTTCTGGCCCTGAGACTTCGGCGTCATCGGTGATGCAGAAGAGGGCGGCGCCATAGACCTCCATGTTAATGGAGAGGTGGTAGCTTTTCCCACACACATCACTAGAGTCTAACTGATATGGCGTTGTGTAGAGAGCCGATGGGAGGGCGAGGAATCGCAGTAGAGTATAGTGTAGTGTACTCCATCGCAATTGCCCGGACAGCATTTTTTTTGCACCATAAAAAATGGTGCGAAAACCGTGCAAGGCCCAGGAGGTTAAAGTAGACTCAGCATTCATTCAGGTAAAACATTTTACCTTATCTTAAAGGCAGGGTTAAGGCCTTTATATCAAATATCAGACAGGGCAAACCACAAAAAAGGTAAAAGTACAGTTTGTATTTCCTGATTATATCTGCATGGATACCACTGACACCTTATGGAGAAATGGCCAACATCCCAAATTTAAATCACAGAATGCGGGGTTAGGTGAATGACTGGTCCCAAAGTAATTAGGGCCCGTCTATCATCCAGTTTTTCTCTCCGCCTGGCGGCGGGGACAAGGGGACTTTCAGAGAGGCCACTCCGACTCTTTACACATTAAACAAACAAAGCAATTCAGTAAAATATACAATAGTCAGTCAAAGTAGTGACTCGAGGTAAAAGACATGTTCAGTCATGATGTAGGTAGGTATCGTATAGGTATAATGTCCAGATGTAGCATCAAGGGGGAGACCAGAATCCATAGGGTAAGGTAAAAAAGTCTTTATTGTTCCTTCAGGGTGGATTGATAGGTGGTAAGGCTGTCAGTTAGTCCATTGAGTTGGCTGTAGTCAGGTTCATATATGAAGCAAAAGTCTCCACAACCTGAATACCCAAGTCCCTGCTGGCTGACCATGACCACTTGAATTTGTAGCATCAAAAAACTAAAAAAGGTAATAGTTTGCTCAAATGAAAATAAAAATATCCAGGTGCATGGAAAAAAACATGAAACAGGAAAGCACTAATAACTGTTGTTGAACCATCCGTCAATTTGGTCTTTCTGGGGAATAACTGCCAGTATAATTTCCAGTTACTAGAAAAAAAAAGTTTCTTGCTTACATTTCCACCACTGTTATTTTACACCGCTATACTTTGTTGGCTGTAACCCAGTAATTACCCCCCTATGCTAAACAACTTGTCTTTTCCAAACACCCAGGTGTACTGGAGACGTGAGGACCTTGTAATTACACAGCGTGCTTCTGCCTCCCATGTTACTCCCACCACAGGTATCAGAAGTAAATACAGAAAGTGTGTCCTGAGCCCTGTAACCCTTTGTAGACCTAAAGTATATATCACATATAGGTTTTAAAGGAAAATCTGCTATAAAACAAGTAGAGTGCTCCTCATGACCTCCATGTGGCAACTGCCAGGTCTCTTATCTAATACAATACTTATCTGATACAATTGTTTGGTTATACCCAAGTTGCAGTACCATACAATGCACATTTCCAAAGAGTATGTACAAAAAATGTTCAATCCTTTGGCCTTGCTACTTTTACCCAACGTTAAATATTCTAAAGCTAGCCACACATGGTACAATTTATCATTCAATCGAGGTCCGATTAGATTTTGTACTTCGATTTAAAAAATCGAACATCGATTGTCATTTAATCGAAGTTCTCCACATGGGAAGCACGATAATTGAACAATTTTGACTGAAATCAAATCGAAGTAATCCAAAATCGTCGATTGAATTTCTCTTACCATTTTAGTTTCAATTGGAAGTTAAAGGGAAGTAGCCTAAAAAAAAAAAAAAAAAAAAAAAAAAAAAAAAAAAAAAAAAAAAAAAAAATCGAGCCACAAAATCGAGCCAAAAAAAAAAAAAAAAAATCGACCAATCGACCAAAATTTTCCAACTTGTCCGATCACTTTTCGATCGACGATTGTACCAAAAATCATCAACGATCACACTATGTGGCAGTACATCGATTAATGTTCAATCGATCTTTTTTTCCATCGAAAATCGTCGATTGAACGCTAAAATTGTACCATGTGTGGCTAGCTTAAGTCTTAAGACTGGAGAAAGCAAAGAAAACTAAATAGTCCAGATATCTTATGCACTGCATTTACATGCTCGTCTATTACACATGGTTTCCAGAAATCATAAGACCTCCTAAATGTTTTCAGATCTACTGTAGTGTCTTCCTTTGGGACTACAGGACATACTCCCTGAATGTTACAGGAAGAAAAAGAGAGAGAGAGGCACTCTATGTTTATGGTGTACAGCAGCAGTATAAAAGCAGACCTACCACCTGTTAGGTCACTCTACAGTATCGGCTGCAGCTCAGCTGATACTGCAGAGACCCCCGACAAAAAAAGCTAACTATTTCTGACAGCAGGAGGGGTGTCTTTTTAGAGACAGCCCCTCCAAACCGCAGGGGTTACTCATAATTCTCTCCTGTAAGCCCCTGTGCCTCAGTCTTACAGATGTGACTTCAGCATCACATCTGTGAGACTTTGTGAAGAGGGGAGAGAGAAGAAGCTCTTCACACAGCTAGATGGATCCAGCCAAGGAAGGGTTGGTGTCAGCTGCCCGGAGAAGAATCTATTCAGAAGTGGCTGCTCTTGCCCTTAATTAACATGCTGCCACCATCAGTGAAAACATGAAGGTAAGTTTTATCTTGTTTTTGTGTAGCAGATTTCCAGGATCTGAACTGCTTACAGGTAAGTAATGTGTCTGTTCAATATATGTGATTTGTTTTGTTTAAGTTTAAAACCGCTTTAAAGTTAAGGGGACAGCTAGTGGGAGCAAAACAATTGTTCCTGTAGTTGTATAAAAAACAGAAATGAGCATATATAGCAAAGATATACAGCAAACTGTGTTGCACATACAGAGTTCTAACTAAATGCACACCAGACTAGAATTCCAGTTGTTGGTTGTTCCCTCATCATTTTGGGGAAGAAAGGGTGGGGGTGGCGTGTGATGATGATTAATTTTTATTTACATAGTGCCAACATATTACATAGCACTATACAATAAAGAAGGGTTGAGATGTAACACAAAATAACACACAGGTACAGTTTATCATACAGAAGGAGGAGTTGAGGACCTTGCTCAATGTATGCCTTACCTTCCTGTCCTCTTGTCCACAGAAGCACTGCCTAGATAAGTAGAGAACACTTTCCGCAAGAAATTCTTACCTGAGTGCCCGGCTCAACTTGTCATAGTTCATCTGTGGCTTACATTTCCGTACTCCCCATAATCGTGCCACCTCGTCAGGGTCCTTGATGACAAACTCTCCATAATCTCCTTGCCAGGCAATGACATCGTGATATTCTTCTTTTCTAAGCAGCTCTAAGATGAAGTGCCAGAGCTGGATCTGTCTGGAACCCGGGCTGGACTCTGGCTTATAGGCCCACTCAGGAAAGGCAAACCCTGAAAAGACAATAATGAAATATTAAGGTAAATTGTTTTTTTTTCAAATATTTATTAGCCCAATTTCACTTTGTTAAGGATAAACTATTTGGTTTGGATAATCTACAGTACCATACAGAAACTGTGGTTTGTTTTACCAGGTGCTATAAAGGTTGGTTCCTGAAGGGAGGGTATATTCTTATTACAATCATCTTCCATTATGGTATGCTGTATTGTGGGTGTTCCTTAAAGCGGACCTACCACCAGAAATCTATGTTTTCATGAATGGCACTAAAAGTGCCAATAATAGGGAGGAATGCAGTAAAAAAAAAACTCAAAAACGTTCCTGTAATGAGCAATTTAACAAGATTACCACACAGCTCCCATCACTTCCTGGTTCGTGGAGCCAACACATGAAACACATGGGGGTGCAATATCGCGGGTGGCCACTGGGGGTGTTCAGTGATCTTCTATGGGAATTTTCAAAGCAGTTCACTGAAAAATCAAAGCTTCCTGTGACGTCCTGCCTTGCTCTGCTGACCATGAACCAGGAAGTGAGGAGAGCTGCCGGATTATATTCCTAAATTGCTCATTACAGGTAAGTTTTTGGGTTTTTTCACTACATTCCTCCCTATTATTGGCACTTCTAGTGCCATTCATGAAAACATAGATTCCTGGTGGTAGGTCCGCTTTAAGTAGGAAAGTTACCAAAAAAAGTATAAATTGTATCTCAGTGCAGACACAAATCACAAATGGGGCACGTCCTGAGTACAACCAGGGTGCACTTGTGTCTTGATTTCAGTTTCAGTTGAAACAGTGGCTGCAGATTAATATGCTTAAAAGTAAATTTATATCAAACTTAAATGACAGAAGGATTTGTGTAAACCTTGTGTAAAATGTCCCATATTTTAATGTCTTACAATACAAATACACACTTAATCACCACAGGCTGTAAACCACATGGTGACCCTAAAGGTGTCCATCCACATTCCGACCAGCACTTAATATATGACCAGTTCGAGCACAGAGTGGTTACCACACTGCGTTTGTCAACTGGATGAGAATCAAAGACCACCACTTTAGGTGCCCGATTCCTGATCCCAGGGACTAATTCAAAGGAATGACTTTCAAGCAGGATTTATGCCTGTTTGACAGACCTGTCTTTGAGAGAGAAAGGTTGATCTTGTTTGAAGACAGGCGTCCACGGCTAAATTTGTTAATAGATTATAGGCACAATCGAGTGTGGTGAATGCGCATGGTGCTCGATTGTGCTCTTATCTTTAAAAAAAAAAAATCGAGCCCTGGATGGACACCGTAACACTTATGCCCCCCATACATACACAGATTTTAGCTTCCGACAGACTAAAAACGATCAATTTTTTTCAATCATACAATTGGAGATTGATGGAAAATAGAATACACTCCACGTGGAATAACCAATTTTTGATCTATTTTTTTTATTTTTGATCGTAATTTGTACTCAACCGATCAAAATTTTCCGACATGTCCGATCATGTTTAATCAATTTTTTTTTCACAATTACGATCAAATTTTGTTTATCGGACCATGTGGGCATGCACCAATTTTCAGTCGACCGATCTAAAAATGTATCGTTTTTTTATCGGTCGGCCACTAATATCTGTGCATGTATGGGGGCCATTAAGCTAGCCACACATGGTTCAATTTTAGCATTCAAATGATGTTAGATTAGATTTTGTAGCTTGATGAAAAAAAAAAAATTATCGAAAAATCTATTTAAATTTTAAATCGATGTACCCCACATGGGGAGTACGATTATTGTTAAATTTCAACTGAAAAGTTAAGAGGAATTAAAATCAGAAATGATGTGTTAAGGGAAGTAGTCACAAGGAATGTAGTTTGAGGATTGTACATTCAACCAAAATTTTCCAGCCTGCCCATTCACGATTCAATCGACGATTTCACAAAAATCGATCAATAATCGTTGATTGTACTATGTGGGCAGAAAAACTATTTTCTTTCAATCTATTGAATTTTTTATCGAAAAACGCAGATTGAACGCTAAAATCGAACCATGTGTGGCTAGCTTAAATATATTGTTTCTTATCTTTTTAATTGGTTTAAAAAGAGCACAGACAACCTATTGATCATTAAGAATTTCAGTGCTGTTTTGGGGCTTCATGTGTTATCTGAAAGAAGCTACTCCGCTCTCCTGGTTCTTATCTTGATCTATGGAACAAATGCCTCTATACTATGGTGATAAGGAGAGGGGGAAGGATTCAGTAGTTAACAAAAACTAGGCAGCACCATCAACATTTCATCTGTTCTCAGTCCACAAAGTCCTGTGTGTTTTGACTGCACATCAGGAAACTTGAAGAGAAGTATTTCTAACACTATTTAAATGTCCAATAATTTTTCTGTAGGCTGAACATCCCATAGGCTTCTTTAACATTTTTAGGATTCCAGGAGGAAGGTTTTCCAGACAGAGCTCGGACTCTTCCCCTCTCAAGACAAAGCGAAGCATGTGATTAACACAGACATTGTAAGGACTACACCAATGAAATGCAGCAGCCCACAAATCTGGGGAGCTCAACTCATTATGGCAAGAAGAGCAAACTACAATGGGTCCAATCCTAGAACTCAACACAACAGGAAATATCTGCATCCATTTATAACAACCTCAAAATAACTGGACTTGCTATAATCAGCTCAAAATTGTCCCTTTTTGGCCCTTTTCCCCGCAACTGCATTTATTTATACACATTAGACCTAAAATAGACAATGTAAAACATAATCACAGGTAAGCACATTATAAACTACATTCTAGCAAAAAGATCTCCAGCATGGCTGCCCTTACTGTAATGCTAGTAAGATTGGTAAGGTTTTCCTCCCCTGCAATTTATGATAATGATAAAGCTTAAGTTAGCCCCCCATACCCTTTAGATCACTCCATACAATTTCCATTAGATCTACCAACAACTATGTAGTATAGTGGCCTACCCAATAGAATAGATAGTAATTGAAAGGTTTAGAAAGATCCTCATATTACATGGTTTTGGTAGATGTTGATTGTACAGAAATTGTATGGTAAGATTGTAAGGTGTATGGGGGCCTTCAGCCATTCGACTTCTGCTCAATCAATTGCCGATTCGAGGGCCTTGTGCGTTTAAAACTGTGATTGATTGACAAACATCAAATCAAATCGTACTACCACACAGTGTAATTTATTTGTTTATGATCATACTATGAAGCGCATGCCTAATACAATATGTAATTCAAGCACAGCTACAATCGTAAACATCGTAATACAGAGAAAAAACTTCAGATATTTGTACGACCAAGCAAACACGGCTCAATACCCGTACGCTCGAGGGGCCGTATGACCCTCGGTTGGCTTTCTTCAAATCCCTCCTGCTCGAAGAAAGGCTGGGCTCTATCTTTTAACAGATAAAATCAAGTGCAGTGAACACCAAATCTATTAGGAAATCTAGCCATGTATGGCAGCTTAACATGACCAATCACCTTCGATATTTTTTTGGTCAATCGTAGCAGGTGTGTGGGAACCAACTTACAATGGATTGACTTGTATAGTTTTAAGCTTTGTGTATGTGTATGGCCACCTTTAGTCACCATCATGCTACAGCCTTTGGGCAATGAAGAAGCAGAAATATATGAAAAGCTTATCACTATGCTCAACCAGTTTTTAGAAGGGAAACAAAGTACTAAGCAAACAACTTCAGTGTCTGCCACAACCTTTTCTCATAGTTTTGGAGTCGCTTGCAGCAAGCTTGATCGAACAGGGAACCAAATGTTGGTAAACCCTGTTCGAGCCCTTACTTTGGATAGGAACTCAGGTATTAGATGGTATGACATCGATTCTCTGTTTAATCAGCGAGCACAGCATGGTGACGTCATCACACTGTGCTTGAGGGCTCATCAACTGAAAGAACATCGACCCGTGTATGCCCACCTTTAGAGTCTGTATTAAGGTTGTACTGCTCTCCCAGGGTTTCATTCCAAGAAATGTATCCCTAATTACTTGTCTGTCTTGCAACAATGGATTCATTAGAACAGTAATAGTAGCCCACACACTGTTCAATATTTCCATTAGATTGCCTTAAAACTATCGATTTTTACCACCGTACAAAAAAAAGTTGCACGAAAAGGGATTGGGCATGTTGGTAATTTTTTTTCGATCATACAAGCATATCATGGCTTTTCTAGGTATTTTAATCGATTTGTATGCAATCGCAATATGGAGCATGTGCATCAAAGTAAAGGTATCAAACACACTGTGGAGCTACAAATGATTGATGTTAGATTAACAATCGATATTTTAATTCCACAGGACAATCCAATCTAATATTGATCCTGTGAAAGTTGGCCTGTGTAAGGCCATAGTTACTCCAATAAGCCTTTTGAAAGCTCTTAAAAACATCTAAATAGTGTCCAGGCAGATTATATTATATATAAAAAGTAAAAGACAATTGCCAAATAAATGCAGCATCACAGATTGACCAAGGACTGAAGACACCCTGCCAGAAAAACACACTAGACACAAAACAAAGTTTAAACACCAAGGGACCAGACATCCGTTCATTGGTTACAGCGTTATGAGAATATTGCAGAATGTGATGACATTTGACAAAACTTTGACAAAAAGGAATTATATTTTGTGTAACCTCCCTAGCGCACTGCTGAGGTCCAGATTTCTGTACCAAAAGTGCACCATAGACTTCAATGGTAAATTTTTCTTTATGTTGCAGGCCTGTAACTTCCCAAAATATGTCCGTACAAGGGTCTAACAGACATCCTGAATATAATAATGTTTGAAACAAACAATTATGTAAAATATTTTTTTTAATAAAATCAATGAGAAAACACAAAAATCAGGGCACAAAGCTATGCTGCTATGTACTAAATCTCACCCAAATAAAGTCTCTGGTGCCCCAGATGTGCCCCATTTGCAGTTAACCCTCTCTAACCTGGTGTGATGAATGTGGTTAAATCCCACCAGGGAAGAGAGGGTTACTGCAAATGGGCACATCTGGGGCACCAGAGAATTTATTTTGGGGAGATTTCTTACATGGAAGCATATTGAAATCAGTTTTCTACAAAGAAAACTGATTTCATGCAATGCTCTTTCAAATTTCCCGCCGCATCCCGGACGTGACGTCATCATGTCACTTGGAGGGGAGGAAGCCACAGCCATGTCGCATAGGGGACACCAGGACAGTGCAAAACAGTAAGTATGCGCTGTTGGTGCCCCAATGTTCACTGGATGGCACCATCTCGTCCAGTGCGATAGTGGGAGTAGCAGCGCTGGACAAGATGGTGCCGTTGCGAACGCTAGGGCGGTTAAGAATAAAAGTAGATCAATGAAAAAAAATCAAATTTTTTTTTAGAGATAAGCGTAATGTTCATTTTAGGGGTAAGATGGCAGAAATGTAAAATAAATGAATATTAAATAACTGCACTAAATTGTGTGTTGTGTGTTTTATTAGCCTATCCAGCCCTTAAATGCTACTTACGTACATACATCACCAACCTCTAGAAATGTGGGGGAATTTTGTTAGTTATGAATGACAACTTTGATCAGAAATAAAAAAAAGTGTTTGTAACAGATTTAGACATGTTCTGCTATGCCATGCAGAGGGGGAAGACAATGGGCAACATTGGTCATGACTTTCTTCATAAACATGTGATGGGAGCCCTGTATGGAGAGTATCTATTTCACAGGGTTTAGTACAGATTGCTTTGGGGTTTTGTGGTTGGCTTGAATACAAATAATGCTTAGTGTCATTCTTCTCCAAAGGCATATTCTGTGAACCGCTGACTGGTTGGCGGAGAAGAAAGGCAGGATTTCCCGTACAGGACGGGTTTCGGCCTGTCTTTGTGCCATGTGAAGTTATTTAAAGCATACAAGACTATGCGGTGTGGAGCAGACTGCCAGCCTACAGCTTCTCTCCATCCTAAACACACAGTAAATAGCTCCCAACTGAGGTCACATCATCCCACACAAAGGCCCTTTTCTTATAAGGGCAGGGAAAGCAGCCGTCCCCGGTGCATTCCTTCCAGGAGTACAGAATTAAGAGGAAGGAGGGGGGTGAGGGGCTGCCTGTCCCATCCCCTCCTCCCGCAGGAGACAGACAGCATCCTTCCAAGCACGTCCCTCTCTACCACTGGTACCAGCCGCAAAGGACACACACACACAAGTCATAGAGCATGGAAAGTGGTTGGGACAGCGACATTCCACTTACATCTGGCAGTTTTGCAACAATCGCTCAGGCATGTGTTTGCAGGTTGAGCAGGCAGTGCATCTATCAAACAATTTCATCTACACGACAAATACACAAATACCAACCACAATTTTCTTAAACAGGCCAGGTCATCCACAAGGAAATCAGATCGGGTATTTTCCTTCTAATCGACAAGGACGTCACTGCACTGCACTCAAGCCGATTGAACGCAGAATTGATGTGCACCACACTTTGAGCAATCGATAGTGTGAATGCAACCGATTCGAAAACAATGAATCTGTGTATGGCCACCTTTTGGTTGAAACATTTTAAGGAAATTTCGATCAATTTGTATGTGCCTTTATCTTCATAACTGGAAACTAAACTTCAGGGATGGGGTTTTGCATTGCACTTTGTGGTAGCATGATTGATTTATATTCTATTCTCAGAAATATTAAAATCACACTAGTTGATTGAATGAAAAATGGATGCACTGATGACTAGTCCTTACGGACATTAGTATTTATTTATTTATTTATTTTTTTAATTGTTGACATTGATGATTATAGGTAAAATAGGGCAAGAAGCTTCTTCTTTCTTTTTCTTTTTTTTCTTTCTTTTTCTTTCGGGCCAGTGCTGTTTCCTCATATTTGAGGTTCACTTCTCCCCATCTTTCCTTATCCATTCAATGCAGTTCACAATGTAATGGCTAAAGGCCCCATACACCTTGCAATCTTACCATATAAATTCTGTACAATCAACTGTTCTTCTACCAAAACCATGTAATATGAGGCCATTTCTAAACCTTTGCATGCTATCAGGGAGGCCACTATACTACATAGTTGTTGGTAGATCTAAAGGAAATTGTATGGAGTGATCTAAACGTGTATGGAGTAATCTATAGCCCCCCCCCCCCCCCCCCCCCCCCCCCCCCCCCCACACACACACACTTTTAAATCACTCTCAGAGCGGAGAGCATTTCCAAATTTTCCTGAAAATATACAATTATTCTCATCAGTTTGTCATCATCAGTTTATTCGCCATTTGCCATGGTTGTATGAAAGTCCTTTGAATCAAACAACTATGTAGTGCCGGGTCCTCCCTGACAGAGTACATAGTGATCGGAAGTTTTAGAAAGGTCCTCATATTACATGGTTTTAGTAGACCAAAAGTGGACTGTACAGAAATTGTATGGCAAGATTGTAAGGTGTATGGGGGGGTCTTAAGATATAACGGTCAGTTCCAAGTTTAAAACATTCTAAATATCATCCTTCAGCCACTGGTCACATAAAGGTAACCAAAAAAGTATTCTGTTCTACTCTTGTATTGGTTTTTAGAACAACCCTCTAGGAAATATGGATTCCAGATATTATTGCATATACATTAGGCACCAATTTAAATTCAAACAATTCTTTTGGATTGCTTAGCATGTACAGTCAGAAACCTTTTCTTTGTTTTGGACAGAGGCTGGTTTTAGTGCCATCTAGGACTCCCATGAGGGTTTTTTTTCTCAGTAAACATCCCAAGTTTTGCTAGAGCAACAATGTTCAACAGTAACAAGGTCATATTTTAAACTAACAAAAATAATTATCAGCAGGACAAGTTGTAAAAGTAGAAGCAATAACTTACCAGGGGTTTGAACACTAAAGCTGGGCATATATGGGTAGATTCCTGTGCAATTGATCGGCGATCAATCACAGCGTGGTGACATCACCATTGTGCCAGATGTTGCTCTAGTCTGTTTCTTATACCTGGCTGTAGTGTATACCCGGCTTTACACACTAAATCCAAAATAAACATATCTAACTGACTACTGAAATCTAGTAAATGATTGCAAATTAACAGTTTTCAGATCTCTTTAAATAGTTTTGGTCTTTGGTTTAGCGCCCTTAAGAGGTTAATGCAACGTAATGAACAATTAGTGCAACCAACCAACGAATGCGACAATAGTTGGTTTTCTGTCTTTTCGCCCAATAGACTGACACAGGGTCGTTATCTCAATCACCCACGAGCACCTCACTAGTATGCGGACTGACACACAACCATGTAAAAGTATTCTTAAGGACACCGAACACAAAGTAGCACACAAGTTTGTACAAGTATTTAGGATAATGAAGTTCCTCAGAAAAAAACAGCAGCCATCTGCACTCCCTCATCCTTCCTGTTCTTTGGTTTCCAGGGTGAGATGGATCTATTGACCCACAGGAAGACAGCACAAAATTAAAATCAAGGAGAAAAAAAAAGCCACACAATCCACAGCCTAGTAAATCAGCTACTCAGGAAAGCAAAATCTTTACTGACATCTCAGCTTTATCCTACCTATTCCGCTATTTAAATCAATAGCCGTTTATGTAAACCTGCTAAGAAACTTCAAAGTAGCTCAAACCCTGTTTTATATAGAGCAAATGTCAAACTAGGTGCAGCAGCATGGCTGGGCACAATGTTTAAGTTCCAATTCAACTATGCCATCTGCCTCTGCCAATGAAAGTGAGCTGGGCTCAAGCTGCCCAGCTAACATAGCGGAAGGTAGGTCTTTTTCCTATGGAAGTCCGACTGTCTATGTGAGCTGGCAGCACGAGTTCAGCGCACATACACAGGCAGATGGTAGAGCCGCCGTCGCGCAGCTCTTTTATCTGGTTTTGCTACTGCAGTTTATGTCAGCCAGCTCTCACTGCCCACTGACATAACAAATGAAGTACAGAAGAAAGATCCACCCGTGGCAGAGAGCAAAAGTGGGAACACCCACAGCCAGCGCAACTTTGCATCTATGTGTGGAAAATATAGTGTATATTTATTTTTAAATATGCATGTTCTCACATTAGTGGAGCAAGGAACACAAAACAGACAGACTAGTATGTATTTTACAAACATGAATATCATGATCACATCATGTGTTGACCACCTCAAGCAAAAATACATTTCTTTTTTATTTTTTTTTACTTCTGAAGAACAAATCTAAGTGAGGATTCCTCAGGACAACAGAGCAGGGCATTCTATGCATAGATCACGTGCACACAGTCACACAACATGGCACGAGGTGTGTACCGACACTCAATGCACAAAGGGCCCCTTTCTTCTGACTAATAATTCCTGTGGACGACGTCTGCTCCCAGTTCAGCTGATGCTGCACAAAAAGGAGCACTTAGAACAGTTCAGGGAAAAAAAACTGGTAATAGGCTATGTGTAATAAAATTGTTAGAAACTGAGGAAGAAAATCACGAAACAGCAAAAGTAGATGAAGTGGAAAATAACATCTGTGGCCGGAAATCGAAGTCCACTTGGCCAAGCTTACAGAAGAGGAACCACGGTCCAGAACCGCGCCATTTAAACATTAACCGGACCCTTCGATGCCCCTTTAGTGTAAATGAAAACAGGAAGATGAAATCTGCAGAATCAGCTCATTACTTCATCAATCTAGACATAAAACTAAGGTGATCAGACAGGAATCATCAACCAGCTCAGTTGTCCACCCCCCCCCCTTTTTTTTTTCTTTTTAACTGTAATTTAGCAGGCAATTAAAAGGGCCACACACATCCAAACCCATGTGGTATCACTGACTTACAAATTACTACAATCCGAGCACATACCATGATCCCCCCCCCTTAACAAGATTATACAAAAAAACACAGATAAACGAATTAAATCAGAGAATTATGTGAAGTCAATGTCAATGCAGCGATTCATGTTACATGGTTACATACATACATGGTTACATACATCTATGGAGGCTTGTCAATTGAAAATAATGGGCAGCAAATAACGTTGCATTAAAAGTTTTGACACCGTGTAGACATAGTCTAATAAATCACTCTCTGGTGCAATTCCAACCAGAAGATGAGTTCCTAATGCTGGACTCTGCCCTCTAAAGCATGTTAACATATTTGGTTTTCTCAGTGGGCATGCTTTATAAAACAAGTGCAAAGAGGCAGGATTGGCACCACATGAAAAACGGATTTAAAAAGAAAAAAGCCTGGAAAGAAGTTAAACATAACAACTCATGATACACAGTGATTTAGCAAACTTAATGAAAACTAGTTCCCTACAGCCGAATTCATCGGACATGCATTAGTAAACCTACAGTGCATAATTAATAAGCTAATCTGTGCCTATTGTTTTCTTCTTCACTGCGTAAAATTCTACAAATACCTGTTGAACTTGCTAGCAAAACCCACTCAATAACACTTCCTGCGATAGCAACAGTACTGAATTCCACTTTCAAAGGCTATGCTTGTATCAACAATGAAATTAGAGGACATTTCTGGGGGAGAGGCCATCACCATTTTCACTGCTGTTGTAGAAGCCTGTAGCTTTTTGCAAGAGGGGAGCTGTCACATCATTTGCCCCCCATACACCTTAAAAACGATCCATACAATTTCCATTTGATCTACCAACAACTGTGTAGTATATTGGCCTCCCTGATAGAATACATGGTGATTGGAAGGTTTAGAAAGCTTCTCATATTACATGGTTTTGGTAGAACAAAATTTGATTGTACAGAAATTGTATGGAAAGATTGTAAGGTGTATGGCCTTTAGACTGTAGTAGAGTAGCCGCTACTCATATTTTGATCAGGGAAATATTGGTTGTATGAATGACCTACAAACACATATTGTTTCATCAGGCATATGGAGAGCTAAGAACGGACATTTGGAGATTTCAGGACTGAATTATCCTAGCTTCTTAGTATACGATACATGGCACAACTTTCAAAGAATTGTGACACTGATATCTCTAAAATAGAGAAAGCTAGCTGTTGAAAAGAAGAAAACTGTAAAAAACTAATCACTGTGCACCACTGTTTAGGAAGACTTACCCTTTAAATGAAGATGCTTTTCCTGTGATCGAAGCTTCACAAAACACACATCTCTAGAAATAGACTGCTAATGCACATGAGTCAATCACTTCACATGGAGGAGTGGGGAAGTGACTAATCCACTAAATACAAATCACACATACATTTATTAAGGGTTGATAATGTATAGAGATGGGACTGGCGTCACAGCAGCTTATGGTGTGAATTAAGTCACATGACAACGGTTGTTGGTACCAGTGAAGTCTCTTAAATTGCACATGAGGTGGAGCCTAATTATGTGATGTATCAACATGTGATAGCACAAAATGAGGTATTAAAACAAGAAAACTGAACAAAAAAGCTAAATATGGTTGTGTTCGTTGCAAGAAACTCAAAGAAAGAGAAGGGTTCTTCAGTCTATTATAGCAGACATTTTGAAACAGCATTTGAATGTAGTTGATTATACAAGGCTTTCAGTAAGTAATCAGGGCGCATAGCTACTTTCTTCCTGATAAATTCAGCAGTGGCATTTACTTTTCGACAAAGATCTGCTCTGAAAATGCTAGCTGCCTGGGAGCTGCAGACAGCCAGGAGAGCAGACACAGAGACACAGCTTCCCTGCAAAGCACACAGAGCGGGAGCTGATCACAGCTTGCAGACTGTGTGCTATGCGGGGAGGAGGCCAGGCGCAGCACATCGATCTAGCGCATATCTATGCAGATATGGGTACCTTTAGGTGTAGGGGGGACTTTAGTCACTATACCGCATACTGATTCACAAATCATTTTCTAGCGTTATCATCCAACAAGAACATAGGCATTTATTATATACTATGCATGTAACCAAGTGCATAGTAAGTAAGTATATTCTCACAAAATGTAAAGCAGCAATAGGGACCTCAAATCAACCCTAGTTTATTATTTTAGATTTTGTCAAGAGACCATGTAAATTGAAAATCTTTAACAAAAACCTATTCTTTTAGTCAATTGTCAGGAAATCTATTCCTTTATTACAAAATTTAAAGACCAAAAGCAATTAAAACAAGTAAAACTTAAAACAGCTGTGAAAAGTCTAAACATTGTGCAAGTATATGAAGTATTTATTGAGATTTTCAACCAATTTCTATTAAATTGAATTGTGGTGCTTTAAGTGAGGGCAAAAAGAAATCTCTAACTGAAATTGGTCAGTTAGTACCAAAGTGTAGATATTTAAAAATGCAAAAATAAAAAACTGATTGCTGGGTCCGTGGTTCAAAGCACTGGTGTCACTCGCCTAGGTTGGCAAACCAACTGGAAGATCCCTACCAGGGAGTACAGGGGGGTGGCGGCCGCAAGGTGGAATATAGTTGGTAACACAGCTACTCTATTAGGAAATTATCTGTGCAGGTCTGTTAAAATAAAAACAACTACATTCGCATGTGTACTCTAGCTCAGCTCACGTTGTCTCATACATAGACACACAAAATATATTCACAACATGCCCATTCAGGACAGGGCTATTGTTACTGCAAGTAGGTGATGTCTGAAAATAAGACTGAGTCTGAAAAACAAGTGGCAAGACTTTGGAAGGCGAGAATCTGTTCTCGTTGAGCATTGACCTCTACAATGTCCTGCTTCTGTGTGCGGCGGCTATTAAAATAAATTTTTCCACAGGATACTCTACAATACCCCAAATCTATAACTTCCAGCATCTCCCGCGGCTTCCAGTGACGCTTCCTATCTGTAAATACTATAGAGTGGGAGGAGGAGTGCTCTTGTGGTTCTGCCATTTCCCCAAACCCCAAACAAATCAGGAGACATCAATAATTTAACGTCCCTGTAATGGACGCCAGGGAGCAAGACAGCAGAGGAGCCAAGGACGTAAGGAAAGGCATTAAGAGAGGGTGAGGTCATTCACTGGCAAGGGGATGGAAGGGGGGGGGGGGTTTGAGGACAAGTCTGTCACACCTCAGACTATCCAAAAGTGTATGGACAGTGAAGCCACCAGCAGCATACTTACCAGATTTCTTATTTTTTTTGTTTTTTTAAATGCTCAATCTCTAAGGGTCGCCAAACACCTTTAGATTTCATTTAGATCTTCTTTTGTTTTACCAAAACCATGTAATATGAGGGACTTCATAAACAGTCTTGTGTTTAATTGCAGAGGACCCTATACTCCATAGTTGTTGGTAGATCTAAAGCTGGGCACAGACGGGACGATTTCCTGTCGATCCCCGACCCAGCGGGCGTGATGACGTCATCACGCACATCCGCTAGTGCTGAGAATCGTCCGGCACCCTTCCGAACTAATGGGATGGGATCAAAATTATCTGTCATGTCAGATCACTGACTGATTTTAGTCCAATCCTTGCTTACGCAATCCCGATCCGATGGGAACGCGCATAGCATCCGATCGGTGGGTCGTGTAGGAATCGGCCCGTCTATGCCCAGCTAAAAGGATATCTGACAGAGATCTAAAAAAAGGTATATGGCCAGCTTAACATACACTTGCATAACAGGCCAGTTTGTATATATTTTACCATGGTGTGCATCAAGATAAAACTTGATGGTCAGCCCATCATGGCCAATGCCCATAGGATGCTACCGCTATCTCAAAGAACCAACACCATCCTCAAGGCCGAGTAGATTAGGTCACTACACTGCAGGGCCCATCTATAACCAACCCCCCAGCACTGAAAGGGTTTTAAAAATAAAAGTAAATGGAAGGCGGCAGCCATCAGAACAGGGAGGAAAGAGAAACGAGTGTTGGTCTCCAAGCAACGGGAAATACAGAGAAAGAGTGAAAGCCAAGCTAAAAATAAACTACTTCAAGAATAAGAAGCTGCAAAATACACCCAGATCTATAACTGCACCAAATATACAGAACGCAGACCCACACATTAACCATTCATAGCCATGAAACAAATGAAGATAACTGGAAGGTGAGGTAATTTCACAATAACCAGAATATTGAACAGGATGGGATGACTGCAATTCCCAAATACAATTGGGCTCTTTTGTTTCCAAAGATGAAGGAAAATACCAATTATAGTTTTGTTACTATAAACAACCAAGACACCATTACACTTATAGCTGTGTAAATTTTACCTCAGTTTATTTTATTTGTGAATGTTTCAGAAAACTACCTGGCCCATCTATTTTGTTTTTGAAATAGGCACACACATGAAAAAAGTTTGCTGCCCAAGATGTGGTAATGGTGCCCAAGCTGGAAAAGCAAAAACATTCTTTGACAAAGGCTTGTGTTGCAGCTTTGAACTTTACTTTGAAGGCATGATTTTTCCCTTTTATATTTTTCCCAGCAAATGTACATTAAATAAAAAAACACAGCACACATTAAAAGAGAAGTGGAGAAAAAGGATGTACAAAAACACGCAGAATCCCTGATCTATCGCTCAATAATGTCCAGTACGGCACACACAATGTATAGTACAGAACAAAAAAAACAAAAAAAAACTTTCACAACATTTATGCAATGCAAATTACCTCACTTTTTATTGTTTATCCTGCCAGAAACCTAGTGAGCTCTTATGTAAAATTATCAGCACTACCTTAGTATTGGTTTGCTATATCACAGAAGCATCTCGCTCTTTCATTTAGGCAGTATGGAAGGTTGTGAGATTGGTACAATAAGTAGGGGGTCTAATTTATTTCTGAAAAGGACAATAGTTATTTACCTTTACCTGGACCATAGTTAAAGACATGAAATATGAAGAAATGGGCATGAATGGAAGAGGTGTTCTGCATGTGGTTTTTCATTTTTTGAAACAAAAAAATTCTAAAACCGTATACAGCATAACACACACAATATACATAAATTATAGACACACACAGCATATATGTCCTGGTTTTACATAGTAAGTGGCTCTGTTGAAGGAGACCAGTTTGCAGCTTCTTCAATCTCTTCGATTTTCTTTCATATCACAGATGACTCTCACAAACACCTTGGGATACAAGGCACATATAGTTCACTTGAAAGCTCAGGCGGCTGAAGGACATGTTGGGATTGTAATTCGTGAAGAAATGGATGCCAGCATGGTTGCCCGTACCTGCCAGGCGCCACAGACAGAACGCCCCTTTTGTCTATGGCAAAAGCACAGACAGCACCCTGTTATATTCAGTTCTTCCACACACACATGAAAGTGCACAGTCTGTTCCGTGATCAAACTTCCATTTTGCAAAGCATTCAACAGGGTCCCCCTTTTAACTTCCATCCTCTGGCAGGGACACAGCGGAGCCTATGTGCCTACAAGGGTTAAGCCGCCGGCCGCGCTCGCGTTTGTTTGGCTGCATGCCCGGGTGAAAACTCTCTTAGTGTGTGACCTTTTCATCTCTTTCCTCTTTAGGTTTCCTGTACGCGCTGGGCAGGACAGGTGCCAAGACCCCAATTATGCCTCCGACTGCAGGACCTTATCCCTGACTGTCCTGTGTGCCAAAGTTCTGCTTGAGACAGGCCCTGCCTCCTGCGCCATCCAATTTCACTCATTAGCCAAAAAAGAAAAAAATATAAGTAGTAAAACAAACATGTGCTATAGGATTTTTGTTCTGATTGACATATTGCTAAATCTACCCTACATAATAAACCCGTTATATGCAAATTTTACTCCCCAACTGAATCTGATTGGCTTGAATGAGAAGCTTGGTTATTTATTATAGCGTATTTAAAGTCAAAATCTATTTTGTTTTTATCATTTTGGATAGAGTAATGAACAGGTTAAGTTGAGGCATTTTTTGCTATCTGAGCCCTATTTGGGAATTTAGAAACTTATTAAATCTTTTCAAAGTAACTTTATACATGAGTTGTCACTGCATCAAGTATACTTTCTTTACTCTCAGTCCAGAAAGAAAATAAAATGCTATGGTGACACTTTAAAGTAGCCAAAGTAAGCTAAACAACAAACTTTACTTGTGTATTAGCCAGGTAGAGCATACTTTTAGAAAGAGTTTGCTTGGCACCAATGCCAATTACCTCGACAATTGGATGAGATTGCCTGTTCAAATATACTCCCTACCAGATTAAGGAAATAAATATAAATATATATAATTTTGGAAAACGCAGGAAGTTTAGATTTGACAGCTGTATGGTCGTTGGCATGGTATCTGCTCGCTTTCTTAGCAATAATATATCTATATATGATCTCTGCTCTGATGGAAATTATTGCTCAGAAAGAGAGCAGAAACCATGCCAACAGCGACACAGCTGTCAAATCTAAAACTTCCCGCTTTTTCCAAAATTAAAAAAATGTAAGTTATGACTGGGGCATCCAAGAAAGTTGACAACTGCTAGTGGTTACAAGAAACCTAAACACATACAGCTGTCATTCCACATGACAAAAAGTCTAGTGTTTGTATCTAAACCAACAAACACTCCAACTCCAAGAATAGAGCACCTCTGTGCTTGCCTTTATTTTCAAATTTCTTTTTTCCTTCCATTATGCCCCCTTTCCTTAATGGGCGGGCAGGTGGGGGGGTCTGTACAATTTCCTTTATGCGTACCCTGCTTTTTTACGGTTTGGTTCCCCCTGTGATGAAGGGATAGAGGTGAAATTAAGCTACCCTTGCACATCAACATTGTTGACCAGTGGAGAAGGTAATATGGGGGGTGGGATCAATAGGTATGTTACAGGGAGAACAAAAAGCACAAACAACTATTATATAGCCTGCATCATACTAGTGTGTATGGTTATATTGTAGTCTGGAACATATATATGATTTTGTTTTGTTGGAACCAATTAAAGTTTACCAACTCTCTAATTTGTCCATCCTCCTTTAAATCCAACTGCAATGGTTGTTGCAGAACAGCTGGAGAGCAAGAAATTGCTAATGCCATCAACACTCCTTTATTGTTCAGGTGCCCACACTATCACAACCCAGTAAAACTTGGCTTCAGCGAGCACATGAGCCCAGATGGAGTGAGAGAGCAGCACACAGGGGAATGGGGGGAGAGGAGGGTGGCTGGCATACAATGGGGCCATTGATAGAAGGCCTGGCTCAGGCCACTCTAGTATGGCACTTAACCCCTGGACTGCAGCTGCCATGCCAGCACAGTAATCTTTACCCTAGAGTAATGTTCACACCTGGAACTAGCATTGTACTGTAGGTTCTTCAAATCTGGACTTTTAAACAGTACAGAAAGAATGTCAATACCAAATGTAAGATGCAACTTAAGCTTACAACACAGACAAAAATTGTTAGCCATCTTAAGGTGGCCATTTACGGGTAGATTCTTCAATTTCCAAACAATCGATCAGCATGCGCTTTCATGGTGATTGATTGTTCTGGAATCAAACGCGGTCTCCCTTTCTTCAAGCAGGATCCATCGATCTCGCTGAAAGAAAGCTTAATCAAACAGGCAGCCAATATGCTGGTAAACCCTGGTCCCCATCCAAAGTATTGAACGGGAATCGATCATGCAAAGTGGTGTGCATCGATTCGCTGTTCAATTGAGAAACGCTCAAGTGCATCATGGTGACGTCATCAATCGGGTACCAACCACTGGAAGGTGGATGGTTGTCGGGGAACCTCCACTATGGCATGGACAACTAATCCAGGCCAAATTCAGAGAGGATGCACATAAGGTGGCAAGTTGCTAAAACCTGCATGATTGTGAATAGTTGCACTAAAGAACAATTCATCAAAACAATATTACATACATTAACACCGATATAGAGCAGACAGTCATAGTGACAGGAAGGATTTTAAAACCAAATGATGGACTGTCCACATAAAGCTGAGACAAGAGGAGTGTTTGTTTCTTCTGGCCAGCTATGCAGTTGTGCTAAGAGTATGGTGTTAAATGTGGGGGTGGTTGTCCCATCTGGCACAGATTGGGTTAAGTACACGGGTGGGCCACGTGTTTTGTATCTGCCATGCCTATGTGTGGCAGGAGTCCAGACGCGAGCCCCCACATCTCCTGGTGAATCACGGCACTCCAGAACTCATGCTCCCCTCACCTCAGCCCCCCCCCCTTCCAATCGTCCTAAAACAGCCCTCCCTCCCCCTTAAGTCTGACTCAGGCACACAGGCCTTGCTGTTCTTCCTAATTAAAGGGGAAAAGTTACCAGTGTCTGACATCACAGTCTGAATGTATCCAAAGAGCCGACTTTCAATAGGGCTCTGTGTACAAGACTAAGCTGCGGCACAGCACCCACGAGTGAGGGGTGGGCACCCGGCTACACAATGAGCTAATTACTAACTTTGCAGAAATGGAAAAGAGAAGGGGGGGAGGGGGCACAGTGCCCAGACTGACCACACCTAACACTCTTCTATGGGGCACAGCAGATTAAAGAGAATAACTAGCAATTGTAATGACGCTGCTGGCAGTGCCAGGATGCCCCCGGGGATGCACTGTACACTCAACTGCTCAATGCTTGTGCCAAGAATCACATGAGCCCTGGCACAAACAAGATGAAAGGCCAGACATACACTCCTCACTTCAAGTGAGCAGGCCAATCCTAAAATCAGCGCATAGCAGGGAGTACATCCTATGCATCCACTACTCAACACACACTTCTAGGCAATATGTAGAAGCAATAGCATTGTAGTATGTTGATCCAGGGAGTGGGCATTTCTTTCCATACCTTCTTATGGATCCACTTAAGATTTACAGTTTTGGAGAATACAAGGTTTGTAGTCATGGTTCAACTTAATAGAATTTTTTTTTTCTACGCAACAAGAAAGAATGCAATGTTTTTATGTAAAAAAGCAACTTTAGCTTACTAAACGCTGTCTAAAGGCCCCTATACACCTTACAATCTTTCCATACAATTTCTGTACAATCAAATTTTGTTCTTCCAAAACCATGTAATATGAGGACCTTTCTTAACCTTCCAATCACTATGTATTCTATCAGGGAGGACCCAGCACTACATAGCAGTGATATATACCTTCCAATCACTATGTATTCTATCAGGGAGGAATCGGCACTACAAAGCCGTGATATATACCTTCCAATCACTATGTATCCTATCAGGGAGGATTGTATGGACCGATCTTAAGGCGAATGGGGGACATTAAGCTGGCCATAGACCTTAAGATCTCTCTGTCAGATATCCTTTAGATCTACCAACAACTATGTAGCGCTGGGTCCTCTGCAATTGAACACAGGTAGACTTGATTGTTTAGAAAGTCCCTCATATTACATGTTTTTTGTAAAACAAAAGGAGATCTAAAGGAAATCTGACAGATCTAAAAGGTGTATGGGGGCCCTCAGATTTCATTAAGGTCTCCTTCTGTTTTAACAAAACCATGTAATATGAGGGACTTTCTAAACAACATAGTTGTTGGTAGATCTAAATAATATCTGACAGAGATCTAATGGTGTATGACCAGCTTAACCAATGAATATGTACTGCAATCATAAAACAGTCTTAATATCAGGAATCTACTACAGAGAACTATGGAAATGTTAGTTTAGTACAAAAAAAGACTTAGGCATTTGCATGTTCTGAAACCAAATACTAAGTGATATCTATAGTTAATAGGTCTTTTCCAGCACAGCCTATTTTACTTTACCAATATTTCAGCTTTCACAAGCTAGAAGTTCAAGGTTTACTAGAATCTAATGACGTCACTGGGGCCAGGTAAACAGACAGACAGCAAACCTCATAAATAGAGGTCAGACTTCCAAATAGCCAACTGAATTCTGCAAAGAACAATGTCTGTTCTGTGTGGAAATAGTAGCCGGTATAAAGGCTGAAGTTCTAACCGTGTGGCTGTGTTTTAGGGCTAGTGGGCTATAAATGCTTGTACTGAAAGACAATAGTTTAACATTCAACAAGGCAATCAAAATAAATGAACAAGGGAGTAGCAAACAGTAAGAAAAACATGACGTCAATGGATTTCAAGTTTACTGACCTGGTGACATTGTGATTTCAGTGTGTTCGACCAAAACCCATCCAAAACTTGGAATATGTGGTTTCCAAGAGGAACCCATACTTTACTTTTTGTTTTAGTAAAGTATTTTAAAAGGAAATATGTGCTGTGAAATATACATGAGAAAACAGTCTTACTATATCAGTTGTATCTATAGTGTGTATAAAGCCCAGCTCCATACTTGTCTCATTACTGCTTTTCTCTAACACTACCTACCTCAGCTTTACATTACTACCCATGAAGAGAGATATACCAAGCACAGCTACATATTGGTCATAAGGACGACTCCCTTGATTGTGCCGATGCTAGGTAATTGGTCCAATACAAGCTAGAGCAGGTTTCTTTTTCTTTTAGCAGAGCTACTACTGAGGGTCCTTTCACACAAAATAAAGGCATGCGTTCTGCACGTATACAAAAAATGCATGCGTTTTCACATTACAGCTGCATTTGTTTTTTGAATTTTTGAACAAATCAATAAAAAAAGCATGAACAATTTATCAAAAAATGGCAAAACACTAAAGGTCCCCATCCAAGTCCAGACAGGTGCTCTACAAATGACCAGGCGCCCATCAGTTGGATGGGAATCAAGGGGCCCCATTTCAGGTGCCCGATTCCTGTTAATCCTTTGGATGGGGACTCTGGTCCCCATCCAAAGGAATTACTTTTGAGGATTTACGGACATGTCCGTTGCCTGCTTGACATACCTGTCTTAAAACGGGATTGGTTGATCCCACTCGAAGAAAGGCATCCATGGCTCATGGGTAGACACTTAAAGGGAATGAGGGATAAAAAAGTAGAATTACCATTTACATTCACTCTAGAATATCATTTTTACTTGGCTGTTGTAAGCAACACTTACAGTTCAGTAGCTACAGAAGCACAAAATCCAAATGTTTAGAATGATATTTCCTTAAGAGTTATAACTTTACTAATGAGAACCCCCCCACACCAAAT
The DNA here is from genome assembly GCA_036250615.1 of Ptychadena robeensis. Taxonomy (NCBI): domain Eukaryota; kingdom Metazoa; phylum Chordata; class Amphibia; order Anura; family Ptychadenidae; genus Ptychadena; species Ptychadena robeensis. The sequence goes on from CM070038.1 coordinate 51,674,358, forward strand.
CAGGGACATTGACCACTTGCATTCTGAAGGAATTGCACTTGTAAAAATTGTAAGCAACAACTTTGAATGTAGAGAAGCACGGTGTTAGGATATATATTGGCTTTCCGCTTCTCAAGGTCATACCAAAGACCCAAAAAGGAGAACAAATGCATCCTCCGGAGAAATGCAGACATACGCTAACCACACTGCGCCACCGATACCTGGCACTGCCCTACAATTCCCCACCACAAGGGCAGGGGGATAGAGTTACAGATCAATAGCAAGTGTCTTTCTGCAAGGAGGGAAAAAAAAAAAAAAAAAAAAAAAAAAGAGAGAGATAGAGAGAGAGCTAAACCAAAACAATCAAAGTGCTATGACCTCACCACTACAACCAACAAGGTCAAGGTAATAGAGAAGAGGGGTTAAAAAAAAAAAGAAAAAAAAAAGGGATATACAGCAGGTTTAACACCCTTAAATGTAACAGATACAAATCCCCCACAAAAAAACCACAAAATAACAAGTGCATAGGGTATTTACTCTAAAGGCTGTATGGATTTTCCAGGTCAATAACAATAATCCATCTACTTTTTGAAGAGTATTGTTGTCCAATTGAAGTCCATGAGGACAAAACATAGATTGTTCATTATCAGAGGTTTGGAAAATATATTCCTATTTAACGTAGACCTAAACAAAAAAACCAAAGCCGACAAGATTAAGGGTTAGTTTCCACATACGTTGGGACCCCATCTGCTCCCGCTCCATCCCGACGTAGCAGATAGACATTGCCTGCTCGGCGCATTATCTGTTTACACATCCGCCGCTGCAGAGGCTCAAGGTATTCAACTACGTTGAGCCTTGCAGCGGCAGAGTGGCTCTGCGCTGTGAAGACAGATCCTCCGCCGAGCAGGTACAGGCCCCCCATACACGCCCCGGTTTTCCGTCCGATCGATTAAAAACAATCAATGTTTTCCGATACGAGGATCTTTGATCGATCGGACTGTATTTCATTATACCCCCCAAATAAAGCAACCAATTATTGTCCGATTTAACCTACTTCGATCGAACATTTTCCGACATTTTCGGCCGATTTTATGTTTGATCGGAAGTGGAAGGGTTATGGCGGGGATCAGCAGCTTGAGGCACACAGTTGTACCACCCGAATGGGAGTTTTGGCCAGGGCCAGGTATCTGTGGGGGTCTGTTCTGGGGGTGGGGGGGCTTATTTAAAATGTTTGTAAAAAAAAAAAACCTGGAGGTGGCTTTGATGGGGATGGCTAATCATAGGGGAAACAGGGTCTCAACTTCAGTTTAGTTCACATCAATAAAGAAAAAAAAAAAGGGAAATACAGGAGAATGTTAAAACATATATACATCCTAGCACAGCCTGGCAGATGATTTTACACACACCACAATGTTTGAAACAGGAAGTAAAAGTATGAAATAAGTTAGATCGGACCTAAATTGGCCGGGTCATAAGAAATAGTAGCCGAAAATTTTCCAACATGTCCGATCACATTCCGACCGATTATTCCCAAAAAGTTCGATCGAAGTTACTCGGCCGAACCATGTGGGCATTGACCGATTTTTTGAAGACCGATGCAAATAATCGATTGTTTTTAATCAATCGAACGGAAATCGGTGCATGTATGGGGGGCTTAAGTCTATCTGCTACATCCGGAATTTTTTGTTTTCATTTGTCTTTTTGTTTTTTAATGCTAAAAGGATAGTCATCTTGTGAGCCTGCCAGATTGTTACAATGTTGCATGTATCCCAGCCCTCAAGGACCGACCATTCGGGAGCTCTGACGGGCTGTGAAGGGGCGGCTCGTGCACTGTGGTTCCTGCGTTCAATGCAGGGATTTAATATATAGCGAAACCCTAGCCTTAAATGTTATCTACCAATTGTTTTGACAAGTCCATAAAGACACATGAATTTACCATATGATAACTCTTCACAGAAAATATTCTATACTACTATGTGCATAGTTGTTTTATAATCACAGGGAAACACTAAATGAAATGGAAAAAATTCATGAATGTGGAACAAACCAAAATGCTCTACCAGGAAAAGCAAAGTGCCTAGTCTTTGGTCTTCCCAGTCTGGAAAGTTTAGGCTGCATGTCATGAGCTTCTGCTGGAGAAGTTTTCCAAGTCTCTGAGCTTCTCGTTCGATAATTGGAGCCTGTGAGCAGTACTGCTGCTTCACTAAACAACCTGCTAACAATTCCATGAGTTAAGGTGGGAATACACAGTTCCGTTTTTCAGTTCGAATTACTTAAAAATTAAACAGAAATAGAGGGGCAGCAAGGGTCAAAAGTAGAATCCTAGCAACCTTTTTCCCCAAGAAGGGTTTTAACTGAGAAACATAAAAAATATTGAGAATCATGTGTCGAGACAAAAATAGGTTCTTCAAAGTATAACTCCTGCCATTGTATAGCTACAGTTGTGTTAAAAAATTATTCAACCCCCACTGAAATTGAGTGTTTTTGATTTTGATCATTTCAGTCATCTAGTTTACAATTAAATCAAAGAAGCACTTGTAAGTCAGACAAATATAACATAACATTAATAATAAAATAAACAAAAAAGGCTTTTCTGTGCTCACATCATTATCAGTTTTATTCAACCCCCAAGTGACATTCATTCTT